>JAUMJJ010000029.1:1238750-2477500 GCA_033556795.1 Tapera naevia | reverse complement strand
AAGGTCTGTTCTGCCCATGCACCAACAGCAGGAAGGATAACATATATTCCAGGGGAATACAAACCTACATCAATTTATAGGATATTTAAAAGCCAGAAATGCCTTTGAGCTATGTACTTGAGAATGAGTACAACTGCTATACAGAGTGCTGCTGCTGTAGTCGGGTCAGCCCTAGCTAAATGCATGTACAAACACTGAGAAGGCCAACAGAGCAATGTTAAAGGGAACTCTCTGACTTCGTATATTTTGCAATTACTAACAAACAGAAAGAGTCTGTTTCTCTTTTTTTTTTATAAGAAAATCAAGAGCTAATACGTTAAACATTTTCTTTTCCAACTCTTCCATTCAGGATGTTGTAGTAACTATAGCACACAGTGTCGTATCAAGATCTACGTACAATTTTCATTGCCTTCCCTAGTTCTGCAGACTTCTAGCAAGTGATTTTAAAGGTATTGCAGTATAAGAAATGTAAAAGGGAGAGAATAAAATCACAAGACTGAAGCAGTAGCACAAACCAGCCTTAAAATAATGAATATTTAATTCGCACTATCCCATTCCAAAATATGTTCTTACTGTATGAAGATAAAGCCAGATTTCTGATTAAAGTTCTGTTGTGAAATATATACACAGTACCAATAAAATATTTTTTTGGGGGGGGGGGAAATAAAGAAAAAAAAGGAATGTATCTATCTACAGTCTTGATAAATATGTCTTAATAATAAGCAGACCATCATTGAAAGCAGAATTAGTTTAAATGAATGTCTAATTTGCAGCTAATGATTTCAGGCTAATTTCATTGAATTCCTTAACTTCTTCCACACTTTGTGGTGACTGTAGAGGAAATCGAATGTGCATAATGTATGACCTGACAACAAAACAAGTAAACCACTTTATTTAAGCATCTCTATTTGTCATCAACACTGCAGCAGTAATGGCATTCTGTCCACGGTTTTAGTAATGCATGTATTGATCAGCTTATCTCAGACCTCCACTACCTCCTCATGGGTGTCCTTAAATCTCTTTAGATGGAGAAACACAGATTGTTTAAATCAAAATATGAAAATATAATGAGAAGAGAGCTGCATTAGTAAAGCTAGTTAATTGCTGTTATTAGAAAGATGCTTTTGCTTTTAATGATTTTTAAAGAGAAAGAGTACAATTAAATTAATTCAAGATGTTTTCCAACCAGAATGTTTTTTAAAAAAGGGTTGTGGCCTCAGTTTTAAAAAGTAGATATCAATTGTGCCACCAGAAAATGTTACTGTATTCAAGCATGAATTGTACTCCTTTTCCAGGGAATTGTTCCAGAGTTTCCAGGGAATTATTAATAAACTTCCATATTCATAAATGCTATTTATGCTGTTAATACAATGACTATACAGAAGACACAGCAACTCTTAAAATAAAGAAGAAGCAGGCTATCTGCATAGTGCCTAAGTTACTTAACTGAGGTTAACAGTCACATGTACACAGTTATTTATAGGATTTGAATACAACATTATCATGACACTTACTAAAGTAAAGAAAACTGTAAGATAATGAAATAACGTTTTTATAAACAGCATTTTTATCATTGATTAAGACACACACACCCCCTTACTGCCATTGTAAGACTTTGGCATAAGACGTAATTTCAGATACCAGCAACTGACAAAATGACCCATATATATGTAAGTTCAAATAGATAGCAGTTATATGAGTGTATTTGGGATGAATTCCAAATTCTGTTGTCTAGAAAGCACCTCACATTTATAAGTCAATAATCATTTTGACTTCATTGATATATTTTTTTCTCAGTTGAGTTCAAGCTCTCCTCTGACACAGATTCAAGCATTCAAGATTTTAATCTGAAATCTACACTTAAAATTTTTAAAGCCAATCTGAGCAACTAGGAGCATAATAATGATAAGAACCAATTTCTTTTCGTGTTCACTATGAATGTCTGAGGTATTCCAGATAATTTTTCAAAAGACAGAGAGGTTATGTTTGTTTTTCTTTAAATTCCATCCTTAAGGGAAAAAAATAGCTTGTAACACTGCTTTAGAAAAAGGATTCAGGCATAAAATCATCATTTCATTTCTCAATAGCAATCAGTTAAATTGTTTATAAATGATGCTTCTCAGCCGAGGCTTGTTCTCTTCTCCAATGAAGAACTTACCTGGGTTTTCTTCACAGAAGAAAAGACATTGTACTGACATAGGAAGACCAAAGCTGGATGTCTAAATCATTCAGAAGACTGGGCAGAGCAGGTAGAGATTATGCTCATTTACGGAAGACTGTTTTCCCGAACTGATATTCAGGAGAAGTGAATGAACAATTGGCAGATTCTTTTACTCAAGACCATAAGACCATAATTTAACTACTCTTTATATTCACACCCAAGACTTTGAGAGTTAAGTTTTGTTCCTAAGAAGGGTGACAAAATTCTTGAAAAAAACCCCTTTCAAGTCCTATGCTCCAGTTTTAGGATAGATACTTCTATATTTGCAGCCTGAGCGTTTTTAAAATAACTTTTGTGATGCTCAGAAATGAGCTAAGCAGTTCATTCGGATACAGCCTTTGTATGTCTGCTTCACTAAAAGATACCTTTAAAGTAACAGAAAGTCCATAGTGTCCAGGGGGAAAAAGACAATCTGAAGCTGACAGGGTTCTGCACCGATTTCTTTCCCTATTCTGTAAGAGATCTTCGAAGAGTAGACAAGGTATCCTTATTTTAAGGATTACGTCTAGTTCTTTTTTTCCACAGGGAATCAGAATGCCTATAACTAGAAAGGCCACACATTAAATTACAGAAGTGCCACAGAACGGGAAAAGGAATGAAGACATATTTCTAAAAAAGAGTTGAAATGTTCTAGCTTTGATATTAGATATTATGACCAAATTTTTTGTGTCTGTTATGTATTTCCATGTGGGAGACAAGATAATTAAAATGGAGAAGTGAGAAGATTGATTTAGTAAAGTTACTTTGCACTTATTCATGGTACCTTACTTTTATGCAAGGCTTCTCATTGCTAGAAATTTTAAACAATTCAGTTGACTGCTGAGTTACAGGGAGATACTTTACTCCATCACCAAAGTCTTTCCACCTTTATGGTGAATTCTGGGAACCTTTTGAATAAGCTTATAGAACAATATCCGATATTAAAATTCAATGAGAAAACATCTCTCAAGATGATAAAAACATTTCTTCAATCTATGAGGAGGGGTAATTTTTCAAATACTCAAATATAATTTGGATTACAAAAGGTTTTTTGTAACAATTCTAAAAAAAATCCTTCTGTTAGTCTTGCTTTGGCTCAAGAATTATCTTTGGATAAAGTGTTTGAGTTAATATCATGCTGAGTTAATGTGACATCTCTATTGTTTCTTGCATCTTGATGTCCAGGATGGGCTTCAAAAGTATTTTATGGAAGTTGCTATAGACAGCTGACTAGAACAGACCTCAGCAATTTCCCATATCTCAGATTCCACAGAGGAATGATGGTCCTCCATAAAATCATGGTGCTCCATAAAGGCCTTACCGTTTCTTGAAATCCCAATAGTATTTGAAATCCCAAGTAAAGTTTTGTGAGAAAGACACATCTTACACAACACCTCTCCAGAAAGAAGACCTAGGAGATGCGACCAATCTGCCCCTTGCAGCAAAACATTATTTATCTTAGCAAAGCATTGTGCACTGACAGTGAGATGTTTTTTGCACATCCTTCTTTTTGGCTTTCTTGGCAATTAGGTAAAGATAGGTCCTTGAGAAACAGTATTGATTGCTACTACTTCCCATCACTCTGCTGCTATGGACAAATGCCTGTTTGCCTGTGCCAGAAACCAAGCTGCCTATGGTATTTCCAGAGTTGCATATGATATTTTCAGAGTTTTCACAAACTCAGCGGTCCCAAAACCTTAAAGCAGCTAGATACACCATGTTCTCTTTTCAAACTTGATAATTTTACTGCTTGTTCTCAAATGTGTCCTTCAGCATGAGGCAGGACAACGTATTAGAGCAATATTTATAATACAGCTACTTGACAAATGGACAAAACACAGGTATTCCAGATTCAATTTCATTTTATAGTACCATTTCACATTCCTTCTTTCAGTAATAAAATCAGAGATTTAAGAACTTCAGAAACAATATCTTTTTTGGCAAGTTTCAAAACCAAAAATTACATATATGCAGCACAATGCTTTGAGAGGATGATCATTGGTTTTGGAATATTCTCTTCTCATGATATTAAGCTGTCTGATGATTTAAGTTATTCAGTAAAAAAACACATTTGTTCAAAATAAGTTTTTAGATGTCCCACTCATGAATATTTGGTCACCAAACAGGAGTAAACATATTTTAAAGGGTGTCTTACTTTTCCTAAAAGGACCATTTCAAGCAGCACTAACCTGCAAAACAAAAAGCAACGACTGAAAGATATTTTTAAAAAATTCATACCCTATGAAAATCATTCTGTTTCTGCACAGTGGGAAGATCTCCACCAATCGGTGCTTGCTGTTTTAACTCATCCTCCTTCAATTGCAGCCATGCCAAAAGTTCCTGAAGGGAGAGATGTAAACGCTTCCACTGGTCTGTACTGGCTTCCAAATGGGATCTGAAAGCATATGTTAAATACAAGATATACTCAGGCACACTGAAAATAAAATCCACATTGTACAAGCTTATTTACTGAGTAAGATTTACCGAGTGTTTCATTAACTTAATGATCTTTACATAGCTTCTGTGGCTTTGAACTAGGTTTGGCAACACTTATTTAAATTTAGTGTTTCCATGGTCCTGGGCTTGAAACATCTGGTCTTTTCCTATCTCTCTTTCTGCCTCCCCCCCCGTCTTTTTTTTTTTCCAGTTTTCCTCTTCAGCAGTGAGTAACAGCTGTGTTGAAATGTTAGTCTCACTAAATGTGCACAAATATTACCCAGGACATGAGAGTAACTTCATCGTCTCTTAGGATTAATAGGAGATTTATTAACTAAAATTAGGAGAGGACTTTTCAACTCGGAGAAGATCAAGCATTTCTCTAAACCACTACACAAAACATTGAATCTCACACAAGATTCATGTGGTTGCTCATCTTTAAGATAAGAGAACCAAAAAAAGTCATGAGGAAATTTCTAAACCCAGTGGAATCCTCTTACATTACCCAATGTCTGTGCCTTTCCAACAGAGGTGTGAATGAAACTAATTGAATAACTGGAAAAAAAAAAAAGACAGAATAATACTTTGTGTAAACAAGGTCTCCACCATAAAGACAGCTTTTAAATATTTACTCCTTGCGTGTGAGTGTAAATGTATTTTTTTTTTTTAATATTGTGATCAAGTATTGAGCTACTAATACTCAGGACTTTTTTCTGTGAAGAGAAAATATGTGACTGAAACATCACCGGGCTGATCAAATCTTCAATCTTGTTTATGCCATAGATAAAGCACATTAAAAATTTTTCTTTCTAGATTTATAAATACGTTATTTTTTAATTACTGGCTAGGAAGAAATTCCTAACTCACTTCCAGATATTGTAAGAATTCCTCTTAGTAATTCAAATCAACAGCAGTATTACGTAACAGTAAAGTAATAAAATGTACTGGAAAATAAAGATATATTTTCTTTTATTTCATATGTATTTTTTTTAGCTTCCAGCTTTGTTCATACAACATTTCTCTTATTTTTCAGTGATTGCACATATTTTTATGACAGTGAAAAATCTAGTCCTATGCCTCACATAGGATGGCCTATAAAGAAATGTGACAAATACGGACTCAGTGATTTGCAGACCTTATTACTTGGTTTGGATATGGAAATGAAGAACTGCTGAAGGAAAGAACAGTTTTATTTCTTTGAAATGCTCAATAGATACTGATTTCTTCCTAGCCTCTTAACACCAGATAACTGGAGTGGCAAGGAAAGAGAAAGGAAAGGGACAGATCAGCCATAAGCTGACAGAAAGCTCAGCTGCTCTGGTATGTGAATCGATGGAAATCTTTCTCCTTTTTCAAACTTAAAGGCTATGTCAGAGGGACACACATAGACTATGCTGTCTTTTGATCTCTGCATTCACAGGGTAACTGCGGGCTGGGGCAAAAATGCTGCTGGGGGAGGCCAGTCCTGCAGGTGGCAGTCAAGTCTCCAGAAGCCCCAAGATGCCTCTAAAAGCAGTGAAGGGAGAGAGGAGGGAAGACATTGTATGGGGAGTTACACGAGGCAACAGCCAGAGCAAGGATCATGGGGCTTTTGGAGAGAACACAGTCAAGGAGCTGAGTTTCTGAGTCAAGTTAACTCCTGTCTCCCATGTTTATCTCAGCATATGCAATCTTCCACCTTGTCCAGACAAGAGCAGGAACTAGAGGCAAGCACTAGGGCCTTCACATCTTCCCCGCTTCCCCAGGTCTTGCTTTACAGGAAAAAACATGCAAAAACAGGGACCCAAAACTGCTTTGTTATTGCTGCTGTGCTCTGACCCTCTCCAGTTTGGTGAATATTTTCCCTGAATCCATCTTGTTCTATATTTCTTTCAGCCTTAGGAATATTTGTTTATGTATGTGCATGCCAGTGCACATGATACGCATAGACTCACGTATTTATAACTCTGTTCAAGCGTGCACAGACAAAACAGATAATAGGAAAACAGTTTTAAAAAAATGAGTCATTTATAAGAAAGAAAATGTTTAGGAAAAACTGTGCTGACTTATCAGAATGAAAGAATTGTAACAATGGAAATGAACTTGTCTTCTCTTGAGTCCTACTATGTATTTTATCTAGCAGATTCAGAAAAGAAAACCCACCTAAGCTGAACAATGGCACGCGTCTTCTGTTTCAGCAGTCTAAAACTTACACCAAATAAGGAGACTTGTGGGAGTGATGCCTGGGGAACATTTCATATGTCTGCTAATCCATGTAAGCATTGCTAGTTATGATGAAATCCATTCCATATTGTGTAATGGAAAGACAAAGCTCCAAGCAGGCAGACTAAGAATAGCTTGTTCATTCAGTCTTGTGGCCCTCAAAATCAAAACTGAATGTCTTAGAAGTTAAGAATTGCTTTTTGTTCTAATCAATAAGTTCTTGAACACCTTAAGCCTTTACTGAAAGCAAATATTTTAGAAGGGAGGTCTACTGCTTTGAACGTTTAATGCAAGAAGTCACTGTGATATAACTAGAGTTACTATTTCTGACTTGATTAATGGCAGTGACATATTAAACTGCAAAAAAATGGAAGATAGAAAGTCCAATATATTCAATTACTGATATTTGGCCAAATCACTGTTTTTCTTACTTCAAACATCACTGCTTTGGGCAAGTTAATGGGCAAAAAGCATGTGAAGAAAAAAAAATTTCAGCGAGAACCCAAAGGGTTATATCCTTTCTCTTTTGCTACTCTTAAAAAAAAAAAAAAAAAGAAAAAAGGTGTGTTTTCCTTTACTTACTAATATCTTTTCAATCTCACATCCTTCATTTATTTTTAATGATTGATATTATGAAGATGGCTTTTGTCATTACACAGACTGACCTCCCTCAGGGCCTTAGCTGAAAAAAAGCTAATATTTCATACATTACTTTGAAAAACACTTCTACCTTTTGTTGCCCTCTGAACTACCATCAGCATGCAGTGAGTAAATGAAAAAATGCCTGAGACTGAACACAACCAAGATGGGTTGCTTATTGTAAAAGTCATTATTTCTGAGGAGAGTTTCCTGGACAATTTCTTTTGAAAAGAAATCTTCAGTCTACTGAAACATGCACCTCCACATCATCTTTTTAACATTATCATTTATTTTATTTCTCCTTGCAAGGAGTTTTTTCCTCTCTTGACACTACCTATGGATTTCTTTTACCCCAAGATTTTATCTGGCCATTCTGTCCACTCTCCAGACAACATCTGAAATCTTAAATAATATATCTTCTCATTTGCAAGGCTATTCTGTGATTTGCACAGGAAATAGCAGCCTTAGAAATAAAGCTTATTATAAACATAGGTTTTTTAATCACTTTCCTTCATGACTTATCAATAAGTCACACCAAGCTCTAGAAAAAGCCTGCATTTAAAGGAGTAAGGTCACTGTTTAAACATGCTTATCTCTCCTTCTGTAATTACAAAATCATATTACACGCCTCGCATCCTAATCCTCTACTATCACACCAAAAAAACTAATAATTTTTACAAAGTTAAGCCTACATTCAAAATAGCACATACCATTTCAAAATGGACAAAAATAGTGCCATCAAAAAAGAAACTAAACCTTTTTTATTGGCAAAACACAGCATTCCATCTTACAAACCAACTACAGGCTTTTTCTTGTGTTCAAGGTCTTACCTAATGTTTAGAGATTTCTTCCTAAGCTCACTCCATCTGAGGTTCATGTTATCCAGACGTCTCTGCAGCAGGGCTGCATCCTCCGAGCCTTCCAGGGATCTTAGGATTTTCTGCCCATTTTCATCCAGGTTGTGAAAGATGTCAGTATGAGCATCGATTTCTGCCTGTAGTTCCTATGGAAGCAATAGAAAACAACACATGTGATTTCTTTCAAAGTCACAGAAACTACCACTTCTCAAAAGAGTAGAAAAATCCTCTGTGCAACAGAGAGTTAGCACAGATTTTGATTACTCCTTTTATGGCAATATTGTGTACTGTATACACAGATATGTTTCCGTTTCACATGAAGGCCACTTGCACTGGACAATGACGTTTTTGCCATACAGAGCATAGAGAAAAAATGAGCAAGTTAGAAGTCTATCCTTTAATAGGAAACAAAGCAAGGACAAGATATATTTACTGTGCTGATGAGGGAAAAAAGAGCAACCCACAAAATCCCCAAGATCTCAGGTAAATCTGACCTTCACATGATACGTCTTCCTGTGCAACATTTTCAGTTTGAGCTGGGGACTGCAACACCGGTCCTGCTGCATGGCAATTCCAAGAAATCTATGTGTCTGCAGCAGCTGAGCTTTAAAATGCCAAGTTCACTTACATTCTGTTGACAGAACGCATTTTGGAGCACAGGCCTCAGCAGTCAATAGCAATAAACAGCCACTTTGTGCTATATCAAAACGCTGGTCAGGGCCATGGTTGTAGGAGGGCATGAGAATAGCAAGGACCGAGAATATGCAACTGGCAGCTCGTGTTGAACAGCCAACTTTTCTTATCATTTTGTAACTGCAGGCCAGCTCTACATTTTGAATTCAGTTTTCCCCCTCATTTTTAGCACAGCTGTTTCTGCCAAAAGCACATTCTTTAGAGAGCTGCCTAGTACCAGCATTCCTGCCTGCCCACACACTCAATGCAGCCTTTGTACATTGGCTGCCCTTCCCCAAGACGGTTGCATGCTGCAGCTCCAGAAGGTCACAGATTTGTTCGCAGAGAGCAGTGGTTGAATCAAGCTTTTTAAACAGAGTAAAAATTAAAATAATAATTTAAACACATACATATATGAGCACACACATACCCTATATGTAACCGCACACGCACAACAGTACTTTTACTTTCAAACAAAGAAGCACACAAAGAAGCAAAGAAAATGACCTAGTTAGTAAAGCTCTACATTTTCTCCTGGAATGCTTGGACACTAAGACTTCTGGTGGTATTTTTTTGCCGTCCGAAATGGGAGTGCTGGGGATGAAGTATAAAAGGGGAAATGATTTATGGAATTTGAGAGCAAGACTCAGCACTAACTGAGTATCACAGATAGCCCCCAATGGAAATTTCTAATTTTCTTTAGAAGAATGACTTTGAAAGAGGGGAGCACACAACCTGCCTACTTGGTGTGTTCTTAATTGAATTGGTTTTATTTGATATTTTAAGTGCAATGCTAGCTGCACTGAATCATCTGTAGATTGTTCTGGTTCACCTACTGCTGTTTCAAATATCATTTGCCATCCTTTGCTGGATACCTATTTTTTGCACAGTAACAACTAGTGCTGTATTTGGAACAAGTTCAAGGAGGTTTAGGTACTGTCTTTGGTACAATATAGGACTCCTTATACAACTATTTTACTTTACCTATGTCATTTTTGCAGTAAAGTGGTTAGAAATTAGTTTGGAATACATTAGAGGTAACTGCAGAATGCAATTATATTATAAATATTGTATTAATTTACTGATGTTAAATAGATAATTTAGATATCAAGAAACTACATTAGTAAGCTACATAACTATCTACAAGACTCCATGTGTGAATTCCTCTACTTGAAAATTTGTACTTTATTTCAAGTCTGAATGTTGCCAGTTTCAGCTCCCAGATGTGATATTTTATTTTGTTTGATTGATTGAAGAATACTCTATTATGACATTTCTTTCACTCCATGTATGTATTTGGAGGTTTTATTTAAGATGATGTAAACATAATGTAAGAAAGGATAAAGTTCACAGTAAATAAGTTCACTTTAATGTCTGTATCCTTTTAACATCCTCCTACATTTAAAAAACAATAAATCCATTGTTAAATGAAAGAGCTATCATATGTACTACCTTTTACACAAAATATTTAGATTTTAAGGTGGTGATAGAAATGGCTGCCTTTTATTTTAGCAAGAACATGCGCCATGAAAAACATATGCAGAATAAGTATTCACAGAAGGAAGCTGAAAAATCTATGCTCCCTTGGTGTTTTACCAGATATATACTGATTGAATTTTATAACATAAAATTTGAAAAAATATGCCCTTCCACACTTCCACATTTTTCTTGGATTTGGGAAAAGTGTGTCGTAGACTACACACAACATACGTTTCTCCTGACACATGTTTCTGAAAATAAAATCAATCCTATCCTTTTTATTTTGGAATACTACAATAAATCTGGACACTTAGTTTAATGGGCAACCAACTCTTATCAAAAGCTGAGTATTCAAGATGTGGTTTTCCTTATTCCAAATTACTTGTGTAAACTGCGCATCCTCTAATGCTCCTAAATGCAGTTTACTCCATCCATGCAGGAAGCCCAGGTTGACAAAGAATCTGGACAACGACAGAGGTATTTACTCCATTTTGGTTGGTGCATTTCAAATCTTTTCTTTATGACCCCTTCACATCCCAAGAGAAGCAGAACATATAAGAAGAAGATTTATACACTATTTATTTGTTTTCTGAAATAAGTAATTTCCATGTTTCAAAAATACAAGTGAAAGATCAATATGAACTAGATTATTTTTCTTGACAAAAAAAAAGCTAGAAGATCTATTTCATCTCATAAACTGCTAAGATATGTGCAAAAGTATGCTATCATTACATATCATACCATGAAGCATATAATATTGACTAAATACAGACTATATTTACTGCATATTCATCTTTCCTCATGTGTTCAAACACATGGAGGAACTACAGAGGATGAAAAAATCAACAGTAGTATAATTCTACTGAGTTACTGTTGGACTTAATTTGACTCTGTACGCTGCATTTTTGCTGCAGTTATTATTATTGAGGCTGTGTGGAAACAGATTGCCTAGAAGAGCAGGTAGCAATGAAAAACAAACAATGAAAGAATACATTTACTACAATGGCTCATTAATGAGTATTTTTTATTAAGCTAAGTTAATTTTAAAATCCGCATCTTTTTGATCACTGCTTGGAGTGAGCTGAACCACTTAGGAAGAAATGCAGCCTCATGAAGTGTAGATCTGCCTAAAAGTTTCAGAGTGAAATCCTCCTTTATTAAAATGAATTCTAAAGCTACATGAAAAAATTCACCATAATATTTGTTTGTAGAAACCCTGCTGAATAGCTATTGTAGGCTTCTACGCACTTAAAAATGTGTATTTACGTTATTATACTATATAGAATAAGCATAGAACTAAGTTACAGAACTAAGAACGATAAAGAGATGAAATATACTTGTCCTGAGAGGTACATTCTTCTTGGGCAAAACACGGTGAGGAAAATTGGTCTCCTTGATTTGCTTTCGTCGCAAACTCCTGAAACCTCTACGCATAATTTCAGGGGAGAAGTACATTAAGGCTGTAAGACAGCACACCCAATACATGCATAAAGCTAGAGGATGGATGTATTTCTCACTTTCTCAGTTCCATTATCCCCCTTGGAACCACTGCTAGCATTCTCCATAGGAACACACATCCTCACTGCTCTAATCCTCTCGGTAGGTAAAAGGAATTCACCTGTGCATCCACAAGTTTTGTTCTACAGAGCCCTATAAAACACAGCAGAACTACTGCTATGAAACCTAGTACACAGAAAGTCCTGTCAGCCTCCACATAGCAGAGATAGTGCTATAAGAATTTAACACACTTTGAGATACTTCATCAGTAATAATTAATCAGTGTCAATATAACTCTCATCCCACATGCACGATATGGGCATGACATATAAAGGACATGACACAGCAAAATCTGGCATTATTTTGGCAATACATCAGAGATGGATTGGTATGTTGGAAGTAAAATGAAGGAATTAGTTACACTAGTTGGCCTATAGATGAATCAGACTAAGACATGGAAATTAATGCAGCACAGCAGACAAAACTTTTATCTTTTTTACAAGGTAGAAACAAAACTAATTATGTAAAAATTTAAAGAAATTAAAACACTTATATCCTCCTCTATAAAGTCATTTCCATCCTTGGAATTGCTCTTTTTATTTCCAGTGGAGTATTTTACATTTTCTAAGTCCTGTATAGAGTTACGAATGAAATAAATCACACTAATTGCAGTATGAGGGCTAACAAAATTCTAGTCAGTTCATCTGATACTACTGAGCAAACCACATTGATTAAGAACAGCACTCTGCTCTACGGACTTGATTGGGACAGAGTAGCTCTTAAGACTTGGCATAGTCTGTGAATTTTTACCAGCAGGGGAGTTCAGCTGGTATAACCAAAACCACTTGCCCTTTCAAAGTTTTTCTGTAACTTCCTTATGGCTTCTACAGATACAGGAACTGGAGTCACCATCTGCATTTTGCAATTCTGTCCAGTACATTTTAGGGACTGGATCTCAAATTAAATATCCTGCTTGCTTTTATTTAATTACATCTCAGCTTTTGCAAATCTCTGATTCTGCCTAAAGTATTAAACTCGATGTGAGGGTTCAAAGAGTTTGAAACATTAGTTTTTATTTTATTTTTACGTCCCTGCAAATTCCAGTAGCCTTTGGAGGCATAAAGACCCATTCACATGGCATCTCCTTTGGGACCACAGCTTATTCTTCTGTCTGCTAGATAGAGTAATATTTTTGTGGATTATACGGTTCTGGAGATGTTGAATTAATGGCTACAGCACAGCAAGTCCAATGCATTTTAAGCACATGGCAGACTCAGTGAAAGATGCTTTTGATCTATTTCTTTTGTTTATGGCAGTAGAAGGCTAGTTTGCACTACTTGTTATGATAGTCTATCCATGTGAGCTAGCCATTACCTTCAAAGTATTTGAACGTAAAGAAATACATTTAAAAAAAAACAAAACCCCCAAAGAAATCACTTGTTCTATATTGAAAATACTGTGATGTATATTAATGATGGAACAAAACACTGCTGTATTTTTTTTTTTTTCTTTCTAAGACACCAGCTGTACAGTATTTTTTCTGCTTTGCAAGACACTACTGGTCCAACTGGAGTCGTCTCTTTTAAATGTCATAGTTCTTCTAAGCCCTAGTATTGGGGTTTGCGGGGTTTTTCTTTTTTTTCCCCAGATCAAAATACAATTAATTGAGATAGGACCTAATTTGTTTCCAAACAATCTAACAGTGAGATTTTAACAGTGAGGAGTACAGTGTTTGTTACTATATTGACCACCTTGGCTAACACAACCAAGCTCTGTCACACTGAGCAAAGAGGGAAAAGAAGCTCTTTGTCCGTCCATCAAGGTTTTTAATAATTTATTCTCCCAGTCAATAAGCAGAACTTTTATTGGGCCTTGAGAGCATTTACTAAGCAATTTGTATAATGCTAAAAACTTCGCAAATGAGATTTAAAATGTAATTAAAGAGCAGATTTATTGAGTTAAAAGCATTGTTGTGAACTGCCTATACATCACCATGCCAGGAAGCCTCCTATTCAGCTAGCCTATGACTTGACCCCAATTCCAGTCTGGTATGATTACATCTCTGAGTTTCATGCTAATGACTTGATTAAAAAGAAAGATAAAAACGCCTTTTCCATTGGGAAGATAAGCTTATGAATATCATTAAGGCGTTTCTAGGTTCCCAACACATTTTTCAAGATAACAAAGGATAAGAGTTAGTCCTCTAAGAGAGAATCAAATGTTGGCGAGTGGTAGCCAAAAGTATAACTTGGCAGAAAACAGTCTGTGTAAGTTGCATCTATCACTGTTATGGTTTTAAATTCTACAAGTCTCAGAATTAAGAAGGGACCCAAATTCCACTCTAAAAGCTTCTTTCATCTAAAAGAAGATATAAAAGGTTTATTTAGCAAATTGGGCCCTGTCTACAAAAATATGGTCTTTATAAACAGGCGAAACAACCTTCAATTTAGGTTATTTTCAGATTGCCAGAGATTACATGGTGCTTCTAAGGATGCAGCCATCTCTTGCTGACAGACAGTAGTTCTGAATACATGGTGTGGGCTTCTTTGCTTCATTAACAGTGAGCTGCCTCAATAGTAACTCTTAAGAGCACTAATCCAACCAGCTAAACAAGTCTTTACTGTGCAGATCCTCATTCAGAGAACTGGCTTTCAGACATAGTAAAAGGCTTTACATTTGTGCCTTGTTCACAGGGAAATAATCAAACACATATTTTTATGAAACCTGTAGTAATTAATCTATATTAAATTATAATTAAGTATACATTATTACATAATTCCACGTGTTTTGGGGAATATAAATTTCTTGGTGCATTCATTGCAAACTGAGAAAAACCCTGAGTGACTAATTTCATTTACACGTAATGAAAATACAAACAAACAGATAAAATAATGAAACCAATCTTTAAACACGAAAAGCTTTCTACTTTTATAGAGATAATTTCACTTTGAATTTGATTCAGTCAAATCCTTACCATTAGATTAGAAAAGCAGAAACTATTCTGCTGATAGCAACTTTACTGGATTTTTTTTTTTACTGTTTGTCCACTAGTTTTGTCATTATATGTAAGATGGAAACCCTTATTAGAAAGAAACATTATATTAGTTCGAGGTTACACTGTCAGAAAAATTCCAAATAGCCAACCTTTACTGTATTGCATAACTTTATGATATTTCAGGTACTACATTTCAGGTAAACAAATGCAACAAAGCAAAAAGAGCATATATTTTTAAACAGGAGTTGTGATTGTTCTGTGCGTCAGAAAATCAGCTGCCTCTAGGAGATGTCTACGGATAGGCCTGTACATCTGCCTTTGAAAAATGTGCATTGAAGTTTTGGGTAAATAGAAGGGAAATAGCATAAATGTGCATGTTGTCATACACACAATTTTCTGAAAGTAAAACCATTACATCTATTAGAAGGTAGTCTACTCCCAACAAATTTGCAGGTCCTGATCACCATACTACAGTAAATGCCTAATCCCATTTTACCTGTGCATTCTATCAACACATTCACCCCTACCTTACGGCAATCTTTCTGCAGCAAAATAACTATGCTGCTACTTTCAGCATGTCTAATTTTGTCCTTCCCCCATTTGCCAGACATGAAACAGTAGCAGTACAAAGGCAGTAACATCCTCTGCAGGCACTTTTACTTCCAAGTGGTCTGAAAGTCCTGCTGGATAATTTGGAGAGCATCTACCTTTATTAGTTCCCCTGACATCCAAGTACTTCAAATTAATACTGATCTTCTCTTATGAAAAGCAGCCAGAAAGGCTGAACTGCACAACTGTCTCAAATCCTGGAGAAAAAAAAAAAATCTTACAAAAGAAGAAAGGCCAAAGTATTTTTTTCTGTCATCAGCCCATAGTGAAATATACCTGAGATTTTTTGATTCTACATGTCCATACTAGACTATATTTGTTTCACAAAAAGAAGAATCTAAGGTTTCAATGTCCCAACATTTAACAATAAATATTTTACCATCTATAGAATTCGTGTAAACTTTCACCCTTCCTCAAGTATACAAACATATGAAACCTCTTCCAGATACTTTTAAAATAAAAATTAAGAGCATTTAATAATTAAAATAAATTATGTTGTTTCTATACATTATCCTAATTCCTTATGTCACAAATAATTTTTGCAATCTATTTTTATTTCTAAAACAAATTCTGAGATTTCATGTTTTTGTTGGTAACACCTTTGATGCCTGGGAAAAAATAATTAGTACTTCAGTTTCATAACGCAATGCCCAATTAATTAAAACAACATAAAATCTTATTAAAACTCTAAGGTGAACAATGCAGAATATACATAAACCAGAAACCAAGGTCTCACACATTACACACTATTAAAAATGATTCAAGCAGAAAAACAACTGTAATGGTTTTAGGTCTCCCTTTAGAAGTTAGCATTTTTCCAAAGATAATGAGATTTCAATTAGAAATTTCTACTATTTCAGGTGTTACTCTCAACTAAAGTGCAAGATGCACTGCAGTTAACTTTTCATAATAAGGGGCAAGTTAAGTGGGACCCAGTGGGCACTGTGCAAAAGAGAATGCTGGAAAAGCTTCAGTGCTTCTGCACATACTTGTGTCAAATCGTTCCTGCTTGAGGTGTCCCAGGGCAAGCCCACGGAGGACAGAAACTTGGGCAGCATAAAAGGCAAAAGTATATTAGTCTTAATTTTCAGTGGGAATAGAGCCCATGCTAGTGTGGCCTCAGGATCTTCCAGCTGTCTAGCTTTTAAGCAAGAGATGTCTGAAATGTTACCACAGATAAAAACACCCTGCAGCAGTCAACTATTAGAAAAATTACTTCAACCCTTCGATGTCAGCTTTTCCTTTCAGGAAAAATCACAATTCAAGCGTTGGTTGGTTTATCCATTAACAATGAACATGAGCTGGGTTTAGACTGCCCTGAGACAAATTAGTTTTATCCTCCTGATGGTGTTATGAGCTCAGCCCTGCTAAGTTAGGGATGCCACAAGTTCAGACACCTGGTGAGAAGCCAAGAGCCCAAAGCTACCATCTATAGGATCATGGCATCTCTCTGTGTGAATGGACCTCCCTCTAAATGCAACAACTAGCAGAGCCACAGAAGCTCAGGTAGCCCCGAACAGCATTTGCCAAAAGGACTGATATGACGATGAAAGACATCAGGCGCATGACCAGGGTGGCTGCAAAAAGGAGCTGCCATCAAAATAGCAACTTTATCTATTATCCTGTTTAGAGTCTCTGTGGTTAATTTCAACCATATTTTGTTGCATCCAAAAACTACAAAGCAAAGCTGAAGAGGATGTCTGGATTGAGGGGGGTCACTGAATAAGATTTACAACCTGAAAATGATTATTTGTATTTTCTTCGATTTCCTAGCAAGATGTATGCACTCCCACAGTAAACACAATTTGAGGTTAAAATCATAAGAAACATTTTAAAAATAATTAGATCACCAGCAAATTCTGACATGTGGATAAAGTTGCTTTTTAATTTTAGCCCTTATATTTTTTTTTTAAAGAGAAATTATATTTTGGGGAGAAAATCAACTTCTGTTCACATTTGTCAGTTTGTTGTAAAAAAACCCAATTAATTTGAATCACTGACTTTCTCAAATTCACAAATTGGAAAAAATACACTTTTTTCCCTCTATCTTCCCTTCAATTCCGGTAAAAGAGAAACAACTCTATTAAGATAATAGAAGTTAAATTATTTTAATCTAGAGGCTGTATTGGTGAAGTTATGTAAGTGGTTTCATCTAGATCTAGATAGGAACAATCAGACTGAGATCTGTACATCAAGACAGCCACCTGAAACAATCATTTATGTTTTTCAAGGCTTGTTTATATTTTGTGGGAGGAAAAATGAAAGCCTAACTCAAGTTTGCCCATAATAAAGCCTTCTAACACTAACAAAAGAAAGATCACAGCCAGAGAGCTGAATGTAGATAACATTACAGAAATAAAGTTAAAAGTAGCTGATACACTAATTGATGAGCATACAGTAACAGAAGCCATGTAGCAACTATACATGAAATTAAAAAGAAAAAAAAAATCCTTCCTTCCTATAATCAGACTCTTTCCCTTTAAACTTAGAAAAGAACTCAGGGTTTAGATATGTTCTCAGAAGACAGAGTACACCCTTGTCAATAAATCAATATATTAAGCAGATCTTATACACTGTAAGGAAGTCATATCCTCCTACTTAAGTTCCTGTAGAGATCAAATATGCCATCTTCTCCTACTGCCAGTCACAAGTATGCTATCCAGACCCAAGTTTATAGCCTAGAATTGCTTTAATAGCACCTCAGTCAAGATAACTCATCAACCACTTTATAAATTGCTGACACAGGACACTGCAAGTACTTGACTTCAATACTAATCACATCAAAGTTGCTCTTAAAGGCAGAACTTTTCTAACATGTTGCTCTCATTAGTCTTGGCAATACACTAAATATGATAAAAATATGGGGCTGATTGATAGATACTGTTTCAGAAACCAGTTCATAAAATATCTTAACGTACTATATGCTCATAAAATTTATGAATACACTCAGAAATAGGACTCAAATATCACAGAAAACCAAAGACTTTGCTCAAACATACACAGTCCAGCCACACTAGTAAAAGCTGAAAAAGTCAAATGCTGAGGAACACTCCATGGTACCACAGGTAATTGTGGAAGAGACACAGTCAAAACTGACATATTAGACTGCAACGAAAAGGAAGTGCCTATCAATGTACCATTGTAAATAAATACTGATTAATACTTAAAGAGGGAAGGAAGTAATACTTTCAATTAAAAATATTAAAATGTAAAAAGCAAATTTATCGAAACTGGGCTTGCCATACTATTCTTTACACTCACAGCTGCTTTTGCAGCAACTGTATACCTGTATACACCAAAGGTAAGGGCATTCATGTAACATACCCAAAGACATTGGCAGTAGCTGCTTTTGTATGAACTCTGTCCATAGTGGGTAGGAGGAGCAGTATAAGCTGAGTTAAAACAGGATGTCTGTCATCTGAAATTGTTCTCTAGTTTTCAACTAGAATGCAGCCCATGCACATTAAAAAAAGTTAAAAAAAATAAATCCATATTCAATTTAATTCTGAAAATACTTTTTTTATACACACCTATTAGTTCTCGCATCTATCTGTATCAAGGTCAGAGACAGAAGGAATACCATTTTTGCCAATAGTTTATTTTGGATTTAATATCAATGTTTTTAGCTTTTTTTAAACTTAGTTTTCTTTTCATTCCCTGAGGACAAACACCCACTACTCCTGCTCTGTAAAAAGCAACTTCATAGCTTCCTTCTTCTGTTTCTACTCTTTTCCACAAAATGTCTCCTTCAATAATTTCTGTGAATCTTAGTGGCTACTATTTGCAAAAGGCTAATTTAATGGAACTGTTACAATCATAAGCCTTTTCCTTATGACTATTCCCCAACTGCATTCTGGTTTATCAACCTCTCTCTACAGAATTAGATTAATGCATTGTATCTTGCTGTTAATGTTTTGAAATATTTTGTAGTAATTAAGCCAGAAGATGAATAGCATCTGCCTCACATTTATGAGGATTTTTGTTTTGGATTTTTTTCCCCCAAAAATATAACCAAAAAGATAAGAAAAATTGTAGATTGTACTGCACAGCATGAAAACCGGGCACACATGTTTTTTGACATAGACTGCATTCAGATATTCTGAACATAATCAGCCATTCAGAAAGCACTCAGAAGAGTTCTCTTACCTGTAATTTTATTTATTCATTTTTAAGTAAGTCTTACAGTCTTGAGGATTCATTCAAACTCCCAGCTTGGACAAAATCCTCCTTGGATGTTCTGACTAAAACCTTCTTTGCAAAATGTTAGATAGCCTGGAATTTTATCCATTTCAAAAGTAGAATTAATCTACTCTCCAAATGGAAAAAATGCAACAAAGACACAAAAAAAAATGGGATTTTCATCACAAAGTGGAATTCTAAAATATTTGAGCTTGTTAGACTATGATCAAATATCAAAGACTGAGTAGGTTTAACAATTTGCGAAAGCACTGTGTGATAGGTATCTCTGTTGAAAAGTAAAAATATTCAAACTGATTATGGGAAACATGATCAAAATCTAACGTTGCTGATTATTGGAGCCCTAAAAGTATAACGATATGCTGGTCAAAACCACAACAAAAAACATCCATTAGGAATCTTACTGCATAATATTTGGAGTTACAACGGAAAATGCATCTTTCTATTCTGTTGTAATTTTTTACTCTCACAAACTCCGTTAGTAGGTCTGGGGACCTTAAGAGTACAAAAGGCAGACCTTGCCAGTGAAAACTGAGATAGGAAAGGCATTGAGTATCTTAGACATTTGTGTGCCTTTGGTCATCACGTCTCCCACCCCACCAAGCAGCAGGCCCGCACTTTCCTTGGCCTTCCCTTTGCTGCCTGTGGACTTACAGAAACCTCCTTTGTGGCCCTTCATATCCCTCTGTTGATCTCCTGTCTGTCTTCCGTAGATGGCATGCAGTTTGTTCACCTCCTGCTGCCAACTCCTACGCCCACAGCATGCCTTCCACAGATAAGGACATTACGGTCTCCTGCCCCAGGAGACAGACCAGGCACCTCAAAATGGCTGGACTTCCCTCAGGAATTTTTTCTGAGTCAAAGCCTCTGGTGAGCTGAGGACAGTAGCTTCAGCTTCAGCAAGAGCTGCCCTGCGCTCTTGCACATTATCCCTGTGCAGTCCTCAGAAGAACTTCTGGATTTTTTGCACCCTTGCTGCAAAAACTGTCATGTGAAAATACTCAGGACTTCCATGGTACAAAGACATAAATGACAAAATACATCAAAATTATCTTTTACTGAATATTTGTGCTTTCTGCAACATCCACGGAAATTAAGATTTTTATGAAGTTAAGTCAAATGCAATATATCACATTCTCTTTAAATTTTAACACTGGCTGATTCCAATCACTTGTGTATATAAAAAAGTGAATGAGGGATTATTTATAAGAAATAAAGATGAGGTAAAAATAACAGCATGAATATGGGTTACTGTCTAATATGTGAGTGCTTATGGAGGGAGAGCCTCCAGCTTTGAGCCAGGGAATACAATTTGCTCACAGAAACAAAAATAGAAGCTAAATGTTCCCTCAGGAAACAATATCTGGGTTTGTTTGCTTTTTATTTTTCTTTTTCTTTTTTAATATTCCTCTCTGAAGTATAACTATTACTTTCATCAGAGAATTAAAAAGATTTGTCTATGGCTTTTAATCCCAGGAGACTAAGTGTAAAAGAAAAGTGAGAGACATGTTTTATATCTTTGAAAAAGGCCCCTATCTTATTGGAAGTGATGCAAAAAAAAAGATCCTATTATGATTCTATGCTAACATCTGCATATGAAGTCCTGATAATAGAAATTCCAGGGCAGATGTGAGGGAAAAGAGAGAGAGAGAGAGTAGGCCAAAAAAAATTACTTATATCTCAGAAGCAGTTCTTGAAGTTTTAGGACATTTCCTTAACCCAATGGAATGAGCGTATGAACTCCCAGAGCTTTAAAAGGCAAAGTTAGGCAAACTATGCCTGAGAGACTGTAAGTATAATATCCCTCAGTGCACTAATAGCAATAGCCACTGTTATGGTATTCAGTGAAATGCCACTTACACCTATTAACTTCTGTCTAAATACATTTGACATCTAATCAATTTGGGGAAAAAATAATTCTCATGACATAGATATACTCATAACCCTGTCAAGAATAATATCAGTATTCAATAAATACTCACTGAGCAAGGGAAAATAGAGCACCTGCATCGTGCACTCATTCAACGTTAGGCCTCATCAAGATTAAAACTTTCTTTCACATATCCAGCTTTTATCTCAAATGCTGAGTTAAATTGAAATTGTCCTGATTAGCACTAGTGTAAGAAAACTTTAGTTGTATAGTTGAAAGCTTACTTTCCTCTCTTAAATGAGAGAAAACTTGGCGACCGACCAACTCAATAAAAGCGAACAAGCTAGCTAATAGAAAATCTCTAAAAAATTCTGGAAATGGCATCTTTCTTATTTATCTCACCTTCTTTACCACAGTACTTTTTTAAAAATGATGAAAAAAAAGTTGATCTAAAATTTAAATCTGAGAGCTTGTCTACATTCTTCCAACAGCTTCTATTCTAAGGCTCTGTGTTCCTTTTGTAATCTTCCCGAAAGTCCAAAATCCAAACAGTGACACTCAGAGTTCTGATGCCTGTTACTCAGCAATTGCATCTGTTTGCTGAGGGCATGCACAAGTGAGGACAAACATGAGTCTCAAGAGGATGCGGCCTTACAGAAACAAAATGAAATAAAGTGGTCTGTAGGAGGAAATTTTAGAGGCTGTTAACAAATTAAATGAAAAGAATCTTTTACATTTCCTCTTTTTACATTCATTTACTTGCAAAAGACATGCTTGGCATGCAGAATTTATCCTAAAGGAAATGAAATAAGGAAAAAAACCCCAAATTACTTTATAATTTATAGATTTGCATATTTAATAAAAAAAATCAAAATAGCAGCTGAGAGAGGGAAAGTGTCTTCCATAAATAAAGGTATGATGAATAGAATATCACCATAATCCTTCAAACATACCTATACACATGCCACAGCAGCCATCTGTCAAAATGATCTTGCTGTCACAGTTAATTCCAAGAATCAAACACATACACAGACCGTTCAGCTCAACACCAAGCTGCATGCAGATGGAATCTGTGCTCAGAATTCCAGCCTGCAGTGATTTACCAAGAACAGCAGCCAATCACTAAGACTCAAAGACAGCCCTACCACAACTTCAGAGATGGAAAAGCAACCACTACCCTGTATATATTTTTTTATCTTTATTCTAACTTTATTTAAAGAGTATACACAGTCTAAATACCATTTATTCAGTGATTTAAAATTAAAGTCAACATTTTTATGAGACTGCAATCTCTGTAAGTCATGTGGAAATTTGTACAGTAATCAGAATACTAAAGTTACATTATTAGAACAAATTCTGGCAACTATTGGCAAGAAAACAGAAATTTTGTTTCATGAAAAATCTAGACTTTTGGAATTCACTTTTTTTTTTTTTCTACTGTCTCCCCAGAAGCAGAAACAATATCCTGATAGCCAGCAAGCCAATGCCTCAGTCATATGTTATACAGAAAAACTATGTTCATTCAGCTTTCTTTAAAAAACAATAATTAAAAGTACTATTACTTTTTTTTACAAGTTGACATTTAAATGAAGTTGTCTGAAGTTATTACTGATTGCTATGACAGAAAAAAAAGAGAGAGGAAGATTATTAGAATGCTAGGTAATACTTAGCTCTTTTTAACTGAGTTTTTGGGGACTTCAGATCTGAAAACTATTTTTCACCAAATTTCACTTTAATTTATACTTGAAGTTCCCACCTAGAATGATATAGGAACATTTTATCAGACCTAGTAATTTTGAATCCCTCCCTGTTACATAGACTACACTGGCTATTTTTGCCATTTAAAATTTAAGGTTTGTGACTTTTAGTTTTAAAGCAAAATAAAAAAAAATACTGTCCAAATGCTATTTTCTTTTAATATTATTTTCTGTATTCTTTTAAACTTTCTGTCTAAGCTACATACTTCTGAGAGCCTCTGGCTAAACACCTTAAATAAGGTTTTTTATATTATTTCATCCAAGCTACTATTAATTCTACTTAATAGATGTTCAAGACATTAAAGGAGATATTAATTTCATCAGATTTTAGACACATAGAACCAACTTCATCATCAATGCTCCAGGCTGGATGAGAGAAAAGCCCTTCTAGGACATCGTATACCTAATCCACTTGAGATGTGCCCTATAACTGGCAACATCTCTTCCATGTATAAAGACAAGCTACATGACTTTTTTCTATTGACGACAACTAGATTTTAGGCACCTGAGACTTGGTAAGCTTTCCAATACATGTAAAATACTCAGAAAAAAAAAATGGAAACTATCTGTGACACTGGTCAAAAGACAAGCTGATCTTCCCCAACTCTTTTGTCCTCTCCAATATGTGCACTTGCACAAAGAAACACACAGATTGTCTTTATACTCACAGGCATCCATCCTTTCATACTTTCACTGTAAAAAAATATAAAATATAAAATAAACCAGAGCATTCCAACACAACCATCATAATACATTTAGAAATCAAAATGTTTTTTAAAAGAAGAAACAACTGTAACTCAGGATGGAAGATAGTTGGGTACTAGCATGCTTCTCAATTTGAGACTCACTTAGAGCAGACAATGAAGCTGGTTTTAATTGTTACAATTCTACAACACATGTATGAAATTTAGACCAGTCATAAGCCTTCTGCCTTATTGCTTAAAAAAATATGGTAGAGATACAGGTCCATAGCCCACTAATAAATTAGATGCAACTATCTACTTCCATCATAACTGTATCCTCAGAACTAGTGGCTTCTGCTTTTCTCTGCTTTAACCACCACAAATAATCCTCTTTGGCATTGCAGGATGACCACCCCCCTGTAAACAACTCTATTAAATAAAAATGTATTGAAATTTATTCTGTATAAATATTTTATAAAAATATTTGCTGTGCACTTTATGAATTTTAATTTTTTCTAAATCAATTAGACATGAACACTGAGATGAGATACTTAAGGAAACATAATGTACCAAAATATGTATTTTAAGCCACAATGTTTGAGAGTTGATGTAAGTGATCTAAATGACAAGGAAACTGCATGTTCATGAATGTCATATGCTAAGGATTTAGGCAAGAGCACAACACACATTGGAAGGCAGGAAAATGAAAAGGGTTCTGAAAAAAATTCTATCTGCAGGAAAGAAGAAGAAGAAAGATAGTTTAAGACTTGAAAGAGAAAGAAATGAAACATAGCACTGAAACTTCCAAACTGACTTATTTGGACAATATAATCCCCATCTCAGAAGACCAGTAAAGCTACACAAGAAAGAGTAAGAGACAGAGAGAAAAACTAAAAGGAAAGTGGATAAACCTTGTGATCCTACATCACAGCATAAACCCCCCAGAATAATTCTGTGTTATAAGCACTCATCACCATTATAGAAAGATTTATTTACATCTTGGTGAGGCCATGACTAGTAAATTTTTCCTGATATTTAACTTTTACTTTTTCATTATATAACCACTTAACTCTTCCTGACCTCTTGTTTCTCTGAAGACAAGTTTTCTTCCATCTTCTTTCTTCATCCTTCAGTGGACAGCTGTTTCTCTTTGAACCTTACTATACAAAGTGGCAAATATTGAATGATGTATAAAGTCCTCAAGCCAATTCCAATCAAAGAGCAATACGTGTTCCTGTCTTCAGAAATAGGATACTTATTGTGTTCTTTTTAGTTTCCAATTATGTAACTGTCAAATAACCAAGTTTGACCTGTCAAGATTTGATCTTTTAAAAGCTTACCACTGTAAACCTATTTTTCTATACACATTTACTCAGACTAGTTTGTTTGATACTGTTCAGGTCCATTCTAAGTCAATAGTGGTTACATACATTTAAAGTAACGCAGAAATTTTATCTTCCTCTCAGTAGTTACTTGGGGATTGAATTGAAAAAAAAAAAAATAGGAAAACAGAAAATTTAATGTTTTATTCAGGATAGATGAAGACAGAAGGAAGCTATGAGAAAATGCATTTGTTATTAGTCTTTGAGGTTTGTCATTTACATAGAAGAGGAACTGCATTCAAGATAAAAAAATGCATCTAAAGTAGCAAAAAAAGCCAGTAACTGATGTGTGAATTCAAAGATCTTTACACCACAGAGTGGTAGAGGTTCAAGTAATAAACGGTGGTCAGCACATGAATCACTTGGCTTACTAAGGCAAGCTTGGCTTTACATAACTAAGGATATAAAGAAATTACTGCTTACAAGACAGTTGATCTTTATAGATATTTGGTCCTGTAGCTTTAAGTCCTCTTCCAATAGCCTCAAAGAGTTAACCTTTGTCTGTACGCGTATGTATACGTGCATATATAAAACTTCTATGGAACAGAGATGAGAAACTGCAAATGTTCATGACACAAAAAGTAGCATGATAGATTGTGAACTCTGTACATGTGTGATTTCTTGAGCTTAAAAAAAAAGAAAAAGACAACCAACTGCCTTTTTAAATTACTGATATGTAACTGGCTTCAGCAACGATTTTCACCTTAGATTAGCTTTTGGACTCCTCATTTGCTGTAATATTTGGAAAATTATTGAAAATGCAAGACTTAATTAAAGTTGATAAGAATTTTCAAAAGAGCACTTAGTGTTGATGTTGAACCCTAGCAATCTAGCCCAAAAGCCACCTGGAACACTTATTTATTCATATAGTTTCATATACGATAGCTGATAGGATAGAAAAAATAGCAACCAGAACATTAACTTTTAACAAGTACAGTTTTTAAAATATATGTGTGCAGAAAGAAATTTAAGAAAGCTGTGTATAGCTGTGAGAAGAAAACTTTCTACTTTATAACTGGCTAGTTTGATATATTCCTGCATTACACGACAGAGTTTCAGCTCCTTCCTAACCAGCGTTTGTGTAACTCCCTACATTAATATTTTTCATAATATAAAGTTTTTTCAAATATGCTAATTATTGTCAAATAAAGCACTGTTGACTGTCCTGGACCTAATCCTGAGCATAAAATTTGCTTTCTTAACAAATGTTTAAAATTAGGTTATTTTTAACACTGATTTGCAAAATGTTTCCTTACATTAGATTTCCTTTTCACTATCAGCAATTAGCTATACTCTGGCAACTTCAGAACTGCATGTTGGAAGTAGATACACTGCTGTAAGATTTATCAATAATCTGTCCCACTTAGAGTATTGAAAAATATTTTCTTTGCTTTCCTTCCTCTGGCTAGTTCATAATTTGGTTAATTTGAAAACACGACAGATATCGCAAAAGCCTTATTTTGTATGTTTTACTTGATTCTTACCCAAGCAATGCGTCATATTACTCTGCCATTATCCGTGGTCCTGATCATTATTCAGATAAATTAGTCACAGATTAGTTGCCCTCACTTTACCATATCAAGACTCAACACTGACAACTACTCAGTTCAGCTTGGGCCATGCCTCCCATCTTTTTTCATCTCTTAGTTTCATTAGACAACTCTTAGATGAATTTTTAGATTTTTTTTCTCTCCAAAACTTCCTTACCAATACAAAACGCCTAAACGTGGTGCATATGAATATCAAATTCTAAATCTTTATTCCTTTAGCCATTTGTGTCATGAAGCAGTAACATCTCCCTACAACTGGAAACAAGGTCTAGTGGCATAACCCACTGCAGCCCCAGAACAGGTCTGAGTTTGATTATATTTAACCCCCGACCTCTGCATATATTTAAACGGCTTCGACACACTTTGCGCGAGATACCATTCAGAAGTCCAGTCTCTCTCACACATTCTCAAATGGACATTCCCTCTTTAAGATCCTCCTTGAGGTTCTTCAAAGCCCCACTAGGGCTTTTACTATCCAGATACATCTACTCTTGCACTTCCTTTATATCCTGAAGTGGCAGTAAAGAAAAGAACCCATAAGTTTTCCTGGCACATACGCAGTATATGCTCTTTAAAATAACCCAAATGACCATAAGGTGTCCCAATCCCAGTCAACAGTGAAAGACAGAGAAAGTACGAATGCATTTGTGAATTTTCTGTGGAGTCTACAAAAAATTAAATCTATGCAGTTGGCTTCACATTATTAGCAAGGCTGTTACTCTTGGCAGGAGTTCCTGCTCTTGATTGTTATACAGCCACCTCTGCATCTGAAGAATTCTTTCTGTAAATATGCCTCTGATCTTTTCTACACCCATAGATTCAACTACAAATTCAAGCCTCAAGATTCCAGAAACTTTGCTGGTCTCACGAAAACATTGTTCAAAGTCAGGATGTTGTTTTAGTCTAGCTCACACTTATTTTTATTCAATGTGTTCTCCATTTCCACTGTGAAATCTACCCCTGTAAATGTGAGAATACCACTTTTGATGTCCACGATTTTCTTGCCCACCTTAGTCTTGACTAAATGTGCAATGTCACCGTACACATAGTATGCAGTACAATATGCTTATCTAAGTGCTTTCATCAAGACCGGCACAGACAGAAATCCTGAATAAGTTCTGCAGACTTCTGTATATGCACAGTAAGCCTGATGCAGCTAGCAAATGCAGGATTTATTCTGTATAAGCTACCGAGCTTACTCTGCTCATCTGTAAAAGGTCTAACGAACTTCTGAAAATGCGCGTAAACTGCAAATTAGAGATTCTCTGCTACGTATAACAGTCTTATTGCTATGGCACCATTTGCTTAAAGCCACTTAGTTCTAACAAGTCCTGATATTTCACCACACACAGTTTAGACCTTCATCCAAAATGCAAGCTGAAATACAATGTGTTTGCAAAAGTATATACAATTCACAAAACAAGATGGACACATGCTTCAGATGGTTAAATCCAATTAAAACAGACTCTTTTTAACAGCACATGTTAAAAATACACCTTCAAGACAGTTTATTTGTAAGGTGATTCTTTTTAGGTATTAATTGTAAGATTACAGATAATAGATAATATTGAGTAAACGACAGCCTTCATCAAAATCCTTTCTCACTATAAAAAGTTCAGGAACTGGAAATTTAGATACCTATGTTGTAGACACTAAGATCTTCCTACACCAACTTGTATAAGCCATTCTGACCACTTTATTAATAGATCTTGTTTCATGAAAGTGCTACTTTTAAAATCTATCCTGAAATATTAATTTCCGCAGATTCTGTCTCTTAGAGATTTAAATACTTTTTCTTGTATTGCTCAGACTCACTTTTTTGTGCAGTATTGAATAAAAGTAACAAAAAAACAGCAGCTAGCTGGGGGAAAAGAAAAACTACAATGTCAAATGCCTCAAAAATCTAATGATCTTTCTGTTGGGAGATTGCAACTGTTGTATGGTACAAACTGAATTCTGTATGACAGAAATTGCTTGTCACCCTTCAAACCAATATTCTTTTTTTTCTTGTGGAATATTTACCTAAATTAAAATTAACACAAATCTAAAATCAACATCCCAGTAATTTAGCACTTTTTGAAAATGAATGAAAGGAATCTTATTTTACAATGACAAGATACAACAACACTTCAAGGAAGAATTTTTACAAATTATCCTTGGTTTCAATCTCTACATACCATTTTTTTATAGATGCAAAAGTAAACGCATATAAACTTGGAAAATTTGTTCAAAATAGAGCTTCATATAGAAATATACAGAAATCTTAAATTGTCACATGGTTGTTTTCATGTATTTAAAGCCTATAGTATAATTTTTTCTGCATGCATTTATTCATATGCAAACCCACCACATTTAAACATGAGAGTTATTACAAGTAAATAAGACATAATTTAGCCAAAATATTTGAAAGTCAGAAAAATAAATTGTTTGGTGAGATCTATTCACAGTTGTTCAACCTTTGAAGTTTTCAGTGAAGTGCTAAAATAGTCAGAATCAAAAAAGCTACAGTTTGAGATACTTAAAGTGAGCTTTGCAATATAATTGCACAGTTAATAGAAGCATAATCATCTCAGCAGGAATTAAATAAGGCAAATATAACTGCTGAGTTGTTTTTCAATATTATTAATTTCAAAGAATATCTTGCACATGCTGCATATTTAGGGGAAGGAAGGCAACTTCAGATCACAAGAGTATACGTTTTAAGAGTTTTCTTCTGATGATGCAGCATGTAATGAGAAACCTTTGAAACAAGCTTAATCCAAATCTTTAATGTACATCTGAAAAATAAATCTAAACCTCATATATTTCATACTTCAACTAACTGCATTTTAAAGTGTTTATTACAAGTTCAACTAGAGAACAAACAGGTAGAAAAAAATAAGTCATCAGCTATGCAAACATCACTATTTTCTCTTTTCATATTTCAAAATAAGGATAAATTTGTTAAGCCTTTTTCAATACATGAAACTAAGAAAAGAAAACGAGGAGGGGGACTTATTCTATTTTAAAACAAAGTTTTTTCTACTACAATAAACTGGGAAAAAGTGAATAATAAACTCAGTAATTAATACTTATATCATTATTCTTTGTAAAAGAATATTGCCATGCAGCTGATGCACAAGAAACAACAAAACACAGAAGGGCAACAAAGAGCAAAAAGACAGCTTAGGTATTACTCATAACAAAGACTGAGGAGAAAACTAAGCTACAATGAGCAGTATACTGTTGTATATATTCACTGGATTTACATTAAGAAATCTCTATACAGTGTCATGCATCTACAGCCTTTTAAAAATCTATGACCAGTAATGATACTAGGACTCCTGTCTTGAGCAGCCACTAGTCTGGGAATGGATGGCAAAAGGCATATTTCTGTACACGTTTCTAGAATAACTTGTAATCCTAAGTCTTTGCAGCCTGTCCAGCCTTGAATCCATGAGTGTGGCAGTAATGTAATGCTCAAATCTGTTTTACTTGGCATCAGTCGGCAACTATTCCATCATTCTTAGTGAATCAAGATATCAGTATATATACACTTATCTGACTAATAAAAATTACTTGATTAATGGAGACTGTTTTACATGTCAAATTCACATGAAAAAGAAGACAAAACAGCCTGCCTGGCAAAGCAAAGATTATGTTTCTGATCGAAAATTCTTTTATGGCCTGGGTTTGTCAGAGGCATTCCCCAAATCATGCTGCCACAAATACCCTTCTAGAAATGTCTCAGGTTTCAATGGTTTGCCAGTTTCAAGATAAGGTTTTGATGGACCCCTGCCTTGCTAGCAAACTGCATGCAAACACAAACCTTGTCTTTCTAGGACCTGCAGCTCTTCCAGGATATCCCTCCTTCAGCATCTGGTTTGATAAGGTATTGTCTGTCCCACTTTTAGTCAGAGCTCATGAGTTGTCTTTGCCTGAAATATACATGCACTATCAAATACACTAATGCTTTCTTTCCATGCTTCTCAGTTCACCTTAACACAACTGTAGCAGTTGTGGGAAACAGACACTTGATATAGGCTAGAAATATCTTATTTTCACTCCTAAAAAAAGGAGAGTCATCTTTTGATCTTAAATCTAACTCAAACTAACTCATGTTCAGAACAAGGAAGCGAATATATATTTTCAGACAAGCCATACACCAAGTTTATGTGGAATATAAACTCAGAAAATTATGAGTCTGAAAGCCATAGCCTTAAGCAAAAAGAACATCTAAAACCAAAGGATCCACACTAACAAACAGTTAAGGTCTAGAAGATCTCAGAACAGAAAACAGATTTCAACAGAAGGAACCTATTTTTATAGGTAAGAAACCAGAATTCCCAGTGGACAGAAGAATAGGTTCTACTTCTCTTTAGGATAAGTATAAAAGTGTTTCTCATTGTGCAATCTCTGTTGGAATGAGTGTTATAAAAAAAAATATTAAAATTCAACTGAAGAGAAGGCCAATGCTATCTTTTCAGGTAATTCTTTCCTTGCTACTCTAATATTGGTGGTGTCTCTAAAAGAAGATTAAAGTCGTTAGTTTGTAACTCTGCAACTCTTTAACTTTACTTCAGACAGAATTTAGGTGCTATGAAATGCTTTTTTTAAAAAAAAATAACAAGCAAGTATTTTTTTTCCAGCACTGGAGATGTAACTGCAGCAGGAAATGAATAAGACTATAAGATGTTTTTTCTATACCAGTAGTACAGCAGAGGTGGAGCCAAACAACCAAACTAAATACTTTCGGAAAGACCAAAAATTAAACAAAAAATTAATAGAGGAAATACTAATTCCAGATTAAAAAATGTAAATTCAGAATATGATTAAGAGATAGGACTATTTTTCTTTTTTGTAAGTATCATTTCATAAGCCAATTGAAGCAGTCTATGTGCCATCAAAAGGGATGAGCTTTGCCTCCCCTTTTACCCTGACTGCCACACTGCTCCTATATTACAGTTTAGAAAGTCTAAGGATTAAAAAAAAATTTAAAAATTAAAAAAAAAATATAACTAGGATGCTCTATTTAAATTATATATGTTTTTTGCTATGTTTTCAGCTAAATTGGATTCCCGGTAGAATGGACTTGCAATGGCAGCCTTGCTAGTTCAAAGGTAAGGAACAGAAACACATGACTGATGGAAAAATTGGAGAGAATGTATTTGGAAAATATTTCTGAATAACAAGTGTAAAATTCCTATCTCCCTAATGTTGAAACAAAATTTGTTTATTTTTTCTATATAAGACACCGAAACCAAAATCAGTTGTTCTTACATAAAGAATATCCTCAAAATATGCCGAGGGTCAGTGATTCCTTGTTTGAAGTGCTAAATAAATTAGACCATTAAATGGCTAAGTATTTTCTTTTTTTCCTGTCTCTTTAATCACTAATTGCCAAAAGTGATATCTTTTTGTCTCAAACAAATCAGAAAAGTTGTACCCCTGCAGGTAACCTATATTAAATAATTAAAAAGTATTAATTAAAAAATCAGTTAATTATGATACTTACACTAAAAATCTTACTTTACTTTTTCTCTGCTGCATTACCTCTGTTTTTATTTAGACACATGCTGTCTCTGAAAAGCTTAGAGTTGCCATTTTATGGTTTTGCATATCAATTCTTTCTAGCTAAATATTTTTCTTCAGTGATCCTAAAGCCAGCACACATGTATAACATCCCTTCAACATTACAAAATTAAAAGTGTGCATGGTTTTAAGAAAAATGTATTGAAATGGAAATAAAATAGTGAAAATACACAGTGAAACTTCCTTTCTCAAATAGCATTGTTGCTATGGCAATTTTCAAATCCATTATTTTTATAAGAAATCTGTCTTTCAAGAATTTTTATCCACCTTCATATTTGAATGCTCAATTACACTTTAGAAATTGTATATGAAAGGTTTAGTTCTGCTTCTGGAACTTTTAGTCCCTTCTCTAAGTAGATATTTCTTAATATTTAGTTCTATATTCTAAGACTATGAGTATCAAACGAAGTTCGTTTTTTTTCTTCTCAGGGAAACCAGTTGATTACTGTCCTGACAACTTTATAAAACATTCCATCAACCCTTCTATATGGAAATAAATATAAACAAATCAAACAGATTCATAGAATCAAATGGAAAAAAAACAAAATGGAAACATTAATACATTGAAATTATTTTCATAGAAGAATATCTATGTTGACTCAAAAAAGCAAAGAATATGCACGTTAAATCTCTCCTGTCGTGATGTTATTCCAGTTTAATAAACCAGAGCAAGTATCTCATCATAAAGATAGGTTAAAACAGGGGTGACAAACTAACGGCCCACAGGCCGAATCCAGCCCTCCACCTTGTTTTATCCAGCCCAGCACCTTGTTCCTACCCGATGGCAGCGCTGAGTTCCTTGCCCCTGCGCTCCTGCCAGCGCTGGTCACATGTGCAGCGTGTGACGCGTGTTACGCTGCAGGAGCAGGAAAATGGAGGGAGCTGTGAGCTTGACACCTCTAGTCTAAAAGATGGCTCATGATTACTAATTTGTTGACAACTGACTGCAATAACTTTAATCTAAAAAGCTCCACTTTATGTATGTACAATAACTAGTTCATAGGAATTCCACTCTGATAGAGCATTTACTGATATCTACTTGTAAACATTTACAGATCTCTAATAGACTGTGTGATAATTATACTTTAAAAGATGTGCCATATTTTTCTTAATTTCAATGGTATTCATTATAATTACATTAAAAAATACCATTTGCTTCTGCAATTCTATTCCAAACAGCAAACAAGAATATCACACACAGAAGTCCTAGCGCTGAAGTGTGAAGAGTCAGAAAGGTTTTGGTGGATAAAATACAATAACCACCTTGAATCATTTTGCCAAGTGCTGAAGACATGCAGTGTTCCTTTGAGAAAAGAAATGAAAATGCCTCAACCTTTTCCTTCCTCTCCTGTGAAAACGTAGCTTTGGAATTCGGAAGTGAGCAAAATAGGCATACAAGGACATTGCTTGAAGCTATTGACTTTGAGAAATACACTGAAAATCAAGACGAAAAATTAGGCAGGGTTTCTTTATACTTTTAATACAGAATTTTGATTTTTCTGGTTATTTACTGTACTACTGTGCTAGCAATTTGTATTCTAGACTTAGGATCAGTTTGAGTGACGCTTTCATGGTGCAAAAATATTTGTAGTCCAATTGAAGGAAACTCACACTAGGAGTTCTAGAGAGAGTGCTTACTGATACAATTGCATGCTGGTTTTCATCTTAGTTCTACTTATACAAAATACTTTGGTATGCAAAAGTAATTTTAATTGAAGTGCAACTAAAATAGTAGTTGTATTATTGCTGTATTAAAGACAGATTAATAACTTTACATAAACATTTATGCATATTTCTGCATGTACAAATATAAATCTATTTTTAGTTCATAAAAATACAGCTGACGTGTGTTGGCTTTAATGTCCTTTTTTCAGATAGCCTCAGCATAAAAGATACTGCTTTTCCAGTTATTACACAAAGATTAAGTGCTACAGACAGATGGAGAGAATGTATTTAATTTTTTGCATCTCCAATCACCTTCCTCCTTTCTGCTGCTTTTATATTCATTCATCTGCTTCAGTCCTCCTTAGTTCTCTGTAGCTTTTGGAAGAACACATAAATAATAAGATATTGAATGGTACTCTTGGTCTATTGTGACTTCTTCCTTTCAGTTAAAGTACATTCTGGGACTTTCAAGAAGAGTCCTGCTCTCTGAAAAAGATTTCTGAGTGTTGAATAACGAATTATTGAAACCTTGGAAGTAGAGTATCACACTGATGAGGGAGATAGTTATGACTCAGAACTATGTCATATTTTATTTTGATAACATTAAAAAATCATAAAAAATAATATTAATATACTGTAAACATGTCAACATGATATTTCACTATAATATACACATCAAAAAGAAATATTTTATTTCCTAAAATGAAAACACTCTAATGAAATGAGAAAGTCAGAATGACTCAAAATGTTCCTCTTAAAATGACATTAAAACTCATTCATTGCTCTGAAATTTTTAATTGTGAAATGATTTATGCCTGTCAAAGGAAGCCATCCAGCTCTAAAACTAGCTCTAACTGATAAATTTTGGGACTGAACGTAACCTTATTGAGTAAAAATCTGAATCTTCATAGTCATCTAATCCTAGTATTAAAGCCAGTGAGCTTTACATGCCTTCAGAATCAATTTCCTAAGGTAACAGTAAATCTCTATAGTCTAATTTTGATGCATATTCAAGCACTTGATTTCTGACATTTATCTCATTATCTTAAGCCATAAAGCATTAATACATTCACCATAATTTTCAAAAGAATTATAATCCTGAGTTAGCTACAAGAATCTAGTTTAAAAGCCTTAGGTATCATGTTGAATAGTTCATATAGACCACACACTGCCATCCCATGCAAATGTGACCTTCATTACAAAAGATATCCTCACTACTTAAAAAAGAAGTTACAATATCACTACTAGCTACTACGCCAGCTCTTCATCCTCTTATCATAACAGTTTTCCAGCCATATTAATGACGAATGTATCATAATTACCTTGCTTCACCTTCAGCTGGAACAGCATAGAATAGCCCTTAACCTAATTGCATCTCTAAATTCATAGGAAAACAGTCAATCACGGTAAAGGCTTGTTTGACAGCAAAACCAGTAATGATTCAGACAATTAAGACTATCGCTGCCTCTGTAATTCACAGATTCAGGACAGCAACACCACTATAATACGAAACACTGAAACACCTTCTGGAGAACACGAGGAGTTTGTAACTTCTGATTTCCTTGGTTCTGTCATCTTTGCCAGCCCATTAACATTAAAATAACTGCTGACATCTGGTTCAAGCTTGGACAACACTCCTACAGAAAGCTCCACATCATCTCAGTAATGTCAGAAGACTGATACAGAGGTTATGGAACATCAATTTGTTCTGTTTCCCCTCCTCACCTGGCAGCCCAAGTACATTCTTGAAAATGGTAATACAATTAATCAGTATGATGGCTTAGGAATGCAACGTAAAATGAATTTTAAAAATCCCATTTCAGAATTGCCAAATTCATTTAGCAAAGGTTTAGCTTAAGCCGAGAGAAACCCAGTCCTAACTGGGGTTTTGTTCAAAACTACTGAAGCACACATAGAGCAAAACAAAAGTATAACTTCTTTACAGAACATTAGGTGCTAAGCATTTCATAGCAACAGCATTTTCAAAAGTAGACATTAGGGTAAAGCTAGATTTGCAAGCTAACTCTACTGGAATGCATTCTGAACTTGAAATAGTCTAATTTTTAAAACAATTAAGACATTTTTCAATTGAAAGGACACTTCTATTTTTATGAATTTAAAATCTTATACATACCTAGATGGTTTACTATTTTTCTGCAACACTGTTGTACCTATAACTTATGTTAACATACGAACATAACAGATATTTCCCCACTCCCTCTAATGCATTGAGTAGCAAAACAAGTATACAGAAAATAAAGAGTAATATCAGCTATTCATATCAGAAATTTCTAACAAGGATAAATGACTTTATGGATGCACTGGTTTGCTTTAACAGGACTAGTATCTATGCGTTCTTCAGCAAAATACTCATTCTAAACGGGATTTGGAAATTTGTTTCTCAGATTTTTTTCCTTTGAGTAATATGAGGTCCAAAGAAAAAATAATAAGAAATAAATTGCTTCTACAGTTGTTTTAACGCAAAATGGATATCATAAGTGTAGCAAAAGTGAAAAAGGTGATGAAAAGGGAATTGTTTCAAATGTAGACTCCCTGCTAATTAATATTCCATGAGACAATTCTGATAGCCTCAAAATAATTAATGTAAATTACAAAAAAAAAAATAGCAAATAATTTTGCTCTGTGGAATGTGCAGAAGAAATTTAATAACAGTAGTTATTATCCCTCACAAGATCAGCATTCCTTAGCTCGATACAGAGGCCATATAGCATGGCTTCTTCTTTTGCCCAAGTGGATGTTTGTGGCTCTTAAAGTAAGATTTCCAAAGTATAGAAATTTCAAACATTTGTTTGCAGAAAATACAATGATGTTGAAAACGGTCAAGCATAGGCACATTATTTGTGTATTACACATCCAGGCGTAAGTCAGCAAAAATAGCAATCTTTTGGGAAAACATAAATTCCTCTCTTCTATTTCCCTCATTTCCTAAAAAATCCAAACCTAAAGGGACTGGGAATACCCAAAACTGTAAACTGCTACACGAACACCTTTTGGAAGACAGAGGGGAAAAAGTAGCATGGGAATACTGTGCTTCCAAATTCCAGAAAGCGTTCAAGGTCTCCCAACAGCATCTGTAGCACAACAAATTTCTTGCCGTCTCTACTGTGGCCCAGCAATTCCTTCAGGCCTGTAGGAAGGCACAACTGACATTATTAAAATATTGCAAACATTTTATCTTCAAGACCGTAAATATCATCAACAACATTCCAGACGAAATTATGTTTCTATTCTTGAAATCTACTCAGTGTCAGCACTGTATTATAAATGCCATCCTAGAATATATTCTGCAGATTGATACCCAAATGTGAATACTTTGATCTAAAACTAAATGTACAGGAAATTAAATACACACATACATATATATAAAAACACACACACTGAGCATATGTACGCTTTACAATAATATATATCTACAGTAATTTTATTATATATATATTTCTGGCACACCGAATGTGTAAAGAATTTGAAAGGAATTTTATGACTTCATTGGTTCACAGCACTGGGGATCATCTTAACCTAAAATAACTTCATGCTTAATGTAAATTTTCTAGATGCTATTCATAAATGCTTCATAAGTGATGCTTGTTTAATACATCTAACAATCTAACCTGTCTTGCAGAAGAAGATTAAGACATCAGAAAACTACTGAATCACCTAGAACTGCCCTGAAATTACCCGGAAAATAACAATTTCTTAGGATTTTACTTCTCACCTGTAAAACAACATTCTCAAGGCATCTTGCAGATTTTAAAATAATGACCAAAAAACTCTGATAACAACTTGAGAAAAAAAAAAAGCACAATGGTATCACTACAGCTATTCTTTACTGTATTTTATTTCATTTCTACAGCTTATGTATGTTATCACTAATTTTATAATATGGACATAATACATTATCTCTGACACAAAATTAAACATGAAAGGAGTAATTACTGTCACAGCACTTAAGAATAAGTATGGTTGTATTAATTTCCAAGATATCTGATTGTCAATGATTTTGAATATTTTCTGTTCTACCATTTTATTCATGATGTTTAAGACAGACAGCACATCAGCTATTTCAGGGCCAGTTTCTGCCTGTAATAGTCACCCTGTAAGGTATAATATCTCTGCAAATTAATTTATGGTCTAACCAGAGAGAGAGCACAGAGGAATAAGATTTGAACAGTCCAGACTTGAAACTAAATCAGATGATTGCAAAGCGATGGTACTGAGATATTACCTCAAGTACAAGGAATCTTGTTAGCACACCAGGCAACAGAGTTATATAGCAAATATTCCATACCTGCCATATGAAGACCAAAATAAAAGCCAAGACCAAAAATGTAACAAAAGATACTACTGTCATGTAATGCAAAATGACAAGATATTTTACTAAGACTGACAACAATATCACCATCCCTCTGGTAATTTTGAGGATTATTTTCTACCTAACCATACACTTTATAGATTGAAGGTAAAACACTCCACTGTGCTTAGAGTCCTCCTGCACCATATATGGGGCATATCCTGACTTCAAATTGCCGGCACCACTACCTGATGCATATTGGGTATCAAATTAACCACACTTGCTTTTCACTTAATTACCACAACACTTGAGATGTGAGTGGCTTCAGTTCCAGCCAACCGTCTCGCCCAAGCCTCTCATCGAAATATAAATAGAGATTTCATTTTCAAAGGATACAGCCTGTGTTGCTTTTTCTGTGCTGTTTTTTGAAGTTTTGAACTCATCTGTTTTATGTAATGTAACTGCAATAATATTGCCTCCGAGTTAGCTCTGCAATAATTCACTCTTGGTACGGCAATAACTGAGCAAACAGAAGTTCCTACCAGAGGCATTCTTTTCTATTATTTATTGTAATATTTTTTTCATAATTTAATGAGAAACATCTCAAAAGCAACATTTTTATCCTTTCATGTTAAATTAATTTACAGTGCTATAAGCCATAACGAAATAGAGAAATCATCAACAAAAAAATATGTTAATAAAGACAGTTTTCTACCAAGTTTTTTAACTAAACTCATAAAAGAATTTTTTCTATTTCTATTAGGTCCAGCTTGTCTCTGTTTCCAATTATTTAGACATTCGAAGAACATTACATAATGATGAAAATGCAGAAACTACATTAGGACGAAGAAACTGAGAATAAAAAAATATTTTTTAACTTAAGCAAATCTGATACATACTAGTATATTTTATTCTAAATATCTGCCCCTGTCTATTATGGAAAACATCCCCCAAAATATTTAGGAAAAATCCCCCAAATAAAGTAAAGGAAGCCTCAACAATCAGGTAAAATATATTAATAATTAAAATAAAAGCAAAATCCACAGCTTCCTCTTGCTTTCTTCTATCTCACCCCAATACCTAGTTCAGTCTCTATACTGTGCCAGATACAATAGGTGTTGACGATCTATAAACTTCCTTTTGATATCAACAGGATTTGATTTAGGAATTAATTGCTGTGGAAATGTAACTGCAGCTGAAAATTAGCTCTAAGGACAACATACGGCCTTTCTTCTTTCGTGCCTGATCACAGAGCTGGATTAAAACTGGGTAATCATCTGGTTTTTACCTGAGGCAGTATGCAGCCCAGCAACACCTGGGTGTAAAACGTGTAGGTTGGATGTCTAACAGGAAACACAAGATAACAAGCTGTCATGCAATAGCTCCAACTACAGAAATAACATTTCTTGGTACTATTTTTCAGGTAGTACTAACCCTTAATAATATTCCATGTCCCACAAACTGAAGGCTAAAATTTCTTAAGCTAATCAGCAAGCCAGGGTTTAAACACTGTTGCAACTGCTACTCACAAGGTATGGAGTCAACTGTGCTGCAGTTAAAAATAAGAGATGATATGTTAAGGTTAATGTACTGTTTTGTCTGTAATTGGTGTAACATAACTGAGAACAGGTTTATTTCGTAGCTTTGATCTAGCAGCTTCCAGCATGTTTCCAGTTTATGGGAAGAAAGGAATTGCCACTCCATTTATAGATCAGTGAAATACACTTTGATATAAGCAGTACAAAAAAGAACAAGAGAAATGTAAGCTTTCCTCAGCAAAAGACCTTTGAAGTTCAATGAAATTCAGTGACTCAATGTTTTGGGGTTTGTACTTGGTCCTCTAGGAGGTGCATTTTGCTCTTCTTTTTTTTGCTGAACTACAAGTAGTTTCAGAAAAAACAGTCATTAAAATTGTGTCAACCCAGCAGCATGAGGAAGAAATTAAAAATGAGTAGGTTTACAATAGTAGACAATATTTGTTATATCTGGTGAGGATATAATTTATATCTTTAATCTGCTTAGTTAACTGGTAACTCTCCTATTTGCTCCATTGGCAATGTTCCCCTAAAAAGTTGTCATACCTGATGCAGATACCAGAAATTAAAATTCTAGCATTTAAAAAAATAAGTATCAGTCGCTTTTGAAGTTTAACTCAGTTATTTCACAACAAAGTATTGAGTTTAACCAGACAGATCTTATTGACTGATACAAATTTGTCAATCGAGCTTCTGTAAACTACAGAGACTCCAACTATGAAAAAAAAATCTGCAAAGTGAGAAAGATATATTAACAGCATTAACACCTTTCCTGGCTAGTAACAACAAGGAACTAAGAAAAGCTAGAATAAGAGTTCTTAGCAAGGCAGAGAAAAAAACAAACAAAATAGATGGGTCAGTAAAAAAACTGGAGTGACCTAGCAAAAAAATCTCTGTAGGCATTTCCTCATATACCTTCATAGTCACCTACGACTAAATTCGTGGTCATCATTTGAGGAAAAAGTGATTTCAGCAATTCAAGTTCACATTTTGCTTCTCTTTTGTTGCCTTATGGAGGCTGCACAATTTAGAAACACACTGAGCGGGTAGACCTAGACGTAACTATAAGCTCTTTAGTCTATTTTAGGCAAAATAAAATCAAATTAAGAAAAAAAAAAAAAACAAAATAAACGCCATTAACATCTACACTACCAACAGAGAGAAAATACACACACACACATTTTATATATACATAAGCACACCAAGTTCAGGTACCTATTGCAACCAGTTAGCTACTTAGCAACTCCTCTTAGGTTCTAAGTCAGAGGAAAGACCTATGCTTGTCCAGAGGGTAAACAGCAGTAGCTCTGCTGGGCTAAACTGCCCTCTGGAAGTGCTTTTCTCTTACCATTGTTCATACAGAACTAGGAAGAACAGGTACTGCAAACAAGACGAGCTGGGTGGTACAAATTCCCACAATAATGCAAATTTAGAAATAATTCTGGGACATTTCTTCATGGTGTGAGAAGGTATAAACACAAGCTCCTGTTGCATTGCTCCTGAGATGAAGACAATGAGATAACTACATTTGGCCTGAGATGAAGACAATGAGATAACTACATTTGGCCAGCCAAGTAGCTTTCTAGATTCTATCACTTCTGCCAAGCTTAGCGGGAGCTCAGACACTTACCTCACATTCACACTGCTGATACCTAAAAATAGGTGTCAGAAGCTGACTCTTCAACTCTGCCACCTCCAATATTCCAGTAAGGACAGGTGGCTGATACACTACAGACTGGTTACATGGCCTCTAAAAAAATGTAATGGCAGATAGAGCACAGAAGAAATGACATTACTGCATTTCTATAATCTAGTTACTAAGTATGCAACAACCGATGCTTGGATACAAACAGCAGAGCTTGTGGCTGGCTGTACCAGTGTTTATAAACACATCCTCCTAACTTCACCTAAAGAAAATCCACAGATGACAAGGTTATTTGAAAGAATTTATAGCCCACAAGGTGAACTATATAATCCTAAAATCAGATGAGAATAGATATGAAGGATAATAGAATATATATATAAAAATATAAAACATATAACTGAGGAAACTATATAATAGAATTTATGTGAGCCTATATCTGATTTCCAGTGCCAAAGGCACTAACTAATGTCATCCAATCTCATGCAAAGCAACTCAGTACTGACATTTTAGGGTACTTGGCAGATATCATAACATCGGATGATCCCCCCCACCCAAGAAAATCAGAGAATTGACCACAAAAATATAGAAACTATAAAACCTAGAAAGGGTACTAATGCACATTTAAGTGGCTATATATTTTGTTACAATATTCAAACTCTCAAAATGCAATTATTATTAAACTAACACCTTTGGAGAAGACAAACCCAAATCTAGTTAACTTTACCGAGATAAAATGTAGCAAAACTATGATAAGTAACCCTATTTTACAGCTGACTTTCCAGCATTCCCAAACAACATATGATATAGATGACATATATGATGATATAGACAGAGTTACTCTTGTCAAACACACTGCCAGTTTAGGTAGTGGGATTTACCATGCTACAGTATACAACTACTCCACAGCACATAATACAGAAGAGCTAGTATCGTGAAAACAGGTAAATTCTTATCCAGAAAACCTGTGCTATGGCAGCTATATACTCATAAAAAGGAAAAGTTTGCAGCATTTCTTAGAAGACAACTATATTTCTCAGTAAGGCCTAAAAAACTTTCACAAAACAGGTAGAACTTATCTCTGAAGAGCCTTTCCAATTTTATTTTTTCCTTGTTTGCATTCTTTTCAGGTCATTGTCTTTTTACATATTCAGGAAGATATCTGCCCTAAGCCAAAATTAATACTTTTCCTCAGTTATGCACTATATCATGTATCCATTTATATTAACATGTTAATAATCACAATACAGGCATTTTTCTTTTTACCTGCCTTAGGTAAATAAATAAATACCTGGTCTCACTAACAAAAAATTATGTGCACTTCATCCATGTGTTTTGAATAGTATGGCATGAGGTATAATTGCAAAAGGCACAGATACCCTTTCAAACTCATTAGAAGAATGTATTAAAAGTCACCATTGGGTATTTGCGAATGATTTTTATTGATTATTCACTTTTTAAATAAACCTTCTATAAATAATATAAAGTAAACTGAAGATCTAAATGGCATATTAGACTGTACCAATAAATACTGATGATCATAGAAAGATCAAACAATAGAAGACTTAAAAGTTTTGGTAACCATTCACTCTCATCTGTACCACTTCAAGTTGATGGGCTACAGTGAAACGTCATATGTTTAGCAAAATTATGAGAGACTACATCCATCCAGTACTTTGGATGTGGGAGATGCTGTTTTAGAAGAGTCTACACAAACAGGGATGAGGCATTCTAGAGAAATTATAAGGTCAGGAGAAAATGTAGGAATTGGAACCTATTCAAGAATAATGGCAAACCATGGTATGCATTCTATACCATTTCTATTTGTGATTTTCCATGCTGTCCTCTAATAATCTTACCTAATGCAACACAAACTCACACTTAATGCTACAAAAGCTTTTCCCATTTAATTTGTGTTTGAAACAAATCTGTGTTTAAAGTTGGTAGGGTTTGAACGCTGATCTGCAAGTGAAAACTCAGGACTATCCTTCTGATGTGCTCAATAAAACTTCTAATGAAAAAAAGAGTCAATCAAGTCAGCATGTACTGTTATTTAGCACACTTGATAAACTGGACTTTTCTTCTACCTTGATTATGACAACATATGCAAATAATAAATTAAAGGAAGAAATTTATTTTTCTTCTTGTATGTAAACACTTACTCTATATGTGAGATTTCTGATAATTGAGAGCTGTTTTTATTCCTGAGATTAAGTTTTAAGAATACTTACATCTCACGCTAATAACTAAGTAATAGATCACTTCATAAATAAGCTTTTTATCTTTCAAAAGAAAATTAGCAATGGCTTGAGGTTTGTTCTAAGTTCAGAAATAGGAATAGCAGAAGCAGAATATATCATTAATGTATCCACTCCTAGATAAGCTGCAGTAGCAATAAATTTTCTGGTTTTATGATAAAGATTATCCAAATTAAACTAATTTCAACACAATATTTGACAAAAAGTAGCAATATTTATGTTTTATTGCTGATTTCCTGACTGCGGCTCTTTGATATCCACCCAAGGGGAACAGCAGTGGCATTGTCTTCCCCACTGAGCATCAACATCTAAACCTTCCTGTGAAAGTATTCAGCTTTCCAATAACACTGCAGTATGCAGTAACTTGAGTCTACGCAGCTGCTTTATTTCCCAGATTTTCTTCTCTTCTTTCTGTGTTTTTCCTCCCTTCACTGAAAGCCTCCTGTTCCCCTTTTTCATACCCTTGCCTACATCAAAGTACATTGTCATATGGAACTGACAATGAAATTGCCATTGTTATTTGAATGGAGAAAAACTACAGTCTCATAAGATAGCAGGAATACTGGAATATCAATATTATAGCATAGTGCTTAACCACATGCTGGGCTGTTAAGCAGTTTTTAAATAAAACTGTTACTTCTCTGAGAAGTAAAAATAAACCACAAACCAGCAAGCCTAATCCAGATGACAAACTACAGTAGTATAAAACAAACATAAACAAACAAATCTAATTGAATCTATTTTCAGACTTGATCCTTATAATGCATTTGAAAGGGTTACTCATTTGCATGTCTTTCAGGACTTAAAGCTTTACAGACAAACATACGTTTATACCTATTTGCATAAGAGGTCTCATTGATTTCACCCACTTAACTCATTTTTATAGGAGTTTAGATTATATATCCTTTGAACCAACAATGTCCTTATCTTTTTGCCTTCTATAGCAGCACATTAATCATAACGTAGCTGAGTGGTATGGCATTAAAATATGTTGAAAAGTGTCTTTGGTCCTTTGCGCTACTGGATATTTGCAAATATCATGTCTATCTATGGTTCATAAAATAAAAATACACCACAGAACCTGACTGAACATAGATACCATCTTTGTCCTGCTCTCCAGGCACATTTATAAACACTGTACACTGGTTCATTGTCTGAGTTACCAGAAGCGATCTTTTCATGTTGTATCCAATAAATTAAATTAAAAAGACAGATATTACCACAAAACACTATCCTTTTACCAAAAGATGTGATCTCACCAGCAGACTAGGAACTCAGTGTGACCAGACCTAGTTAGAAGGACAACAGTCTGCAGGACGTCCCAATCTGGAACTGTGCTATCAGTTCCCATTTTGTGCAAAAACATCAATCTGATAATACAACACAGAGGTAAGTCCAATTTAAAAAAATAATTATTTCAAGCAAGTCACTATTCATGTTCAGATTATACTTTTAGAGAAAACCTTTATTTTTGGTGTAAAAGTAATAGATCAAGAGAAAAAACACTTGGAAGTCAAAGGCTGCAGATATCAATTCTGTGCATAAGGAAAAAAGCCTCAATTTTAATATATGCTACTCTAAAAAATACTTGTACTCATTTCATCACCTACCTTTCAATCTCCCCATCAGTTTCCACTAATAAAAGCAATTTTAAAATATATCGTTTTCTTTATTCTCTGTGGCCCCTTCTATCCTCTTCATCTTTTTCTGTTTATTATTCACTTCAACACATTACTCAGGAACTCCTGGGAGATTCTTATGAAGTCTTCTCAAGAAATAGCAATAGTTCTCAGTTTCTTACTTTCTCATATTGATGATTTTCCATTGGTATATTTATGTAAAAATTAATTCGAGTACAGAGTGATTACATATGACCACTGATTCTGTGATCAGATCAGAGACCACAAAAATCACATAACAGTCAAGGCAGGAATGCACCTCTGGAAATAACCTGATCCAAACCCCCTGCTCAGAGCAGGCCATGTCCAGCCAGAGTTTGAAGATCAGCAGTAATGGAAATAGCGTAACCTCTCTGGACAGTGTGTTTCATGATTTGCCCATCTGGAGGATTAAACTTTTAAAATAATAGGGAAGAAAATTACATTTTATTTTCAAAGCTTTCAGAGAACCATTTCAAACAGAAATGAACAAGAAAATGTTTCAGAACAGAGCCTGGAACTACTAGAAAGTTAATTACTAACAAGTGTATTTTAGAAAAGTCAATTGAGCTGAGCAAGGATGTTACAGATATTCTCTCTGTTCCATGTTAGTCAGGTTCATCATCTAATCCATACATCATGTCACAAAATCAACTGAGCTTGGCAATTATGTGTAAATTATATGAGAGAACCCATATTGTTAAATATTTGAGAAGAGTCAGGAACATGTATCCACCTCCACTTCCTACTACTGAAAAAACCCGCTGTTTGGACACCTCAGAAACAAGCAAGTACCTTTGAAGAATCGATAGGAATAAAAGAGAAAAGAGTGCCTTGCTTGCTGTTCATGTCCCTTGTTTTAGACAAAAACAACACTGTGAGCAAATACAGCCTATATTACACATTCTATAATTTAAGGCACTGCATATTTTTTGTATTATCAGCAGAAAAACTCCTGCGTCTAGAGGAGAATGACTTAGGTTATAGGCTAAGTGAGCATGAAGGTGGTAATAAAAATAAATTCACTATGCATTTCATGCCAAATTTATTAACTTTGCTTCATTTATCATATGCTGTCATATTTTTAGTCAGTCTACACTATTTCAGATACATTTGGTAGCCAGTGTATATAGTTATAGAAGCATTCTCCAGTTATTGTTTAACTATAATAGGTGTCACATGTAGTATTCTTTCTAAAATTCCAGAAAAATAAAACTGTGATTAAATTAATCTACAGGCTTAGTATTAAATGACTGCATTCGTAAAACAACAGACTAGATCCACAGTAGCTTCAAAATCATATCTAGTATTATGTAAGCTGTATAAAATGTCACATACAATTATCGCTTAAAAAACAAACCAGAGGAGTAATTAATGCAGTTGAGAGTTCATATCACTAGATGTATGAAAGCAGAAAGTAAAATTAATTATTTTCATCTCCCTCATATGGTTAGTTATCAAATCGGGCCTCGTGGGGACACATGATTTATTTTGACTAGACAATAAAAGGCAACACATAATTACACAACTCCTTGGAGTAACTGGTTTGTATCCTTGAATATTCTCCAGAAACTATTCTAACTGTGTGAATCACATCAACTATCACATTGCTGTCAGTTCAGACAAATGGTGCAGGCAAATACACGCTTATATAAACAAACAGGTTGTTTATAATGCATCAGTTTAATATAATTACATCATAAGGTAATTAGAATGTGCAGTTATGTAAGTCTTACTCTTCTCTTTCTGATACTAAATGAACTGCTAAGTACTAGGGGAAGATTAATCTTTATTAGTGGCATTTGAGTTAATGCTTTCTGAATGTGAAAAGCAAAAGAAACCTAAAAATCTGAGATTTTCCAAGACAAGCAACTTATGCTATATAAAAACTTTTCCACACATCAAGACATTATTTTCATAGTTGTTTAAAATAAGAAGTTAAAGCTTGAGAGTGTAAAGAAGAAAATTTCTGGATTACTAAAGGCAAGATAAACATTTTCAGTGACAAGGAGATAGAGCTACTACTGAACTCAGTAATTTAGGCTTTTCACTATTCATATAGAGAATTGATTATCAAAACACTGCTTTATACCTAATGCCTAAAAATAGCAGATTAAAACAGAATTGTAACATTTCAGGACTGCTAATGACTATTTTCACATTGTCCAAGTCCATGCAACTGCATAACGAACAAGACAGACTGCAGAAATAAGTTCAAGTGTCAGATTTAACAATACCTTCTACGAACTCTACAAACTTAGCTAGTCGAAGTTTCTTTCAAAAGACCTGTGAGACAATGATCTTTAATCAGGAAGTACCATTTTGCTTAACCAGCTAGCACCTGGAGTCAGCCTGTCTGATGAGAGGAAAAACAATATGACTTTGTGGAAAAAAAGAAGTCAATTGGAAAACTGTAACCCTGACCAAAAACATTTAGGATATTTTCTGTGCTGGGGCAAGGTTAGTGGTTGTACTACATATCCCAGATCTTAAAAAACAAAATAAGGACATAAACTGTATCTGAATGTGTCTGATTTTATACATGTACAATTTACATAGCAAGATACTGGGGATACAAGTGCGTTTCTGGTCCACAGTACAGAGTAAAAGAAAAAACTTGTCACTATTCAGGGTTTATGAGGATAATGATACGGATTAGTGAGCAATAATCTCTTTCCACAAAGTACACAAATTCTGAAATTTCAGTGATTTATTAAAGCTCCTTTTTTGTTTTAACCTTTTACAAGCACAAGCTCTGCACAAACTGCCACACTTTAGTCACCCTTATGCATCAAAACAAACTGTGAAGGACAACTCTCAGAAGCATAGTATGAAGGCTGGAAGAAACACTGCAGCAATAACTGATGAACAGATGAAAAAACATACCGTCTTTTCCTGACCATTCAGTTGACATCAATAAAATTGTTTTACTGACAAAAATGCATTTTAAGATGTGAAAGTCCTTAATACGTGCTCCTTTATCCAGCTTTGGAGCAACATAGATGGGCAATATTTGTAACACTATGACAAAAATGTACCTATTTGGACAGAAAGTTTTTAAAATGAAGGCTATTGATATGGAGCACTGTGTAATGACTTTTGCAACTATTACCCATCGTAACGAATTAATTAATTTTACAGCTAAGCACTGTCAGACTATTACACAACTATATTTTTTTGCTTTTGAAAAACTTCCTTATGCCATTCAAATTATTTATTTTTAATGACAAGTTTTATATGAGATGAACCATAACATAATACTTGACTACATGACTATATGAACTGTAGAATCGTGGCTTTTTGCTTTTTGCTAGCCTCTGCTGCCAGAGAAGGATCAAGTACATATTTAACTTGCTAATGTATCTGTCGCCATAGACTCCACTAATTTATTTCCATACTCCGTTATCAACTGACTTTTACTGGCATTGTCCGTGAAACGCACATACACATCTATCAGCTATCAGTGGAGAAACAGAAATTTATCTGTTTGTTTTTGTCTGCACATATGACCCTCCAGTAATGGTGAAACTGCTACAAAAGCACTGTTCGTCATTGGAGAATAATGCAAATTCTCCAGAAAAACCTGCGGTCAGGGCAACAGGTTCACACACATTAGCACATGTATTACTGAATAAACAAATGCACTGCTTCGTTCAAATTATTTTTCAGATGATTATTCAGTTGTTTTAGCACCATTAAAACCAAAAACCTAATCTGAAGAATATAAAAATATAGTCTATATTGAAAATTAATGACTCAGTTTAGAACTATCTTCCATTCAATAATGCTCTCCAGAATCATGCAACTGAACTCAGAAACAGACGAAGACTTAAGGTATACCACTATAAAATCAGATTAGCATAAAGACAGATCGCTATTAAAAAAGTGGTTCAGAATTCACTTTTGTCCAGTGCAACAACTGTAGATTCAGAATATAATGCAACGGAATTTAGCAGCAGTTCAGTCAAATAGTTAAAGCCACATATTAATGCAGTAGTGCCAAAAGAAAGTAGCAGTATTTCAATCCAATGTACTTAATTCAACATAATCACTTATGACTACAATTTTTCACAGTATGTTTTTCATAAATTAAGGCATAGAGCCTTCAGTGCCTAGAATTTCCAGTTTTAAACTTCCTGTCAAAAATCATGTATTATCAAAGAACACTGAAAGAAAGGACCTTGCCTTCCAACCAACTTCATATTTAAGAAATCTAAGACCCCACACAGACATGTATTTCTTTAGCTATTGAAGAAAGCACAATGGAAGCATAACAACAGTTTCATCTCAACCAATTATTTTTTCATTCTCCTCAACATTCTGTGAAACATCAAATACAGCATTCTCTCTCAAGATATTTTGTTGCCAGAAGAAAACAACTGTCCAAAAACTGTCCAGCCATTTACTATGAGAATTTTAATAATTTTCTCTTTTTATTTTGGCAACAGAGCTTGTTGACAATAAACAGCCAAATACCAAATTAACATTTTTCATGTATTTGAAATTTATGGAGAAAAACTAATTTAGTTAAGCTACAGAGGATAAACTTGATACAATTTACATAACTTCTATAAATATCAGAAATGATTGTCATGTCTGTCAAGCACTCAATTCAAGCCTGTAGTTAGGGAGAGCAAAACATTTTTACGTGAGAAAAAAAATCTGAACACCCATTTCTTCAAAATTTCTGCACATTTTAAAGATGTACTTCAAGACACTTTTTCAAATGTGTTAGATGCTGAAAGATGTCAGACAAATTCATGATGTGACTCACATTAGATCCCTGCAACAATTTCCAAAGCAACATTTAAAGGTTAGTATTAGAACTAGTTGTCTTTTTCAAAACAAGTTTGATTTGGTTGAGCAGCTACACACTGGAAAAAAAGCTACCACTCTGGATATCTGACACATCTCTAAACTGAAATGCTTGACTTACCTGCCACTGTTTCATGAGTTCCCGAACCGTTTTGGCATCCTCAAGAATCTTTTCTTTGTGTGTAGCATCCTGCAGGACATTTGCAGTTGTTTCAGCTTCTGTAAGCCAAGCAAGGAACTTTTCGAGATCTAGATAGAATTGCTGCAACATTCTCAGGGCCGATTCCAGTGCAGCTTCACGTTCACAAACCCTGTGCAGGTACAAACAGTCAAATGCAACATTCTTAGGAAGAAACCAAATCTTTCTCATGAAATCAAAATGCGAAGTCACACTATGTATTTTTCATATACCAAACAAGATAAGTTTGCAGCTATATTAGCTGCAGAACTGTATATGTGGCAGGTAGTGTTCCTTTTCATCTTTTTTCTTGAGAAGTAGTAACTGGAATTCATCGGGTAAGCAAAAGTACTTCTTTTAGAGTACTATGTCTGAATCATGCACAATTAAAAAAAAATCAGAATTAATTCCTTGATTTGTTTTAATTAAAGATTGTTTTCTTATTTGTCATTAACACTACAGTGGATTTTTTAGAAATTGCGAAATAGTTCCTGTCCACTGCATGGCATGAATTTAATTATTAGTTTTTATGACTTGAAACTTTGGAGACTCCATTCAACACCTGAAACCCTAAAAACAATTAAGCCTGGGGTTTTTTGTCTTTTGTTTTGTGGTTTGTTTTTTTTTTAACATGATAAATGGCAAAGTACACTAAAGGCTCCTGCAATTCTAGTGCTTAAAAAAAAAATAAAGTGTATGTATGTTCTATCAGCATTCACGTGCAATGTAGTTGCAACATGTACTCTGATTTTTTTGGGTTGAACTTGCACTAAATATGGATTTATAAATGTAAGTAGGTAAGTATGACATAGTGTTCGCTAGCACAAGGCTACTTAGCTATTGTATTTGCTTAACATGAGCACGATAGCTGAGTAATTTTCAAGCCTAGAAAATATATAGCTAAGTTATTTCATAATTTGTGTTATTTCAAGTGGAATGAATGCAATTTGATCCATGCCTATATTTAGAATACAAATCTGTGGAGATCTGCATATTTATTGATAGGTTTCCTATCTAGTTTTACAGTTATTTAGACAGAGACTGAGATACTAGATTTCAACCAAAATAATTTCTCAAATTGTAATTTATCATAACTTTAACAGAGAAGGACATGAAATTTCTATGTGCTAATCTCTATTTCAAATTCTGTTTGATGTCATGAAGAGGTTGTACTCCTCTATAAGTAATGATACCATTCTAAAACCTCGTACTTTAGTTGAAGTAGAGAAAAGAAAAAAATTACACTAATTTTACCAAGTGGCACTGACTCAATATGATTTTCAACAAAGATGTAAGTAGCTTGCAACAGATGATAGTAAAAACAGAAAAATTCAATCAGAGTACAGGTGAGGATAACCACTTTAGAAAAAGAAAGTCCTCCTTAAAAGTCAAATCTCATAATAGCTTCCGCACTTCTACCATATTTTTGATTCAAATACTGAGAAAGCTATTGAATGCCTCACTAAGAACTCATCCACCAGTTTTTTAGAATAATGGATTGGATTTTTATCTCTGATGCACCTGTTGCCACCTACAAGCATTATTCACATCATAGCACTGCTTAGCCTGTACTAGAATGTGTCTCGGGGCCTCTCTGGAGAAAAGCAAGACACATTAAACTTCAGAATAGTGAACATGATCTTTTTCACAACTTTATTCTACATGGATAAACATGGCTTATAGTTAGGATACTTTTAGAACAACTGCAATAAAAGAATTTATTGCTAGAATTTATTTCGTTTAACAAAAATTAAACGAGAAAAACAATTACACAGATATAATACCTAAACATGCTAACAATATACAGTAAATCAGTATAAACCCAGAAAAGAGCCAATAAAAAAAAACGGAAAAATTGTACCTTAAAAATTCTGCATGGACTTATTTATCACTTTTAGCTCAAAAAGAGCATCACATTTATTCAACAGCACTTACATAAACTAAAAATATTTTATCCAGTTCTTCAGAGCATAATTCTATTGTAAGATATGCTTTATAGCATTATTCTAATTCAGTTTTCAGTGTGCAGCATGATAGCTAATATCAGCGGCTTTGCAGAATCATCCATAACACTTTTTTCACTTGCAATTCCTTCAAAACATTAAAAACATTTTAATTACAACCCACCTGAAATCCTATAAATGCACAGCAACACTCTAATAACAGCATTCTGAAAATACAGTGAGACTTAAAAAAACCCCAACCAAACAAAAATGACTTAAATCTATTTGTATATATTTAATGTATTGCATGGTATCCTGAGAAGTAGGATCCAAAGCTACATCCATCCACTTATGTAGGCACCTAGTGCAGTTTTAATCTATAAAAAATAAGAACACAAGCACAGATAGAAAAAAACGTATTCAGAGGAAGAGCTATTAGAAGTATTACTCAAAGTCAGAATTCGTGTTTTAGACAAACTTCCAGATTACATGACAGAATACAGCATTTTATTGACCTGGGGAAAGAATGAAGTTTTAGTTATGAAATTGGCACTAGTTATTTCTGGCACTTCTATGATGCACAGAAATCTTATGGCATGCAATTCCTTCAGCCTACAGGAATGTGTTGCCGATCTACAAGCATACGGATACAACCAGTAAAAAAATCTAATACTTTGCATTTTAAATTTTGATACATCTAACATGCAAGAAACATTCAACTACATTGACAGCTCTACTGAATATCAATAAGCTTCACTCTACTTGGTTTTCTAATTACTTCAAAATTATGAGGTTAGAATAGAGAAAAGGTCTAAAAATGAAGAATAAAACTGAGTTGCAAATCCAGCATATGATAAATTCCACAAAATTATAGGAGATACAAAAATATGTATATTAAACAAGAAATTATTGCATAAAACCGAAATAAAGTTGCTTCCATTTTAGTCTATGATGTCCATATGTGTTAAATTCCATAGTAAGTGCAAGCTTTAAGAAAAGAACATGAAGTAAGCAGCAATAGTTTTTATTGTAAACGGAAAACTGCATATTAAGAGCATAACAGAATACTGCTGAAATACTAAAAGATATAAGAAATTATTTTTAATGGAATAATCCTGGTTTTCTCTGTTCTACTATAATATAAAAAGAAGCACATAGTGATATAATCAATAGCTTCCTGCTCACGGGAGAAACACTAAATGTGGGATTCATCTTATTTTCACATAGACACCTCGAAGTTAGGCTACTACACTTCCTTTGCAAAATACGGAAACAAGCATTACGGGAAAGTAATTCCCCCTCCCTGGTCTGTAAACATCTGTTGAATAAGATTCAAGGTCAGAGTAAATTTTTTCTTGATTACAACAGTAAGCTACTTAAAGCTTACAAAACTTCAATTTTACACAAGCCTAAATTTTACACAATCAAAGGCAGGCAAGATGGTCCCCATTTTGGTCTGTGGGCTTATTTTTAGGATCTAGTGGCATCAGTGACAATGGACTGATCAACTCTAGTTGTCATGTGAGTTTTGTTACAGGGCATAAATTATAGTACTCTCTTAAGGATGTGTTAGGTCAAGGCTTCAAATTAAGGTAAAATGGAGGCATGTCAGAGAAAGTAAGTCATACAATGTGTAAAACTTTGCATATTTATATTTACAGAAAGAAGTATACAAGAATTTTTAAAAATAATCCATGAAAAAAGAAAAAAATATACCAGCCTCCGCTTCCTCCACTGAGAACTTTAAAAGCCAATATTTTTTAAACTTACGTGTTTACAAAATTTGGGGAGATAAACAGGGGAAAATTAAGTTATCTGAAATCTCTGTGATCCTTAAGTTCATAAGCAAGGTACTGTATTATTAACTAAAAGTGGCCATACCAAGTCATACAAACAAAATAAATATAAATAACAAAATACAAAATCTATACAACTGAACATCTTGTTATGGAATAGAACAAGAAGAAAAAATGCTGAGGTATGGGAATGATGGTGTCATTAAGCATTTTGCAAGAATTCTTCACTCAACAATTTCAAATCTCACACCACACAAGGAATATAGAGTGTGAATACATGAGTGTGAACACCAGATTTTTCTTCGGCTGTAATATTTGCTACATAATTTGGAATGAATCATTCACATTTTCTGAGCATCAGTTTGTCTATTTAAAATTGTAACACTTATTCACATTACAAGACATGTTGCAAGAGTTAGTGTTTAAATAATGCTTTGAGATGCTCAGATAACAAGAAACATCTTAAGTGCAGAGCATTATTCCAATGTACATTACATTATATTAATACAAAATATATAATACGCAAGGAAATATACTGAACAACACAGAAAATAGTCATAATGGAAAACCTAACATACTGTTGCACAAGTATTTCTTTAAGAGTAGTAACAGTGGAGAAATTTCACATCATTGAGTTTTCAATGTATTACTAAATCACACTTCCATCAGCAGACTGCGGTGATCTAATATTATCACACTGAGATGTAAACTAAAATACCCTGTACTACTGGCTGACTAAGTACCAGTAAATATTTTTACTTATATAGTTCATGTGGTTCTCTCTGTATAACTGTATTTTCTCCTTTCTGACACCATGATGCTCTACAACTTAAAAAAACCCAAACAAACAAACGTTACCTGATTTTCCCTTTTCTGGAGCCAAATATCACAGACAATTTGAAATACATGCACCTTCCTCTTAATACTGAAGCAATTTTCACTTTTTTGTGAGGATCACATCCCTTCTGCCAGTGTGGCAAAGGAAAAATTGAAAAGCTTTATTGGAACATTTAATTTTTACTACTAAATAAATTTAAGCTCTGACTGGTCACTCTTCTTCAGCTTCTTTAACTTAGACTCATAAAGAATGCATTAAAGATGCTGAATATTTTAATCTCATTATAAAGTGGGGACACAGAGATATCACAGATGCAAAAATAAAATGAAATTCTTAATAAAAACATTAAATTATTGAAATAACTATTGATAGAATTTTGAATTGCAAATTCAAAATAAATCATACTAATTTATTTTGGGAATGTTACTTAAAGGAAATTTCTTATGGTGCCAATTACAGTTATTAATAAATGCTAGTAAGTGATTAATCTGCAGATTAACTCTGGAACAGCTGATATACAGTAAGTATGGAAAACTATGTTCAGGTAAAATTTTAAGTGCAGCTTTCATGTGGTTTTCTGGATCTCAACCAACTTGACACCTCACTCAGGGCCACACGGTATTTTTCCAGTAACACCTTCAGAATCATAGAACGGTTTGGGTTGGAATGAACCTTAAAGATCATCTGGTTCAAATTCCCCTGCCATGGGCAGGGACACCTCTTGCCAGACCAGGCTGCTCAAGGCCCCATCCAACCTGGCCTTGAACACTTCCAGGGAGGAGGCATCCACAGCTTCCCTGGGCAACCTGTGCCAGTGTCTCACCATGCTCACTGTGAAGAATTTCCTCCCAATATCTAATCTAAATCTTCCCTCTTCCAATTTGAAGCCATTTCCCCTTTGTCCTATCACTACAAGCCCTTGTAAAAAGTGCCTCCCCAGCTTTCTTGCAGGCCCCCTTCAGGTACTGGAAGGCTGCCATGAGGTACCCCAGAACCTACTCTTCTCCAAGCCGAATAGCCCCAACTCTCCCAGCCTGCCGTCATAGCAGAGGTGCTCCAGCCCATTCATCATCTTCAGATCCCTCCCCTGTATCTGTTTGCTTAAATACTTTTAGTTCAACCATCCTGACAGAAGTTTTCCCTCCTGCAGAGCAACTGCATGTGTTCGTGCATTTGATTTTTTTGAGTGAACTTAATGTATACATGCTTATGTCCTACTACCACTATTTTGTATGGTTTGCCAGAAAGACTTCTTCACCAAGTAAATCCCGCATTAATGGAGACTGCTTACCTGTGTGCACCTCTGCCTCTGAAACGACTTCTGTGTTGCAAATGATTAGAAAGCATCAAAGAGGAACTAAATATAGAGCTACAATATCAGCATATGAACCACTACAGAGACCAGCGTTTCGATGTAGCTTACATTCATCTGCAGGTCCTTATTCTCCCGTTATTCTTGAACACTTTAGTGTGCTTGTACAGAATTTTGTACTTGAAAGACAAGTTATCATGCTTTTTTCAACCATTTTGTGCTTTAGTCCCTTCCTGTAAGGACTAAGAGACAAATCTGATGAAAAAGCTACCTCTAAAAAGGCAACAATAAAGTTCTAGAACTCTTTGCCTGATCTTTATCACTGCTAATATCTCCCTCGCAACAACTGATGTGGAGAACTGAAAGAAGGAAAGATTTCATTTCAGTAGAGGAAAGGTCTTTGAACGAACAATAAAAAAATGTATTTTTTGGAGCCCAATGGGAACTGTCCTGCTGATTCAGATATGTGAATTCCTATCAGTGACATATTTCTTTCTATATTTCTATGTGCAGTACTTCTGTCTGCCTTACATTTATTTCTCAATGTGATCTACTGGCTGAAAACTGACTCTCCATATCTTCAGACCAAAGGGCATCTCTGCCTTGGCTGCACTATCATCTGTGTTGATTACATATGAATAACCAGTGAAATGATTTTAAATTCCAGGTGTAACTGTGCATCCAGGGAGAGTAAGTGCAACAGTGGCTGCAAAACAAACACACAAGTGCTGTTCTTGCTGATTCTCGTTACTTCTGCAGGAAAGAACAAAACTCCTCCCTGTCCTCCAACTGGAACTCAGACTCCCTGCTTTGATACGGACACAGTATAGTTCTTTCCCTGATAATCACACACAGTTTCCTAAATGATACCAGTCTCTACAGCCACTAAAACCTAAAGTATCTCCTGGTCATAGTAATAAGCCCAGACCATTTGTCCTTTCTTAAAATCTGTTGACACAAAGAGGAAAATGCTTCAAAGAGCAGTTCTTCACTCTGTTAAGCAAGATGACAAATATTTTTAATTGTAAAACTATGCAAAACCAGAAAATACAGTTTATTAAAAAACGTATTTCTGATGTTTATGTACTTAGGAAAACAGATGCAGTAAGAAAGAAATATTTTTTCCTATTATTTACTGGCTGGCTTGTATCTAGTCTTATACCTGTCACAGCCCTCTCGAAATAGCCAGACCCCTTATGATAATGACAAAAATCATCAAAATCCCCCAGCATTATCCTTTGAACTGCTCTCTTTGTTACTAAAGACACTAAAGCAATTCAAAAACGTAATTTTTAATTTAGACTGTTTGTTCCTTATTTTTATTTTTAATGCGAAAAAGAAGAAAGTATGAAAAAAAGTGTGCTTCTCTATGCATTTTTAGATTAACCTTAGATACTAATCCCCCATCTCCTCTATACCATTATTTGTTGTATTGAGAAGGGTTGCTAAAAGTAAAAGAAATAACACACTGTAGGTGTTAAATAATCTCTTTTTAAATAAGTACCTGCCAACATCAGTATAGAGGATTTGTGTTATCACAGAGGAAAATAACTTGTCAACCTTTTTAAAAATAATTTCCATGTCTTCTTCTACTCTGTTCACTTATGGGATCCCACATTGCCAAAACACCTCTCAATGGGATAGCAAGCATAGAGAGAATGAGGCATTTTTTCTAATAGGCTTTTCTTGCCCCCCTTGCTTTTGTCTCCTTCTTTCTTCTTGCCTTGACATGGGACTAGAATATACAAAAGTATAACTAAAGTGCACATTTTTCCTATGTTCAGAGATTATTACACTTACATCATGAACTACACAAAAATTACTAATGAAACTAAGTGGATTATTTTAATTCATTTGTAATTACAACTAATTAAAAGTTCTCTTTTATGTTATTGAAAGTATTTTATGTTTACTTGGGATTTCTAATATGATAAATTTTCATTAAGACCAATCACTTTCCAGGCAGTAAGTTTTACAAGTTAAAAAGAGTTAAAAAGGAGTAAAAAAAAAGGTTAAGAAAAGTGAATTTGAATAATGCACATCAATTACAGACATATGAAGAATCATTAAAAATTACTTGTAGATACACAATAATGTTCTGATAGACTCACTCAAGAGGCTTTTATAGCTCTTAAATAGCTCTTAGTCAAAACTTAAGAGATATCTTAAAACAAAACAAAACAAGTAAACAGAACCCCCGTCTCCAAAAAACTAAAAGAAAAACCAAACCCAACACAAAGCAAAAGAACAAACAGCCTCACAAATACACACAATTCTCTGAACTCATGGAATTGGTTCCAGTCTAACCTTTGTATAATTCAAGTGATGCCCCAAAAAAACGTGAGAAGATAATATTTAATAATCCTGGTATTCCCACTAAAAAGAGAAGACCGAAAAAGAAGAAATCCTAAAATCAAAACTAAAAACAATCAGACAAGACTAGTGTCTTATTCTACCAAAACAAGCAAATATATTTTTGTTCTGTTTAAGTCTTTGTCACAGTTCATGGTCTATATTACATTTCTTTGCCTTCCAAAACATATCATTCTTTTGAGATTCCAAGGCAGTCAGCAGTGTCATCTAATAAACATCATATTAATTACTCAGATACAATTTATTAAGATAAAATCTTTGCTTTCTAAGACACTGAAGTGCAATTACAACTGGTTATGAAAATAATTATATTCTAAAGGCACTAGTTTTCTTGCTCTTAATTACTGTCGAAACAACTAAATCTAATAAGACCGAAATGCACTGATGGCATTACATGAAATCAATCAGGGCTCACGCAGGATACTATTAAACTGTTAGCGTAGTTTTCATTTAAATCTGCCTCCTCTGAGGGCTGAGCTCAGTGGCCTAGCAGAACAGTGATTTGCCAATATGCAAAAGAAAAAAAAAAAGCCTCAGTTTCCAGGCTGGAAAACTTGTCTGACAGCACTTATAGACCTTATTGTACCATGCATCATCTTACATTAAGTAAGAGCAACACTAAATAAACACTTAGAAAAACACACAAGTTTTTTTCTCCTACAAAACATAGACATTAAGTAGCACTCACATTACACAAAGATGCTGACAGATCAGATTGACTCAAGATATTTTCAAAAAACTATTACAATATGTCAATATATTTTAAGAAGCATAAAACTGCTGAAAAGAAATCAAGATGACGGTCAAGGTCCAGCTCTGTACTACTCAGCTCGGAAGCAGCTGGTAAACAAAACTGGTTAGCACCTGAGTAAGAGAGAGAGACAGCAAGCTGCCAACTGTTTCTTATACGAATATAAGTTAATACAGCAATATTAATTGTAACGAACCACTCTAAATCTTATATAGCTATTCTTTACTATTCAGGAGCTTTCAGACTCCTACAAAAAAACCAAAATATAGAATGAATCCACTACAAAGAGATAATATGGCTCAAATATATCAATTGCAGAAAGATTGTAATGCAACAAGAACTATAACCAGAGATAATTTGAGAATATAGAGGAAGAATACTAATTTTTTAAAAACATTGGGAAGAAATTATAACCCCAGTTCTGCTCCTCGGGATCACGTAAATATAAAATAAATAATGAAATACTAAAGTCCAATTCAGCAAATTCAGATGATGCTCAGCTAGTGCGTAGTTCAACAGAATTCAGTAAGTATGCTATAAAAGCTCTACAGAGAAAATTCCAACTCCATTGAGATGAATGGCTAACCTTCAACTGACTTCAAAGCGAGCAGGATGTTCTGTGATAGCTCTACTTCAATTCTTTTTTGGACAAATTTCAAAGATAAAAATTCTTAGCAGAAGAAAATGTAACCCATCAAACAAGAATCCTGGACAATTTAATAGAGTGAAGACAAGTATGAATACACCAAAACACTAAGTCTGGGAGTGAGGAGGTCTGTTACAAAAAGTCATGACAAAAGTGGATATAATCTGACAATTTGTGTGCTCACATGCAATTCTGGCAGACTTATCCAGATCTAACTCTTAAATAGTACATGATCTGCAATGCTTTCTTTCTTCTCAATAAACTTGCAAATCAGGTGTTTGCACCAAAAAGACATTTTATTTGGCTTGTGACTTATCATTTTGTAGTCACTGCCATGCAAGGACCCTCTAAGCATTCTAGATGTGATTTATTCAAGATCTGAGGAGATTAATGTTTTTTGTCTCAACATATGTCTACTTGTTCTCAAATCACTTTCCAAATGCTAGTCATGGAAATCAATGCATAACTGACGCATTCGTAAGTTTAACAGATGATTCAGCTTGAAGATTATGCAAAGAAATCCATAGTGTATACCATAAGGTTTTTAAAGGAAACATACCTTTACATTTTCTGTTATTTAACACAAAGAAACATTTTAAATGGTCTTCTATAAACAGATGTGTTAATGAACTATGAATTTGTTTGTGTGTGACAACACAATGAGATTTTGAAAAACCAAGGTTCTTTACTCCTGTTCTTTTTTTTCAAAAGGAACCAAGCCCATCTTTTAAAATAATTAATTTCCACCTAACTGCTGTTATTTCTGAAAAGGAGCCCTAAATTTAAGTAAGAGTCTGATTAAAAACATCTTGAACTCTTGTCAGCTCAAGGCTTATATTCATGATTGCATTTGACACAATAATCATCGTCATATCTTAAGAACGAAATCTGGTTGGCAGTCCTTGACTTAGTTCTGCTTTTTCCAATTAGCTGAAAAATTGCATCCCAGTTGATCTTGCAGGAAATACGTTTACATTTATAGTTTTTCACAGGTGAAAGGGCATTGCAATACATTCTATGTTACTAACTCAATAGCAATTTTCTTTTTAATGTATCCATCTCTAGTGAACAGGATTTGAGGGGGAAACAAAAAAAGAAAGAGCACAAAATGTTCTTGCAAGGAATAACTGTGAAGGAATAACTACAGACATTTTTAAAGGTAAATACTTCTGAAAGAAAGTTTTGTAAAAATTACAGCCTCTACTTTAATACCTATTTATTAACAAGAAAAGAATATAATCATTGATTATAGTATGGTTAAAGAAGCAATATTAACATCTGATCCTGAGAAAAATCAGAGGAAAGCATGAAAAGTCATTACCAGATAGCCACTCGTTTCCATAAATTTGGTCAAAGTCACAGAGTGGTTGAACTTGGCTCAGGTTTTCCTAACAAGATTTATAAGAACAGTTCACAAAGCCTGAGAGGGAAAATTTTCTATTTTATCAGAGAGCTGTATGCATAAAGTTGACTACAGATGTGAAACTCAATCTATAGTATATCCACAAGAGAAATTACAAGAAAATAACTGAGTAGTAAGGGGTGATATTGATGTAAATCATGCAGACAATGTCCCATTGTTTGGCTTGGATGTAACTTTTTTTCAGATGGTGGTCATCTTAATTCTTCAAGCTCTACTCTAGTACTAAAAAGGATTTCTAGGAATTACATCAGAACTATTGTCTAAGGAGTTCGTGGAAGGAAAAAATAGTGTAAAACACTAAAATGCACAGACAGTTTCTCTCAGAAGAGTCATAAGAAAGCAAAAGAGAAAAACTTTTAACTTTTTTTAATCTCAAGGAAACACTGCATGTGTATGTCTTGTGTTGCAATTGGCAAAAACTAAATTCAACTAATATTAACACATTCATTAGGTATACACAGGTGGACTACAGACAACTCACTAACCTTCATATTAAAAATGTAAACAAGTAAATGTATAAACGCATCAGTTAAAAAAAAAGAACTGTAGCATTACTTGATCTCCTTAATTTCATTTTGCTCTTGCAGTGTGATGTACGTGCACTGTTAAGAGAAATTTATTGCTGGAAGTTTTATAAGCTGCTGCTGAGAGCTGCCAAGAGTGAAGATAAAGTTCTTAGTTCTGTCCCCTGTACAGACCCTTCCAGGGCTGGTTTAAAAACTAGTCATGCTGATCAAATAAAATAACATGATAGACAAAAGATGAAAAATTAATTTAAGCAGATGTGTTTGTACAAGAACCAGGCTTCAGTAATTAATAGAATACTGAGGGACTTAGAATGGAATCGGTCGGAGGCAAAGTGAGATGTACTGAAGTGGAACAAGAAGAAAGAAGTTGGTGAAGAAAGAAGAACTGAGATAACTTAATAAGTGATTAATTCTGAGGACATGGAGACCCCATGAAAAATTTGATAGGTGCTGTACCTTATGTAATCGGTATAAGAATAGTACACAAATCAGCTTGTAACTTTGTATGTTTGCTATCACTGCGGTCGTAATCCAACTGTGAGTTGTGAAATTAAAGCAAACCTAGTGTTATCCACAAACTTTGTCAATAAATTTTTTTACATGCACAACACAGAGTATAAATTAGTCATAAAATGTTATGCAGAAATGCAATTAGAATAGTCTTTCTCACAAATTCCATGTTTTGCAGGAGCCACAGAACTCTAAAGCTGTACTTTACTGAGTGCTTTATACATACTATACAATCTCTCTTTATCTAAAGGATAAAAAATACTGAACACTCAAGGAAATAAATACTTTTAAATCCACATGGCATTACCAAGACACATTGTTTTTTCAGGTCTTTAATATATTTCTATGTTATTGATTTCTCATATTAATCTCCATAATTCTTTCTCGATTACTACTTGTGGTCTAAACAAGGCCATCATCTTCTATCCAATATCCACAATACAGTTTGTATCAATTACTTGAGATTGTTAAATATTTTTAATGACAACCGTACATTAAAATCTATTTAGAATCACAATCTGAACAAGAGCAGCCTATTTATCTTAGTAATTTTAGTAGTCCCAAATATCAAGTAGTGACAATATTCTAGCAAATTTGAGAAGTTAATTTGATTCAGTCCGAGCTAATCACATTACGCATGAAGTAAACTACTGACGACACCACATGAACATGTAATTATGTTCTTTAATATTTTTAACTAGCTAAATGTTGCCTCTCCATGATCAGACAGTACCCAAACAAATATGTATCCAGAAGGAGAAACCTTCTATAAAGACAATGTCTAGATGTATACAAATACTAAAGTGTCGTGTTTCCATCAGAAACAGAAATGAAGCCCTCAGATGGGAATGGGTACTCAATAGAATTTTGCTTTCATGTCTAAATATTATTCTATATTTACTTAATAAATGTATTATGCACCAATTAAAAATTTGTGTCTTTGACAAAAACACATTTGCCAACCTTTTTGTAGAATTAATTGAAAAAAAAGATGAAAACTAAAAATAGAGCAATATAATCTATTCATAGTTAAACCCCTATTCAAGGAAATATGGCAGGGATGTAAAGTTTGTTACAAAAACCTCAAATGAAAAGTTGAGTTTAAGAACATACAATGAGTCAATGTAAATAATATTCAACTATGAGCCTTAGGAGTCTGTCCCAGAGGAGCAGCAGTAGGTGTTATTCAATGCACTAATTAACCATTGGGAAAAGGGTTTGAAGAGTAATACAGCAAATTTAGTTTATTAGTCAAACTCAGAGAGGACTTTAATTCCAGATGTAACAAACGGTCAGGAATGCCATACCAGAAAGAGTCAACATAGATGTGTCAAAAATATCAGACAGTACAAGGAAGATTTAAACTCAGTATGTTCTGCCTGGTTCTGAACTAGCTGTAGCCTTGAACTAATGTAGTGTTTAAAATCAAAATTGACAGGTTAATGAAAATGTCAACACACAGTAGCATCTGAAAGATTACTAGTAAAAGTAAATAAGTACATAAATAATAAAAATGAATGAATGAATGAATAAATAAATAAATAAATATTACACCCATCTTTAACTCACTCTCCTGTTGCTGGCTTGGGTACCTCGTCTCAACCAACAAAAAGGAGAGCAACATCAGACATAAAATGACTAAAGTAGTGGTATGATGTGAAAAAACAATATAGTCAAAGCAAAATGAAATAAAAATTTTCCATGTTTCTACTTTTGTTTTCCCCAACATGAAAAAAAATAACAGTGACAAGTGTCCACAGCTCCAAGGGGTCAGCACAGCAAATAAAGAAAATGTGTCGCCAAAGGCACATCTGAACTCTGTTCTCTTAGGGACTTCTCGTTTGAACAAATCTATTCTGCTGGTGTTCCCACAGGAACAAAGAGAGAGTACAGCCCTGGAAGGATTGCCTTCCATCCCTTGGAGTCAAACCACAATGCAAAACTTACAGGTCAACTACCACGAAAATACATCTACCCTCTTGGAATCAGTAAAGGTACATAGTTCATAATAGAGTAATAGACACTATTAGTAATTACTTAACAGAGCTGAAGCATCAAACACAGACATGCTCTGAGCAACAACAACTCGTGGAAATTACTCATAATAAACAGCAGCATCTCTTTTGAATTAAAAAAAACAAACCCCAAGTCATCTTGTAGGGTATAGAAAATGCATCCAAGTTAGACTTATAAAAAAAAAAATACTAAATTGGACACAAATCTAAATTGACAGGAATTTAAAAAATCAGAAGCATATAAATAATAGGAAAGAAAATTAAAAAAATAAAACATTAAGTACTAATAACATAAAAAGTGGACAGTGGAAAATGGATGTTGCAAGCTTGGTACTGTAGGTAATTAAAAAAAATGGTTTTATCATATAAAAATAAAACATTAAGTACTAATAACATAAAAAGTGGACAGTGGAAAATGGATGTTGCAAGCTTGGTACTGTAGGTAATTAAAAAAAATGGTTTTATCATATACTGTGTAAAGTGAACAATGGAATCTCAAAAATATTTAGAATATTTTAAACATATGAAAATAATCCTTTTTTTTCTTTCTTTACCAACAAAAAGTTGACTTGCTACAAGGCATTATTGTGCTTAAGCAGATATGTATCAGATACATTACCAATTATGTATCTCACACAAAGGAAGATTCTGCAGATATGCCAGGTAGAGTGATAATTGTAAGAGCTATTATTTCTCATCATTTGTAGGGAATAATATTTCTTGTAGTTTGCAGGAGATGATCTACATTTGTGAAATCTGTCAGGGAATGTAGCAAGTACAGTTAAATTTGGGGTACTGGTAAAACTGTGATCGATACTGGATGAAGGTCTGATACTGGAACATGAACATATTGATCTTTTCCTTTTCACAGACTCCTTGCTTACTTACTTTTTCCCCTTCTATGTAGCTGTATCAGATATACCTTAAAAGCTCTGTCCTCAAGATTCACAAGTTCAATCTCAGCTTTCCTCAATGATCTTTCACTACCTCTATTTTAGGACGTGCAAGAAAATTACATTGCTAATTCTGTTGCTTTCCCGTCTGCCCTCAGTAACGCCACTTCTCCAGGTCTCTGCCTTGGTCAGTAACACTCACTACCATCAGCCTCTTGTGTCACTTTCCCATGCAGAATAACAACTTTTTGTCATTTGTCAATTTCTTTGTGAGTTTATCCAAAGTCAACCTGTGGTTGAAATTTTGTGCATATTTAAAATACAGCCACACAACAAAAGACAAGCACCACCATTTGACAACCATACTGTTGTCAAATTGACACGTTTGGGGGTAACTTCTATAGGGAGACTAAAAATTTAATAGGCAGGCTGAATTATCCTTTCAGTTTCAGGCATGACTGACAATCCAGTGAGAGGGAAACTTGCACTGCCTGCAGAGCTGCTGATCAGAAGCTAAACAATCACGAGGCACCAGAGCTTGCAATAGAAAGGAAATGTTGTTAAAAAAAAAAAAATCCATAGAAAACACCAGGGAAAACAGAACAAGGCTATCACAAGAATAATAACACAAACAAAAAATGACAACTAAGGTCAAATTCCTTTTTGCTGGCACTCTGCTAGTCCATCAGCTTTATTAATTTCCTTTCAGTTGTTTGTTTTAAAGGACATGAAGCCTGATAAGAAGTCTATTGAGGGGAAAGGAAAGACGTTCATTTGTTGCAATAAGCTTTGGATGAGAGCTATAATCAGTTTGCTACAGTTTGTTAATTTGTCTGCGGACTAATAGGAAATAGATTTAAGGTTGGACTTTCAGGGCACAGAGCATTAGCTTCTGTTCTTGTTCAAATAGAGACTAAAACTCTCTAAATACTTCAGAAAATCTCACCTTTAAAAAACAAAGAACACATTTGTCTTAATCTTCTAATGGAGTAAGAACAAAACCTGACATTTCTGTTCTTTCTCACAAAATCAGGCTTAATTACATCTTCCTTAATACCCTGCTCCACCTGCACATCCCATGGATGCAAAAGAGTGAGATTTCTCAAATGGCATGTTTCTTTGAAATGTCCATATTAACCTTTGATTTTGATTCAAGCTAGTCTACGAAACCTTTTTCCCTTTAGAATTCTGTGCCATAAACTGTCTAACATTTTTGTCCAGCTGGATTTCACTGTAACATGAGAATTGCTCTTATTTTCATAAGAAAGGAATAAACAGCATGTAACACACACAAAATATGAACAAAGCAGCAGAATTCTGTTTCATTCAAAACCAAAATACAAAGCAACAGTGAGAAAAAAATGGAAAGGGCATTAAGAAGTGGTGTTCTAGACATCCTACTTTTATTTTCCGTGCTTAATTTTAATTACTAATTTGCTTTCAGTATTTGAAGCTGAAGGCCTCTTTGCAAAATGTCAGTGCTCTTTTTAATTGTTTATAAAAATATCATTAAAAATAGGTTACACTTAACAACCAAAATCACTAAACTATCAATCAGACAAATTCATGGTGTCTAAAAAAAACTTACAAACTACTTGTGGGAAAGACAAGTTGAAAACCAAAACAATCAATCTAAGAATAGCAATACTTTTCTCTTTGATTTCTGTTTATCTGTGGGAGGAGTTAGCAGACTTACAGATGATCTATTACCTTTCTGTAATGGTAAAAGTATTAGCCTACAGAAGTATCTATCCTAGAGGTAAGAACATCGTTTATTCACATTGATAATGGAGAGTTTTAAGAAACATGTCCCTAAAGTCACAAGGATCCATAGGTCCTCTTAGTCGAGTACTGTCTTACTGACTGCCCTTTCCTGAAATAACACAAGAACTCTTTCCTTTTTTTATCTTAAAAGAGTTTCTCAAAAATCACAAGAATATCTTCACAAAGGTGGAGATGATGAATCACACTGTATTCTGGGTAACACCGCTTTTTTCAGCTCATCATACTAGCATTTTGAAAGCACTGCATATCTAGGACTATCCTCTCACAAAGTAAACCACAAATATTCATTACCCTCAGCTGACTTCTCATCTTGGATCCATGTACTTGTGTCAGTATTGCACAAAATATACAGTACTGAGTGGAGAACGCAACACAGCTGCTAAGATGACTTTCAAGTTCTCTTATATACAGGAGGTTCATATGGCATTTTTTATTTAGGTCATTAAATATATTTGTCTATATGGCTGAAATTTCATCATTCTTAGGGGCATTAAGGAAGGAAGGAAAAACAGCACAGCAATATTTACTTATGTCATTGCTGATAAGCTTGAGATTATATTTTGTACATAAATATTTGAGAGCATAGGCAATTATTAAAATGTTTCAAATAGGTAATCTCTCTTTTATTTATCAACATTAAACAATCTCTCTCTCCAAAATGACCTTTTAGGCATATGTTTTAACATGGATACCTTAAGGGATGACATTTAACAAAGCAAAAGTAGCATTCAACACCATTTTTATAGTCCTTTTTTGAAGATGTACTATTTTGTTTAACAATAGAAACAAAGGAATAAATAAAAAAAAAACAACTGTAATCCTTTATCTGAGAATGACTCTGAGGAAACACCAGAGACAACCATATTTAAAAAAACAAAAGCCTTAACATTCTTGCATCACAAACAGCTAATAAAGAGGGTTTTTTGTAGAGTTTGCCAATGTTACTAACTCTGCTGGAGAGTAACTGCTGAGAAGCATGGAGTGCTGTACTAATGAAGTGAGACAAATTAGTTTTATGAAAATTAAAGGGTTTCCATACCCTTCTGTCTAATGGGAAAGACATCAGGACCCCACATCAAACACTTCCCAGAAAAACTCTGGATTAAATGCTTTTTTGAAAACATTTTCTCCACCTATTCAATAGTCAACAGAGCTACAGTAGTTCTTCAGAAAAACATGCTGACATAGAAAATTGTTTGCTTCTTAACGTAGTCTTGACTGTGATATCTGAGACTGTAGGGACTCACTTTCATTCAATGTGCAAGTCCTACTAAGTAAAAGTGCTTAAATCCTTACAGAAATAAAAAAGCAACATTTTCAAAGACAGCATGTGACCAAAACCTAGACCAAAAATGTACTTATATAAATGAGGCAACAAAGAGAAACATGTATTACCAACATCCCTTCCAAAGCAAAATAATTACCCTACAATTGCAATGTTTTTTAGTGGGTTTTGCAATTTCAAATTAGTATTTATTGATTAGCTGCTGTAATTAACAAGCTTTGGTATGACATATTGGTTGTAAAGAAGCAGCCACTCTACTTATCTACCTTTTTGATCCTGGCAAAATTATTTCAAAAAAACAGTCAATAAAGCAACATAATATTATGATAGAAACAAAAACTATCATACTATTTTTTTTTTTTCTGGAAAAAAGGAAAAAATACATCAGAAAACATCAGACCATTGTCATCTTCCTAAGTCCTATATTTGCAGGGATTCTTGCTCACACCCACACGAATGCAGATCTACAGCGAGGACAACAACTGCAGGCACAGATGTTTCCCATTTAAACAAGGTTCCCGTGGCCACTTACAATTTCAGTTTAGTCATTTCACTGTGTTCAAAGACAGTGTGCCTGTACAAAGAACTATAATCTATATGAAATTATACCAATTTTAGGAATGCTGATCTGCCTTCAAAGAAACAGAAATACAGAAAGGAAAAGGCTGAGTTTTCTTGGAGAACTTGGAAGATGGGAATGTTCTTTAAAGTAAAATGTATTGTGAATTCTCTCCTTCTTGACTTTAGCAGTCCAAGCCTAAATGAGCAAATAGCTCCTAGTGATGGCTCCCAGAAAGGTCTAGATACAGAAACCAACTGTGAATATTCAGTATAACAACACACTTCAAACTTCTAGCTGTTACTGATGTGTAAATACAGTTTTTTTCTCACCCAGAAAGCAACACAACCATAATGCATATGTGCATTAGTAACGCAAGTGCCATAAGGCAAAGTAGTATTAGGACAGGTATAGTATACTAAAACCTGTCTCCAGCAGATTAGTCAAGCTTTTTCTGTGCAGGCAATAAAATTATACTTACAAATATTAGGTACAGACAAGTTTTTACATTCCAACGATTGTATTTTTATAACAAGCAGCAACAGGTAACAAAGGGTGTAATGCTTAAAGACCTAAACTAAATTATAACCTTTTCCACATTTATAGGTATTTTTCTATTATGAATTTACATAGCAAACAGATATGCATCATATTTTTGTACTGTTTATATCCTTAGTTTGTTCGGCTATTCACATTTCATACTGTCCAGCTGAGAGGCAAAATCAGGGTGTTTGTACAACTGGAACAAATCTAAGGTACTGTTTATGTGTTTATATACTACACGTAAAATGCTTCCATCATTATATTTTTTGTTCTCTCGAAAACACTTTAGTTCTTTTCTTAAATTTATTTTTAATACAAGCAATACCGATCACTTTCTCTTAACATTCTGGTATTGGCTGAGAAAGAGTTAATTTTCTTCCTGACAGCTGCTACCCTGCTACATTTTGGATTTAGTATGAGAATAATGTCAATAACACACTGGTGGTTTTAGTTGTTGCTAAGTAGTGCTTATACCACGTCAAGGACTTTTCAGCTTCCCATAGTCTGCCAGAGGGAGGTGCACAAGAAGCTTGGAGGGGGCACAGCCAGGACAGCCGATCCAAACTGGCCAAAGGGATATTCCATACCATATAACATCATGCTCAATATTAAACTGGGGGCAGTCGGCCAGGGGGCACTGATCTCGGGGACAGGCTGGGTATCAGTCAGTGGATGATGAGCAATCATATTGTGAATCAGTTGTTTTGCATATTCTGTTATTACTATAATTATTGTTCTCTCTGTTTTGCTGTCCTATTTAACTGTCTTTATCTGAACTGATGAGATTTACTTCTTTTTTTCATTCTCCTCCCCATCCCACTGTAGGGGAGGAGAGGTGAGTGAGTGGCTGGGTGGTGCTTAGTTGCTGGCTGTGGTTAAACCAGAATACAATTTTTCTTGGGAAGTCAATACTTCCGAAGAGACCCATTTACAAGTCACTCTGGCTTTTGCCCACAGATCAGTTCATGTGCTTCTTTACTGTATCTTGCAGTATCAATGACAAAAAGAAAAATTAAAAGGTGGCAAGTGAAAAATGTGAAGCAAACATCAAGCCCTCACCAGTTTGGCTATTAAAGGAGTTAGAATGTTATAACACAAAACAGTAAGGCAAAGGGTAAACACACAGCAATCAGCTGCAAAGCAAAACAAAACATAAACTGGCAGATGTTGCCTTAATGTCTAAAGTACTTGCTTCGTTTGTACTATTACCAACAGGCAAAGTGGAATTTTACTGCTGCTTGCCTACCTATTTTTCATGGAAAAGGAGGTTTCACATTTTTTACACTGACACACAATTTTATTATTAATGCCAGGTTAGAGGAAACTCAGTTCAAAACAACGTGAGTCATTCTTAATTTTTCTTTTTAAAATAAAATATTGACAAAACAATTAAGGGAGAAGAAACCAAAGTCATCAGCAGAATATTCCCTCTGCACTGAAGAAATGTGTAAACAGTGATAAAACTATTTCTAAAATACTGGAGAACTGGTCAAGACCATTATTTAGAATATATTTCTACATCACTGAGAGGTCAATGGGTCACCAGCACACTACTTACTCACGGTCTAGATTAAAATAAGATTCATGGATATATCTGAAATTGTTGCATACACATTCCAGTGAAGAACTAGCCTTTTTTGGAGCCTGTGACAAAGAGTTCATGCGTCTCTTTTCTTCTGAGTAAGTATTCTCTTACAGTTCAAAGATCCCAAAACCATAGTCTGTTTCTCTTTATGCAATAACCTGAAAGCTGAAGTGTAGAGGGATGGAAAACAAACAAAACCAACCTAAAACTAAAGACCAACCCAGAGCAAATTGGCATTTGTCATCCAAAGGTCCAGAAATTTAGGAGATTCTTTTAACATCTCACTTAGGAGCTGTACCATGAGAAAAAGCCCTGGCTACTGCTTAAACAAACCTCAAAAATCTACAGGTCCAGAAAATCTTCTTTTGAAAGTGCAATTCTTTTGCTGACATGATGCTTTAGTACATATTTATCAATGTCTCACAAAAGATGGATAGAAATATGATACAGCCCTTAGAGAAGCTTATCAACTGTTTCCAGCACGCTTCTTTTTCAAGTTCCCAAATAGTGAAAAGACTTACAAAAAATATATATAAAATACTGAACTAAAAAAAAAATTAGAAACTAAAGCCCTACAATCAAAAACTAGGAAGCTCTAGTTTTACAGTTACTTGTTCAAGGTTAAACCTATCCTTTTGTACTTCTTAATGGGAAATGTCAACTCAGTCACCTAGACAGCTCTCTTTTAAGACATGAAACATTTACTATAGTAATTCATTGAACATGAGCTGTGAACAAGTCTGTGGGTTTTTTAGAAGCTTGGAAGGAGTACATCTTGATGAATTTGTACTCTCTGTCAGCTGATCATCCACATCAGCCACAGGCATTTCCTGGACTTCAGGGTTACAAAGCCATCTTACCATGCAGGAGTTCTACTTCTACACACAGACCAAAAAAGCAATTTCCTTCAGTGCTCCCATCTAACCTTTTAAGCTACTCATTTTACCTCCTCATGAAGAACAGTCATGAGCCTCAGGCTCCTAGCCTTTCTCATTCAGTGACAGATATTCCCCCCCCCAGTCTGTTTCTCAGATGACATAGAGCGAAATATCTTCTATTAAAAATATTGCTACTACCATAGCAGTGGCTAATGAGTATCAACTTCATAAAAAAATTAAACAAAAAGTGGGAATAACTTATGTAGTCATCAGTGATTTAAGTAACTGCCATTATGCAAGAAGATCTGAATTTATTGCATATTTAACTAAAGTGACTTTTCTGTCCTTGTCCATAGATTTTAATTAAAAGCATGTAAAGATCTAAATCAGCTCTAGTTTCAGTTATAAGCTATAAAACTTAATCCAATACAATGATTAAAACAAATTTGATTTAATTTTTACGTATCTCATCTAATGCGCAACGATTCAAAACTCTTTTACTACTATAAAGAAAGTAATTTTTATTCTGCAATATGTACTGATCTCACAGATTGCATACTGGATGATTCAGAATTTGGTAACAAACTCAAAAAAAATGCCTTAGTAAAGAATTGATATCTAAACCCACAAGACTGTGAGACGCAATCACGATGTGATCAAGGATCCAACAAAAACTTTGTTGACTAAGGATTTGCTTCAAAGGTAAAGGATAATATTTGTACTTTGAACCTGCTTCAACAGGATATGTCTGTCATTTTCAGATTCAGTTTATGACTCAAAATCACTCTAGTGATTATGATGCACACAGAAATATGGAACACAATTTTAAATATTTAAAATGTATAACCTATCAACTGAAGTTAGTTGGCAACTGGTTACAGCAGAGGAAAACTGGCAGGAGGCAAAATCCTATTTCAGAGAACTAAATGGCATTCCAAAGACTTATTTTCAAAAAACTTGACAGAAGAGTTGTCATCATTCTTTCCTTTCTCACAATAATCATGTCATTTTCAAAAGTTACATCTTCTATAATCTCCAGCCGAAGTTGGACAATGAATCTTAATGAAGTTTGAGAACAAATATAATAGCTGTATTTATATCCTACCTCTTATTAATGGCAGCCCACGTCGCATTAATATTATCTGTCATCATTTCTACTTTTCTGGTGTCATCTGCTGAATAATCACGGAGCAGCTTAAGTGCCATGTCATTTGCCACATCTACATTTATTTGCCATTGTCGTATTTCTTTTGAAAATTGCTGAAGAAAAAAGAGAAAGAAAAAGAATAAAAACCTAAAATGATCACACATATTGTTCAATTATTAGAGAACAAGATTTTCCCATTAATATGAGGGAGAGGGAGAGGGAGAGGGAGAGGGAGAGGGAGAGGGAGAGGGAGAGGGAGAGGGAGAGGGAGAGGGAGAGGGAGAGGGAGAGGGAGAGGGAGAGGGAGAGGGAGAGGGAGAGGGAGAGGGAGAGGGAGAGGGAGAGGGAGAGGGAGAGGGTCTTCTTCACATTTACTGGTTCCTAAGTCAGAGTCTTTCTAAATGTTAAAATTCCTTTAGGACTATTTCTAATTTCTGAGAGGACCAATCAACAAAATCCTAAATGGAAGACAAAACATGACAAATCAAATTGATAAATACTAATTACAATATTGTTTATTCTTTTCTGAGACACAAGTGGAAAGATACATTATTATGCATTATGAAAATTGTCACTATTTGTGATATTGAGTTATACTGAGATGGAAAGTGTGGTGAAATAATCTATTCTAATTTCCTTTCTTATACTGTGAAATAATACTGAGATTTGGATAATTAATAAGTATACTTTTGCTTTTTTCTGGTTTATTTTAGCAATTTTTTTTATGTAATTAGTGCCATCTACTGGAACAGCACTAAATCTGCAATACAGTTTCATAGTATCATAAGGTTGGAAAGGACCTCCAAGATCATCGAGTCCAACCTATAACCCAACACTAACACCAATGCTAAATACAGCAAAATACTACTGGTAAACCTATCAATATTTTTTAAATGGTAATTTTTGTTTCCTAATATTGAGAAAGCTTTTTAAATCTTGGTCAATTTTTGTTCCCCCTTTCCACTCCTCTTTATCTTCTCCTCTTTTTCTTCTCCCTTCTTCCCTCTCCTCTCCATCTGGGCCAGCCATCTCACTACTGAAGCAAGCCAGGAAATCCCTAACGCTTATTCAGCCAGCAATCAGCTGTCATGCATCTTTCCTGTCAGATTTTTTTCTCAGACAAAATTTCCATACAAATGCACTGAAGTGGCATACTTAATCCATAATGTGTAACAACAAAACAAAAAAGCAACGATAATAGATGGTCTACTTGTACATTTGTTCTAGGCAAAGACTAAAACTATCCAATCAAAATGAAAAGGCAAGCAGGAAAAAAGTTTGTATTTGTAAAGCAAAACAGTAATTTGCATGTAAACATTAGAAGCTATCGACAAAAAAAAAAAAAAATCAGGAAGGTCTGATTGTCTTTATTGTTGTGTTTGATGCAAAAATCAGGAAATGTTTGTGAAGAAAAAATATTTTTTCCCTCTTATTCTCCAAAAGCAGTATTTCTTTTGAACTTAAACATGTAATCCTTAATTAATGAGTCTAAATACTAAGTAAAAATAAATACATTTTCAACATTTTGCGCACTTATGTGTTCATCTCATAAAGTCTGTAAATTGATTTTGATTAAGATTGCTTAAGATTGCAACTGACACATATTTGATCTTTGAATAGAGGCCAGGTGGAGTTTGGGGATGAGCTAGGGTGGTTGATTTTTTTCCCCCCAACTCTCACCTGTTAAAAACCTGCTTCATTACAAGGTTGCACATTTATCATGTTACTTGGGTATATATATATTTTTTTTTTTACTTTTTAATTAGGAGACACTAGCTGATGTTCTTAGTAAGAAAGTCTGTGTAATTAAGGGTCCTTTATTAAAAACAAGAAAGGAAATTAAAACTGGGCTTTCTCCTATCCCAGCATTGCCCAGTGGAACAAAATACAGGATGCATGGAATTTCAAATACAGCAATACATATATATAGCTTCATCCAATTCTGAGCATGTAAATTTCCACACTGAGGAGGTGTATATATATCACAAATTTGAAATATCAGGTTGTCTTTCTGTCCTTTTTCTGTATATCTATAGAATGTTTTATATATATACTTAAATTCTATATTGATGTCCGTAAAATAGTAAATAACTAAATTAATTGTTAATTGTTTTACTAAAATCAAAGCAGTAGGCTGTCAGCCCTGGAATAATAAAAATCCACAAAATGCTGAGATTGTATTTCATTCTGTACCAGTCCACAAGGCGTGGCAAAAGACTACCTAGTAAGTTACCCCCCCCTGCAAGTAGAAGACAAAGGCAAGAAATGCAGCCTCAGTCTTATCTACAAAACCAGGGCACAAAGTCTACTTCCCAGGCTATGCCAGTGGAAGGTGGCCTGGCCTCGAGTCTCAGCAGAGCAATGGATGTAATCAGGCTGCTATTTAATTTCCTGTATAGATGAACAAGAAATAGGTGATCAATGAAGGAAAAGAAGGAGCCAAGGAGTACACTGGTAATCCTTGCGGGTATTTGTTTTTTAACATAAGCTCAGCATCATATTAAGATGAGATCAGTTTTACACTAGCTTATGTTCAGATGATTTGGGGATGGAAAGGAGCTGAAATATGACTGTGTACTATCTATACACATAACCTTCAGCCTGATAGGTTAACCATTTGCAGTCATCAAACAGGGCTTTATTGGGTAAAGACTCTCATTGGCCAGAATGTCATATTCTGATTCTCTGATTCAAAGTAATAATATTTTTAATTATCAGCTATATTGTGTTTCGTTTTTTTTTTCTTTTAAAAATCAGAAATAAACGTATCAGATGCTATTAAAAACATCATTGGCCAAATACAAGTCAGTTATAGATTTTTGTCTTGTTCTGGTATTGTAAAAAAAAGTAGATAATCAAAAGACTGGTATAGCTGCGCTTACCATTTACTCATCTGTAAGGATGCACTAACAGAAAAGCACTAACACAATCACCGATTAAAAGTTTCATTAGAGCAGAAGGGAACATTTGCATTGACTTGTCTGTGTTCAAGCAGACCTAAAATGTTTAACAAACAAATCAGAAGAACACTTGGTGACTACTTTCTCACACCAAGCTGTGTTGAGATACAAAGCTGACAAAATGAATATGTCTGAAGAATTTATTTTAGACTCACACTGACCTCTCTCTTTTCCTCAACACAAATGAACAGAAATGACAGCTTTATTTTCATCAGTGCAACAGCAAGCCAAAAGACAGCATACTTACTCTACATATTCAAGGGATAACATCAAAATATATGTGTTTGGCACAGAAGCCTGGAAAGCATTTATTTTGAGGACTTGATGTATTTCTAAGTCCTTCAGTTTAGATAATACTATACAGAAGAAATATAAAGCTGCTAAACTCAAAAAAGATTTCCATTCCCTTACAATTCATGACCCCTTATCTCAAGCATGAACACAACAGCAGATGCTGTCACATTTGAGAAGCTTTCATGAGGAATTTGACACAACAGGAATTACTGGCAGACAAAGATAATTCCTCTAGGAAGGCTGGCACCAAAGAAATTCGGAAAAAAAGGAAAAAAGAATACCCACTCCCCCTTTCACGAAGACAGAGGTGAATTTCTTCCAGATTTGTGGGAGAAAGGCTAGGCAAAACAAAGCAAATGAAAGTAAACAGCCCTGCAACAGTAGAGCTTGTTGATGTTCATAACGTCATGTGGGCGCAGCAAACTAAGATGGCCTAGTCATGACACTGAAATTATAATTACATGCTAATGTCTGTAACTCGACACAACACACCAGACTGAATCCAGACTAGGATGAGAATGGCTGCAGACACTGATAGTCCAAGTATTTCATCTCTTTTGAAGAAGGAGTGAAAAGAATCCGCAGGTGTCCTTTCAAAAATTCTGTTTATACATAGAGATACATTCTATAAACAAGCATAACAGTCTACTTTCTCGATAACTTGAGGGATGAAGGGGAAGAAGGGCATATTCTTATTTCTCTCCTTGGAGAAAGTTAATCCAAAAACCCCATATTTTTTTCAAAAAGCATGCAGTCTTCTTGTAAAATAGTGGACATAAAATCCATTTATAAAATTATATTTTCAATTATTTTCCTAGTTAAGTAAATTGTGTTTGAGACATAAGACACTCCAACACAATGATGTAAAACTCTGTTTGCATAGAACTGTTTTTTGTTAATTGAGTCTTTGCAGAGCTAGGGAGCTGGGACATTGACTTCGTTGAAACCTTTTTTTTTTTTGTTTTAAATCAACCACTGGGCAGAAGCCAGAACTCTATCTCTGCAGAAAGACAGTGACAAATGAGAGTTCTCTATGCTGAATGACAGCAGTATACATAACCTATAACTCTTTCCAATACATTAGTGAGTGATTGCCCTTGTTTAATAATCCCCCCTTCCCAACCAATGACCCTTACGGTAAAATCTTAAATGAGAAGACTTAACTGTTTCTCAGCCCTAAAAGAATGGCCTGGTGAATGCTCTTGTATTTCTTGCAGGTAAAAAAAAGGCAAGTAAAATCCCCAACAGATTTTATGTCAGTTTCTAAATATCAGAAAGGCAATGACTAACTGATGATGCAGATAGCTGAAGACCAGTCGTAGTTACACACATACTTTCTCTGGTTGCAAAATCAGTTGATGAGGACTTCACCCCACTATCGTTTACAGCAGTTCATTACCATTCAGCTGTGCAAATAAGACTGTTCTAGGTTAGCAAATTTTAAACAAACAGCTGAGTGGTAAGAGTTAAAAAAAGTAAAAATGCGCTGCATAGGAGTGGAGAACATATCAGAAAATACCTGTGTAACTATTCTCCCAAATGACTAAAATTTAACGTTCCATTAATGTGGAGGCAGGACTCACTTTAACAGGCTGATCAACTGGTTGGTTTCAATTTTGGTTTTCCCCAACCAGAAAATGAGATATTAATAATCAGAAACAGCTGTTCTCAAAATTTATTCATGAAGAATGTCACCAAAGTATGACTATTTCCATAACAAGACCCTTAAAAGTTGTTGCAGAAGTTAGGGTGTATTTGCATTGCTCCTTCAGGTGTAGTTCAGCAACATAGGTTAACTGAGGTACACATTTTAGCACTTAAAATGTGACAACATGTGTGCTAAAATCACAAGAACAGCCATTTCAGGGTTTTTTTGCAGTTAATAACCCTACCAAGGCTGAAGCCAGAGAGATTATCTTGTGGCAAATCTAAAATGTTTGACTTTCAAAACATCTCCATATAGCTTGCTATGATTTGGGGTTTTTCCCCCCTTTACTTAACTGCTTCCAGGCAACCTACAGAGCTTCATTATTAGTGCAGACAGACATACCAATAGCACAGGATTTCTCAGTCTGCAGCACCAGTGTCTCAGCTGAGGCTGTTGTACATAAGAAAAGAGAAATACTGGTGCTGAAAAGTTCCTGCAGGATCAGTTAGCTGTTTGTTGGGACTGATAAAACCAATTAGATTGCAGGATTACATTATACATATTTTAGACTTTGTACATTAATTTATTTCTTTTTTTTTTCTCAGGAAATATTGGATAAAGAGGCTTTTTTTAATGTGCACTGTCCAATAGAGGACATTTTCTTTAACAATCTCATTAACTGAAGTGGAAATACTTTAATTCTCAGTAGTGACCTTAAGCTCAGTGTTCTGCTTTTTCAAAGCTTCCACAGTGTAGGAAATTCCTTTCCACGACTCAAGCTTAGCTTTGGCTCCTTCAAGAACCTGCTCAGTTTCTTGTTTAGCTTCTAGCCATTGTGTTGAATCCTTTAACATCTCATGAAGCTGATGTCTCCGGCTTTGGAGGTGTCCATGTACTTCATCCCACTGGCTCTGTATCTTTTCAACTGGTGAAACACAAAAGAAAAAAAAAAAAGCTGAGTCACTTAAAATATTTTATTTTAATGGGAGTAAAAACTAATAATTAAATCTTTCTAGAATTGACCATATTGGAGAGCCCTTCTACTTTTAGGCTGCAATTGTAACTAAGTTTAGTTTAAAAAAGAAGAACAGATAAACTGTTCTGGGTCACACAGCATAACACTCTGGTACACAGCAAGTGTTTCAATGCATATGCAGCCAGAAAAGCCAGGTCCCTGCCTCAGAAAGCTTTATGAAACAGAACCACATTTAAGAAAAAGGATCAGCAATAGTATTTCATTCTTACCAAACCAACACCATGTTTAATATTTTCTGAAGAACAAGTCCTTTAGGGATTTCAGTAATATTAGTTAAAAATTTATTGCAAGCTATAAATAATGGCTATCTATACTTTATTATATTCTTATAGTGTCTAAAAATATTTCTCAAATGTTGATGTTAATTATAAAATAGTGACTAGCTTTATCCACTATTTGAAAGAAATGTGATTCCTAGGAATTTAATAATCACTAAAATCGTTGATAATAACTCTTGCCTAGCGTCCAGCATCAGAATCAGACTCATCCATTGTAGTATGAAAACATCGGGAAACCTAGTCATCCAAGGAGTTAAAGTCTGACAAAAAAACTCCAAAACAAACAAAAATAGAAACTCCTCAAACAACAAAATCTTTTTTTTTTTTTTAATTCCCTGGGGTTAGCCAGCACAAACTACATTCTCAATATTTTCTTGAAGACTGTGTTATTACATTGAGGCCTTCTAGGGAGGGGAACAGAGATTCCTAGACTACTCAGAAAGGAATTGAAATTATCATCGAGCAATACTTCCAACACTGCATCTCTCGCTGCAGGCTTGATCCCAGAATGGTGCACGCTAAAGAAAGGATAAAGATCTTTGCATGGACTCTGCTGAGGTTTAGTGAAAGAGAAAAATAAAACAACTTTGAGCATGCCCTGCTCAAGCCTAGGGAGAAAAACTGAGTAAACACACATAGCAGCACGTTCAAGTCAAAGGAAATGTACAGGAAACGAAGAACAGAACCAGAAAACCCAAAGCACAATCAGAACAAAGCAAGGATAGCCTAAGGCCCAAATAATTAAATTTCATCTGAAGCAAGTCTAACCCCTCATTTTAGAAAGCTCTATACGAAGGTCACAAAACAACAACTCATTTCTCTGCCCCATCTAGATGAGCATTTCTGATATAAGCTTTAGGGTATACTTGTAACGACAAACAGATTGTGGTCTACAGGAAGGGTGAACAACAAAAGTTTTCCTGAACTGTTTAGAAAAATCTCTGTGCTAAGGCTACAGCACATGGCTCAAGGGTTGTGCTGGAGGTCTAGGGAACAAAGACACCCCAAACACTATCCACAGTGTTGCTGGTACATAGGCAGTAGCTGTCACCTATTTCTTGCGAATAATTGCTCAAGCTCCTTCCTGCTTAGACTCAGACATTCCATGTGTTGTCTTTTGATTCCTGTAAATCTGGAGGTTTTGGTACATAGCTGACAAAGGTATAACAGCTTGTTTATCTCAGCTGTCTAAGAAAAAGCTACAAAAATCCCATCTATTTTTGTTTTATTATAAGTTTCTTTGTATGGGCTTTCTTGGTGGGGGGAGGGGATTAAGAGATCAATGAAAACTCTGTTATAGAACTGCTTCAAAAGAAAACTGGGTCTACAGCTATATTAATTCTTCCTAATAGCTGTTTTTAGTAAGAAATGTTGATATTTCTTATCAACAAAAATACAAATATTTATAGACTGATCTGTTTCTTAATGTCTCATGAGGTTTGTATCTAAATGAGACATATATGTTAGCAGTCCTTCTCTAGGGACTGTGCTTTTCTCAGGAAAACTGAGTTTTTCATCACATACCACAGTCCTGGGATTCCATGATGACCAATTCTCCCACCCAAGAGGTGAATGAAACTGCATAATAAAAGCTGTATTGAGGACATCTTAAAAGTCCTTGCACACAAGTGACTATGAATAGAAAAGTTCCAAATCTATGAAACGCATTTCCTCACGAAAATACTTGGGTTATCTCCCTCAAAAAAAGAAAAGTAAAACTTAAGACGTGGACATTTAAAAACTAACATGGGTAATAGTTTGGCTTTATTACAGATTGGAACTGAAGAGTTTAGGAAGTTACCAGGTAATCTGAACCAAAAGATATTGAAATATTGTCCTCTTGAGCCACTTAACAAAGTACTTCACTTGAGGACAGACACACCATGACATCTACATAACTGTAATGTAAATGGCCTTTGTGAGCTAGAATATACCAAACTGTGCAGTAGTATATGAGACAAAATACGTAGAGATAACTTATCAGAAAGGCCTTTTTGATTATGACAACATTATTTAGTTTAAGGTAGCATAAAAAATCCCTTCATTACTTTAAATTTACCTCTTCTAAATGATGCTCCCATTTGAATGTGGACTGTTTATTGGCTTTTGAATAATAAACCCCCCCAAGCTTCTAAAGCTTAAAATATGAGAATTAATCTCCAAAACGTACTGAAAACAGCAGTGTCAACCACCTCTCTTCAGGACACATTTTGCACCTGTGGATTCTCTTTAATGGGACGCTTCCCACGGAAGGAAAGCTGAATACCACTTAGGGATTTATGCCAAACAAAACAGTTCAGAAAATCCAATTTGAATGTATGTTGTGTTAGAACTGATCCCAACAACCAATGAACCCCTCATCTATAACTTACAAGTTAATGACTGCAGATAGAAAGGGTCAGAGACCTGGGACAGCAGAAGACAATTTTTAAAGTATTCTGAATACTATGGGGCACATGCAAGGGCACTTATAAAAGGCTTTCTCTGATTGGGTACTAATAGCCATAGATTTATGAAAACTTTAATAGTGTTTTTAAGATAGCAAGGAGAAATCTCAGTACAAAGTTCTTCCAGGCTAACACTCTACCTATAGCCTTGGAAGGGTTATTTCGGCAGTCAGGACTTAATAAAACCCATAAAGTATCAATGAAAATTGATTCACCAGAGGGAAAATGAAATTTTTCCTAAGTCCAATTACCCTAACCTGTAACCAGGACAATAACTCCAGAAATAAGAAATAGACTTCCCACACCAGAAAAATAGAAAAATCAATGGAATGCGAAGCAATTGTTCCAGAAAAGGAACTGACCAAGTTCTGTAGAACTAAAGAAAAAAATTTTATCACCACTTCCTACTTTGAATTTAAGACCTCCAACAAGTAATATTCAATATTTTTTAAAAAACAAAACAAAACCAAGACAAAAGGCTATTGCAAAGATTACAAAATATCCAGAAACCTAAGCACAAACATTTAATATGGATAAAAATGTACTCTTTGACAGAGAAAAATAATTTAATCTATACACTCTGGATTATAAAAGCATATTACAGAGATCATACTATGATCTTTATCTTTTATATAACATTGTAACTACATGCTGTGATGATTACACATTCAAAACACCTAGACAGATAGAACAAATGTGGTTCCACATGCACTATTAATATCACTGAAGCACAGGAATTTTAGATATTTACCCATGATGACAAAAGCCTTTCTTCCCCACAGTTCAGGAGTTTCTCCATTTCAAAGCCTAATCTTTTTTAAGTCTGGAACTCCCCCTTTGCATTCAATTTTCCACCTCTCCCCCCACCCCAAATTTGGCAACAGTGCAATATATTTATTGTAAGAATCAGTAGTTATATTTTCTCAAGAGGATTCTTAATTATTCACTATCGTAATTTTTACCAAACAATCTGCAGTTGTTTAATCTGAAAAAAAACCAACCTTTTCTATATAGACTTAAGGAAATAAGTAATTTAAAATGATTTTATCAACCCATGTGCCAATTAACTAGTTTGACTTGAATATAAAACCAAGAAAATATTTGACAACTAACAAATATAAACCAAGCATCAGAAAGAAAAAATACATACAACAGGTTATTTCCTGAAGTGAAACCCACACCCCATCCATTTCCTAATGACAGTGCTCCAGGCAGAAGCCCTCACTCTACTTCGCTTACACAAGTTCTGTGCTTGCTTACTGGAAAGTGTCTCAGCAGGGCTAAAGCGGCTCCCAGTTCAACACCAAACTCTCTCAAATAAATAATTTAGGGGTATGGTGAACCAGTTATTCAATATGGATTATGTCACTAAGATGGACAAAAGAAATTCTGCTAAACTAAACGCAGATTTAGGAAGTTATTAGAAGCAATAACAAAGTAGAAAACTGCATTTAAAGCAATCAAACACAAGATAACTATTTTCAATCTGGTCATTATTGATTTAGTACATTGAGAAAAGAACACTCAGTGAAGGACACGACCGGCTTAATGTCCAGCTTTACACAGTATCACACAGTATCACAAGGTTGGAAAGGACCTCTGAGATCATCAAGTCCAACCTATAACCTAACACTAACACCAACACTAACACCAACCATCATCTAAACCATGGCACTCAGTGCCTCATCCAGTCTCCCCTTAAACACCTCCAGGGTCGGTGACTCCACCATCTCCCTGGGCAGCCCATTCCAATGGCCAATCACCCTTTCAGTGAAGAATTTTTTCCTCATATCAAGTCTAAACTTTCCCTGACGAAGCTTAAGTCCATGCCCTCTGCCACTGGTCACCTGAGAGAAGAGACCAATCCCTGCCCGACTACAACCTCCTTTTAGGTAGTTGTAGAGAGCAATGAGGTCTCCCCTGAGCCTCCTCTTCTCTAGACTAAACAGCCCCAACTCCCTCAGTCGCTCCTCATAGGGCTTGTGCTCCAGCCCCTTCACCATCTGGTTGCCCTCCTCTGAACACATTCCAGTATCCTAACATCTTTCCCAAACTGGGGGGCCCAGAACTGTACACAGTATTCAAGATGAGGTCTGACCAGTGCCGAGTACAGGGGGACGATAACTTCTCTGGTCCTGCTTACTACACTATTCCTGATGCAGGCCAGAATGCCATTGGCCTTCTTGGCCACCTGGGCACACTGCTGGCTCATGTGGAGCTTCCTGCCCACCAGCACTCCCAGGTCCTTTTCTGCCTGACTACTCTCCAGCCACTCTGTCCCCAGTCTGTAGCTCTTTGTTTATTATCAAAAATTTTTATGCTTTTTTTCATATTCTAGGTATAATAAAGAAACAACAAACAAAAACAAATCTCTCTGTTAAGAGTTCATATCATCGATAAGTCAAATAATACTGCTGAGAGAGTTTACTCTCTGCCGTTTATAAAATAAGAACAGTGAAAACAACAGGAGTCTGAGAATTCAGTCACAAGAGAAATATTTTTCATGTTATTATGTTACATTTAGCCTATGCAAAAACGAAAAAAAGCAATCATTCCAAGCTAGTTTGATAAGTCCATTGAATCCAGTACACACTCCAAAAAAAAAAAAAAAAAGAACAAAAGAACAAGTAAATGAATACCATCTACCATCAGAATTTGCCAGGTATACAATTTCCACTGTCCTCGTCCAACAAATTACACAAACTGCACTCAGTTTGCTCTGTAGGAGAGTGCTTTTCAAAAATATTATTGTCAATATATTGACATTTTTCTATGAAAGTAATTTTTTTCACTGCAGGTTTATAGATTTGAAGACTAGAGGCACTAATGCAACCTGATCTGCTGCAGAATATAACTTGAGAAGAGCAGAATTATGGACAGTTATAATTCATGTTACCAAAAGCAGCTACTGCTATTCCTTAGCTGAAAAATAAAACTTGTTTTTTAGGTATCTTTGAGTGTTTCAATTTACTTATACCTTGCAATAAAAATCATGATGAAAAGACATACTAAGCTTGAAATCCAGTCAATTCGGAAAAATGACTTATGCAGCTTCATCTTTTTGTCATAAACTCTCGGATCCTAAATATTTCCTCCCATGATTTTTAGCAATATGGAACACTCGATGCATTGAAAGGAAATAGAGTAACTTATACCTTAATTTTTAGGTTACTGGGTACCCTTTAAACACAACAGCTGTACAGAATGTCTGTCACTGATAAACAAAATGAAACATAAAGAAGAAAACATTTTATATCCTCTGCCAATTGTAACAACTTCAATTGTCAATGTTAAGTCTAACAGGTTTAGAAATTGATGGGTGATGTTGTAATACATTCAGAAAATCTCACTACAGAACTGGATGCAGACCTGGTCTGAACATAGTTTGCAGTGTACGCTTGTGTACTGCAAGTACAATCCTTCATATGATAGTGCATGTATCAGCCAGTGCTACAAGTAGAAGACACAAGACACGGCAGAATGTAGAGCTAAACTCATTACATAGAGACCATAATATTAGAAAATGCCAAAAACTAGATTTTTGGGAGGGACAGGTGAAAAACTGTCCAAGCCCAGCATTGTCATTGGATGCCCTGGAAGTATAGTATCACAGCTCCAAAGCTGTCAATACAAGATTTTTTCCAATCACATGTTATCCTGAAAATTACATCTACATTCCCCTAGAGATTACTCCTACATTCCCCTAGAGTTTAAGGCCTTTACAAACCTGTTTTCAAAGATAAGTATGCATTTTAAACTTCATCTTTGAACAGTTTGACAGGTTGGATTAAATTCTGTTGGAGTTGCAGCCCCATATTACACTTTCCTTTGAATGTTCTGGAAAACTACCTGTTACGTATTTCCTCTTACTTCATATGCTTTTATATAATCTATACATTTATCCACATAAAATTTAGATAGGTCGAACTTCTGTGGCAGTATAGAACACTAGTTTCTCCAATCTTAAAAATTTTAAGTGTGGCTTACTAAACGGTGAGCAGGTTTTCCAAGAGACATGAGGGAGGAACTAGAAAATATGGATTTAAACAGAAATATAAAAGGTTAATGTACCTTTCTCACTCTTTTCCTTTTCCTCCACTAAACAGTACAAGTTACCACATAATAGGGATAAACAAATGATGAGGAAAAAAACTATGCTTTTCTTTGGGCTACAAAACCATTCTGAAGGCACAACAACCATGCACTACATGCAAGATTTTCCCATGCTTTCCATTTTTGGCTCAGTTTCTGTAAACTACATGAATGGAAGCACAGTTAAAATATAATTTAAGATTTGTCTTACCTTGTGGCTACCTTGCTTCTCATTATAGTATTGTTCTAAGCAACTAAATCTAAATATTTTTGGTCAAATATTTCTTGCTGGAAGTGGTCTACCTTCCCTTATGCTGCCTTCCAGAACATGAGGTATCTGACCTGAGTCTTACTATTCAAGGAGGAATCACTTTAATACATTCTATTGCATGGCATCCCTTGACAAAAGGATGCCAGCTCTGTTTTTATGAACAGTCGTGAATCTGAGAGAGAACAGTCCAGGGAGAACATTTGGATAGTCGATGCAGAGTCAAACAAGGACAAGTGTAAAACATTTCTTTTTTAAATCCTGAAGTACTTAAGCAGTTATAGGAACAGTTATAACATCTACTAAGTTGCTGCCTGTAGGCCGTTGTTATGGAGTGGAGCTGGATAGGACAGAGTACACAGTAGATAACAGCGGGAGCCAGCCTACTCAGATACCCAGATAGTTTTTTTATGCTTTATCAGTGCTTCTTTATCTTTTCTTGTAAAGCAGTATATTGCTTAATCTTTTCAGAGGTTTATAAAATCCATACTTATTAAACAATGACCTTAGAAAGTTACGGCAACACTTTAACCAAACACAGAAAAACACAAATAATGTGTCATCTGAGACATTTTAAGCATCTCTTAGAGAGTCAGTAATGTAATGAGAGGATTTAGCCAATAAATCCAAAATTAATATTGGCATAGCTATTTAGAATATCCAGCTTAATATGAAGCCTGCCATTTATTCCACTCAGACGTCAGGTGTGGCTTTTATGCACTATAAATCTATTAAGGCATTTATAGAAAGATTATTCCTTTTCATACACAAATCACAATATGTAACGACAGAATTTTTTTTACAAAAAGAATTGTCTTACAAAAAATGTAGGCAAAACAGAAAGTACGTACACAAATTAAGCTGTATATAAAAAAGTGGAGGAATAATACCTGGGAGGAAGGAAGGAACTGTACTCCTATGTACTATTGTGCAGTATTCTAGAGATAAAAGGTACTAAAAGGGAAACAAGGAAGAAGTGCTTAGAGCCTTCAGTTGTTTCTCTGGGATGACAAAGAGCAATGAAAATGTACCTGAAAGGCTTGTCAAGGCACGAAAGTTTGGAAAGAATGTTACCTTCCTTGGCCTCTCAGAGGTTAAGGAAGATAGACAATAAGAGAGATTTCAGTAGATTTAAATGTTCGTTGTAAACTGACACACACTCATAATATCATTTTGTAGTTTGATACTTTTTGGGGGTAATTATTTCCAACTATCACAACTCTATGATCTAATTTTGTTTTCTTTCACTAGGTTAAGCCTATTTTTCTTGTATCTTAAAACCACTACCATTTGGTCAAACTAATGAAGGTCACTCAGTTCCTTTGGAAGTGTCAGATCAAACAGAATGAACTGAAAACTGTCAAGTGGTTTCCACTAAGCACCAAGTGAATAATTCTTCAGCACTGTGAAGCATGCTTTACACATTCCTATACAGAGTGGGAGTTAAAGACCAGGCTAAGCTGGTAGCTCATCTAAAGAAATCAGTTTCTTATATAAAATAAAAAGCAACTCCCATGACTGAGCACTGAGAAGGGCATGCAAGAGCTTATTATTTGGAAAACAGGTCCTTCAGAAAGCATTCACTAGTTTGTCAAGCATTTAAAAGTATTTATGTATATAACATTTATCACCACTCAAATGAAGTTTTCATGATCATTTTCTCACTAAATGAAAAAGGAAATAGATAATGATATTCATGATGTAGAACATATGAATGATGTAGACATATGAATGAACATATGAATGAACATATTCATGATGTAGACATTTTAATATTTTATACAATCTGCAAAATTTTGATGTAAGAAATTAACACTCTAAAGAGAAGTACAGCTCTTCAGGATTTAGTATGAAATATTTAGCAAACCTAAGTGTACTTTTCCCAGAAACCTACAGAAAGCAAAATAGGTATATGCATGTACAGGCAAGTGCTGGCTAGGAAGATGGTCAGATAGATTAGGGAATGAACTTCTGATACCTCTTCATTGCCATCAGAGTCCTGAGAAATAGAAGAGGACATTTATGGAAAAAGAGACAGCCACAGTCAGTCCCACTGATCAGGCAGGATGCAGAGTGAGCAGTGATTACTCCCTGACTCCAGGAGCAGGATCCATATGAACAAGCCAACGTAAGTTAACTATTTTTTTTCTGCAGAGACTCCCATATTTGAATTATAGATATAAAACCCCTCATTTTTTAGTAACATTGTGCTAATTGAAAAAACAGAGTCTTCCCTTGCTGTAATGATTTAACAGTCTTTCAAAATTTTTATTTTATTCAATTTCCTTCATTACATGAAGGTAATAGCTACTGCATTATTGAATTTAGCTACTTTCTTAAATATCCATCATATAATTATGAAGACTTACATTAGATTTAGAAATGGTATTTAAACTGATGGAAGGTACCAAAACTGAAGATGTGAGATTATGACTAACCTGATTAACTAGATGAATGAATATGTAAGGAATTCAATTATTTCAGTTTAAAATTTATAGAATAGCTTTCAAAGAACTTACTAGGAAAAAAACATTTATTTTTGTCTTTTGTTGGAAATATATATATTAATTAGATGTGATTTTAGTATCTATCTTTGTATCAAATGTCTGTTAGTGTTCCCTCTAGGATTTTGGTTACTTACACTATCAGAGGGAAAATATAATTATGAATCTAATTCCTATTCATGGATGATAGCTCTTGTAATAATCAACCGATCTACAAAATACTTAAGAAAACTTTTTTTTTTCAGAAGAAATATGACTTATCCATGCCTGTATTTAAATATGGGACATTAAATTAGTGAAATAATAATCTACTTTCTCTGAACATAAGCAAGAATGATAATAGCATTACTAAAGCACATCAGCTTTCACATACTAACGCTTTCATAGTTTTCCATACTTACTGATGCAAAAAAATAATGGTAGGTATGGCAGTTTAAGTCCTGAAATGTATTAAATTCATAACCTACCTAATGAAGCATATAGGCAATGAACTTCAGAATTCATAACTTTGTGTTGTCATCATATACTCATATTTATGGTATATATTTGTAATGTCATCGCCCTACTGAGTTTAGGCTGAGACCCGCTTTTCAAATACATCTGCATTTGTTAATTTCAACACTGGTTTGTTTTGAGTTTGATTTAATAGATCCATATTTAACTGTATGAGCAAGACTGTGGGAAATCTCAGAGTACCAAACCACCTAGAAAATTAGAATGGACTTAGAAATTCTGAAAACGTGTGAATATCAGGCTCCACATTACTAACCAAAGTTTTGAATACTGTTTAAATTTCTATTTTCTTCTTCAAGAAGAAAAATAATTTTCTCAGGAGAACCTCCACTGCCCAAAAAATCCACAAATACAAAATCCAAAGGTTGCACCTGGCTTTGATTAATTTCACAATGGATAAACAAAAAAATTCTTCCCTGTGTTATTTGACATTAAATATTATATGAGCTGTCAGAATAACATAATTCAAAAGCTAAGCTTTTGCTTCCTATAACTCTGAAGGTCCATACCCTTACCACTGTAATATTCTTTTTGACAGTGCCGAATCTCCATGGAATGTGCCTCTTACTGGCGGTCAGCTGGGAGATGACTTTAGAGGTCTATTCACTCACCTATGCAGCAGTCATAAAAAGCAGTTGCTGGCAACAATCCTGAGCTTAGCTCAGTGAGTGAACCAAAAAAAGCCACGTATGCATCAGAAGAAAAAGAGTGCACCAAATAAAAAGATCATAGCTTTGACTTTTATTTTTGCCTTTGAAAGCAGAGAAAACTTCCAACTGAGCAAGAGATGATTGCAAGGTAAAAAAGCCAAAGTTTTTCTTTTTTAAATATTTCCATGCTCAATTTACTTAAAGTGTAAATATTGGGCATTTTTTTGTATCTGAAATGAGTTAACGTAATAAATTTGTTATTTTGCAACAGACATAGAAAACTAAATAAATTTGTTTTATTTACAAATTACCAATTTCATAAACACAGAACTACAGCACAGTTTGGGTTGGAAGGGACCTTTGAAAATCGTCTAGTTCCAACCACTCTACCATGGGCAGGGCATCTTTCACTACATCGGGTTGCTTAAAGCCTTATACCACCTGGCCTTTAACACTTCCAATGCTGGGTCATTCAAAGCTTCCCTGGGCAACCTCTGCGTGTCTCACCATTGTCATCATAAAGAGCTTCTTCTTTATACCCAATCTAAATGTACCCTCTTGCAATTTAAAATCATTGTCCATTGTCCTGTCACAACAGACCTTGGTAAAAAGTCTCTCTCCATCTTTCTTATAAGTCCCCTTTCTATACTGAAAGGCTGCAATAAGGACTTCCTTGAGACTTCTTTTCTCCAGCCTGAAAAATCCCAACTCTCTAAAACTTTCTTCACAGAAAAGATATTCCAGTCCTCAAGACTCTCTTCTAGACTTTAACAGATCCATGTCTTTCTTGTGCTGGGGGCCTGAGAGCTGGATGTGGTACTCAATAATACAGTGAAATACCAGAAATACAGCTTCCTCCATATTTTTTCAGGGACAGCTGACTAGAATTTCCAGCACAGACAGAAGCTTATAGACTTAAAATAAAGTAACATTTACACAACAGATCATATATTGTACTGGTGATTTGGGTAAAATAGTTACAATAATCTTCCTCAGAGGAGAAGTTATCACGAGATTATAAACTAAAGACTGTATTTCTGGCCAAGACAAAAGCAAACTTTTTTTTTTTACATATAAACTACAATTTCTTGGAAAAATTATATTAATATTGGACTCAGTGATTCCAAAGGTGAGTTAATTCCTTGAAGTCTTGCTTCTACTTTAGACTGACATTTCCACGTCTTACACTCCATTCTGTCTTCCCTCTCACATTTGCACCTATTTTCTCCATTCTCCAGAAGATGCTGTCAGGCTGATACTTAGTTAATCCTTACTTTTTTTTTTTATGCAGAGAAAGGCTATCTTAGCTTTCCAGCACTTGAAAACCTTAATGGCCTGAAATGCAATACTCGCAGTCTTAAAAATAGGTTGAAAAGTGACCAAGAGACTCTTTTGTGAGCAGGTTGTTACAATTTTCTTCTTATCTTCTCATAATGAGTAGTCTCCACTTACGTGAACATGTAGTAATGGGACTTTATTGAAATAATCAAAGAAATAGTTAAATTTCACATTTCAAATTACCTTATACATTTCAAAGTAAATATCCAGCAGAATCACCTAAGGAAGTAATATACATTGCAGAATAAAAGTTTCTTCTGAAATTTCCAAAACATTCAAACATTTGGAACATTCTCTGTGTAGCTATACACATTTTTTTTTAACTAAACACTGATTAGAAAATGAATGGCCTATCATAAAATGCTGCTACTTGAATGATTAAGGAAGAAAAGCTCTGCAAGCATAAGAACATGTGAGGAAAAAAGGTAACTTTTTTCGTATTTTTAATTTACAGGACTAGTTCTCAAGGTGACATGAACTGGGTCCCAAGCTACGGAGCCTGGTAAAATGTACACATGTATTTATTTTTAATAAATAAATATATATATTAAAAGAACAAACAAACAAACCCAAAAAAAAATCCATGCAACATATATCTGTCATCTTGGTACAATATTTTAGCTGACTAATAAAAGAAAAAAACATACAATGTGCCAATTATGCCAATCTCAATAAAAGGAAGGACACGATAACTTGTCTTTTACTGTGCTTTTTGTTTAAGTTGATAAGAAAGATTAAATATGAGCAGCTAATCTCCAGAACTTTTATGCTATTTCCCCTTCCTTTCCTTTTCAACATGATAAAGGCTGACGTAGTCCTATGAGTATTGCTATTCACTAAACACAAATTGAAAAGCCTCAGAGCAGCCATTTTCATATGCTTATGGTCCTGAAAACAGAAAAAAACCCTAAAATCTTTGAATTATCTACATAATTTCATAAGTTACCATGATGATGATTTGGTATATATAACAAAATGAAACCACCAGCTAGGGCACCCACCCACCAAAGTCTCAGGACCTCTCTCACACAGACTAAGCCATTATTTACACAGGTTGGACTTGTAAAGGAGCTTTGGGGTTGTGCAAAACACTTTTGTTATTAGTTTATTCTCAACTCAAGAAAAATGAACCCACGATAAATTCATATTGAGGATATTCAAAATAAAATCTGTAGGCCATACATACTCCAGGGTGCTTAACTGGATTGTCTAAGAACAACTGAAGGTTTCAATACTTGTTCTTTGCATAGTGTATTCATTTTAAAAAAAGAGATAGGACTCAATATACACCAAAATCTGCATTTGCCTGATATCATTGATTATGCAGCAACTAAATTTAGCTTGTAATCTCTGTGGAGCAGGACCTTTGTTTCCTGTTTGCTCCGTAATTACTAGAGAAAATTATGGTCTGGCATAAATGAATATATTCTGTTCTGACACAATTTTTAAAATAACTATGGATATTAAATGTTTCCCATCAAACTCTGGATGAAATGTCAGTGGACAAGTAATCTGATCACATTTTGAAACTGCCATTTCGGAACAATTAATTTTTGCTATTTCCATCTATTTTTATTTTGACTAATCTGTTGCAAGACAGCTAGTAAGTTCTTCTCTTTATATTATCATGGATAAAAGTAAAATAAAATGGGATATTTTTGTCCTGTTGACATGTTGGTTTATAGTCAAATATAAAATGTCCTGTGCAAGTTACTATTTCTAACACAGTTCCACCTTGAAACACCCGCCAAAACAGCAAAGACTTAAGTTTGTCATATTCAAACGAAACAGGCCAAAAGGCTAGTCTTTTGACCACATATGGCAGGCAAAGTTTGGGAGATAAAATATATTATCTCACCTCCTCTAAGTAAATAACAGAACACAGGAAATTAAATTACTTTTCTGGAATTACAAAGAAAGTCTGTAGCAGATCTGGAAATTAAATTGTCATGTTCACCTCTGATAATACAAAAAGTTTGCTTTTACTGTCTTTTCGTTGATCATTTAAGGCAACAAAACCAAAATCCATATGCTATCACACAACTGACCTTAGGCATAAGGAGTTAGTCAATACTTAATGTTTGTCAGGGGGCTTCCCCTAGGAAGAAAAATTAAGAATAGCAAGTATTCCTTGGATATAATGATACATTTGCAAGGTAGGAATAAAAAAATTCGGCTTTCTTTGCTGTGGTAGCTTGCCTTACTAGAAGGCTGCCTCGTTCTTTGCTAGAACTCTCTCTCTGCTTTGCACCACACATATAAGGGTTTCTTTTGATATCTTGGAATTATTTTGTTACCCTTATCTTGCCTCTTTTAGCATAAATTAAAATTACAGATGCTACTAAATTAAGCCACAGTCTAGCAGTTTATATTAGTATTTGGGTGCCAGGTCCTGTTCCAGTTAAAAGAAAACACAATTACTCATTCCCTGACTTCATCTCCAAGAATAAAGCATTTCCACCACTTTCCAAACAATCCATGCCTTCTCACTGATAAAAGTCACCCTGTGTCGGCAGCTATCAGAGCACAGCACCTTCATTGCTGATGGAAGATTCCCTCTTGGTCCTCTCCAAGATGCTTCTGGCAGGTAGTGCTGTAAGTACCGGCAGTGTTTCTGAGCAGAAAGATGACAGGTGGAGGCACAGACCTGCACTGCTCCTGCTGCTGCAAGCAGCTGGAGATTTATTAAACTTAAGAATTCAGAGATATCTCAAATGGTATCTGAGCAGCTGATAAGATCAAATCTAAGAGAAGGAGCTACCATCTAAAAATAAAGACCATAACTTACCCTTTTTCCAGAGCTCACAGATTACAACCAGAAAGTAATGAGACACCTCCTGGACTAAGCTGTGAAAACAACAACACTTCTGAAGAAGCAATATGGGCAACCATCTCTAAATCTGATACAGGTTTTCTGCTTTACCTATGTAACAGAGAGAGCCCTGCTCTGAGCTACCACAGCAATTTTCCCAAGACAAGTCCTAGAAAGAGAGGAAGAAGGAGGAGGTCATAGCCAGAGAGAAAGAAGAGCACGATGACATGGTGCAAACAGAAGAACAAGGGAAGAAGCCACACAGAAATGAGTTATATTGATTAGGTAAAACAGCATTTTCCATGAGAGATGGAGAGAGGAGGAGAGGAAAGGGAGGAAGCACAGGAAAATACACCTCCAGCAGACCTCATGATTTTCAGGAAAGATCCCACACGCTCTGTTTGTATCACAGATCACCTGGAAGCTCTCTGATCTGCCACGTCAGGCAATGCAGCCCTAGCTGCCTCTGTGGAGTAGCAGGGCCAGCCAGAATCTGCAGGGTGCCTGGTCAGGAGGAGGCTAGGAGCTGCCCTATGCCAGTCACAGCTTGTTCCAGCTGGCTCTGAGACTCACCAGTGAGAGGGGCCTGCCATGCCTCTCTGCCTAAACACACTGCAGACAGGGTGGCACCAGACAGGAGCAGCAGGCACAGCAGGAGGCTGGTGAGGAACTACAAAAGGAAAGAGGCAAGGAGAAGCATGAAGAGGGGCATCTGGAGAAACAAAATGGGGGAGATGTGGAAGGGGACAGTGTTGGGAGTGTGGATGGAGGTGCAGACTTGTAACCCAAGCAAACTCCCATCAGCCAAGAGCCTAGGAATCTTTCAGTCTCAGAGGTAGCTCAGGTGTCTTTTCATAATGCCGCATTGCATCTTTAAAATTACTTTCATAGTACGAAAATAATAATTATGCGAATAATGTGGATAAGACATTGGTGGTGTTAGTTTTTGCTAAATAATGTTTATATTAAGTCAAGGACTTCTCAGCTTCCCATAGTCTTCCAGCAGGGAGTTGCACAAGACGCTGGAAGGGGGCACAGCCAGGACAGCTGACTCAAAATAGCCAAAGGGATATTCTATACCATATAACATCAAGCTCAATATATAAACTGGGGGAGCTGCCTGGGGGACAGAGATCACTGGATGGGAATGGGATGGGCATCAGTCAGCAGATGATGAGCAATTGTGTTATGCATCACTTGTTTTGCATATTCTTTTATTATAATTATTAGTACTCTTCTCTCTCTCTTTTGTTGCCCTATTAAACTTTCTTTATCTCAACCCACGAGCAGTAGTAGTTGTTCTTATTATTATCATCATTGCCAGTTGGGATCAAACCACAACTACTCTGTTGTCTCTAAAATTGTTACCACTATGTCCTTCTGAAGAATATTTAAGAATTCAATAGTCAGCAAATGTGAAGTTAATCGAGAGTAGTTTTCAGCATACAAAATCTTCATGTCTTAAACAATTAGAGAAGTGTTAACACAAGTTTTTCCTGACTAAAACTGCCAAGAATTTGCAGTTCTTCAGGAAAGCAAGTACTGAGTTATTTTAGAGTTCTCAACAGATTTAACAGTACCTAATGTGAGACTTCTTATTTACAGCGTTAGAGCAAAAAAATCTGGTTTAAATTACATTGGATTTCAAAATTGGGTCCAATCTCATTTTAAAAATGTTATTTAACCATTATACAAAATACTTTGAAATCTGAAATAAATAAACACTGAAGAAGTTTCACTTATATCTTGTCTGTGGTAGAAGAACATTACATTGACTTGTGTTGTGGCCAGATAATCAGAAAGGAATTGTTTTTGTCTTTGGACAGTACAAGAAAGACTCAGTCAATTTTCTATGTTAAAACAAGTAGTGTTAATAATTTGACATTAAAAATATTTATATCATACTGGTGGCCAATATCCATTGCAAGTAAAGATCAGGCTTCATAAGCGAAAGAGGAGGAAACAACTACCTATTATTTATAACTGTATTAGAATTTCGCAATTTAAGAATTATTTTTCAAAGTGAAAGACTCTTTTTATAAACAATTTAGATTTCCTGTCTACTGATGAAATTCCATCACTGTGTTTATATAAGATTCATTTGGGCAATTGATAACTTTACTGCCTAACCTTAAAATTTGTGAGTTGCTCAAGATCATGCAAAATTACTTTCTTTTTTTTTCTTTTTTTTTTTTTAGATACAAGATTTCTATTTCCTGCTAAATTCTAGGACTACTTCATATGTTTGCAGTCTGAAAGTCTCAAAAATCTTGCACCATATGATTTGGATGCATTCTCTTTTTTCTTTAAGGGAGTTATAAAGCTCTGTTTTTAACAAAATCATCCCATTTACACAAAAAAAAGCCTCATTATTATCCTAGTTTTGACTCACTTTATATAGAGCTTTCATATTTTCAATTACAAATTTTAATCATTTTATTTTAATCAAACTCTTAAATGTTGAAGTTGAGTCAGTTTATACAAGCACCAAATGTCTTCTGCCATCTGTATGAAAACCATTTGATCATTTTTTCATAGTTAAAAAATTTTGTTGCATTTTCATTTTTGTCCTTCTATGTATTTTACAGGTGATTTTAGCAATCTATAAAAAATGCTAATGTGTCATAGAAGTACTTGTCTAGAACTGGCCAGCTATGTTCCTCCTGAATTACCACACAAACGAAGTTTAGTAATTATCTAATTCTCTTCACAGGCTTCACAAGATAAGTGAGCTTTGATTAAGCCACCAGCAGTGGTATTACCTAATACACTTAGCAGCTCTGGGACTGCTGTGCCACTTTTACTCAAGAAAATAACAAGAAATGAATGAAGGTCACCTTGTCATCTCACAGTCTTTTTGGGGCCACTACAATACCTGAATTTGGCAGTTTAGATCTTGCCCTTTGTCCACTGAGCCATATGCTTCTAGTATATATAGCCTGACAAATTATAAATATCTTTAATTCCCTGATCACTCAGACATTTCTGGGGCATGTTATTCCCCGTTCTTAAAGGACAACTCTCCTCAGTGTTTAAAAAAAACTTCTTGTTCTCAAAACATCCCATAACTTTTTTACAAATCCTGTAACAGCAAATGTGTGCTAAGGACATGGTTTCAAAAGAGGTATTCATCTCAGTAATATGTTATCCCTGTCAGAGCTATAGTTTTATTGTGTTATTGACACTTCTTTAATAACAATGTTTTCTCCCTTCCTTTATTTCCATGACACAGAGTTCTCATAGGAAAAAGGTTTCAGTTGTAAAGAAGTACAACAGGATGATTAAAAAACTTTGCGTCTTTATGACATAGGAAAGCTATTACTCAGGTTCCTAAGAAGTTATCAATATATGTGGAATCCAGAGAACAGAATAGTGGGGTTTATTCAATAATCTAGCCCAAAAATATCAACAAGGCAACTGGGCAAACTGTATACAAGTACAGTTTTCTCTTACAATTTTCTTTCACAGTTTTGGTAACTAGGAGTTTTCTACTACTCTTGGATGACAAATTCCAGATCGTACGAATTTGTTTTTTCAAGTGATAAACTCTTTATTTGTATTCAATAGCTCTAAGACAAAACCATATGATGATAGTACAATGGAGACGGCTATTTTATTAAGATGTCGAGAAAAACAGTGCAGCTGTAATTCACTGTGGAATTTCCATACATTTTATTGTGAAAATGATGACAAGCTGATGATTTTGCCATAAAACTGTCAAATACAGCAAGCTATTCAATAAAGGCATTTTTATGTAGTAGCACAGAGACACTCAGACTCTTTTCAGACTAGTTCAAGTGCAGCTTTCCTAACAACTGATTATAACACATAGCTTTATTTTTTAAAAAAAACTCTCAAACAAATGAAAAACAAATCACAAAACCAAAATAACTCTTCTGAAGACATCCTCTATAAATTATTCATACATTTGCAGACTTGGATTAAAAAAGTGCCAAATAACATTTTAAAAAGGAATCCATTGGTACTGAGGTGTAAATCTTGATAAAACCAGTCTTCATTGAATAGCTTGCATTTATTGCTATTATTTATGCATTTAATGTAACAGAACTTAATTAAACTCTCAAGTGTTATTTTGAGAGTTCACTACCTTTCACATAACTGCTGAAGAAATATTTATGTTACTTTGGCATTTTATAATCTTGAATGGGAGATTCTTTGGTCATTAAGAGATGATTTGTTCATGGAGTTCTATAAATACTCATTTTCATACCTCCTCTCTACTGCTTACACAGACAGAAATCACATTACAAAATTGGCATGTAAGTTATGAGCAAAGTAAAACTGCAGAAAGGTGAATACAGCAGTAGGAAGGTTTGTTATTTAAAGTTTCTTATCTTTCCACAATCTAGCAAGCTCTAACATAGCCTTTGTAATTCCTTTGGTATTTCTGAATTGAAGACTGTAAATTTGTTTTTATTATCACTCAGTATTTATCTATGTTGACTTGTTACTGGCTTTATGTATTCTATACATAGGAACTGATGGAAAATAAAAGGAATTTTCAAAGTTTAATTACTTTATTATATTCAAAGTTTCTCATAAACTCATTCAATTTGAAGAAACAACATTTTCATCAGCAGTACAGTGAAGTGTTTTGGAGGTTTGATGCATTATGTAGAGAAAAAAATGATTGTACAGCATATGTTTCTGTTACAAAAAATGTTTTATAGAAAGCATTAAAAGAGCAGAGAGGTATCTTGCTTTTTCCCAGAACTTTTTCTTGGAACTAAATGTAATTATTATACCTACGTAGTCCTTAATGTATAAATTGTAAAATCCTATGATTTACATAGAATAAACAGAGTTTGAATTTAACTATGTAAACATAACACAAACTTACTTTACAGAGCCAAGTGTTTTTTATGTAATATAGCTTCTGCAAATTGATACAGATTAAAAAGTAAGGGTGGGGGGAGAAGTGTTCAAAGGAAATAAATAAACAATATGAGCTCATCTTTAATTTCTGTTTTTATTTCCTAAAGAATGATTAAACCTATGCAATACTGCAACATTTTTTTGAAAAACTATCTCATAATCATTGACTTTTCAGTTCTTCATATTCGCTAATAAACGTCTTTTGATTTTGTACGAAAAGTCTACCTTGTTTGTTTTTATACCTTCAAAGACAATAATAAATTCTAAATATAATTTAAAGTTAGGCTTCAACAAGCATAATATGCATATTTCTGCAAGCAGAATAACTTAAGAGTTTTGAATGTTAACACAGAAGCCAGAACCTTCAGGGTTTCAATTTCATTTGATGGCACGCGGATCCTATCCTATGACTAAGGATACAGCTATCTTGTAGAGTAGCTACGAGTCTCATTTAGTATTTGTAGTATACCTGTTTAGTGATATTGGCAGGATGAGTGCATTGGGTCATTTTACTGGCATCTCAATAGCAAAAGGCAACGAACAAAGTACTCATACAAACTAGCTCACCTTCTCAGCTTTTTACTTCAAAAAATGTGAGATCCTGTGCTTCAGCCCAGGACAAAGTGTGAGATCCTACATGACAGACCAGCACAGCCCCTGTACTCCCTTTCTTTCATTATGGGATTCAAGGCACTTGGCAACTAAAAGTGCAACATTACGGAGTCTGCAGATGGGAGTGGCACACAGTTGCTGCAAAGGAGCAGGAATGGCACAGCACTGGCGCTCAGGTCATGAAACTGGATAGATCTGAATGAGTACTAATAATTGCTAAGACATAACCACGGTAACCTGACTTGTATTCATGAAGAGAGAAAAACATTACAGGAAATGCGTAACAGTCTTCAGGTGAAGTAGTTGGGGAGGACTAGCAGCTGGGTTTAACAGAGTGGATGTTCTCTAGGTCTGCAGGGATAGCGCAGGCCTTAGCAAGTGGGGCAGATTCTCTGTCCCAGGCTTCAACTCTGGCTGCAAGCAAGTTTCCCAAGGATGGACTCGGGGACAACACTGTGGGTACAGCACTCTGGGCTCAGTACGTGCTAGATTGCAAGGTAAAACAGCTGCCCTAGGTGGGAGCACTGTACAGCACAGCAAGCTCCAGAGGAGTCTGTGTTAGATAGCACACAGTTAGAAAGCAACCCAGCTGTACTGGGGCTACAGAGAATCTACTCATGTTCAGGATAAAACAGCACTGTGTAGGGGTAGGAGGAGTGAACTATCCCCACAGTAGCTGCAGCAAGAACAAATGGATCCTGTCTATGCATGTATTTAGCAGGCCTAATTCAAACGGAACAGATCTATCTCCTTCTTCTTCATTCAACATATGGGGAAGGGGGGGGGGGGAAGGGAAGGGAATTATACAATTAAAAATATAAAATTTACTATTGTTCTTTTAAAAAATTAATTTAGGTGACACTATGCCACATTTGGCATATATTTGGAAAAAAATTATGTGTCACATTGTAAAGTGCTAGCACTTTTTCCCCCTAGAGATATCATGATCTCCTTAAAATTCAAAAGTAATAAATATCTCTTGAATACTGTTTAGCACCACCCACTAAAACCAACTAAGAAGGAAAAAACTTTCATGAATCTAGCTGGCTGCCTCAGAAGACTGGATCAACAACGGCCCTGAAAATACTTCATCTCCCTCCATTGCTGAAACTCAGACCTTGTATATTCCTGACAGTAAATATTATGCTTACCTTAAAATTATTTCATTAGCAACAACAGAATGATGTTAGAAGTGGCTATACAACAGGAAGTACTTGAAAGTACATAAAGGGACATGACCTGTAGCTACTGCGCCATAAGGTGCACTTTCGCAGTCAAGGATGTTGACAGTTTCAGCACAGAGAATTAATCGCTAAATCACCGCAAAAATAAATCATGTAAGCTTTAACTTCAAAACCAACAAATCATTTTGTGAATTCTTACAGATAAAAACTAAGAAATCATCATGTAAATTGCATTCACCACACCGCTAGCCACAGATGCAAGATTTAATATAGTTGGGTTACTACAATCATTAATGATTTCCAGTCTGATAGCTTACTTTCCTTTTTTTTTCTGTACAAGAAAAAAGCACTTAATCTATCTCAGAAAGCAATTTCACTGAAAGTGAAGTGCAGTTTTCCAACAGAACAAAATTTAGTCATGTATACAATACATATGAGGGCATAAAGGAATTATGCTTGCATCTCATATAGTCTACAATTCTTATCTTTGGAAGACTTGTCTCAGAATCAAAAATTAAAACATAGAATATATAGATGGGAGTACTACATATGTTGGCTTTGAATAAGATCTGCAAAGTTAAGATATATGTACACATTTCATCTGAATCCAACTAAATATGTGATTCTAAAATTAATTTGCATGTTAAACAGGAAGCGGTTCTTATGCAACACATAAGTGCTATCCGTTTCTTCTTACACTTCAAATGAAACAAATACAGCTTCTCTCGCTCAATAATATGTTTCTAGACCAGGTAGAGAATAGCAGTTAAATAATGTTATGTCACATAGGAGATAGTCTAAATAATATCCATATATGCTGATAACAACAATGCAGTCCAAACACACAACATGATTTTAATGTATTGTGGAAAGTATTTACCTGGTGGAATAAAAAGAGGTAATACGTGGGGGGTGGGGGAGTGGAAGGGAGGGGCTGTTTTTTTAAATTATGGGGATGGAGGAGTTTAGCCTGTGCTGACACTTTTACAGTCATCAGTTTTTAAGGAACAAACCCTGGTCTCCAGGTCAAGATGTCCAGTTTGCATCCATCTAAGTGAAGTGTTGTTTCCGCGTGCAAAGCATTTGGGCAAAGTTTTCTCTAAACTCCACAGGGGACATTATTCATACTTTTTAGACCTAAGTACTCAAAATAATAATTGAACATATATAACAGTCCACCACAGAGGGATGCTTCTGTAGCGCAACATTGACAGTGTGCTCCATCCTATAGTGAAGGGCATAAGGACATGCAAGCATCCATGGGAGACAAGACTATGTCTTCTATACTCTTCTTCTAAAACTTAATCTACTAATTTTTTCAACCGTAGACACAGTTAGTTGGTTAATTCTGGAATGGGAAACCAGAACTGAAGAACTAATACAGACTAATACAGAGCATAATCAGATTACTGAACCCTCTGAGATGAAAGAAGAGGCTACAGCTCTACTACTGAGGAGGGAGTTGAAAGCTTCTTACAAGCATACAGCTACACTCTGTGAATTATTTCTTTCCCTTCTTGTTAAAGAATAAAAGTATTTCATTACCTATAGTGATCGCATTCTGTATTTTCTACAATGTGCTTCCACTATGAAGACATGCAATAGTAAATTAAGGTGAAAATTTTGAAACATATGGTCACTGACTTTCACTTATATTTCTGTTATATATAATTTGGAAAACCGATGTGAGAACTGTCTCTTGATGGAATTATCTTTCTCTTGGCAAATGCATAAAGGGTCTGAAAAATGCTATGCTTATCAAGTATTACATTTTCCATATTTCCTGAAATACTGTATGATAGCAGAATCAGCACTTACTGCGGTCAGTAATTATTGTCCTGGCCTCTTGATTGCTCGTCTTGTTTTTTAGGTTTTGTGCTGCAGTTATTAGCTCATCCAGTTGGGGACGTCTTTGCTCCAGATCCTGTAGTATTGCCTAGTTGCACACAAATACAAAAATAAAACAAAGAGAAAAGCATGTAGAGTTGTTGAGAAGACCATGCATAGGGACATTTTTTTTTCCGTGCCAGCTTGATTTAAAGCAGAAAGATCATTTGCTTTTTCAACTATTAAGAAGCATTTGGTCTAGACCTTCAAAATATTGTTATTCTTAACATAAAAATATCAAGAAACGAACCTATAAACTAAAGATAAAAAAGATAAGGATAAAAAAACCCTATAAAACTGAAGAAAAAATGGCAGTAATTCTTCATTTTTTAAGCCATCAAATTATGCAAGGGTAAGCTATTTTCCTCTATAAAGTTATGGAGGGATACTATTCTTCTCTATTATATTAGGTTTTACAGTGTCTTTTTAAAAAGATATAGGGGTTTACATTCTTACCAGATAAGGCAGAAATTTCCTAGTAATTCATGGAGTCTAATTAATAATGTTTGTTTCTTAATATTTTAAGACTGTTTAATGACTATCTATTGGTTTAAATCCAGTGTAAGACTGCTAATATTGCTTTTTCTGTCCTGATACCTTACCTAGCAGAAAAGTAATTAACACAATAATTTATGTGTTAGTCAAGCAGAAACATAAACTCTGGGTGATTTGACTAGAAAGTAAGAAATAGGTCTAGAGTGTCTCACAGGGAAAAAAGACAGGCTTCAGAATCATGAATCATGGTCTTCAGGAGGTAGTAAAAGCTAAAATACAATAGCTTTTATTATAATGAAAATGAGAACTCAAGGAAAGTGAGTCAAAAAGGTTTATGCATATATAGTTTAACTTATTTTGAAGGCTTAGGGAAGAACAAATAAGGAATCGGTTCAATGGCTTGCCCAGATTAGAAGCATCCAAGCATGTACTCAAAAGATATTGACCACTTCTAGTAACTTCAAGTCCCTATCATATATCTTCCAGAAGATATATGTTAGATTTCCCAGTCTTAAGCGTTGGAAGTAGCAATGCTTATTAAAAAATTATGAAAAAAGTACTTTTTTCTACCTACAATTTTGAGCCACTAGAACAGAAGATTATGCTGTCAGATAGCCAAGTTTCATTTTCCAGGCTTTTTTTTTGTGGACAGTGATTAGATAATCTGTTAGCATGCTCACCTGGCTACTGACTACGTGTCTTGAGTATTTTATTGTCTTAAAAGTCTTCCTCCCTCCCCCCTTTAACAACCCCCCCCCCCAAAAAAAAATGCTTTCATTCTAAGTAATCATTCCAAATTATATACTTTAATTTAACAAGCTGTTATTCACTGATTGCACTGGGTGGGAAAAGACTTGCAGAGCCTGATCTTAAATTTGACCCCTCAATCTGAGAATACAGCTACATAATTTCACCGAGTTGAAAGTGACAGGTAAAGGCCTAATGTATTTTTCTGTTCAATGAGATTAACAAAAGTGCATGAGACTATAACTTCCAGTAACTACAGCATGTATCATGAAAAGCAAGCCAAAAGCTCCACAAAGCTTCATTTTGACCAGTTACAAACTCTTCAGAGAAAAATGCAATTTTCTAGATATTTATCTAGCTACAGCCTGTGAAATTCTTGCCTTTAACTTCTGCAGCAGTTCTTTGAAAATCTATTGTAACTGGCTTTCTAAACTCATACCCAAAAGATTGGATGGAATTTTTCACTTGTATAGTGATTGGATTGCACACAGAGACATAATAAAGCGAAGCTTGCATAATTAAGCGAAGAACAAATTTCTCGTTAGAAGTCTCTCCTTAGTGAAAGCACTCAAGAAAAAGAAATAAAATCTAGTGATGCAGTTACTACCTCTAGATATCCTTATGCCTTCAGAACTCCATTTTCTATGAAGACAAGTTAATGAGTGACATGAATTTTACAATAGAAAATGCAGTCTCATTGCAGCCTAACAACATCTGCATTATGCATATTGCCAAAATGGACTGTGCAGAAGGAACATTAAAACAAGAATAACATGCTCAGATAATTGTGTGGCCTCCAAAGTAATATTTCCCTTTCTTTCCCCTTCCCCAACCTAGAAACTGTTTAGAAGAGGAAAAGCAAATTATGTGATTCTAAGGTCTTATGCCAACAGAGAGTCTAAACTGTTCCTTAAAGTTTCTTAAATATGATTTTTATATTTTGTATACTGAATAGGAGAACAATTTATCTGATCCAATCTGAGTCTCCAACCAGACATTAAATACTATGTTCGTACTACAGGAGAAAGCTTCTACTATGTGAAATCTAGTGAGAAACAAAGCAATAGGTAAGGACTGCTCAGTAAGAATTTGCTCAGTACCAAAATGAATGAATGGACATGATATATCCCTAAGTACTGTACAGAATGATTTTTACCCACAAGACCCATCTGCAATTCCTGAACTGGACATTCAGGAAAACTAGCAATGCCTCTTTAAAGTGAGTCTTGCTAGGTTTGCTGTTTCCTTGGGGACGCAACAATCTCATCCCTATATGGACTGTGAGGACATACTTTCCTCTGCCACTTCATGTGAGTAAAATTACTTTCTTCTGGGTGTACTAACATGTATTTTTGAAAGGTCAGGACATCTTGAAACCCTTACACTGTTAACAGATCCGAAGATTCTTGGACAGGCAGAAGACAATAATATGTAATAATAGAACAGGAGGGTCTGCTCTTATTCTTAAAAAGATAACCACTCAGAATAAGGAAAAAACAATGCTACTCAAATTAATGTATTATTTCTTTAATTTAATACAAAGTGTCCGAAAATCTTACCTAAACAATGTTCTATTTTATATGGTAAAATTGTATAAAATAAAATTGTTGAGAAATTGTTACAATGTCTATTGGTACAATTTATCAATTGGTACAGTCTTAAAGACTTAGTAAATATATGTTCCATATGGAAACTACATTGCATGTATACATACAAACCCTGATGGCAACTTGGATAAAAGTAGCTGCTAAAACATATCATTCCTCAGGCTTCCTGTGATCCTGTAGCATGAAAGTAAACAGCAATGCTTCAACTCTCCTTAAAAGTATTATCAAATGACTAAAAATATTCTGTGACTGGATAGACTAATCACACAAATTGATTTTGTGGGTAACAAAAATGCAAATAATTATGCTAGGAAGAAAAGTGCTCTGATGAATACAAATTAAAAGACCTCTAAACATGATTTTTGAAAAAATAATGACTAGCTTTAAAGTATTAGATGAAATGTTCTAAACCAAACAAATACAAAGCCCAAAACCCAAACCAAAATAAGAAGAAATTCACCCATGGAGGTACTTTTAAAAACTTTTAAAAATTCAGCAAAATATTTAAAGTTGTAAAATTGTATCCTCCACAGAAAAATAAGTAGAAACTATCAGAAGATGTTGTTACAACAGCCATGGGAAGAAACTCATTGATAGTGGAATCCTGGTGGAGGCACAGCAGATGTGGCAGACCAGATGCCTCTGATTCGGAATGTCAGCACACTGAAACAAATGTGCTATGCAAAAATGGGTAATGCAGTAATAAAAGTTATTATTCTGAAAGGATTTTTAAAAAAAATGAACAGATATCTATCTAGTCCCCATGAAGTAACCAAAAGCACAGGTACAAAAACTTAGAAAGTCAGCTACACTAAAATTATTTTTTTTAATAAATGCTTGTGTTCTTGTACGTATAATTTCCCTTTACTCTCATTTACCTAGTGCTCCGTAAAAGTATAATAATATATTCTGCAAAACATTCTAATCAAGAATTTTGTGTTTAATAATAAATGTAATTCAGCCTGAGTAGACCAACAATTAAGGAGTACAATTGACAACCATGGTTGTACAAATACCTCTTTAAACCCCAAAAGAGCTTTTTTTTCTTCCATGTATCTCTGAATGCCAATGTAATAATGCTTAGTGACAGCACAGTAATGGAAAAATGAGATTCAGTCATCAAACCTGCCTGCAGTTTCTTAGAAAGTGATGCTATTCACTTTTAACAATCTTTCCACATTTGTGGACAGCAGCTGCTCAAAAGAAAAATCCAATTTTCAGGTTCCTAACTTTTATGATTTCCTTACACAAAATGGGGGCTGAGATATGGAACAAATTGTTTAAGTCAGCAACTGAAATAACTTGTGTAAAATTGCTAAAAAATAAACTGAAAAACTGAAGCAGGTGAAGTGCAACAAATTCTTGGTGAGACTGCAAGGTTTGAGACTGAGAATTAAAATATTCTCTAGGTTTATAATGTACAGCACGCTAAAGCCTTCATACTTGTCACTCTAGCCGTGTGTGTACTAGTTTATATTAAAAATAGGATCTATCCGATCTTTTCTTTCGTTTCAACCTTTGTTTTTCCTGCGTTCATTAAAGTGGAATATCTGAATTCCAGGATGGTACCAAGGCTTAAACACTTCACTAATCATTTACTAGTGCTTATTATTTTACATCAGAAGTAACTCTTCTCACACGAAAGCCAGGACTTTCAATCTCCCATTGTTGAACCTCAAACATATAAACAAGAGTTAAGGTTGCCATTCTGCAACATTATGTATGATTGTGTCTTAGTCTGTATGCTGCTTTAAAAAGCCTTTGAGTCTATTTTATAACCTTTTTAGATTCTTAAGTTGAAAAACGTCTCTCAAAACAAAGAAGTTAAAATGTCATAAAAAATGAAATATTATTGGCTAAATTAGGTCCCACAATTCATTTTAAATGTTTAACTGTGGAGTACTATGTTGCAGTAAAGACTACCATGACTTCACAATTTCTCTGTGTATTTACATATTACTAGTCAAAAATAGTTTGCTACGTATTTCTTACTAGGTAAGAAAAGTAACAGTGAGTCATCCAAATAATTACGTATGGTCAAAGAGAAGAATCAGAGCAGTCTCGCCACATGAAGGCTATGGGCCTGTTGGAGCAGGTCCAGAGAAGGGCTATAAAGATGATGAATGGGCTGGAGTACCTCTGCTGTGAGGACAAGCTGAGGGAGTTGGGGTTGTTCAGCCAGGAGAAGGCTCTGGGGGTACTTCATCGCAGCCTTCCAGTACCTGAAGGGGGCCTGCAAGAAAGCTGGGGAGGGCCTTTTTACAAGGGCTTGTAGTGATAGGACAAAGGAGAATGGCTTTAAATTGGAAAGGGGAAGATTTAGATTAGGCACTAGGAAGAAATTCTTCACAATAAGGGTAGTGAGGCACTGGCACAGGTTGCCCAGGGAAGCTGTGCATGCCCCCTCCCTGGAAGTGTTCAGGGCCAGGTTGGATGGGGCCTTGAGCAGCCTGGTCTTGTGGGAGGTGTCCCTGCCCGTGGCAGGGAGGTTGGAACTGGATGATCTTTAAGGTCCCTTCCAAACCAAACCATTCTATGATTCTATGAAGATTAAACTGGAAGCATCATTTTGTCATAAACAACCCATGGCTGAAGACTAAAACTTCCCAACTGTTTGAGATCGTTTGTTTCAGCCCACTTCCAACCTGTTTAATGAAATGAACCAGCGGACCACAAGAGCATAATTGAATGATTAATATGGGAATGTAAGAGAGAAGGAAGACATGTTTTTCTTCTACTGAACCTATTCACTCCCCCAACAAAGCATGACATTCTTAGACAAAAAACATAATTCTTTTAAACAGCTGTTGAGAAAATTATTTGCTCATCTTTTGAAAAACTTTAGACCCTAAACATTAAATTTAAACAAAAAATGAAGCAACTACTTCCTGAGCAAAATTTACAGACATGAATACTTCTACTTAAAACAACTAAGTTTCTTAGGACTGGTTAGTTCTCTAAATATAATGTGTTACATACACACCTAGAAAGAAAGAAAACTTTGGAAAAAAAGCTTGCTAACAATTTCAGAAAATGCAGATATGCAACACCTACAATTCATCTGCATAGTAAAATTGGCTTTTCTAAATTATTCCTCCCAAGCACAATTTGAATTTGTTTTCTTGTCACTAAGCAGGAAGGGAATATGAGAGAAAATGAACATTTACATACTCTACATTTAAACATAAAATTATGAAACAATGGAAGCAGTATAATGCAGTGGAGTTTTCTTTTTAATTCAACTTCTGTTTTGGCTGTTAGGTGTTTCTTGTTTTCCCTCCAAAGCACATACAATTTCAAGGAAATAAGAAGATCTGGAGTTACTATTTAGCAGTGTTAATAACTGATTGCTATTTGACAGTGAAATCTAAACATTGACTGGACACTATGATTCAATTTTGCCTTAGTGATTTATGCAGCTTAAGTGTTCATAAGCACGTTTTTTTTATGCCCACTTAAGGCCCGTTCACAAACTGATTAAGTAGCTCTCACCACTGTCTTAGTGAATATTTCAACTCCATCAGTGATGCTGTGGGAAAGCTACCAGTGATAATTTATTCAATGTCTCACTAAATGCATGAAAAAGCATCACAGAAATTTTGTAGGTTTTTTTTGAGTCACTCAACAAATCATATTGATGGCATTGTAAATGCATGAGAACTGTTCCTTTACAACTTATGAATTCTGGTTCATACTAGGAAGTTAGGACAGTGGAAAGTGCAACATGCTCTTTTATATACACTAACCAAACCAAGCAATGAGGTATCCTTAATTTGAATCTCCATGTTTTGACCAATAATGTACAGTGACGGTAATGTCTGGAGCTGGGATAGCTCTCACCCTTTCTCTTCCTTTCCTGCTCCCCAATAGTCTGTAGAGATGAACTTTGGGAGCAGGTTTTGGAAGATCTCTAAGGAAATGTGGCAATCACCTATACTGCATAGAACTACAGGAGGAAGAAACCCTTCTACTCATCCACAAATGGTGTATTCAGCAAGGAAAATTGAATGTAGCATGGATCAGAGCCACAAATAAGGCACAAGAATGGGACTTCCTGAGAGGTTAAAAGTCAGCCCAGGCCCACTGAGATGTTTTTACTATACCTATAGACCATCAAATTTGGTACTGACACAAGAACAAAGGTAGCATACACATAATTTGTAAGACAAAAGTAATATGATTCAAAGCAGGTCCAGCAAAGCAAAGACGTGCTCTAGCATTATAAATAAAAAGGTGAAAGCAAAGCAAAGTTCAGCCTATGGCTGAAAACATTTTCAGACTCGGAAAACAGGCTGCAGAGACATGAGGATGCAATGCACTAGATGTCTTCTGGAGGGATCTCCAATTAATGTCTGTTAGGGGGAGCCACTGAGATGTGAAGTGAAAGAAGACTAGATTTGTATAGGTGATATGAATTAATAATGCTGTAGACATTCAACCCTCACTTAAAATGTTCATACCATCCCTTACTTGTTGTCAATGATAAAAAAAAAATAAAAAAGAGAAAAACTCTGTGGCAAGATCAGTTTACACAAATTCAAGATGGAGGATGTGACCAAAGAAGCTCGATGACACAAAAGAAGTCCTACCTTGCTAAACTTGGACTTTCTAAACCCACTCCTTTTCAGAAGAAAAATAAAATAGAGTGGCACATATTTTCAAAATGTGCCATTTACAATAGCACGTTTTTGCTAGGCTAAACTGTAACTCTTTACCTCCCCTTTATGTTGGCATCCCAGAAAATATGTGTTTAAGATACAGAAAGCATGCAACCTGTCCACATGTCCAAGGAACCTGCAATATCACAACAAGTTGCAAGAATACTATACTAAAAATAAGCATCTAAAAAATTAATTTAACTTGTTCCTAATAGCTGCTATGGCACCTTACACTGCAATATATGGAGTGAAGCAGGATGGTAGTGGTTGAATTAGGAATGCTAATTAATTTGGGAAGTTTAGTTAAGATCTCCAAATAACTTTTTTTTTAATAGACTCTATCATTTTTAGAATAATGCATGTTCAAAATTGATGAGCAGTAGCAACTATCCCAGCCACTATCTATGGGGAAACAAGCACTTAAATAGAGGTTTGCTACACAGGAATCGTGCTGCTTGTGCTATTTTGCGCATACAGTCCACATCGAGGAAGAGGGCTGAACTATCAGCAGCTTGCTATTCCCAAACAAGATGATGGACTGCACTGGAGTCTACACCAAGTACACAGGATGAGGAGAAGACGGAGAGAAGACTAGGAAAAGATTATAGCTTAGCATGATTTGTGAAGGAATCATTCTGAGATAAAAGGAATTCACTCTATTATAGCCATTGCCGGAATAAAAGGAATAAAGCTAAAGATGTACCTATAACAAGTGCAACAACTTTTAGGAATTTAGGTGTTTGGTTATAATGCGATTCATTAAACTATAAGAAAAGGTGATAAACCACATGTTAGAACTCAAGACTTAAACAGGAATAAAGCTCTAGAAGTAAATCCAACTATAAGTGAACTGTGTATGAAATTACAGCCTTTTGCCCTCATGCAATGTGGCTTTTCGATGTTACTTTTGTTTGCAATAAAATCTGAGCTTCCAAACAATTCGGAAAAAAACTATTCCATGCTACCTTATGTCCTTTTGGGCAATCACGCTAAATAACTTAATGGATGGGAACCAGTGTTAGGAGCAACAGACCTTCCCCAGTTTCTACATTAGTCAGCAGAGTCAAAACCTCTCAGCACATAGCTATCATTTGTGGAATGTGAATTTGCAAAATTTACTACTTTATTTCTCCTATAGAACTAATGGTTTTCAGATTAAGGATTTTTCCACTGCATTTCCAATGTATATTACCAAGTAAACTGAGGATAGCTGTTCTCTTTCTCAAAGTTGCACATTAATTTTTCTTCTCTTTTTTTTTTTTTTCCAGATGACAGGGTTGGGAACTCCTTTTATCTGAGACTGATTCAGTGAAAAATGTACTTGTCAAAATGCACTCCAAAAGCCAAATTAGAGGTTCTTTACCTTGCCACAGTTTTAAACAGAAGATGTTTATCTTGCATAAACCAGTATTGAGTAGATATAATATTATATTATTAATAAAAGCAAAATAAACAGGTATTTTTAGCTACTCTTTTAAATTCAAGAAAATACCTAACATGTTTTTGTGGAGAAGGAAACCTAACAGGTTTGAGTAAAGATGCTCCCCAAATTATCTGATTTTATGGGGAGAAGATTAGTCTGAATCCATTTTATGCACTGAAAAAAAATGCAGAATGACTTCCCTAGTTTCTGCTAGAGCCTCTGGAAATTTTTTATTACTTTTACTGGAAATTTTCTGGAGTAATAGCAAGTGAATAACAATTAAGAAGAATGGATTGGTACAGCATCATTTGCCAGATAAGTTTTTCTTTAGCACCTTAGGACACCAGACGTTTACATAAGAATAAGATAAAATGAAGAAAGAGGATTTCATCTTGTTTGTTTGGATTTGCTTTCAAGAAAGAAAACAAAAGCTGTTATATCAATAGTTTCTTAATGTGAACTTAATATTATTTAGATCAGAGGGTGTAGTAGGACATGTTTCTTATTTACCACATCTGATAAGAAATGTTGGAATAACTGTGGAATAACTTTAGCCCAAATCTAGTAAATTGGATCATTATCTTTATTCATATCTCACTGTCACTCTGAAAGATGAAAACTATGCAAAGTAAAAAGCCTGAGTTTGGTAGATAATCCTTTCTGGCATATTCAGAAATGTTTTACTCCTAGTGCTCTACTTCCGCCTTTCATTTATGTTTTAATTTTTGCTCCTTTGTTTTACTGTGTTTGTTTTGGGGATTTTCTTTGTTGTTTTACTTCTAGATTTTATTCTTCCATATTTCAGTATCTATGTACTTAATTAAGGCTAAATAACACAGAAGGTAAAGGTAGAAACTTAAAAAAACATTTTCACTAACTGTGAAAGAAGGAATTGTATACCACGTTGATATAGCACATTCCTTTCATTTAAAATACTGTAGAGATTATGAAGAAAAAACTGAAAAATTGGATTATCAAAAGTTTGGACTGGGCAAGACTTACCTTTACAACTAATTTCAAAGAGGAAATCTCAAGTTTTTGATTGCCAGCGGGAGTTAGTAAATTACTAGTAACATCTAGTCACAGACATACCAGACTTTTGGAAATACCATATTTAACACTCAAACCCCATAATTTGCCCTTCAAGACGTAAGAAGCTATAGGGCAGGCTGAGAAACAGATGTGTTGTGCACTTGAGTATCACTACATGTAGCTGTGGTTGAGATAGGTCCCCCAGTTGTTTTGCACCATAAAAAGCAAGTGGAGAGTAGGTGACTCAGAAGGGAACTCAGCCCCTCATAGGCTGTGCAGAAAAATGCCTAGCCACTGTGTGGCTAGGAAAAATACTAATACACAAGTGCTCCTTGTCTTGTCACAGGTGATGGGTGTCCTAGTGAGGAGGGTTGCGTCATTGCATTCTCCTTCCTTTTCTGGGACTTCTCAGTTCTTTTCTGAGCAATGGTGCCTGTTCAGCAGAAGACCCACAGACTAACCTGAAAAGCCTGGTGTAAGGGGCATTTCAGAAAAGTGGGAGATAAGACAGGCACTGAAAGCAGGTGACACTGCCTGGATGGATGCCTTACCCACTAAAAAAGGTACAAAGGAAAAGAAAAAGGCAGCCGCTCTTCCTCCTGCATTTCCACAGAATACCCTTTTGATATGCTGACGGAGAACATCTGGCAGATTAAAGAACATATTCATAGGTGGCAGGTGAAGGAGGGCTTACTCTGAGGATTGGTACCGGGTTTTAAACTTCTGCACAGCAGGTTGGAAGAGCTGCTATTCACATGCAAAAGCAAAACTGAGGAGTAGAGCAAACAACACTGTTGTAGAGCTAAACACCAGCGGAGCCAGACAGGCAAGTCAAGGCTGGGAGACCAGCGCCTACACTATGTAATTATGCTTCAGTTTAGACTTCGTCATTTTATAGTGCCATCTCTATGCCACTACAGCTTGCTGCAGAGGGGAAATTAGCTTATGCTAAGGGCTACCAAACCAATTTTCTGATAATACAGTAGTTATTACTTATGGAAACAATAGTGTTAAAATGATATATTGGCTGGAAATTGAAGACAGCAAAGTTCAAGCAGAAAAGACAAAAATTCTTAGTAGGAAGTCTATTTAAAAATCACAGCAGAGGACCAAAAAAATGTCAGAGATCCTTAATTAACAGAATTTTGTAAACCAATGATGTTTTGTTTCTAATAGATAGCCAGACACAATTTTGAAGTGCAGGAAGAGGAATTCCTATATAAAATAGCATGGATTACAGTTTTGTAAATAGTATATGATTCTATACCAGTCCTTTCAGACCTTGAAAACTATGAATCTATGAGAAATTAAGAAAGAACATTTTTAATTGAACTTGAATTCATCTATAGAGTCAACTTAGATGAATTTTCAACACCTGTTTCCTCAAATCAGTATCAGTCTTACTTGGTTCATTTTCCCTTGCACAATATAATTTAATTTAAATATATTTAATCAATTTCTGACTGAGAGCAGTGTTTGAGCATAAAATTAAGCATAAAACTGGAGCTATTACTTGTTCAGACAAGGGGAACTCTTACCAGGAACAGTTAATGTGCTTCATCTCTAACCATTGCTTGTGGTAGAAGGTGCAGACATTGATTAGTAGCTTGCAGAAGAGCCACACAAGTCTACTTGAGTGGAAGGAAAATTAGCATTTTTCTTTTTCAGAAAATACAGTTTTATTATCTGAATGACAGTTTGAGAAACATATTTGATATAAATAGAAAAGAAAGAATCACTTCTAAAGTCAAATGACAGGAAATAATTTATTTCATATGTGTATTTAAGTATGCACACAGAAAGCTACATGTAAGTATACATAGATGGAGATACTGATTTTGCAGTGGGCTTTTGCAATAACAAAGATGGAACCCAAAGAAAACAAATTTCAAAATTCATAGCTTTCCTCTCATTTGTATTCTGTAACTGCAAAGTAACTGAGGCCTAGGGAGAAACAAGCTTGAGCATCACAGTCTGGCTGAAACAGAGGAGAAGGATTTCTTGGAATAGTCTTACAACCCACTTTTTAATATAATAAAAGCTCCTGGCAAAATTAAAATAATCTTAGAATACACATCACCATTAAAATTTAAAATTAAAATACCATACTCTATGTTGTCTTTGTAAAGTAGTTTTGAAATACTGACATTTTTCCACAGATAAGATTTTCTGTGCATTGCAAAAATATTCTTTTGTTGCTGTAATTCCCTTGCTTTAGAAAAAGAGATCTTTTGTGTTTTTTTAACCACTCAACTTTTTCCTGGAACAAAAGAATGAAAATGAGTGTAAAACTGTCTTTCTCAGTATATTTTTATTTACATTTAGTTCCTGTTATGTTTTGTCAAATATGAACAGTTTTTAGAGAAAGTAATTCCACAGTTCCAGAAAGCAATAAGCTTGTCTCCAGATTTTAGTGATGCTGTTCTCGTATACTTGCTCTCCTACAGAAGATGGGGCTTAACTATATGACAAACTATATTATACATTGCTTTGCATTAAAAATTCTGACTATTCAGGAATTCACTATATGTAGCTACATAACAGTGTCAGTCATGGCTGAAAAATAACTCTGAAGATTGGATGAATGTATAGAATTCATTTTTATAGAGCTGTTTTTCAACAGGAGAGATTTTCAGTCTCAGATCCTAAACCCACACTCTTACGAACCCATGGCTGCTAAGAACTCACTAGTAAAAAATGGTCATCTTTATCAGTTAGTCCAACTTGGTTTTCAGCTTTTCACTGATCGTTAACTTTTTCCATGCCAATATGGTATTTCTACATCTTGCTAGCATCGACACAGAATTTGACATGAAGCAAAATAGAGATATATATAAAATTCTCAAATAACCATTTTCAAGTGTAACATATCTGATATTTGGCCTTATCTGATATGCGGTATTTTTACTTTCTAGTCACTAAATTAGTAAGGTGCAAGAAAATATAAGCTAAGGATTGATGCAGTCAGTTCTCCAGGACTGGAGAACCCAAATTAACTAGGAGGCTGTTAAGATGCATCTGGACCCTGTCTCCCACTCTACCCCTCCCTGTTACCACAACAAAGTCAGTTTAAGTGAAGGGCCATATTGGGAGGTGGAAACAAGAACTTCCAAATGTGTTACATTTTTAAAAATTAATGATTTGTATCTCCCTGTAGAAATGAGAGCATTGCTAGATTGTGACAAGCAGTTCTTCAAGAACTAAATCCTGGAAGGACTCCAGACTGAGGTCACTGGCTTTTTGCAAATACCAGTCTGCAAAACGGGGAGGTATTTTACAGTCTATGCTGCTGAAAAATGTATCTATCTTGGCAATTTTTTCTTATTTGACTTTCTGACCTTATTCCATCACTGGAAAATTATCACTTAAACATATGCAGATACACTTTTTTCCAGTGACTTTTTCCACCAGACAAAAAATGTAAGACTTATTTTTCTTTCGAGCTACATTTGAAGGCAAACTTTTTTTTTTTTTTTGGCCAGCTATTATTTATTAACAAAATAAAACCAAGTTTAGGAAGCTACTATTTGTGTTGTTTCTACTTTATCCCTCTGGAGAACCCTTCTAAATATCTTCACTACAAGCATCAGAAAATGCAAAGATGTAAATTGTAGCCATTGTCTAAGGGATTTGAAGAACTCTCTAGAAACATGGGCTGACGATCATAAAAATAAGAACAAACAACTGCGCTAAGAAATAAAAGAGAAATATTATACATAAGACAGAACAGATGCCATTATCTTTTAGTCCTGATGAACCAGCTAAAAGCAAAATCAGTTCATTTATCCATGACAGCATAATATATTCTGGCTAAAAAGAAAACAAAACTTTGAAGCACTGACAACTTTAGGAGCTATGCCTCAGCGTGTTCTAACAGTCTGTATCAGCTGCTTTCTCAGAAAGGCTCATAAGGGCTATGGAAGTGTCACTAGTTGATAATTTCTAATTGGTGTAGTGGTGGCACTGATGCCACAATGCCAGTTTACTCTGATGACCTTCGTTTTGCTCTCAGTTTTTGCCTTGTTCCAGAAAGTTCAGAGGGCAGAAGTAACAGACACAGCTCTAACCAAAAGCAACAGGAGCAAGCTGGCAAAGGAAACACAAAATGGCTGGGCTGCATTACTGAGGATGGGTGCATGAGGAATGGAGGGGGACAGTTGTTGGTGTAGAAATATCTAAAGATGCACATTTGTCATTTTGATTTGGGTGACACTGAGAGAGAACGCCAAAGAAGTGCAACATAGATATCAGCAGTGTAGGACATTTATATTAAGACTGTGGTAATGGAGAAGATGTGTGATCAGAATTTGCAAAATTTTAGCCTCCTTTCAAACTTTAAATATTCATTGCTGCAGATGTGCAGACATTAAAAGATAGCAAATAACTCTAACTGATTCAACACGTATGCTAAGGTAGATCTCTTGAGACTTGATGATTTATTGTTTTCTGCTGTCACTGTAGATCAAAGGAAAATGCCTTCCACAGCATAAGAGACATTGCATATGGAAATCAGATCATAGGAGGTACTCAATCGAAGGATTGTTCCCCATAAACAACTAAACTCACAGAAAAGATACATTAAGAGAGATTTCCATACATGCACACAATTGCTCAGAATTTTTGGCTGAGGGCATGCTTATTACATCCAAACTGAAGTTATATCCGCAGATTAACAATCACTCAAACTCTAAGTAGCCACAAAGCATGATCACACTCATTACTCATAATGAACAAAAAATAGCAGCTGCCAGAACAGCATTGACCCAAGCGCTTATTGTAAGGTGCCCATACTGCAGCACACCACTGCAAGCTGGATATACGATCCCTTGAAGAAGGAACAGTAGTTCCTGGCCAGCAGCACCCTCACTACTTCCTTCATACACAGCTGATTAGCTACAGCTGTACCGTATTCACCAGCCCATCTGTCTGAGAAAGGCAGATTCTTCAGGCTGAGCACAAGCGCAGTGCAGGAAGGCAATTGCATGAATGATGGGTAAAACAAGAATGAGAGTGAACAGCAGGGTAGGGTCATCAGAGGGTGGGGGTGGAGATATAGGAAAAGCAGTGATATGCAAGAGAGGAGCTAACTGATATTTGAGCTGTGCACTCCAGAAAGACAGTCAATCCTCAAGTACCTACGGATGATTTAACCTCAGTTCTGGATTAAATACAACATAGAGCAGAGGCTGATTCAGTAAAGAGCTAGCTTAGGTCAGATAGACTTAACTAATGCACACAGAGCACTTTGCGAACACATTTATGCAATTTCTGAGGCCAGCTCAGCAGCACAGCACCTTTCAGGAACAGCCTGAGCTAATGAGACCTGATGAGTCTCAACTGACTAAGTGCAGAAACAATTACCTGTTCCTGCATCTGCTCCCCAGCTTTATCTTATTTAAAACAGTTGCAATGAGCCTATCTGTAATCAAGGCACCTCCACAATGCTGCAGGACTACTAGCATCTGTGTATGTATATGTGTGCAGGAGAGAGAAAGGGGTGAGAAGCTTCATTGTTGTGTAGGTCATATATTTTATTTTCAAAAGGCACAGTAATTGTGGATCAACTTCAGGCAGCAGCCTGAGGATACCTGTACTAATTGTTCATAATTTATTCTCACCTGCATGACCTACTATTCCTATTGGAATGATATTTTCAAGTATTTTTTTCCAGTATTTCAACCTCTAAGTCACTGCTTAGTCAGGACATTGCTTAGAGCTTGCAGTCACAAATCTTTCTAGCTACCCGGTGATTTTTTCATTGTTGTTGTTATCTGAAATGTATATTTGTATATGTATAAATATACACTCACATACATACATATACAAGTAACATGAACAGTAGACAATATTTGGATAAGGTGTACAACCCATCACAGAGAGCCTAAATACTTTTGTACTATTACACACTGTATTTGCTATCACCCTATTGGCAACGGGAGTTTCAAACCTATTGCTCATTTTTCTTTGGCAGCTTTATACAAGATGGAGATCATTTTTACTAAAGTTCGCAAGCTCCATTTGTCACAACATTTGTCCCAAATAGAATAAAACAGCCACTGAAAGTTTTGAAGTGATAGTCTGAAAAAAAAGTTTGATCTAGCACTAATCCTTAGGCTAACAGCTTCAAGGCAGAAGGTCTCTGTGTGAAAGACAATAAACAAACAACTCCAATTTTGTTACTGGTATAACACTGTTTTTATCTAGCTCAGTATGAATTGAGATGTGGTAACTCATAAATTTCAGCTATAATACTCATAGCCATTAGTAGTTACATTTGAGAACCTGCAGTGGATGAATATAGTTTACTTTTGAACAAGGGACGGAAAAGTCCTCAGGAAATTTTATGTGAATTATTCTGAGCTCAGTTCTAGAACACATAATTAAACAATCTGTGAACAGGGAAAAAAACCAGTAAGTAGCAGCCAACCACATATCACGAGTAAATAATAACGAAACAACTGAATTTCCTTTCATGTAGAGCCATAAATTTACCAGTTATGGACAACAGCTAGAAGTTGTGTCTGATGCCCTTACCAAGGCTTCAGATACTGCCCATGTGACATGACCACAGCAAACAAGGAAACTTTGATTTAAATGGAAATTAAGCCAATAGTAGAAGGTACTATACAGGAAGGAAATATCAAGTGAAGCTACATACAGACTTGTAGTAAGTCTAATATTAATCATTCTTTCTGTTAATTACTTCTTTGATGGAATAGAGGGGGAGATATTTTTTACATTTACGATGATGCAAAACCAAACTAACAGCAAGCACTTGAGAAGAGGAACACAATTCAACATGGTTTCAAAAAAATTGAGAATGCAATTCAATAAGTGCAAAGCACTAAAATAACTATCTGAATAAACTGGGTGAAAATAAGAAAGAGCTGAAGATGATTGGCCAAAAGTCTAGAAATAAGGACAGAAATTTTAAAAATTAGGATTTGTTTAGTTTAGAGAAGATGTAACTGATGGAAGTGTCAGCCTTCAAATATATGAGGTTATCACTGAAAGAGAGTAAACTGTTCTCAATTTCCATTGTGGTGACATAATTAGCTTAAATTGCAGCAGGGGATGTTAAGGTTGGAGACAAACACCTTTTGAACTGTAAGGATTGCAAAGCAGTGGGAAAAAAAATCTGCACAGCTACAAAAAAAATCTTTACATAAAGAGCAGGTTAAACAGAAATTTGTCAGAAATTGTTTAAATCTAGTTGATCCTGCCTGAGGCAAAAATTTGGACTACTCAGCCTTTCAAATCTCCTTCAAACCCTATTATACCTATCATTACTTTGTGAAATCAATAACTCTATAAAAAGCAGCATGGAGAATAAGAGCGAGCCCTATGCTAATTTACAGCTTCACTTTCCACAGAACTTTAGATGCTGGTTTGCATAAAAATATGATCATGTGTATTTCCTGTAGCTAATACATTTTCAACTTTTATTTTGATTACTTGATAAAAATGGAGAAAAACAAAAAAGGAGGAATTAGTACTGCAGATTGACTACACTATGAATAACACTTACTAAATAGTTTATTTCCCTGAATTAGCTTACTGCTACTGAAATTGGCCTTTCTCTGTTATCGTTGTAGTTTTTCATAGTATGATTTTTTTTATGGAACAACAGTGCAAAACAGCAGGGTAGAACTGCCTTTCTTTTTAGTTCTACTGAAAACTGCTAGCTTCAATTTCTAAGCCAATATAAAAAGACTTTATTTTAACTGACATATCAGGTTTCTCTCAAGTTCAGTGGCAGAATGATAGTTAGGTGTGCACTGAGATATATGGATGCAAAGTATTCAGGAAAGAAAGGCTGTGTGGGTGTTGGGATACTATTACGTATTCAAAAGTACTTAAAAATAAAATAAGATTAATTACCTAATCTCAGTAATTAACCCAGAATTTATATTCCAAGTCTGAAGAATTTGATGAGTCTCTAATCAGGCCTCACACAAAATGCCTATGAAGAGGGAGATAAGAGAGGCTATGATGGCAGGAGATGTGAGTGTAATGAGAGGCTTCAACCATACTGCTCTAGCAGTACTCTAGTGATCCTGAAACTGGGTTCCCAATTCCTGGCAACTGCTGGTCTAAGTGCTTGCCTTCCCCATATGGTACAAGTTGTTAAAATCATGCTGACGAATAAAATGAAAAAGTGTCATCTGGTTGGAAAGAGCATCCATAGGTTTTTGTTAAAGAGAGCCCTTAGCTTCTTCGAAGAAGTCAATAAACATGCAGAGAAGGATAATTTGGTTCAGGTAGGATACATATATATATAAATATTTTATAAGTCCCCCCAAAAAAGAGTTTTAAGAAACTTGGCAACTTTATATAAAAAGAAAGGTTCTTTCCTGAATGTATGGAAGACAGAAATTAAAGATTTTCTGTTGAAAGACAGAAAAAAGTGGGTAGGAGTATGATGCATTCTTGTAGTGGAAACTGATTCAAAATAGAAAATAAATAATTTGTTTTCATAGCAGGTAGTGAGTATCTAGACCTTGCTGCTATAGGAGGTTATGAGACGCAAGAGAATCGTCAGTTTCAGAGTGGGATCAGACAACTTCACGGGCAATAGGCTGAAAAATAGATGCTACAAGGAACAGGCAGTAATGTGTCTCCTGATATCCCCAGTCCAACAGCTATGCATGCTATAGGTGGGGACAGTACGAGGGGAACAGTCTGCAGAAAGCAGCCAGACCGGTACATTCTGCATGCCCAACCTGTCCTAATATCACCATCAGAGACACTTTACTGGTTTGACCCAGTTAGGCATTTCTTATCCTTTCAAGTGTGGTCCCATTTATAAACTTAGTTATTCTTTTATTTGTTTTAGGTCTATAAAATACCAATTTTGCAACCTAAAACAGAGATCTCTAGCAAATACAGAGTTATGCAAGACTAAAAATATTTAAGAGCAATGTTGTCCTCATGCAAATTCATGCCATATCCTATGCAAGATGTTTCATTCTTTTTCTAAATTATAGGGAAATCTGTAGTGTTATAAATAGATCCTCTTTCAGTAGTAAACAGGAAAAGGGTTTGATTTGTTACTGTGTTGGCATAATACATTATTTATGTTTCTAATACATAATATTTTCTCTAGCTGTTGCTAGGAAGAGTCTCCAAACACTTGAATTTTTATCTAAATCAAGTAATAAAAAAAAATTAGTAAACATTATACGTATTAAAGTGTTTGCCATGTCTGCATCATATTCCAATTATTTAGTCACCAATATTTTCCATTGAAATGAGAAAGTCTGAAATAGTTAACAAGGTTAAGGCAACAGGAGCAGTTCATCTAAGAACCCAACTGTATCTCCCTCTAGGGAGAAAAAGGGCATAAATTCTCTGTGCCTGAGCAGATTGCAAGGGGAACTGGAGCAAGGGGGAAGCAGAGACCACATCCTAACTCCTTGAATCATGCTGCAGCTGCAACGCCTTTCTCAGGCAACACAACACAAATCAAATCTGCTTTTCTCTTAGGCTGCACAGCTTGGAAAATTACCACACAGATCTAAATGATTGAATCTAATGACAATGCACTACACAAACTTCAAGAATTACAGATATCATAAACCATGTTTCAAACTAGTAATAAGTGTGTAATAATTAAGAGAAGGCTGAAAAAATAGGTAAGTCTCTTCATTCATCTCTTACAGCTCTTACAGGTTTAAAATCAGCCATCTCATATTTATTCTCCCTAAATATTCAATACTGAATCCTTAGTGACGTTTCTTAAAAGCAAAATATGACATCTTCCCATCCCACTCAAATAAAGAGCACTGTACTGGGAAAGACATGTACATCCTCTTATTACTGAATTGTTATTCCTGTTCATTTCTCCAGAACCATGCAAAGAAGCCATTATCACCAGATTACAGTCTACAAAATGCTTGGAAGGAAGACTAAGATGATTTGGATGGAGACAAAACAACACATTATCTGCAATGTATTTGAAAGCTTTATTAAACAAAGTTGTAAGGAAAGTCACATATCTTCTTCATCTCTTGGCTGTGACTTTATCTATTTCCTACGCTCCATTACTTCTTCACCAGCCCAGGAGGTGTTTACACGTAATAGCATTTCATTCTTGATCAAATTTGCATTGAGCATTCCCCTCATATTATGCATACATATAATTTTGGATTTTATTGCCATTTAAAAAAATCTTGTCAACTCCAAGCAATACTTTGGGAAACATACCTTATAACCAAATTTTTAAAAGAATATTTTCAGTTCCCACAGATGCAAAGACACAAGATGAAATTTAAATTTCTGTAGTTCTTATTCCTGAAAGGGACACAATTATAATGCATTGTGCATGTTTGTTGTCATTTTGAGACTGTGCTCCAAAGTAGCTATTGCAAGTAGATAAAAGCCAAACAGATAACAGTCGGCTCTTTGATGGCCAAAGGGTTAAATGGTTTGGAAATCTGACATGATATGTCTAACGTTTCAGTAGCAAGAGACATACAGTCTTTTGTTATGATCTACCTCAATTTTGTGTCTAAGAATAAGAATTACAAATGATTTTGTCATTGCTTAGTAAGGTATGCCAGGAATTTGTATTGCAGCTGAAATACAATCAAAACAAGTAAAGCGTGTTGGTGGGGTTTTTTTTCAATAGAATCAACAGGGTCTAAATAATTTGTAAAGTGATATTAAGACAGGATTCCTGCTCTGAACAGTTTACAAGCTTCTTCCCTAAGACCTCATGTAGCAAATTTCCATTATATATGGGTGACCAAAACTGACAGGTATCAAAGGCAAGTAAAAATACTGCAGAAAGGGTGAAGAAGATAATAAAAATTTCTGCATTTGGGTGATGAAATGAAATGCATGATTTGCTACACATTATAATCCTACTGTTTCAGAGAAAGCTGGTATGTAAACCAGCAAAATTTCAAGTATGTTCTGAATTAATACCTTTTTGTACATGTTACGGTCAGCCACATATGAGCTATAAAAACAACCAAAAATATCTGGAAACAAGTATTTCTTTTCTCCTTGTCCTATGCAATGCTTGTACATCCACAGTTTTCATACCGTATTTATTTCTCTTTTGGTCTTGACTCTTACATTCCCTTATTAAAATAACAAAACAAACAAACAAACAGTCTATATTTTCACATTTTCAAACTACCGAGTCTTCTCTGAATTGTAAAACGAAATTCAGTTAATATGCTTTGACATGCTACTTTCTTCTCTCCCATAATTGCAAGGTAGGATTATTAATTTAACAAGATTTCTATCATGGAGAGATAAATTTCCAATACTGTTTTGGGGATTTTTGTGTCATCATTTCTAAGAGACGCAGTTGCTTGCATTAAAACATACCAAACTAAGAATTGAAGTTTAAACATTAAAAATTACTGCATTGAAAAAGGTGTAGGTTTTAACCTGGATCATTCTCCACACATATCCTAGATTTCCTCATCAAAATACAGATGGACAGACATATACACACAATTGCCTGCATTTTTAAAAGCCATTTGAGAGCACTGAAAAAAATGAGGAATGAATCTTAACAAATATATAAAAGTACACTGTAGTACTTCAGAAACTACTTGTAACAGGGTTACTCTCCTGGAAGTCTAGCACTGGAGAGACAGAATTGTGACTGTGTTCATTTCTCACTGAATTTCCGATTAAAATATCTTTCCACTTTTCTGTGGACACTTGGCTTTATCTAAAAGTCTTTAAAAAAAAAGTTCCGATCAAACATAATAGAAAAAAATTGCTCTGACAAAACGTAGCATACATATTCCCATCTTTTACTATCTAAGCTTACTTTATTTCACTGAAAGCCAAAAATAAGAACTAAAAGCTAGTTCAAATGTTTAACCTTTACACAGCTTAGCAGTTATTTCTGAATTATTTTAATGAATCTCTTCCCAATTAGATTTTTTTCCTTCCCTAAACCAGAATACTAGCAGACAGACAGACAGACAGCAGGGTGCTGCTCAGAAACTACATGCCATGGACAACTCTTACAGGAACTGGAATTCTCTGTGCTGTGTCACCTTCCTCAGAGTGCTTCCCTCATGGGGAAAATTAAAGCAAGTCTGAGAAAAGAAAGGAAAAAAAATACAGAGACTGATTGAAATGAAGTCAGAGTGTCACCAAGGACAAGAACCAGTAGCAAAACGTTAAAAGGAAAAGATCGTCATTTTCTGTTAAGTATTGTGAAAAAGTGCTTGTTTTCACACTATTTTTAACAATCCATTATAATTCTTTTGATGTACAGGGAACTGAAAATAAGTCCCGCTGTTCATTCCCTTTCCTTCTGAGATAGTCCTAAAAAAAATTCTGCTATTTTTACATTTTTTTTGTGCTGTAAATGATAATTACAGTGGAAAAGTCTCATTATGCAATGGCAGGAGGAGGAGAAAAAGTTGCAAAATGATAACCTAAATGGCTATTTACCCATCATTCATAACAGACTGGAGAATCCTATATATCGTTAAATAGCATCCCTGAACACCAATCCTACAACAAAGCCTAACAATGATCATATAGCCCATGCACTTCAGAAACGGTCATACAGCAAAACATGAAGTCAAGAGAACAAATTTTCTGTGAATCCTACTGGGAAAAAAAAGACCAACATTTTTGTCATAAGAAAAAAATATATGTTTTTTATTCTACACTAAGAGGTCTCCAAAGGCTGTCCTGTTATTTTAATTAAGATTTGTGATTTTAATTTTGTCTAATGAAAGAATTTCAAAGAAACTGTGTAATGAGCACCCAAGGAAATTAAAAGTCATGTGCACAAGTTCTGTCGATTCCACTGACAATTCTGGCTTATATATTTATCATTCTAATGATAAGTGACACACAAAATTATTAAATTCATACAAAAATACTCACAATTAAGCAAATTATATGAATGCTCATTTTGACATGAAAAGCTGGAAAATAATCTAATAAAAAATAGAAAGCAATATATAAAATGAACCAACATGACTGGATAGAAGTTTCAACATTCAAGATTTTCCTCAATCTCAGCATATTTAGCGAGAATGTTTAAAAAAAAGGTACTTATTAGATATCTTTATCAGAAGACAACAGATTTTTGAGCTAAAAACTTCTCCAGTCTAACAAAAAAGGGGGAAAGGGAAAGAGGAAAATTTACTGACATTAAAACTGCACAAACTAATCTAGATAAAAACCAAGAACATTTCTGTCTTAGAATTTTTTTTCCTTCACTGCATTTCTGTACTTCATGAATACGGACCTTTATGGAACTATGTCTAAAAGGAAGCCAACTAACTGTACTGCAAACTTTTCCAATTCAACAACTACATTGTTCTTCCTATCCTTTCTTTTCCACCTACATTTCATCCATATTTCCTGTATTCTCCCAACACAACCATAAGACCTGTGAGACAATTTCACCTTTTCCCCACCTCAGAACAATCATTTCAGTCCTGACTGAAACTAATTATAAATATGCAACTTTTTTCATCCACATATACCTTATCAGTATTATAATTTAAATGCACAAACCCTCACTAAATTCTTGTCTTGTAAACCCTTCTGTCTCTAAATCAATCCTATCAATAATAATGTCTGTTGTGGATTATTGCAGGTGCATATAGCTCTGGAACAAGCAGTTTAGTGTAAGTAAGCAGAAGTGCTATTTTTGAGTTCATAACATCAGGTCCAACATGGTACAATACACCTTACAGTAATTGCTCAGAAGGGCTAGTTGGCTGCGCTCATCCCCAGTTCAGCTTCTACTGCCTCCAAAGCACTTCCTCCTGACTGTGGGATCCTCTTTAGTAAATTAGTACCAAATTTACTAATTTTATTTCCTCTAAATTAGTCAAAGAATATTTATAAAATACAAATGGCCGAGACAGCTGATTTTATTAACTGACTCTGAGAGCATGTAGCTCTCAGAGTTGTTATCTAGTACCCACAGATATAATTTGATTCCCGAGTATCTATATTTTTGTTCTTTATCCCGTGCTTTAATGATAGGGGGGGAGGGGAGATTAGCCCCACCCAAAATTACACTACCAGCAAAGGAACTAATAATTTTTTATGGGTTTATTTGCAAAACACAATCACTTTGTCAGAGCTGAATCCCACATATGAATGTTGTTGTAAGAATGTGCCAAATATACCAGTTTTCATTACAGAAATATTATGCCATATGGACCACACATGAAGAGGTAGAAGGATTTATAAGAATAGTTAAAAATGCTATCAGTGCTGATCACGATGCACAGTAGGAACTTAAGACACACTGATAAGATACCACAAAGGAAAACAGTCCCATTCAGATGGTCAAACATATGTCAAAAGGTTGTACATTTACCCTGAGATCTAGTCCCACACTATGTCACCTTCAAAACTGTCTGTTTGAATAAATGATTCCATGACATACACAGCAAGACATCTGTGGTAACTCACAAGAGCTGAAAAGACATCACTATTCCCCATAAACAGAGAAATGCTTAAATTCTCCTTCTGTTTATTATTTCTTTCTTTTACCTTCCTTGCTTCTTGGTCAAAAAATATAACAGACATGTCTCTGAAAAGTGAAATGAAACACAATCTTTACGCTACCTTGGAACCATTTTTTCCAAAACCAGATTCTACTCTAACAGAAAGAAGTGCTGATCTTACTTATTCCTTTTTTTCCCAGAGAAACAGTGTGTCAAGCTGTTCTGCTAAAACATAAAATAAGACCCACTTTGAACGTGAAAATATAGATTTTCACTTTTCTATTGCTCAAATTAAAACATTGTTTTTTGTGGTTTTGTTTTGGGTGTTTGCTTAAAGTGAAACTTAGAGCTATGGTATTCAGGGATGACAAAAGAGACAGGTAGATGAGAGAGAGAGAAATAAGGCATTTTTCCAGTGTCCCAAAGGAGTAACATTATTGTCTTTGGTCTGGTTATCCAGTGGCTTTTTTGTTGCTAATGAATGGAGGGAAATTGCTGTTGTGCATTACAGGAATCCTTGGTTTGCAGGATTTTGTCAGCAATCTGAATGGGGGTAATCACAGAGTCACTGCACTCCCTATGGAATGGAATCTGCTGTGTCCATAGAGATATTTCCCAGTAGAAAACTGCCTCATCAGAAAGGCAAGGATGAGTCAGACCAAGTGTAGGTATCGATATCTGAGCTTGCCACTTAGCATATATTGAGAAACCAAGCCATTCACCTATTGTAGATGCCCACTCCAGAATCAAGCAGACTAAACCACAGATGGGTTACCTTCTTTTTACTGAATTCAGAGATGTTAGATGAGTCTTTGTCAAGTTGTTATTCAACTAGAATACTTAAATTTGAGGTAGTTATTCTCGTCAATAATAAATCAGGGTGTATATACATACAACTACAAAACCTTCAAGCATGATCTATATATTTTTAACTCTTTATGGTTGTACAGGAAAAAAAATTATGTCTAGAAATCATTTACAATTATCTAAATTATTCATTTGTTCTAGTTTGATTTTTTTTTAAGCCTAGACTATTTTTATTATTCCTTATTTTGTCTTCTTAAGCAATTCCCATATTCCTATTTATCAATAAGCAGATGTCTGAAATGCTGAACAATTACAACTACCAATTCTTTCCAGCATATTTCCTGTGTTGATTCTGTTACTTAATTCCCACTTTAATGGATTATTTTCAAAGGAAATCTACCCAAGATTACCATAGCACTATAATTGTCTCAATCAAAGAGCACTTATTACAAATTTATGATCTATTTTTAAGATTTGACATCAGCAAAATCTTAATATCAGTAGCACTCGCCCTTGTTGAACTTCATCAGGTTCACACATTATACATATTTCTTGCTCAGTGGATCGGTTTAGCTCATATTTTTTTCCCATAAATGTTTTTTCCTGCTTTTTATCGACTGTTTCTGATTGGAGGTTTTACAACAATCCCTCGAGAAAAAGATGGATAAGCATGATATTTTCTTAAGCTGTACTTCTGTGACCAGCATGTAACTGCAGGAACTGAATTACTTGCAAGTTAGTGGCTAACGGGAAAACTTTTCTTGAGCAAATAGTAATATTTTAACAGCATGAACCCCAGTGTGAATTCCATGTTTAACAATTCAACTGGAGTATTTGACAAGTCCAGAAGCATGAAAAAGAAAAGCTGGGAGCTCACTGAGGTGACTAAACCTCTATGTATGAAACTCACATTTGGTTGCACAAAATCTTTCATATAAGTAAAAAGCACATGAACATTAGGGGTGTCATGGTGATAAGTTAAACTGATCTTTTAGCTCAGTAAGAGTAACGATCCACAAAAGCAGCAGAATTCTTTTCTAGGAATTGATTTGTTACCTTGCTTATTGTATGAGCTAAGAACAGAGAAAGATGAGAGGTCTGAGTAATGTTTATAACAATGAGTAATGTTTATAACAATACCAGTTTTCTTTTAATTAACTACTCCTTCAGCATTTGATTGTGTGATAAGCTGAATTCTCTGGTTCAGAAAAATACTTTAATGTTTCCTAGAGGAAAACACGCTTAATGGGATTACTTTCATATTTCAAGCTCAGTGTGTACTCAGCCATTTTATAGGATTTCATTTCAGTGCATAGCAACCTGCAAACTGTCTATTTACATTGTAAATTTGTTGCCTGCAGATATGAATATTTGAGATTTCATTTTTGCAGTAGTGAAGGAGGGATTGTTTCTTTTATCAAACAAAACAAAATAAACTTACAACTCCCTCCCGCTTCCACCCTTGTCTGGTGGAAGAAAATCTAGGAATATTTGAATCTAGAGTTTCTTTAACATATGGATCATCACTAACAAAGGACATTAGCTGTTATATGCATTAGGCAAAATTAGACATTAATTTCCTTCTCTTCTGCACAGCAAAACTAAGTTTAACAGAAAAAAAAAAAAAAAAAAGAGAAAACCCAATATATTGAAGAAGATATGGGGACTCTAGGCAGCAGGAAACAGATTGGCAAGTGAGGAGCAGGCAAATTCAGAGCACAGTGTCCCTCTTTCCTCAATCTCCCAAAACAGTAGCTTCCCAAGACATGCAATTCTCTTTCGCATTACTTCTCTCCCTCCACAGAACCACAGGAACTTACTGATTATTCATTCTAAATCTAGAGAAAACGTATGCCTCATGGTGGTTCACATGAAGAAATAAATGTGTATAATGGCTAGGGAGTGGAGAAAAATAGTCAAGATATCTGTGCCCATGAAAACAAATATGCTTTTATGCCTCATGGGGGGGTTATAAATTTTACCTTTCTTTCTTACTTTTAAGCAGATGTACATAGCATAAAATTTAAACATTTCACGGGAGCCTTAGTGAGTTAGATGTCTGCCTCCTGCTTACATTTGACTCAACTACTTCATTAGCTTTGATTACTTCACGTGAGTTTTATAAAACAATATATCCACGTAAATCAACAGAGAACTCTCCACAACAGTTTCTCTAAGTGCAAAAAATATTATAGCATTCTATTGGGAAAAAAAGGAAAAGGAATTCCAAGAATCTGGCTTACTGCAATAGAGCTAAGTCACTAGAAAGACGTTATTTGACACATCCCACAGCTTAAAAAAGCTAGTAACATTTTTTTAAACAACCCCTTCATGAAAAAAGGTAATAATGACACTGTTGGCTGCTCTGGCTCAAGAAGGAATTGTCCATCTGCTAGCAAATCCCTGAATCTGTATTATTATTAAGCAGTGTTTATAGAATATCAGAGTACCCTTGGCACATCAAGAAAGCAATAGGGTACATTTCAAAATGGTAGATTTTTTCTCTTAAAATTCTTGGATCATTTTCTTTTCCACATAAAAGAATGTGTTTCAAATTCAGCTTCATTAGGAAGCTCTGCTGGGATTTGATGTTTTTATTTTCTTTCAGAGGAAAACTTATTTCTCTAAGAAGAGCTCTACCTCCTCACACATAAAATAAGCAAATGTACAATTGTTCCCCCTAGTTTCAATTTGTATTTTATGATTACAATGAGATTAGAATTTCATACATTGCATCATTATTTAGAAATAAGTTGCTTTTATATGCCCCACAATTTCTGAATAACAACAAAGCCACTCAGTTTTTCTTGTTACTAACGTTATTAACATATATTAAAATGGATACAAATATAAAGCCCCCTAACACTTGTGAAACAGTCTTAATACATCCTCATTATTATTTAGAACTAAATAAATTGTCAAAATTCTATTAGGATGGCTCCAGTTCTAAAAGCAAATAAAAATGGGGTAGGAAGAGTACAAAGGTGGCATAAAATCATGTTTTCTTTCCTTTAATGTGTGTTTGAGAACAGAATTCATATGTAACCACAGAATAATTTTGGCCGGAAGGGATCTTTAGAGATCATTTTGTCCAATCTTCTGCTCAAATGGGGCCAAATTCAGAGTCACATCAGGTCATACAGAACCCTGTCCAGTTTTGTGTTGAATGTCTCCAAGGCCAGTAAATGCACATCTCTAGACAGCCTGTTTTAGTGTTTCATTATGTTCATCATGAACACTTTTTTCTCCAAATATCAAATTTACTTTGCTGCATCAGGTTCCCTCCCATCCTTTTGCTGTGCACCTCTATCTTCTGTGCAGTCTTTCATCTAGTGGCCGCAGGCAGCAATAAGGTCCATCCTGAGCTCTCTCCCAGGCTGAGGAAGCCCAGCTTTCACCACCTCTCCTCATACCTGAAGTACTCTAGACCCTGACCACCCTGATGGTCCTGCACTGAACTCCCTCCATGTCTTTCCTGCACACTGGGACAGTAGGCACAGAACTCCAGAGGTGGTTTCACAGATAGGTGTTACAGGGGAACTATCACTTTCCTTGACTTGCTGACTAGCATCTTATTAAATGCAGCCCAGCATTTAGTTAGGCTATTTTTGCTGCCTGGGCACACACAGAACTCACAAAGGTTTAAGTAGTTTTTACACTTTGTAGCACAGCAGGATTTCCCCACGATCCACACTGTGGGCAGCACATAACTATAAACAGTCTTTTTGTGCCCCTATTATGTTTGTAGAGGGCCCAATACAGCAGATCTCTGAGTTTCACATACTAGTGGAATGCAAGCACACACAATAAAAGATTGATTTGGATAAAAGAGTAGGTCAGGTAAAGGTCCCAGTGTTGATGGAATAGGTCATTTATACTTATAAGACAGGTCAGACTTAGAAATACAGAGAAATATATCCGCTATTGAAAAACGCAACCCTAGAAATAACTGCATATTTTTAATACTAAATATATAAATGCAAATTAAAATGAGTTCCTATGAGGTCCTTTCCCTGCTGAACCTAACAGGATGCAGTTGCACTAATCATGAAAGTTTATCTTTTTCTGGAAGCTTATCCAGCATAAATTGGAAAAAAATATTTCATAATAGGCAAATAAAAGCAACCAGAGCAAAGTTATCTTTAGGTACAACTTTAGCACTAAGTATTTTTTATTTAGATGATGATTTGCAGCCTTACTGAAAACTAATTGAAAAATGAAAGTATCTCTTTTTCTTCAATGAGTTTAGAATCACGTCCTTAGAGGCAAATTTTTTTATGCACGTCCTAGTAATTAACATTATAGACAAAACCCAAAATGGCTGTTAATCACTCTTCCAAAGACAGTGTTTAGACAGCTTTTTTATTGTTGCAGAAAACAAATATACTCTCTAGCTTACAGTAATGAGCTGGCTAAGCCACTTTAAAATATCAGCTATCTTTATGTGCAACAAAGTACTAAAAAAAGTCTTCTGACACATATTCTATATCCCTTGAGGTCCAACTTTCAGATTAATAGCAGGATCTTTTCTTTTTTTCTCTTTCTCTTTCCCTTTAAAGACTCAGAATTGCCGACACTCTAGAGCATCCTGCTGCATTTTTCTACCCTTTAAGAACAGGCTTAAAGGCTGACAGATATTTTTTCAATTTTTTTTCCCTCTGTTCTATAAAAAAGCTAAAATCTTTCAGCATCCAAATCCTATAGTTCTAACTTTTTCTACTATATTTAGAGATCTATTCATTTGTTAGCTTTATATTCTCTTCAAAACCCAAACCAGCCTTCAGTACTTCTCATAAATTAGAATTAATTTTAAACGTCTAACAGTATGGCAGTAGAAAATAAGAATTGTGCTATAATAGATATCCCATGCTAAATAGAACAATAATAACTTTCTGAAATATATATAAATAATGATAGTAGTCTCCTGAGCAAATGTGTCCTATGGTGAAATTCAAAGAGGTAAGGGACATTTTGTACACCATTTAAGCCATAAAGTCATGTGCAGGGTTCCGCTATCAGAGGAGGTGCACAAAAATGGCAACAAACCCTCTAACACACTGCAGAATGTTTTAGCTCCAGCCCTGCTTTGGAAGCTAGTTAATCCTGGTCCAATAATGACTCAGGGAATGTCTGCAGATGTGTGTTCATGTGAAAACAGAAGTTCCTAGAAGATGCAAAGCTTTGAGAACAACCCTCAAAGCAGCATGACAGCACAGAGAGAGGGATAGAGCAAATATGCTCCTGAAGATTGATTCTCAAATTGTGAATGTCAGCTCCCAGATTACTGGCACCATACTTGGATTCTGAACTAGTGAACTCCTTCCTTTAAGCACATCAGAATACTAAACTGAAAAACATTCAGTTCCAGGTGTAAATTATTCTAAAATTTTCTTTAACAGTACATTATCTAAGACGTTATACATGGATCTTTTCATGTGTATGTCACTAACATGAAACTTCTTCACACCTATATAGAACTTGAAGTACGCTACCCAAAAGGTTCAGGACTTCACCTTATCTATAGCTTACACTTCTGATCTAAACTATATATAGAGACACAAATGTCTGTGGCTGTAATTACAAGTTTTCACCCAACATGGGCATATTTAAAGTACAATGATTCATGCCCTGTAATACAGAACCACAGATTTTAATTTGGTAATTACAGCAGCCTCTGTAAGAACAAGATATAAATTTGGAAAACTATATTTTTATTTCCACAAAAATTTATGTTGGAAAACAGTTTGGACAGAAAACTTTCTATTCTTCTGATCTATCAGAATGTTAATTGTAAGGTTCCATATGAAAATAGATGCATAATTATAAAGTTGTATTCTACGATGCATGGTATGTAACCATGGGAAAGGACAGGTACAAAATCCTCGAAAAAGGAGAATGTCAACTAAGCCCATTCTTTCATCTGAAGTTTGTTAACAGTACAGTTTATAGACCCATATTTTTCCTAAACGTTTTTTTAAGTATCATCAGCTGCACAATATCCTCAGCTATTGAAAAATCAATTCAGTAATTAATAGGGAAAACAATCTCTTCATTCCAATTTTGTTTACTTCTCTAATTGACAGAAGATCAAACATTTTTAAACAGTGACAAATTAAATGAGTAGAAATAAAATATCTGAATCTTTTTGGATAACTACTTCAGGATGACAGAAATCATTACCTCAAAGTATCTTTTTGTTTTCTTTGCTTAAAAGTCTCAGTAGCTATCCTGGCTTACGTCTCATTCCACATAAATTTCTTTTCAGGTTATTCCATTGAGTAGAAATCTATTCCTGCTGCAAACCTTCCTTAAAATACAATTATGCCAAAGCAGAATTTCTGTATAAAAGCTTGTTGGCATCCTAAGTAAGAAGAGGTTTTAATTTTTCCATAATATAACAAAAGGTGTCATCTTGTTCATCTGTTTGCAGTTTTCTCTTTTATGAAGAATCCCCACCTGACCTTCAAATATAGAACACCTTGATTGTTTTGAAGTAAGGACAGTGAAATGAAGCAACAGTGTAAACACCATTCTGTCGTGTTGCTCAGCTACTTACGTCTTGGCAGGTTATATATTCTCAGTATTTCCTGTGAACGTTATTTGTAGATGAAGGTTGTCTAAAGAAACAACATATGGGTCTCCAGTCAGCCTGCCTTACATTTATTTCTCTGTGGATCAAATCCTACAAAACATCGGTCTTCAAGCAGATGAGTAAAATATACCAATTTTCCTCTAATGAAAACATGGATGAGACTAATGTTAATATTAAATTTATTTACTACACACTTTCTAGTGTTTTTTAGTTTAATTATACAGGATTTAACAAGATACAACAGTCATAGATGACTAAAATATGTAATGCATTAGCTTGAAAGAAATGTATACCATTCATTTGACAGAAAGATTAGCTATAGATGTTTGGAATGAATAGCCATTATGCTACAATTTTAGTATGCTCCTTTTATGACGTAGTATGTGCACCGCTGAGGAGAATTTCAGTTGTGTTGCTTCTTTCATTAAAGGGAAGCTGCCACTGAAACACTCTCTTTTTTTTTTAGAATAGTTGTCTTTTTATTTGTTTTGTTCGAAAATTAACCTTTGTACATGCTAGTCACACAAAATATGGTAGAGCTAGTGGCTGTGATCTTGTGACAATCATACTGAAATGAACCTAACCAAAATCCCTGCAGAGACTTAGCTTCAACAACATCACATGCTGCTGTGAAAGAAAGGACAACTTAAGAACACTTATTTTTACCTAGGTGATTTTGAAAATATCCTGTGACATATATTGCTATGATATGGGACGTCTTTGGTTTTAAAATATTTGCTTGGACATTTCAATTTCCTATTAGGAATGTGGCTCACTGTTTCAGAAGAAATAGGAAATGGAAACAACCCCCCCAAAACAGTAAGAGCTTGATAGCACACCAACGGGACTAGCAGCTCGAAGTGTTTTAAATTCTGGGTGAGCAACTAGAGATAACAAATTATAATACAACATCTTTCATGGAACATGTATGTTTATAATCAAAATTTTTATAAGGGAAGGAGTCTGCTGTGTTAAGACGGTATTTTACACGTAATGTTGAAAAACATTTAAAAAAGGGTGGAACTCCTACTAAATCTTACTGAGATTCCTGCAGAGGTACAACAAGCTCTCAAAACAGAACACAACGCAGTACTGAGACTTTCAATTACTTTTACATCACACCTACAGGACAGGTATGACTATGGTCTTGCAGAATATACAGATCTGGGAAAATAAGCAGGACTTTCCAACTTATATCATATCTGGCTTGACTTTTCAGAACTGTCAAGTACCTTCACACCCAATTTCATCAGCTCACAAACTGTGGCAGACAATCTATACATTAGAAAGCAGGGTTGGGGTTTTTTTGAGAAATTTAAAATTCTTTGTCAGTTTTGAAAATTCTGTCTGCTGATTTCACCTAATAATCCAGTGATAGATTTAGTAGCAGAATCAAAATTTCATTATATCCATTTATATGTATTAAGTGATATTAAAATGACCACTAGAGAAGAGGGAGACAGTTAACAGAACTGTAGCCTATATTTAGACACTGATTTTTCCATTTCATCAGAGAAAATATTAAATGTCACATTCTGTTGCACAGCCAGTTGGAGAGATAAGCAAAACAAAAAGAGTTTTCCTGCTGGTTTTGCTACCAGCACAGCATGGGATTAAAAAACGAGACAGGGCTACCCAGCCAGTAACAGAAGTGAGAGGAGGGCTGTAATAGTGCTAGATTGACCAGCTAAAACATTTTAGCCTTGAGTTAAGATTAAATGCAGATATAAACCAGTTAATTTTAAAACACATACATCATTATTTGAAATTCTCAAGAGTTAATAATTTGATCTCCTATTTAAGTAAAACATATCTACAGAAGGAAGCAAGCTATAGATTTTGCTTGCCAGAATAATATGCTAAAATGAGGCATAAATAAGAAAACCATATAATTCTGGACAAAGTATTTAACAACATAAAATTTTAAAACCAGAAGAATGAAGATGAAAAGGCAGCATACAAGCAAGCCTTCTTTGTCTCTCAATCTTTTCTTGATAAAACAGCTATTTTAATCTAGTGTCCTGTGAAGGTAACATTAGAAATATCACTTATTAATAAAAGATACCTGTGCTTTTTAAAAGATATTTTATTTACTAAAACACCATATAATTCTATACAGTATACATTCTGATCACTAACCAAGAAGAAATATTTTACTAATCTAGAAGATAAATAAACTAAAAGTCTCAAAAATAGAAAGTCTAAACCACTAAAAAGGGGGAAATATAAGAAAGCAAGCAGAATGAATCCTATAAGGCCCTGTATATTTTTATATACATGTTCTTAAAAAATTGTTTAGTACAGATACTAGGGAAAATGTGCCCATTGTTTCTCCCTCTTCTTTTACTTTAAGCAAAGAAAAGGAATGTTGGTATCTTCCTTACAATAAATCAGATTTTATTAGTGGGAGAAGGAGAAATAGAGTCCTAAACTCAGTTTAGAACTGAATGGAAATTTAACACTAAAAAGTTTTGCACAGGCAAGTCAAACCTTTTATATTGAGCAATGTTAAATCTAGAAGGCAGGTAATTACTTTCAAGCTGCATAATACCAAATTACTTTTATTGCTACTGAGTAGCTGAAGTTACAGTTTAGCTTTTTTTCCTTTCACATATATTTCCATATTTTTCTGGGTTTTTTTTCAAAGATAAGTAATACTGATGCAGCTTTGCTGACAAAACACTTGCATTAATGAGCTGTTCTTTTCTTTAAGAAAACTGAGGAGCTTTTCATAACCCAACAGCAGCAGGAAATAAGCCTCTCAAAGTTATTACAGAAGCAACATAAGAAACAGTACGAAAAAGAGAATCTTTCCTTGTAGTAACCTGGAGCTTACTACACAATCCCTTCTTTATCATGAGGTTCATATTTCAACCATTGGTTTGCATACTCTTTATGACATAACCAGCTCAAGCAACAGAAGGCTAAAGAGATCTGCTCTCTTCCTCAATTATCTTAATGTTTTGTCCAATAATTGTGTTTAGGTGATAAAGTAGCTCATGTAAGAGCTGTATGGATCGCAGCCTATTCTCTCTCCTGCATTCCTTGTTGAAACGATTCAATACAGAATAAAGATCATGAGGATTTCAACTTGAAAAATCAGTGTTTCTCATACCTTTTGTTTGATGATCATGTCGTTGATATCATCAAGATCACCTACTATCACTCTCTGAGATTTGATCTCTCGATCCAGTCGAGAAAGCCAGTCAGTGAGTTCTGCCCATGCCTTATTGAAGTCAGCCAAGGCTGGAACCTCCAAAAGCACAGAAGATGGCATTTCTGGTTTGAAGGTGGTGGTTTCCTTGGTTACCCTGGTTTGTGTATCCACAGCAACAGTTTCACCAGAAGTTACTGAAAGAAAAAAATGCTAAAATTACTGAATAAATGAACTATGATAAATGTTTGTTTCAGCAACAAAATTTATGCAGTAGAAAGATTAACAGAGAAATAAACTCATTTCTTGATGTTATGTCTACTAGAAACATGAAAATTAAAACTAAAAGACTATATGAATGCATTTTCCCACAGTACTTCTATTATAGTTTATGTTTAACATTCAGCATTCTCAGTATATTCAAATTTGAACCTCAAAATACCAGTGAGACCTAGTGATACTAGCAAAAATCTCAGTGTAATAAGAATCCATCTCTCAAGGTCACTGAACTATTGCTATACGTAAGGCATCTTCAAAAATCTAATAGTGTGGTCAGGTCTGTCAAGACTAGAGGCAGACTGAAAAAAAAATTTGGTTGCAACATTCCATGTATCACAGCAGGTCCATGTATCTACAAACACGTTTCTTCTTACAGTCTCCAGTCACACTGTAGCTGTGAATTTGTCTCACCCAACAATCTTCTCACTTACAGTTGCCACCAGGCTCTGCGATCCAGCATGGGAGCTTACACAAGAAATTCAGCCTTGGCCAATTCTTGATTTTTCTTCCTCATAACTTGAAGATATTATGGGCAAGTATTTGGATATTTGTTCATTTTTTTTTCCTTATATTTGGAGAAAATGGACACATCTCCTTTGCATCATTTCTTGCTCTATTAGCTGGCTTTTAAAGAATCTGCTCATTATTCATTGCTTGGATTGGGGAAGAACAGTATGTTTCTGTGCTGTCAGAAGTGATCAGAGGTGCCACAGAGAGATACCATTGGACAGAGAGGCATGTAACATGAAGTCTTTCAAAATTTCAAGACTGATTTTTACTTCTTTTGTTATTTATAAATATATGGCTATAAACTGTTGGCGATTTTTGTCTTCCAGTTAATCAGGCAAAACCAACTGATTATGAACAATATTACAGCTGATGAGACCACACTGAACTGTATTTTGAAAAAATGAGAACAATGTAACCAAAGTCCAGCCAAACAAGAAAAATATTAAACAGGGAAAACACAGGAATGCTTGTTGCTTCACTGAGGTGCGAAATCATTAGAAAAGAGAGAGTCTAAACGCCTACTCTTTAGAGTAGCTGCAGAACCTCTATGTGAATCAACTGACTAAACAACACAATAGCTACATCAGGAAATCTGAAATAAAGCTGTGTGGAGCATGCTCTGCATTTTCTAACATTTACCTGCCAAATATGATTATTGAGAACCAAATACAAATTTCTAAAAAAAACAAGATGTTTGTTTGCAGTTTCTCCAGTCCCTTAGAGTGCAGACAAAACCTGGTTCCTGCACTTTTCCTATGGGATATGTTGTCTTCAACAGAAAAAAAAAGCAACAAACCAAGCAACCAAACCAATGTCACCCCATGTACGCTAAGGAATTTTATTTTGCTTTCTAGTATTTCTGAGAGTCTGATGCTTTTCCCCATTGGCATTTCATCAAAGTCTGTCTGAAGTCTGAAAATTTAAGTAGCAGGTGAGGGTTTAACAGTTTGGCCATAAACACACTTAAAACATTAAAAAATCAGTAATGTTAACTGACCTTGCCAAGGAATTTAGCAGCTATTTTTCACTAATGAGAAAAGTTTTGAGTTACTTCACTGGAGAATCAGTGACCCTCCTCAGCACTGCAGAAAGGGAAAAAGCTGTGCACAAGCATCTAAATGACTGTCACTGTAAATGTGCTATAAGATGCTATCAGCACCAAAAATATTGTATGATTACAAACAATTTATGAAATCCAATAACATATACATTATTTATCTGTCCTGAATAAATGGCAATATAATTATACCAAAAGTGACTCCTGCAAATGATGATTTTTAATGAAATACACTGCAATTAAACATATTTATCCACCCATGTATATCATTAATGCATTTCTGAAATGCAGTCCTTGTACTCTTCCTTTCCGTACTTTAAATCACATTCCTGCAGATAACTATGAAGTCAGTTAATTATTGTACAAGGCTGTTCTAAACCAGGAAATTTTTAATTAAAATCACACAAACAGATGAAAAAACGGATATATCCTTTCATGACATGGAAAAAGGTTTGTAACGGGTTCTGTGTAACATCATGCTGTTTGCTATAACAGATTATCTTGCACAGTTAAAGACTGGCAGATTTTAATATCTAAAACAAACAGATCATAGAATCATCTGGTTGGAAAAGACCTTTGAGATCATCTAGTCCAACAGTAGCTGCTCAATATTAAACGATGTCCCTATGATAACCCTAAGGAGTTTCCTTCCTTTTATTTAATTGTTAGAAATTTTACACACAGATATGAATGATTAAAAATAATAATCTTCACTCATCAGCATTTCTTTCATCTCTATCGAAATTACTCCATGTATTTTTTGCCATATTCATTTCTCCTACCTAAATTTTCCAAATGAAGCAGAAATTAGCTCTACTTGAGGAACACTGGGTTAAGATCTCCAAGAAAATGAGAAAGGAAACTACACCGTGATTGTTTAAGGCAAAAGGAACTTTCCCCAGGGATAATTTCCATATACGTACAAACAAGAGCTATTTTGTTTGTAGATTCACTTGCTAATGTACAACGCAGCTAGAAAAAAAAATGTTAGCATTTAAAAAAATGTGTTATTAGCACTTACTTAGTTTAAATGACCTGGTACTTACACATCGCAAATTTTAGTGGTCTAAAATAAGTCCTAGAAAATTACTGACAAAACAAAATATTAGTCATTACTTTCTCCATCTTCATTGCTCTTTCCAGAAAGTAAGGTGAATTCAAAAAGTGTCACAGGATACTCATCAGTATCCTCAGAATTATACACAATGTTTTTCTGCCAATATAGTAATTGCAGTTTAAAGGGAATGCCTTGGTGGTACTCTTTTAATGTTTAGAAACAGAAGGCTATCATACTTTTTGTCTTTATTCAGCAGGGGAAGAAAATGGTAGAGAAGTCTTTGAGCATGTCTGTGTCTAATGAATGTCATTTAATTGCCTTAAAGACAAAAAATGTGCAACAAACAGCACCAACTAGAAATAAATAATGGAAACAAAGTATGGAATGGTTTTCTATAAATTTTGAAATATTTTGTTTGGTTTTATTTTGTTTGTTTTAATGTCGTCCTTTAGAGTTTTCTGTGTTTGCAGTGGTTTTATGCTGTTTTTCCTCCAAGCTGGATATTAAAAATCAGTCTGACACCTAGATAAAATTATATATCAAAGACATAAGTTCACAGAATTGTCTATATTGTCTCACCCCTGGAAGGGAATTCAATTTCACAGATCAGTTATGATTTCGTGAAACAATTCCAAAATCTCATCTCATTTCACCCTCTCCTCACATGAACTATTGTAGTGATTCAGAGCAAGGTTCATCATTTGCAGTGAGGTATTCCATACCATGGTCGAGATATATGCAATTACTCAAAAACATATTTGAGTGCTTCATTTCAGAATTTTACCAAAGCACTTAAGTGTGAAAAGTATGAATAAGTGTTAACTTCTAGGTTTTAGCATAGGATAGATTCTTAGGTCCACTTTCACCTGGCCTAAAGAATATGTTAAGTCCTTGTATTGCCTCTGTGACTTCAGACATCCTTAGACAACAGTTGCTCAGTTTGGCATTCAAATAGGTTAAACAGATGTTGTCTTGTCTCAGAGGAAATTTCTATTCTTATTTCATGTAGACTGAAGAAAACTTTTTAAACTGGGGCTCTACAGATCCTCTGTAAGTAGAATCAGGGTGTCTGATAAGACTGCCTAGTACCTCTTCACATCACACATATTTTGGTGTGAGTATGCACTCGAGTTCGTCAGTTAATATATATTTTCCCCCTATAGTGGCAGCTATTCCAGAAAAAGGTCTTCCTACCCTTCTAATGTTTGTGGGTTTACTGCTCTGGATTATGGTTTATGGTTTTTTTAACCCTTTGATGTAGCCTTTTTTACATCAAGAAACTTGAAATATTAAAGAGAGGACTATACAGTACTAGCAGAATTGCACTGTCCAGTATATTAGCTTTAAAAGCTTCAAGATGTGTTATCTACCACTACTGAGGATGGTGATAATCTGTTCCACTTTGACTGAACAGTTAAAACATTTGAGTTATCAAATTATTTACAGTAATCACCTTTAGAAAGCGGTTTCACAGTATGTTTTTCTTCTGATATTTATCTCCCCTCGGAACAAAAATATCACTTGGAACAGTACATCTGTCCCTTATTTCTCTTTTTTCCATGCTTGCGCAGATATGACATAGTTAATTCAACAGAAAAGCATAAATGATCAGTTAAAATTAATAGAGAAATATAAATCAACATTAATTACACAATACCTAGCAACAGATTTCATTGTGAAACAAATTATCCATGATTGTACTGACCACTTTCTGTGACTTAAGGGGATAGTTTGGTGGTGTTGGTTTTGGTTTTTGTTTTTTTTTTTTTTCCTCAGGACAACTGATTTATAAATGCAAAACTAGAACCTTTTTCTTTTTCCAAATATCGGAGTAGCAAATTCTATCTTACTGCAACATGAGATAGATATACAATTAAGGATTTAATCTTTCAGTTTATTTAAAGGTCAAATCAGTTCACTTCTGTGATATGATAAACCACAAAATCAAAAGGATAATTAGGATTGAAGACATTAAACCACACCAAACTGTAATGTTTAAGGTAACTTCTCATTAGCATTTTCTGTTGTTCAGCAAAGAAGGAAACAACATAGAACAATAATAGGAGAAAAATGAAACACAAAAATAAAATGTCTAACAAAAACCTTAAAAGCAATCTAAAAATACTCTAAACTAGGTGTGAGTTTCAACTTGTTGAATCTTCATGTACACTGGAAGAAAGTCAGGAGTATATCGGTAATTCTTGCATCTTGAAAACAATCTGTAATGTTAAACTTTAAGAATGAGAGTAATAGGCATGTGTCTTGAAACTGAAATTCAAATAGTAAATGTAGAAATAAGAAAAGCAGAATAAAGACAACTGCGGGAAAACTCCTCCCTCTTTCTTTTATTCTGCTTATTTCAGTGCAATGTTTCAAGAGGGTCAAACTGACAGAACAAATTGAACTCCTTATTTAGGTACTGAACAGGCACAGAATAGACAGGAAGAATGACAATACCCCCAAAAGCTTCAAACCCCTCTCAATACCTCCTTTTAAACCAAAGTCCTTAAGCAGAAGTGATTCTATTCACAGGAATGTTCCTAGCCATCCTTCTTAATGTTTTAAATAGTGTTGAAGCTTTAATTTTGTAAGATAACTGTATCTACCAGGTCAAAGCTTTTTGACAAAAAATAAATAACATAGTAACTGGATGTAGACTTTAATTCAATTTGCATGTCTAGCCTGAGGATTTAGTTCCATGGTTAGCAGCACCAATTAAAGCATATACCAGCCTTAAATCCTTTATACAATGAATAACAGTAACATTCACCCACTAAACTTAATTTCTGTTTTAGTCAAGGAAACCCAGCTGTGTCATTGTGAGGAAAACAGAGGAAGAATATCTGTACCCTCTGTACCCTGTGGCATATGCACAGAAAACATCGCTCAATGAATTTATTTTAACGCAAGGAACATTGCCTTCTCTACAGACAGGCCAAATAAGCACTCTCTCTGTGGGCAAACCAGCAGATCACTGATTTGGAGGTGGCACAGCAGGCAGGTTTTGCTTACTTCACAGGAAGTCTCAGTGCCATCTTAACAGTCCTCCAGCCTTGTGAACTTGCTTGGGAACAACTAGACTTCACACGAGCACACTGATGAAGATCTATACCTACGAAAGTGTATTTTCCCATTAATTCTATTCCTATGCTGTGTCATTCCAGCCCATTTTCTACAGGGTTTGAGCATCTACATTTGTATTCCTGAACTCCAAGCAGGCCTCCCTGAGAGAAATCTGGGAAGACATTTTTGAGACTGATTTATTCCTTAGACTACATAATAAATGGTCTCATCTCTCTCTGTCCTTCAAAGTTAGGGAAATGAATTTAAGAGTACATTAAGTTCTTCCATCCAGTACAACCCGTCCATGCAAAGTGCTCATTGTCAATGACAGTTTTTCCAAATGGGGCCACAGCTATCTGCCAGATGTTCTGGGTCACAAAGGTGTTCTGAAAGAAAAGTAGTAGAAATGCAGTAGACAACACAGGTCTGATGATTAGCTAAAATGACTAATAGAAATGCATTATCAAAAACCCTAACTCTGAAATCTGAAAGCAAGGATGTTTTTTTCCTGGAAGTCATTACGTTGGTCAAAACATTATTGCCCACAAAATTCCACAAAATGTGGCAAATATACATCCTTAGAGCATTGTATCTCTAAGCTAACACTTTCTCAACATTTCAATCAGATTTTAAAGATAAAAAAACATGTTTCAAAGTGAGCATTTTTCTGTTTAAATAAAACAATGTCAGATTGACCATTTGGTTGTCTTAGCCTTGAATATTTAGTAAAAACAATTCATAGAAAAAAATCAGTAACTGTATCAAGGATATTCCATAGATAGTAATTTTTATAGAGTATAAATAGGTAAGAGTTTACACTTGATTTTATGAACAGTTAGGGAACATTCACATTATATGCTATCATCAGTTTAAAATACAAGTTAAGTGCCTACAATTCCTTTATATTCAAGAAGCTCTTAATGATTCCTAACAAGTCCTTATGGATTATACATAATTTAGATTAACACAGTTTAAAAAAAAAAAGATGATACTTCATGGGAATATCAGTTAAAGTTCAGATCTAAAATAATCTATGTAGGGATGGAGAGAAGGACCAAACTGAAGTCCCCATAATTCTTAGAGACTGAAAAGAAAGGAGAAACTGAAGGTTAAAAACTGTTAGAGGAAAAAAAGAAAAGTTTACAAGTGAATGTGTACTGCTATATCTAATAAATAACCACAAGGGTTAAGGTTTCCAATATATTACAATTATTAGATTAATAAATAGCATCACAAATTTAAATTGATAAAGTGAAGTGTCAGCTTTCTGAGGCGTGTCTTCCTCTGTCCTCCTTTTCATATATAGAAGTGTGACTAAGCTGTTTATTGTACAATGCATTTTTGCAAACTTCTCCAAACAGAAAGATATTTAGATGTATCTTCCACTCAATGTAAAGAAAAGCTCTTGCTTTCACAAACCCTGGATTTGCGATGGGAATAAGAATATATATCACTGTCCATCAGAAAAATGGGTAGACTCTATCAAACGCTAAGAATTTCAGTAAGATAAATCACATAAGTATGCTTGTATAAAACATAATGTAAGCAACAACAAGGTGAAGTTAACTTACTGCTGCATAGCAAAAAGTTAAAAATATAACCTGTTGTTGTGAAGAGTTTCTGCAAATGCTTTCTCTGTATGCCAGATAATTAGAAATGGAATCTTAATGATTCATTTGATGTGAATATTGTCATGATACGAGGCACTTCAAGATATTTTCTGTTTACAGAAGGTAAGATTTTTAAAAACTTAGCCTTTGTGAAAGAGAATAAGGTTGGAAAATATTTCAGCAAATTGGATACAGATAAGTCCATGGGCCCTGCTGGGAAGCACCCATGAATGTTAGTGGAACTGGCACATGTCCTTGCAAGGCCAATTTCTATAAACTTTGTTGTGTTATGGTGACTGGGAGAAGCACCTGAATACTGGAGGAAAGCAAATGCCACTTCTGTCTTCAGAAAGGACAATAAGGAACTCCCAGGGAACCACAAGCTAATAAGCCTGACCTCAAACCCTGGGAAAATTATGCTTGCCCAGACTGATCACCTTCTACATTGAAACAGCTGGCCTGGTAGATGCAGGGAGAATAGTGGATAACATATGCCTCAGCTTCAGTAAGGGTTTCCAACACTGCCTCCCATTAGATTGTCATATAGGAGCTGAAGAAGTATGGGCTGGATCAGCAGCTACTTAGGTGGACTGAAAACTAGCTGAACCACTGGGCCCACAGGATGGTGATTAGTGGCATGAAATCTAGTTGGATGTCAGCAGTGTTCCTTAAGGGGCAATATTGTGTCCTATGCTATTTATCATCTTCCCTAAGGATCTGAAATGACAACTAGAGCGTACCCTCCTCAAGTTTACAGATGACACATAGCTGGGAGGAGTGGCTGACACACCAGGAGAGGGTTGTGCTACCATTCAGGGGTACCTGTCCTTGTGACAGAACAAGAGGCAATGGCCACAAACTGAAACATGCTAAGTTCTGTCTGAATATCAGGAAACACTTTTTTAACTATGAGAGTGAGCCCTGGCACAGGTTGCCCAAAGAAGTTGTGGAGAGTCCATCCCTGGAGATAGATACTCAAAAGCTGCCTGGACATAATTCTAGGCTGCTTCGTCCAGATCACCCTCCCTAAGAAAGGATATTGGACCAGATGAGCTTCAGAGGTTCCTACCAACCTCAACAATTCTGCAGTCCTGTAAAGTTATAAGTTCCAAACACTCTCTAAAAGCCGAATTGGAAATAGTGTGAGGACACATAATGGTTTGGGAACAAAGCAGCTAGACTGAAAATAATTAATGGAAACAATCTTGGTACACTGCATGTAAACCTTTGATGGCTCCACATGTGGTAGAAAAAACTTTAAATATGTAGTACCCTATCCTAGTTAGACTATGACTTGAGCAGGGACAGGTAGTATAAAATCAATTGAAGATTGTTATATATTATCTGTAAACTGAAGCAGCTTAATAAGTCTTGCTCTGCTTGGACCTATTGTTCTCTTCAAACCTTTCTGAAAGCTAAAGTGCTCCAAAGTTCAGTCTCCTTTTAGTAATACAGCATTGTCATGGTATTCTCTGTGAACCTTTCCTTAGGCAAAGTTCAACGTGATTGATGGGCCCACTAAAAATTGAAAAGTAAAAGAGTGGAATGTACGAATGGATCACTTTCAGTGAGTGCAACAATTAAGTAGACACCAAAACTGAAAAAAGGTATCACAAGAACCTTTCATACACTAGCTACATCTGGTGGTTCTAGATTCAATTTGAAGTAATATCACTGATTAAAATACTAAGGCTAATTTACCTACCAACACATAATTAAAATGTTAGGTGAAAAAAAAATTCTGAAATTAGAGTCACTATTGGATACTCATTACAATATTGAAATACTGGTTTAAAAGTAGTTTGGGGGAGGGGAAAACAAAAACTCACAAACCAAACACAAAATCAAACTCCCGTACATTCAATTTAATGGAATTCAGATTTAAAACCCTCTCTCTTCTATAAATAAACTTGTTTATGCAAACTACGTATAAAATGTGATCACGTTTGTTACTTTTTTTCTGTTCAGCAATTTGTTAGCTGAAGAAATATATTCAACATCACCACCAATTTTTCTGCTTCAGCAAAAAAGAATCATTTTTTAATGTTTGTGTTACAAATGTAGAAGTTGATTCAAGTGCTGAGATATTAGAACAACGTACACTGAAAGTATGTTAAGGCTAATAGCTCTTATTTATTGAAACAAAAGCAAAAATAATCAGAAATATTTGTGTTTGTGTGTGTCTCCATCCCCCTCCCCTCACACCCAATATTATCTTATTTCTTCATTGCTATGTGAAGTGTCAGGAAACCCATAGCTGAGAGAAATTCTTTCTAGCTTGCTTGTGCCCTGTATCCTCTATTGTCATTCCTGTTTTAAAAGACAAGGAAGAAAAACTCCTTGAAGTAGGAAATTCAGACTGTCTCAATTAAAATAAATAGGTATTATCTAAAACCTGTTATTTCTTATTATGGATGTGACTCAAATCCTATTCTGCTAGTTTCTCATTTAGTGTATTATTCCATGTGGAAGATTTCACTTGTATGGCCAGAGAGGTTACAGAACCTCAGGCTGCATATACTGATTTGCATACAGTAAGGTGAAGTCATACTATATATATTGTGATCTGTATACTTATTGTGTGGGTTATCATATGGAAAATTTCCTTCAAGAGGTGAATACAAACTTTGACTAAACTGCTGTATACGTTCACTCATGGTAACCAGTTCCAAATAGAGTTTTACATTTGGCAGTGAAGGGGTCAAATGAAGAAGTTAAGTACATTCAATGCATATTAGTTTTCATGTTTCAGAATTATATATAGGGTTTTCCTTAATCAATACTGAAACAAAGATTTTCCTTTTTTTATAGACATAAACATTTTAACCTTTTTCATAAGAACTTTGAATGGAAAACTTAAGGCATTACATCAGGACAGTCAGTCTCTATGGGAACAGAAATGCTACAGACTTTATACCGCAGCAATACTTTGGATCACAGAGATCCATGATACTGACAACAAATTTAAAACTAATTTATCCATAAAACATAGTAATAATCTGCATATGCAAATGTAAAGTCAGTGGAGCTGCTATTTGCCATATGAGGACTATTTATGTTTGTATTTTTAAGGATAAAATTATAGGTGGACCTATTGTTATTTAAGCAGCAGGAAGTTGCCTCAAGATCAGCTGCCCTTGTTCTTTTAGGAGACTTTAATCTCCCAGATATCTGCTGGGAACTTAACACAGCTGAGAGGAGGCAGTCCAGAAGGTTCTTGGAATGTATTGAGGATTGTTTTCTGTCACAGCTGGTGAGTGAGCCTACCAGGGGAGAGACACTCCTTGACCTGCTGTTTACAAATAGAGAAGGGTTGGTGTGTGATGTCGTGGTCGGAGGCTGTCTGGGATACAGTGACCATGAGATAATCGAGTTCTCCATAAACAGTGAAACAAGGAAGGGCATGAATAGGATTTCCACGCTGGACTTCCAGTGGGCAGATTTCGGATTGTTTAAGGAAATAGTCAGGGGAGTACCCTGGAAAATAGCCCTTAAAAACAAGGGGGTCCAGGAAGGCTGGAGGTACTTCAAGAATGAAATCTTGAAGGCGCAGGAGCAGGCTGTCCTGATGTGCCGTAAGATGAGTCGCAGGGGCAGACAGCCAACCTGGATGAGTAAGGAGCTTCTGAAGGAACTAAGTGAGAAAAAGAGGGTGTATCGTGTTTGGAAAGTAGGGCTGCTGAATCAGACTATGTTCAAAGATATTGTTAAGTCTTGTAGGAGGAAAATTAGGTAGGCAAAAGGCCAGCTGGAGCTCAAATTGTCCACTTCTGTTAAGGACAACAAGAAGTGTTTTCACAAATACATTAATGGCAGAAAGAAGGGCAGCAACGACCTCCACTCCTTAATGGATGTCGAGGGAAATATAGTAACCAAAGATGACGAAAAGGCTGAAGTTCTTAATGCCTTCTTTACCTCCGTTTTCAACACTAAGACAGACTGTTCACTGGACAGCTAGCCTTCTGAAGTGGTGGATGGGGTCAGGATGGAATATAGCTCCCCTGTAATCCAGGAAGAAGAAGTTAAGAGACCTGCTGAGCCATTTGATCCTCATAAGTCTATGGGGCCAGATGGGATCCACCCTAGGGTGATGAGAGAGTTGGTAGATGAGCTTGCTAAGCCACTTCCCATCATTTATCAATAGTCTTGGTTCACTGGAGAGGTCCCGGATGACTGGAAGTTGGCCAATGTGACGCCCATCCACAAGAAGGGCCGTAGGGATGATCCAGGTAATTACAGACCTGTTAGTCTGATCTCGGTTCCAGGTAAAATCATGGAGCAGATAATCCTGGGTGCAACCATACGGCACCTGCAGAATGACCTAGAGATCAGGCCCAGCCAGCATGGGTTTAGGAGGGGCAGGTCCTGCCTGAGCAACCTGATCTCCTTTTATGACCATGTGACTTGGCTGGTGGACGAGAGGAAGACTGTGGAAGTGGTATATCTGGAATTCAGCAAGGCCTTTGAAACCGTCTCCCATAGTAGACTCCTGGAGAAGCTGACAGCCCATGGCTTGGACAGGAGTGTTCTGTGCTGGGTCAGGAATTGGTTGCATGGCTGAGCCCAGAGAGTGACAGTGAACGGTGTCTCATCCAGCTGGCGACCGGTCACCAGTGGTGCCCCCCAGGGGTTGGTGTTGGGCCCGGTCCTGTTTAATATCTTTGTCGATGATCTGGATGAGAGGATTGAGTCCATCATTAGCAAGTTCACAGACTATACCAAGCTGGGAGGAAGGGTTGATCTGATGGAGGGTAGGAGGGCCCTACAGAGGGACCTTGACAGACTGGAGAGATGGGCTGATTCCAATGGGATGAAGTTTAACAAGTCCAAGTGCCGGGTTCTACACTTTGGACACAACAACCCCATGCAGAACTATAGACTGAGGACAGAGTGGCTGGAAAGTAGTCAAGTGGAAAGGGACTTGGGAGTGCTGGTAGACAGGAAACTCAACATGAGCCAGCAGTGTGCCAAAGTGGCCAAGAAGGCCAATGGTATCCTGGCCTGAATCAGGAATGGTGTGACGAGCAGGACTAGAGAAGTTATCATCCCCTTATACTCAGCACTGGTTAGGCCTCACCTTGAATACCGTGTACAGTTCTGGGCCTCTCAGTTTAAGAGAGATGTCGAGATGCTGTAGTGTGTCCAGAGGAGAGCAACGAAGATGGTGAAGGGGCTGGAGCACAAGCCCTATGAAGAGCGACTGAGGGAGCTGGCGTTGTTTAGCCTGGAGGAGGCTCAGGGGAGACCTTATTGTTCCCTGTAACTACCTAAAAGGAGGTTGTAGTCGGGCAGGGGCTGGTCTCTTCTCTCAAGCGGCCAGTGACAGAACAAGAGGACATGGTCTCAAGCTTCATCAGAGGAGGTTTAGGCTTGATATTAGGAAAAAAATTTTCACCAAAAGGGTGATTTTCCAATGGAATGTGCTGCCCAGGGAGGTGGTGGAGTCATCGTTCCTGGAGGCGTTTAAAACCAGATTTGGATGAGGCGCTTAGTGCCATGGTTTAAATGACGAGTGGGTGCTAGTGTTGGGTCATAGGTTAGACTGGATGATCTCAGAGGTCTTTTCCAACCTTGTGACACTGTGATACTGTAATTGATTCCTGTATCTACAATCAAGTTTTCCAATACTTAGAAACACACAATCATTTCTGGAATGTTTGAAGATTTTCAGTTCAAGGAATACAACATTATTTTTCAAAAGTCTTTTTTTCTGTTGCTGTTTTTTAAATGAAGTATTATTTGTACCCCTACAAACTTTTTTTGTTGTTTTCCAAAGGATAGAAGTCTTTTTAAGTAAGCAGCTACTGCAGTTGTTACAAAACGGTTTCATGAAAATGAGTGTTTTGTACTACAGCTGCCGTGGCATTTCATCAAATCCTGTCACATACTTGCCTTATAAAAAATGTTGTGACAACATCTGTCACAAATGATGCAAGCACCTCTCAGTATGCCTTTTGTCAGTAAAAGTAACAAGTTTCTTGATTTAGTATTCAGCTTTCAATTGTAGTCAATCTATATGACAACAATTTACATTTCCAGTGTACTGCTATTGGCATGTAACCGATTTTTGGCAGCTACTTCTTTGATATACAGAAAAAAAACCCCACATATAGCCAGCAGCTCCATCTTTTAGAGTCTTATGAAAATCACCTCTTCTAATTTTGTAAGATACGCACATTGATTTAAAAGGCACAAATTGCTATCCTAGCCAAGGGGAATGCTGAGGAAAAGAAGTGGTCTTTTAAGAATACGAAAGAGACAGTGGAATTATTAGGTACCATAAAGGGTAAAGAAAAACCACAAAATGTAAAACAAACAAATAACCCACAAAAAGACCCAAAATAGGACAGATGTAAATAAGCTTAGAAATAATTATAGTTCAATTATTAGCTAGTTCAACAGCATTACAGTATTCACGCAAAAATTTGCAAGTCTACCCTTATTTTGTGAGAGAAAAATTCTGCACAATTAAAAAAGTTGTTCAAAGCTAAAGAAGGCAACATCATCACTTCCACGTTGGTTTTGAGAAAGTAATTCCTCAAACCACTGCAAGCACCTTCTGTTCTCTTACCAGAAAAGTTACAATATCTTGCCTTTTACTACTTTGCGAAACACTTGCCAAGCATTCTTGTGAAAACACATACAAAACTTACTTTTCAAGTCAAATGAACTTCTATTGCTCTTCCAGCTATTTTAGTTTGACCTTAGGAAAAATTGCCTTTGGGAATTTAAGTGTCATCTGACCACAGATCTATTGTTGAAGAGATAACCTCAGTAATGTAAATCTCTACCTGCATATGTCCATTACTATGGTTCTCGAAACAAGCAAATATAGCAGTCGGCTATTTCAAGTGACAAGTTTTATACAAACAGCAAGACTAAATAAATTTCCAGCTGGAGTAGAAGAGAAGGTTTTCATTTGCCATCTTTTCCTCATTTTAGCCTTCTACAGTCTAAGAAATGAGTCTGTCTTTCTTTCATAGTCTCATGTTCTCTGACTTGACAGAAACATTAAAAATATTAGACCTAACTCTGTGGTATCTGCAGTCGCTACAGCAACATTAGGATGGATGTCAGATGCCATTGCATTTGTCGGGAAGATATGACCAGGATGGCACTGAGCACTACTCATTTCAGAAAGAAAAGCCAGCTTGCTTTGCTGTTTTAAAAGACAAGTCAACAAAGAACAGCGAGCTGATGGGTCAAGAGGACTGTGTGCAGAAAGACCTATCACTTTGTAGTATTCTAGCAAATTAAAGAGATTTTCACGTAATGTAGTTGCCAATAGTTCTAATTACTATATAAAAGGAAACAGAAAAGAGATTACTGCTATTTGCAAGCACATGCTACCCGTAGAGTCAAATATTATAGTAATTCAGGTTACTGTAACAAAAAAAGAAGGGAGAGAGTAGGTTTAAAGCATGGAAAAAATATGTGGTGTAAAGCTAGAAATTAAGGGAGAAAAAATGGAAAAGAGCATAAATTACCATTTCATTACAGACACTTTTTTGCTAGGAACTTCAATGGGAATAGTTTTTTTTCATATCTTCCAGAATAAACTAATACTAATTCTTGATGCTACAGATTTGTGTTTTAATAATGACGCAATTGTGCTGTTGTCACATTTCTTGACAATTACTAACAGATTCTGTAGTGTGTGCTGAATATAGTTTTAGAGAAAAATAAACATTAATTTAATTTCTTCCTGAGCCATGTTACACAAGCCATGCAAAAAAGACCTACCATATCTATAACTTAGCTCTGTGCTCTCACCTGGTATAAGTCATCAATAACAGTCTGATGAATTCTGCAGCATGCTATCATTTACATTTCATGAGATTTAATCAAAATGAATTCTGTATATACTGCTGCTACTAACTATTGATCAAGAAATTAAATGAAAGAAAACAAACTGCAAAGCCTGCTCCTCAGAAGAAAATACCAGATTGTATTTTCAAAATGGAATAGGTGAATGTGGTCCTTAGAAAGACTGATGACAGCATTAATCTTGTTTACATCACAAGTCTTGACAGTTGCGCTTTCATCAACTTGTTATAGAATAGAAAAAGTAGTCCTCGATTCCATATTGTCTTTAATAACAGTAAAGCAGCCAACTCCTGTTTTCACTTTCTGATTTACATTTCATCATAGGTATGAGTATAATAAAAATTCTCAGTAGTAACTGAGAGAGTTTTATGTAACCAAGCCCAGAAAAAACAAAGTAAAAGTCCAAATTTCCTTTGTAAACTGCACTGTCACACCTGTTTATTACAAATCCTTTCAAAGAATAACCTACTGTGAGACCCCCTGAAACAAGATGTTAAACATAAAGTTGTAACCCTCTTTCTTTTGCTTTAAATAGGGTTTTTGTGGCTTAGGTACATTTTGCATGTATTTTTTACCTGTCAGATAATCCAGAAACAGATCCTCACATCAAGATACGCTATAAAGATCAATATAGAAATTCTGAGAATCACAGAGATTTGCGTTTATAAACTTGCTTATTACATTTTTATTCACGCAGCTCTGAAGGCATAGTGTCAGCTTTTTTATCTAGACTCTTTTCATTACATCTCCCTGTTGTTGTTGTAGCGCATGCTGTGAATGACCTCCAGAGATTCCTGAAGCTATATGCAGAGAGAAAATTGAATCTGAAAGCTTTATTAGACAAGTTTGTCTTCAGCTTGCGTCTGATGTCAGCTGTATTGAAAAATAGAACTGCTTGTGAAACTAGGTCCTGACCTTGAAAAATCTCCAATCAAATGGTAACAGATTCAGTTTTGTGCCATATTGCTATTTGTTAGATGTGGCACATGTGTTAGAAGTTAAAAAGCTTCTTAATGAAAATCAGATGGAATAATCAGGCAGCTTCTCTCCTGAACACAATTGGGAAACTAGATATATGGCAATGTACACATAATAGGAACAACTCAGGCTGGCGTCTGTGAATCTCTTTACGACAGAAATCTATGGTGGACATTGACTCACGATTAAGAAAATTAAAATTATTTCTATAAACCATTAGTCACTCCTTCATCCAAAAGCAACCAAAAGAAAAGGTAAAGACAACAATCTATACTACTCCACTCTAAAGAGAGTGAGCAACTTTTTTAAGCCAGATGACTTAAGAAAAAGCCTATTTTTATTGCTCCCTACTAATTCAAGAACCATGATATATCCCTATGGCATTGTTCCCTGATCATTTTTTTCCCTTAAATTTTGTTTTAGTAAGACTTACCATAGTGTTAAACTGAATTATAACTAATATAAAAATAGTAATTTTCAATAGATTCTACATACACAAGTATCAAATACCATACAATTCTGGACATGGCCATTGTTGGAAATAATATTGCTGTCTATTACAACTCTCTGCTAGCAGTCTTCTTTACCGGTGTCCTAAAAGGAATGTTAACTAAAATGGACCACCAGCAGTAGCATTGCCTTCCAATTCTGTGTAGAACTGTTTGTCACAACAGATGCATGCTGTGGATTTTTAGCTTTTCAACTCCGTAGAGAATGGTTCTGCAAAATTAAATATCAACAATGTTCCCCACACAAGCATTTTAATAGCTGATAGCACAGTTCTTTTAAATGGTGAATGTTATGCACAATGTAGTTTTAAATATCAACATGTGTTTGCATTAGTGTCGACAACACTGAAGTTGCACACATTTTAAGATTGTTCTGTCTTCCCCAAGGAAGTATTTTGAGTCTTCTTGGTCTCAATTATACTACACCAGCTGCTATAAACAATACATACACTCTAATACCCGATTCATATATTTGCTTTTAATTTATCCTCTGAATACACATACTTTTATCTTTTCAGGAGCACATACTGAAATGCACAAAAATTTTTAAGACTAACATTTGGAAATTCTGAGAAATACAGTTCTCAGCTACAAACTATGTGTTCACTCAAGCACTGTGCATAATTTATAAACAATGACTGCTTCAGAGCACATTAGATATGAAATACTGCAAAAAAGAAAATAGCATCTATTGTGCATTTGTGCCTAAAGCCAGTGATTGTCATTTTGTTTCTTACATTTTTATCACTGTGTTTTGAAGATATCTTTAAAACCAATGGTTTGTTTGTTTTTAAAGAGGCAGTGGGACATTATGTCATCCAGCTCTAAAATCCATGGAATGAATATATTTCAGCAGTTATAGTTTCAAAAACAAAGAATCCTTCTTTCCTACTGAAAATATCAAACCAATATCAGATGAGAGATTTAACAGAGCAGTCTTCATAACGCAGGATACTGCTATGCCCAATCCATACATCTCTCTATCTTAGAACTAACCAATACAGAATAATAATTACTCAACTGTGTATTTAATACAAAAATAAAAGAAAATTCCAGATGCATAAAACATAGAGTAGCGTTATAGAAGTACTTTCAGCTTCTGAAGTCACTTTCAAGGATTATTTTTTAAGTTATTACAAACCTAGAACAAAGCAGCATGCCTAATCCAGGCGAGGACCTCTTTCACAGAGAAATCAGAAGAAAACTAAACTTTCCCAAGCAGAGCGAGATATACCTTAGAATGCACTCCTTCAACTAAAATACCAAAGGACAAGCAAATGAAATTCTGTTTCACTAGTTTCCCTAGATTAACAAAAAATAATTCTTTCAATTCAAACACCAAAACTCAAAATATTATAAATTCTGGAGGTGACCGCTGTGAATCTTTTTTCTACGCCCCAACTGAATATGTGAGCTAATAATTGAAGAGTTCTGTTTTGGTTAAATCAGCTGGTCGAGTTACTGCAGCTCACAATCCTCATGTTACAACTTGCTTCAAATGGACTCAGCTTGACACATCACTCGTCTTCCATCCTCTCTTATTCCTTCTATAATAAATCCTGAAAAGCTTTCTTCCCCTGTACATGGAAGACCCATCTGTGGCTCTGTGCCTGCAGCCTCTGATCGCTGCTCCCAAAGCAACTTACACCGAAAGCACAGAACAGCTTTGATTCCATGCATTTGAAGAAAGATACTCAAATCTGATGACTAGTGTTCTGAGTTCTGGTAACACAATACAATATTACTTCTAAGTCTAAGAAACTGCATTTTCAAGTATAGCTCTAAATGAAAAGAGCCTAAATTTTCCCCTAATGTCTTAATTGGATGAAAGTAAATAATGGAAAATGTCTTCCTCAGGACAAAAGTCAGAAATGTCTCCCACGCCACAATGTACTCACATTGGTTTACAAAGCGCTATATAACTTTACCTAACTTATTAATAAAATAAAGGACTTTGGTACAAAAAAACTCATACAAATGCTAACAATACTACTCAAATCTGTTCGTCCTGTAAAGCACGTTCCAAAATTGCATTTCTCTCTGCATAAAATATTTTCAAACTGCTGGCTAAGCAATGCACCAAGGTATTTGGATAGAGACATTCACACAATTTCATGTTATCATGTCAAGTACAGACAGCAAGTGTGATTTCCTTCCTAAATCATCTTGTCTTGGAAGTCAGTCTTTGCTAAGGTTTAAGACATACCCTTCAGCTAAGTACATTCTCTGAGCTGGAAAAGTAATTCTTGTTCATTATGCCTGCGGGCACACCAGAATGGTGGGATATTAAGCACTGTTTTTAGTGCTTCTTCTGCTGAAGAAACTATAACACATTGACCTAGAAATAATTATAAACAGGGTCCCTTACCTACATAACAGCAACCAGATGGTATATTTAGTAAGACCCTCTGGCTGAGATCATGTAGCCGTACTAGACCAAATGATACCTGACAGGGCAGTAGAGGTTAGCCAACTACATCTTCACTCCCTGGTCTCAAACACAGATGTCAACATTACTAAATTCTGTTGTCCACAAAAGTCCCTATAGAATAAGGAAGTGAATAATTGTCAGCAGGAGACACTGCCACAACTTCAAAGTCCTTCCAAAATGATCTTGGGCATCTTTTTCTAAAATGACCTTTAATGAGATTGTTTAGATTTTGGGAGTCTTTGTTAAAGCTAGCTCTCCAGAAGCCAGTTTGAATCCATGCAGATAAATACATAGCACATTAAGAATCAGCAGCACAGAACAAGTAAGTCCATAAGAAAGTCTATATCCTTAAGTAGTTAAAATAACTACAGAACTTATAGCACAGCATAACAAAACCCATAACACACAATCTCTCCTTCTCCCCCTTCCCTCCCCCCCCCTTTTTTTAACTGCATACAAAAATACTTTAGTAATTTTCTAATTTGCAGAAACGTGCTGTCTCAGCCTGGAAAAGCGAAAGCTCAGGGGATCATATCCATGTGTGTAAAGATCTGATTGGTGAATTAAAGAAGACAGAGCCAGACTCTCTTCATTGATGTCTAGAGACAGGACGAGAAGCACGATGTAAAGCCTGAAATAACAGAAATTCTATTTAAACAGAAGAAGAAACTTTTTTTTTTACTGTAAGAATGGTTCAACACTGGAACAGGTTGCCCAGAGAGGTTACGGAGTCTCCATCCTTGGAGATATTAAAAATCTGACTGGAAGTGACCCTGAGTAACCTGCGCTAATCGACTGTGCTTTAAGCAAGAGGTACAGATGTCTCCTCCAGTCCCTGCTGAACCCTACAGTTCTACAGTGATACATCAAAAATGATGTGATCACAGTATACTGACTCAAATAAAGAAAAAGTATGAATTAGTGTTACAAGCACAGGTTCAAATTTCAAGTGCCCTTGGTAACAGAAAGGAAATCAATCTTACTTCCTGCTTAATCCTTTATAGAACATTGGTGCTTTCATTTTCTGCATGTACAATTCCTTCTGCATGTATAATTCCACCTGCTAAGTCTCAGAAATGTTAATAGTCAGAGCCTACATCTTGAATTAAGGTAAATGAGTAATTCTGCAATTCTTCAGCTAAAGATGAGTAAATTATAGGGATCTGTTGCACTTCCACTCTGTGTTATCTCTCTTGTTCTGCATGAGCCAGCAGTGTGCCCAGGTGGCTAAGAAGGCCAATGGCATTCTGGCCTGCATAAGGAATAGTGTGGCGGGCAGGACCAGAGAAGTTATCGTCCCCCTGTACTCGGCACTAGTCAGGCCTCACCTTGAGTACTGTGTACAGTTCTGGGCCCCCCAGTTTGAGAAAGATGTCAGGATGCTGGAGTGTTCAGAGGAGGGCAACAAAGATGGTGAAGGGGCTGGAGCACAAGCCCTATGAGGAGCAACTAAGGGAGTTGGGGCTGTTTAGTCTGAGGAAGAGGAGGCTCAGGGGAGATGTCATTGCTCTCTACAACTACCTAAAAGGAGGTTGTAGTCGGGTAGGGGTTGGTCTCTTCTCTCAGGTGACCAGTGACAGAACTAGAGGGCATGGACTCAAGCTTCGTTAGGGAAAGTTTAGACTTGACGTTAGGAAAAAGTTCTTCACTGAAAGGGTGATTGCCCATTGGAATGAGCTGCCCAGGGAGGTGATGGAGTCGCAGACCCTGGAAGTGTTTAAGGGGAGACTGGATGAGGCACTGAGTGCCATGGTTTAGATGATGGGTTGGTGTTAGTGTTGGTGTTAGTGTTGGGTTATAGGTTGGACTTGATGATCTCAGAGGTCCTTTCCAACCTTATGATACTGCGATACTGTGATACTATTTCCTCTGTAACAGCAAATACACAACTCAGTGACACTCCCTCCCCCTGGAAGCTGACATAACCTGCTGAGATACAAAACTGACATAGCAAGTTTAGTGACCCAGCACAGCAAAAAATTATGTCACATCTCCTCCATTTCCCCCATGCCATCACAAGCATATCTGCAGCATGTCTTAGAACAAAATCCTGCAGAGCCATGACACTGCTGTACTAAAAGTTTTAGAAAATTTTAGTGGTATTTAGCCCTTTTTTTTGAAAACTGAAACGGTTGCCACTGCAACCGCAGCAGTTCTAAATGACTGAAAGTAAACGGCAGTTCCTATTTACTAAGATTCAACATGCCATAAGCAAAGCACCTGCTCTGCTTGAATTGATACATGCTATCCTGACAGAAGCTGGACTGTCTCATGGTACTGAATATTCTGGCTTTTGTCTATACGGTGCAACTGTTTAGTTCTCTGTGAAAAGATTTTTCTGCTTTGCTGTTCTAGAGAGTCACCAGATGAAGGTAGAGAATTCTCCAATTTCAACTTTTCTTGTATGCTACCCATTAAAACATGTTAATAGCAAGAGGAATCAACATTCTACAAGTAATGCAATCCCAGGTGAGTACTGCAGCTGTATAATAGCCAGAGTTACAGGCAATATGATGGTGTGGGGTTTTTCTTTCTGCTCACACATCTGATGAGCAGCTTCACAAATTGTACAGGTAACATTCATCATCCATGCAACTTAGAGAGTTCAATATCAAGTAAAGAATCTTAAAGATTTTAGAAACTCAGATTTAACCCAGTGCTTCCATCATGTATTTCTTCTCCACCTATGCTTAATCACTGCATTTCAAAGGAAAGCAGTGGGAAATAAAATCCATTTGTCAAGGAGAAAAAAATGAGTTTGTAATCCTTGTAGGGAACCAGCAGGTGCAGAGATATGAGAAGCATCTAATATAAATATTGTCCAAATAGTTCAAATTAAATGGAAATCAAGTCTCTTGTTGTGGATTCATCAACACAAGATACCCAAAGACGTATGTCACAGACTTAGTGTTTAACCGCAGTATTAGCCTTACCATGTTGTTATACATTTTCTACGAATACACGAGCTTTGTCTTGAAACAGTCTCAGTTCATTGCCCTATCATAAAAAATTTTCAGAATTTCATTCTGTGACCAATTTACGTCTACTTTACCTATACTATTATTATCTTATAATTTAAATAATTCTTTCACAGTACTTCCTCCATTAAAGTATGTAAAATGTCAAGATCTCATCTTATCTCTTCATGGAATAAAGGAACAAGACTTTGAAACAGCAATAATTTGAAAAGCATGCTGTAATCTTTTCAGGAAATCCATAATTTAATTTGTCTTCTGGGACACATTACACAAAATTGAAAGGAAATGATAAAAAAACCTCAAGCTGAATGCCACACTACAGATCTCCTATTTACAAGCTAAAGCTGAAATTTGTAAGGAAGTGGAATGAATTTAGACAGTCTCCACCCATTTTCTTTTCAACTGTGTGATTTGTAATTAATTTCCAAAGAAACACTTACAGACACCTGAAGAGACAATGCCAAGCGCTCCTAATGCTGGCTTTTCCTTTAGTTGTTGAATTAAGTAGTGTATGGCCTTCCAGTCAGCATTCAGGTCTTCTAATTTTTTCTAGAAAAGAATATAAAATTACAATAAATTTATAATACATAAATTAACGTAAAATCCATTAACTTTATTTTCCTCCACTTGGTCAATGACATGAATTAAAAGAAAGCCAAAAAGACAGAAACAGCAAGTAAAATCCTTCTCAGTTGGTCTGCAAAATAGCTTCATGATATCAGGATCTTGAAGGCATCTTTCCTCCTCCAAGTTTGGCTACTGAAGCTCAGGACCAACCTAGAACCAGTACAGCTGCCTGACCCCAACCACAGACCTAACTTCCTGGACCAACTTCAGCCTGTTCGCATCATCTTGGCCCTGTCTAGCCACCTGGGGATGTGTTTGATCTGGTTCCCCTCACCAGGCCTGATCCTGAACCCCACCAGGGGCAGACGCTCAGCTTGTCCTGCTTCCTGGCAGGGAGTGGTGGGAGATGCCTGGCTGCAGAGACTCTTGTCCTGCAGCACAGCAGGGAGCCCCTGCTCCAGGGAGTACTGGCCAGTCCTGCTCCCTTTTCAACGGGCCTTTACACATAACATACATAGGATGACTTCCTCATTAACATACTGTAGAGATGTGGAATTTCTTATCACCAAGTTGTAGTCATTTTTTAAATTAAAATAGAAAGGCAAATTATACGTTTTTAAAAATTCCCTCATCAATAAAACCTCTGCAACTGGTATTATCACATGTAGAATACATTCTTCCACCTATTAAAAATGGGAGGAAAAAAAGGGAAAAGAAAGTCTTACGAGTCTTCAGGGAGTCACAGACTTCAGTGTGTCGGTGTGCAGTCCTGACCAGTAATGGCTAACCTATTACTTTTTAACAAAACCTAAGGGAAAATCTGGAGTGTGAATTATATCAGTCCTCAGATAACCCTGAGAGGCATTTAGATTTGAAAATGTTTCTGCCCCTCTTTCTTCCTTGTTCTCAGGACTGTAACGAAGGATGAAGCATTGATAATTCCATGCTGCATCAAAAACCTCTTGAAAGGAAGACTGCATTTTTTTTTTGAAGCTGCTCCCTGATTGTCTACTACAAAAAGCAGCACAGTGTACCAATGCCACTCACAAATGCTTTTAGTATTCTGGTGTCCAATCCATGATTAGACATATAGTCTAAATCATAATCTAGTCATGATGGAAACAGGATGCCTATTAAGAAAGGTACTTTAATAACGTATAGCGTAAGACTACATGGGTCAACAAAATAGGGATAGGAAACAATATTCATTAAATTCCAGTGTGTATACACACACAGAAAATGAGGTAGCATAATTTTATATTCTGAGGAGGAAGGGAAGTTGTTCTAGAATTTCCCTTAAGCTTTACCATAAATACTCTACACCTGCGAAGTTCTTTTATATCTATCACCAGTGGGGTGATATGACCTGATATAAATATGACCTGATATAAACTCTGGACAGCTTTTTGTGTAAATATTTTTTGATAGGGCAGGAGAGAAAGGCTACAACCCTGCATTAGGGAAAAAAAACCCAACTCTTAATCTTTAAGTGCAGTGTAAAAACTGCATTAAAAATAAAATCAGAAGTCAAGAATACCAGAGACTCTCCTTTATAATAGACTATGCGGAGTAAGCAGGAAAAGTAATCACGAATGCGTGATAAGTGCAACTTGTCATATGACAATTCACAATCATATGTATGTTTTATTTCTGTGTAGATTATGGGCACACAGAAACACACACTTTGGACACACTTTATGGTAGATTTTAAAGTTCCTTTTTTTTTCTGCTGTTGTTGCCCAAGAACCTACTTCTAGAGCCTAAAATGCAAAGGACTACTCTAGTATTTATTAATTCAATAGTAACAGAGAGCGTAGAGAGCCTGTAAAACAAAAGCTGGAGAGATTACACTATCAAAGTCTGGCTTCATTTTACAATATATTCACAGTAACTCAGGAAGGAGTTACGGATGTTATAAATATACTGTTGGTCCTCACTATGAGTAGCTGCTTAATCATTCATGTTGATGAGAGCCAGAGATTTCTTTCCAGCAATGACAAAATATAAAACATGCCCAACACAGGCATTAGACAGGGTTGTCTGAGGCAACGTCTACACCACTAATAAGAGAGCAGCTAGTTCCAGAAACATAATCAGACTTATAGTTTGATCCAGTCTTACATCTGCCATAAATTAGCATGTATGCATTAAAATGTTAACTTCTTTGAGCACAACAATTTTGCTGTAATTGCAACTCTAGAGCTTTGGTGACAAGTACGAATATCAAAATATGTTGCACTGAGGAACACTTTTACTGATTTATTGATTTCCTTTAAATGTAAGAACTACCACAATTTAAGTGAGGTTAACATTCATAGATGACCTAATCCCAGAGACAGCACTGAAACTAGAGAGAGAAATTATGTAGTCTTTTAAAGGCAAGACTGAGGACAATGAAAATTAGTTCCTTGCTACTTACTCTCCCACCCAATATGGGAAAGGACAAATTGAGTGCTGTGGGCAAGGAGACTACTGCTCTTCCACTGCCACAGAAATCCTTTCCTGAATAAACCATTCTGTTTAAGTGCTATTAAGCATGAGACTGGGGCTTAGGTTCTTTATATTGCCACTGTCACCAGCCATAAACTCTCCCTCCCCTACCTGCAAAAGCTTCACAGAAATGCATTTCAAAAGCATGAAATCCATTTTATAAAAGTGAATAGGTCTGATTATTAAAGTGCTAGTGCTTAAAGGATCATACGTCTCACCCCATTCTTGAATCCCGAATCAGCCTATACTAGGATTTGATTTGTCAACAAAAATATTTTTACATCCTCCATTGCAAATTTCCAACACCAACACATTTCAGTGATACAACGATGAGATAAGATTAAGTATGCGGCAATATAAATCAATGCGATTTAATTTATTTCAAAACACACAAAGATAAACAGCTAAACATTAGGAAATGCCAGAATAACATCAACTATGATCGTTAATTCATATACAATGCACATAATTGCATTAATACCTTTAATTCCCTGACTCATACTGTTTTCCAGCACAAGAAAGGCTGCAGTGTGAACCAATCCACAGGACCTCTACTTCACATGTTGAAAAGAATGGGAAGATTTGTAGCAAAATAAGAAAAGACAAGAGATGCTGAAACAAAGATGCCCCAGAGTATCTACAAAGCTATCGAGCAGTGCTATTCAAGTAATTAAGGCTTTTAAAGACACCATGTAATTTTATCCTTTTTTTTGTGCCACAAACTAAACAAGGAGTATGAGTCTAAGTGTTGAACTGCTTCTCACAGTCTGTTATCCATATCCTGTACTGAATTAGGTAGGGTTCAGACTAAACCAAGGCCACCACAGAAGCTTTAAATCAAGTTTTTTTTTAAAGTTTGAGTGCTTAATTTTGCAATCTTTCTAATATCTTTTTAAAAATGCTTTCATGCCTTTTGTGCAGAAAATGATTTTGACATTTGCTGAAAAGCCTATATTGGAACACATAAACAGTAGACAATGCTGGCAGTTACTTATGAAGAACGATGACAGAAGACCGACTCAGTATGAATGGGTGGAAGCTTAAAGAAAACCTACACCATCAAGAAAGCAATTCAATAGTCTGACAGTCTCTATTCAATGTTTTATGACTTACTGTACAAGACAGTGAACCAGAAATCAGCTTTAAAGGTCAATTAATTGAACTACAGAATGTAATGAAAACAGTAAAATGCAGTTAAAGAGGGACTAGAAATTAAATACTCATTACTCCATAAGTAGTTACTGATTTCCTCACAGAAACATTTTATAATATTATTGTCAAAACCACAACCCAAGGAACATCATAATCTTTATTTAAAGTTACCTTGTTCCAATAAAGCCAGTAGAAATTGGCAGTTTTCAGCATCTTTGACAAGAAATAGACACAGAGTACACGTCTGTGTCAGAAACTTGGCCCAAACAGAATCATTTCACACCATTCATACTTCCGTCAGTGGTACATAAAACAAATACTGGTTCTTTTCCTTGAAAATACCAAAATTCATTCTGCCATTCATTCTGCAATTCTTTATATGCAATTACAAATATCTGGAAAGCCAAAATCTCCACGTTTCTATTGTTTCAAGTGCTTTGCTTTTTAGAACATGGAGTAAGATCATCTAAGACTGCAGCTGAAATCTTATTAAATGAGTAAACGCAGTTATTGTACAGTGATAATTCCACTCAGTGTGCAGATGATGTATTTCAGTTCCCAACAATAACAGTGCTGTATTAGCCAAGGAAAAAGCCCAATACAGAGTCAAAAACTTTGTTTCTGCCCACTCTCATTAGCACGTTACTTTTAAGTTACCTTCAGTTTGCCTCTTAGTGTTTTTTCACTGTTCAGGGGAACTGATCGCTGGAAAAAAGCCTAGATACCGAAGGAAAAAATAACTTTTAAGGATTTCTCTTTTGTTTTCAGGAAAGCAAAGAAAGTGACCCCAGAGTTCTTAAATAGGTATTAATTTCTAAAGTGGACATAAGTGCATTTGTGTGCTCCTGTGAAAGAAGATCTACTCGTGGGATTTCAAGTAATTCAGAGGAAATTTGGTAAAATTATGAAAATAATTCTCCAAGTATAATGACTAAATATAGATGGAAAAACAAGAAATTCACTGTAGAGGTCACCTACAGACATCTTAACTAACCTTTTTCTGTAAAATGATGTTATTGAGTGCTGTAGGTTTGGAAAAGCTCTAAATACAGTGTTTACTATCTCTGCCCAGTCAGAAGAATTCACAATAGGTATTTAGTGTAACCGATAAGCCACTATTACAGTTTCTGGGACCTCTTAATCATCACCTTCACAGATAGATACTTTATTAGCAGTTATATAACCGTAAAACAGATCAAGCTCTGGTTGATACAGTAGTGATCTTACTAGTTTGGTCCTCTACTCTAAAAGCAGCTGAACTACACATGGGAGGCTACTTGCTAAATATTTTCTGCTTCAAGATTCTGCAAGATAGTAAATGAAACTCTAGTCTCAATTAAAGTCTATATAGTCTTTAGGAAACTGAATGTAAAATATCCCCTCCAAATTGATTTCTCTGCTGGGTTAAAGGAATCTATAATACATTTTTTCTAAAAAAGAACTGTTGGGAGGCATTAGCCTTCTCAATAATGTCTCTTGTGCTCCAAACCAGCATCAAGTCAGTCATTTTACATGAATTTTGGCAGAGAAGCTGAGTGGGAAAGTTCTATACTGCTATTATTTCTGAAAGCGAAGTTCAAAGTAAGGAAGTTTAAAAACCAGCTATATGATGCAATTGATTAGGCACCAAAAATTACATTTGCTTTCAATGTGAATTACTCTTGAGTAGAATAACCTTAATGTCATAAACAATATTCCCATAACAACATGCAAAACATTTCTAACTGGAAACATTATATTTTTCCTGGCTATGTCATCACAGAACAGAACAAATGCCATTTGCCAAGTTCTTTCATTGATTTTAAACAGAGAGTATCAAGGACAAGTGTACAACAGGGGCAGGGGAAGCACAACCCATTACACAGTAATGGATATTGCTAAAGATTGCTTCATTACCTTTACTGGATGAGTGGCTGGTTTTTCCTTATATAAATGACATCCTTTAGACAAAACCTCTTCCACATTCGGCTGTTTAGCCTGCACTGCTGCTTCAGTTTCCTGAAAAATAAAAATACATGCAGTGTAGGTTAACCGTAGCGTAAGCAATAAGACTGAGAAGTCCTAAAGCTCCACAGGAAGCTGTAAAACACCAGCACATTAGTTTCTGCTCAGGACTGGTTTCTGGGAAAACTTATAGATAGTAGTAGCTAAGAACAAAGAGAGTCACCAGAGAAAACAAAAGCAAAGAGGGATGGAAAACAGTCATGCTAAGGAAATAAGCAGCAATACATCCCTTCATTCTCAAGGTTTCAATAAAATGATTACAAAAGTAACACAAATTCATACTAGGAAAGACAGGCATGAGAAATCTCATTTAAGCAGCTCTGTTCTTTTGTTTGTTTTATACGACCAGCAGATTAAAAGTGCACTAGCTACAATTTTGTTTGTACAGCACCTGACCAAATAAATGACAGGTGCAACACTGCATGTAGAAAATTAAAAGCAAAAAGAAATCACTTAAAAGTGTAAAAGACAAAAAAAACCCTACACCTGTTTTCATTTTTCAGGTAATGGGGGCGGAGGAGATAAACAAAAATCCCAGAGCATCTGACATATCAAAATTAACTGGTTCTTTGTTATTGCTGTCCTCTCTCCACTCTTCTCCCACCCATTTTATAGCTTGATTATCTTGTCCTAACTAATATTGTGACTATCCACTGATTGTCCTATTTCTTTTTTCTGTCCACAGTCTCAATTATCATTAGTGTGACAGCAGATAAGATTGTGTGCCAAGCCTGTCACTATCTGATCTGACACGTCACTTCATTTGTGAAAATATGCTATTCTTTGCTCTGCAATAAACTTGTTGAAATCTATGCCATTTTAAGTCACAGAAAGGGGCCATTTTACTTCTCTGTTTCATTCAACATAGAAAACATATCTATGGTGGTCCCTGAACTTTTAAACTTTATAGAAATTCATTAAAAATAAAAAATATTGATAAATTCACTACCATCTCCCATTTGTCTTTTCAAATACTGTTTATCAATAGCAAATGATTTAAAGCATGTGCCATTTCTTAAAATATTTGAAACATGGTTGCATTCAATATTAATGAAACATAAGTTTTATAGAGAGTGAGCACTGACAAGCAATGCAAAGAAAAACTGGGAGATTGGGGGGGGTTGGAATTTATTAAATTGTTGATCATCATTAAAGTCCTATTTTCTTCCTGTTTCAATACTAGGTTACATTTCTACTTCTCTGCTCACCATATAAAGAAAAAACTAACCATCAAGCAATGTTAATGAAGAATAATTTTCTGCATATCTTCACGAAAAATAGGCATTTTAATATTTGTTTAGTGTTTGGTTGTTTTGTGTTCTTTTTTTAACAAAGCCATCTGCAAGTGTTTTGCTCATATTTTGTGTTGTGTCATCCTATGTCTCAAATATTTATATTATTTTATAACAGTACAGGGTACCACAAAAAAAAAAAAACCTGTAGCTGTAGCAGGAAAAACACATTACAGCTCCCTGCAGAGTCCAAGAATATCAAGATCACTATGGGTGCACCAACACTGCTGGTTTAACCTGCAGCGCAAATGTGGATCCTTTGAAGTGGATCTCTCAATCTTCCCTACTCCCTGGGCTTTGGTTTTCCCTACGGACTGCACTGAGAGCAGACAAACTGTTTTTTTCAGGCTGTAACCAGCATGAAAGGCGTGCTTCAGTAGGGCCCCTAACACAATCCCAGGCCCTGAGGGTCATTCCCAGCCCTGCCTGCCCCTGCACAGCCACTCGGGGTTCCCCCCACCTTCCCACAGCCCAGGGCCCCACATCACCCCACTGGGGCCACCAGCCCATGACGCAGTGACACTGCATCAGGGCTGGTCTCCATCTCTCCACAGCCCTGCCGAGCTATGTCCACCCATTTGCCCAGATCCCATCCCCAGGAAGGTGCCCGATGCCAGGGGCTGGGGCTGCCCTGGTGCTCTGCTCCTGGCTGGGCAGTGCAGTGGGCCTAAGCTGCCTGGCCCTGCCCTGAAGGCCACTCAAGGGGAGCCTTCCTATGTCCCCAGCCCTCAGTGACTGTAACAAGTATAGAATCAACCAGTGCCTACTGGTACCTCCCGGGTCACATTCATCACTTGGCCCATAACATTTTATAGACATGAGGAAAAGCAGAGGCTCTTTCAGGAGGCTTTCTTGAGCTTTGTCATGTATTGATCTGACTGGGTTTGTAGTAACGGTCATTAAAAATAGCAACCAAGTTCCACCACCAGAAACTGGAAATTCAAACTCAGAAGGGCCTGGCAAGGGAAGACACTCCAGACTAATTAAAAGGATTATACCTAACAGGAGCTACGCCTCAAGTCCTATAGTTGCAACAAAATTTGGCTGCTCAGTATTTGTTTCTCCTCTACGTTCTATATTGAAATTCAAATCATGATTTACCATATACGCGGATGTAAATAAGCTTTTAAAATTTCCCTTTTAAAATTGAGAAAATAAAAAAAGCAAAATGAATGAATGATGGTAGCATTCAACTGCACATGTTCCGGAAAAGAAAAAAACACTTAACAGTCCTTTTCATTGTCATTATTTTATGCTAATACAGGTATACACAACATATATTAAAAAGTAAGATATCCCATTTTTACAAAGCATATAAACATTTGAAAATACATTCTTTATGGATTCAAAAGGTATTTGTTTTTTTATGGACAAAAGAAAGGTATAATTTTCCATAGTCAGGTAAAAGAAACATAATGACTTTATCTGTTAAATCACCACTTCCTTCTGTTCTACAATTTTGATGCAGTTACTTGAACTAATCTTGTGTAGTCTGATCTTTCAAAATTGATGGCCTTAAGCTAAACCGAAATGCATTCTGCAAGTCTATGCAACATATCATGATGCTTCATTTGAAATTTATGTGGAAATAGTGATAGAGCCAGTGATAGTCCAGGGCAAAAAGAGGTTTTTAATATCTCGTCATTCATTTGACATTGCTGAAATTAACAGATATCTTATTTTTTAGAGCAGTGACTGCTTTTTGATTTTTGCACATTAATTCCAATATTGTGCAAAAACATCACAAAATTACTTTAAATAAGTGCACACCTGATATTAAATGTCTGCAGTAGCTTTGAGGGAGCTCTTTGCCCAGTTCCCTGCCTGATGGGATAGTCCCTTGACGAATTCTGCCCGATGACCAAGTTTCCAGCAATTTCAAATCCATTTGCTAGATGACACCCTATTAATATGGGTCAATAGGCAAAAGAATAGTTTCAGGATACTGCTCCATCATTCAGTTCCCAAAGAAAACAAACAGTTGATGACCTTAACATGGCTTCCAATGGTTCACTCACAAAAAGAGATCACAGTTACTACCTAGCCTGCACAGGATCCAGGAGAATAGCACACTCCCAGAACAGGGCCTGATGTGTACTCTTCTTCACACAGGTCAGGCTCCTACTGAAGTTACTAGGAGTTGTCCATATCCATCAGTTTTTAGGTAATACCAAAGCCAAACCTTTTTAAAAGCCCTGATTCAAGATCATTGATTCCTTCGCATGCTCGCTTTGTTTGCTGTGGGAGGACACCTGCACAGCAGATGCAGCACTGTCTCTGGAAGACGGTGCTGACTCTACTGGAATTGCACAATTTATGAACTGCCTGTGAATGGAATCATAATGCTACTTCTGGGTTGGGTGATGAATATGCTAATTAACCTTTTCACACATATGGCAAATTAAAATACATCATAATTGGAAACTGCTGTTTCTCAAACATACATAAACAAAAAAGAATCAAACAGAGGCCACCTTTTTTTCCATGATACACCATCTATGAAGTCTGAGTGGTGTTAAAATGGTGCATCCGAACTGATGAAAGCCTATTGTTGAATGAGCGACATTGGCTCCGTCATTTCCAGCAATATGTCAGTCCAACCTGCTGAACAAATTTACAGGCTGAAAAAATGGCAGGAACTTGTCTATAGCCCCATCTGGACTATGAAAGTCTATTAATATAGCTCAGAACTTACAAAATTCATACTCCCTAGCCAAAACCAATATATTGACTAAACCTCTGGTGAGTATGCCAATGGAAGAGAAAGTTTGATGGCTTGGCATATGTTATTCTAAGAGATGGTAACTATCCTAGCAGACACAAACAGGCTGTTTGACATATGCTGCACATATACCAGGAGGCCCAGACAACTATAAAATCTATAAAAGTATCTGCAGCATTTCAAAATGTGTGTTGGTCTATATTTACAATCACGAGCATTGATTCACCTTCTCTGGTAATGCTGGTAAAACTTTTAGGATTGATATCCCAATGAGACTATGTCCATGCAGGGACAGCAGGAGAAATCAGGGTGATTAAACCTGCATCTTCATGGTGAAGACAAATGCAAAAATCAAAACCTAATTACAACCTTCAAATAAAAAAAATATATCTTTGAATTAATATAGCGAGTTGTTTTAAAAGTCATGACCTCTTTATCAAGATGGTACATTAAATGAAGATTAAAGAAGAGAATTAATTCACAGAAAAACAAAAAGCAGTAAGCTATTTCCCTTCATTTTACTGATCAAGACAAGGCAGTGATATTTAACAAGCAAATATAATAAACCTAAAATATAAAACAATTTGGAGGCTTCTAATTTAAAAAATACTTTTTTGAAATAATCGGATGTAAGTTCCCCTATACATTAGACTTGATAACAGAAAATTTCATTTAATCAGGTTTTTCTTTTCTTTTGGATGAAGAAGAGCGTAACTTGTAATAAGAATTCTCTGAGTAGATTTTCTTATTAATACACACAAGAAGCTCCAGCAAGGTTCACTGACATATACACACCTATCTTTCAGGTCACTGTTCCCTGATATTGTAGAGAAAAAGCTATAAATGAATGGTGAGGTTCCAAGTGCCTTATTTTTTCCTCACAAGTAAAGAAAGGGAATTGGATAGAAAATGTGAATATATCCCCATCTTCAAGAATTCTGATCCTAACTAAGTTAGTTCATTTTCCCTTGTCTCAGCTCTTCACATTCCCATTCATGGAGGAGGCTAACAAGCTGAAGTACCACAAGAAGAATGGCCAGAGGAGACTTATGTACAAGACATTCAGCTACACCACAGTGAACATTGGATCTTAATGGTAGGTACAGTCAATGGCATTTTAGGTATTAACTTTAGATACTTATACACTATTATTACATTACTCCAAGACATACTACTTAACAGTTCTGTGGCCATATTGAAGTGGGACCTAATCCACAGGAGGGAAGACGCAGTTGCCAGTTTAAACGTCCTGAATAAATACTTCAATATTTAAAAAAAAAAATCTTGTACCTCGGTTCTTTTCTATATAACAGGTGAAAAAGTTTGATAACTTCCTGAATATTTTACTTGTCAATGTAGAAAGAAAATGCTCTGTAAACATTTAAAGTACAGAATTTTACTTCACCTTCCTGTCTTAGAGTTTTACGGAAGAAAACACCAAAAACAAAAGCCAAAACCAAGTAATTCAAATCAAACACCATTTCCTTAGTGGCCTAGGTAGAAGCTTAGTGTAAAACTTCCTTATCACTACAAGTATTTTGTAAGTAGCAGACAAGGAATTTTATGCATCTGCCTCTAAAAATGCTATTTTAATGAGTAAATAAAATAATCATTTGTTCTCTCATTACCTTAAATCAGTGTTCTTTTAAATGTGTGAGAGCCAAAGTAGGATCCCAAGGCAGTGTTGGGAGCTATCTTAATGCAGAAAAGAATAACTTGAGATTCATCCAGCTTTTTAAAGTAAAGTGTGCAAAAGTTATCTAATTTTAATGAGAGTCTGGAAAAATAATACAACTATAGCTCCTGACCTATGTGAATAGTTTTGGAGATACTTTAAAGGAGAAACATTATTTCACAGGGAAGAGTACTACACAAAAGACCTCTTCCCTCTAAAAGTGCAACAATTCAATTTTAGAGTTCATAACTACTTTCTAAAGCTATGAGTGAAGTATTTATGCCGTTTGTAAAATAAGCAGACACCATGTCTATTAAGACCTAGTGGTGGTTTTCATCATTCTATTTCCTGCTACATCTCTTATTCCTGAAAAAGGGAAGGGGGGGGGGGGGGAAAGAAAAAGGAAAAGAAAAACCTCTGCAGTGAAACAGAACTAACAAAGTCACTTTGCAGAGTGAAAGGATGTTTTTTACAAAGCACATTTTACTGCTGGCTATCAGAAATTTGTGAGCTTTTCCTGTACATCTAGAGGAGAAGAAATGTAGTAATTTTTCCCCTCATAGAGACATCGGTATCTATCCATTGCAGCTGTCTGTCCTGAAAAGGAAATTTCCTGGAGGTACCGAAGACAGATGAAGCTATTAGCTGTAAAGACATGACCTGAAGATACAGCATATGAAAAGAATTTGGCTATGGTAGTTGTATACTGAAAAAGCATAGTTAATCATCCAGCTGGTCTGAGAAAAGGCCCAGTAAGAAGAATTCTTTGAGATTTGAGATGATTCAGAATATTTATTTTGAGTCTGGATAGGACACAGGATGAATCAGCTGCTCCTGTTTCACCTACACTGCAGGTCTTCTCTTAGTTTCCATGCATAATAATAAAAAAGAGATAATAATAAACCCAGGAGAACTGACATAGAAGAGGGAAATTTGGCATAAAAACACAGTGAGACATTCTTACAAGAAAATAAGGGAAGTCTCAACAATTTTACAAGCTCTCTTAGTAATGTGCTCTTTTAGATGCTGAAGGATAGCAGCTTAAAAGGAAGAGAAGTTACTTAGAGTGATACAGTAGCAGATATGGACTATCATCATAAGCATCTTGACTGGCAAGAGAAATTCGGTGATAGTTACAAAAGTATTGAGTCATAAAATTATTTATTACTTCTTGCCAACAGGAGAGAAAAGAGAATGTATTCTTTCTCATTGCACAAAGAATGAGTTATTCAATAAGCCAAATTAAAAATAATTTAACATGATAGGGAGGCATTTATTTATTTATAGTACCATGTCATTCTTGGTTGCTTATTCTTCTCTCTCTTAGGTGAAGGCATATATGCAAATTTTCTTTCTCTTTTCAAGCTTAGTAAAGAAAGGTTTTTTTTCAGATGAGTTTCTGGATAGAAAATGAAATTAAAATTCAAAATCAAAATCTATTACTATTCCAACATCAGTTTGTTGTTTTTAACATGTTTTCAGATATGCCTATCCTCTGGTATTAGTCTTTGAAACATCCTTTAAAAGGAATATTAATGAAGAAATATGTATTTCTGCAGTTTGTCTTACAGTAGCTATAGTGGCACATATTACTGGAAGAAATGGTAAAGACTGTTCTGGTATGTTGCTTCAGCAGCAGAAGCAAGGGTAGATTTCTGTAAATGGAATTTACATTCTCATACTTTGGAAAATATGCAGTTTGCTTACTCCAACTGCCTGGTTTCCAGTTGCCAATAGGTAAGTTATATCTACAGTCTGGGTAGGGGTGGCACTTTTTAAAATTTCCATGAGCAAACGTGTTATTAGAATTTATTGTTTTAAAATCTCACCCATTTATTTCACTCTGAATGAAATAAAAATTAGTTACAAAGTGAGGAATGAAAAGAACTAGTGAGCAAACGCCACTCAATACTGATTAATGATAAACAATAGGCACAGAACAGATTTACATGGATGTATTGGATATGGCTGGGATTAAGTTAATTTTCTTCACAATAGCCTGTATCTCATTATGTGTTTTGCATTTATGGTGAAAAGAGTGTTGATAGCACAGGGATGTTTTAGCTGTTGGTGGGCAGCACATGCACAACATCAATGCTGTCTCTGTTTCTCACACTGCCCCACCAGCAAGCAGGCTAGGGGAGATGATACAACGGGGTCAGCTGACCCCAATTGACCAAAGGGATATTCCATTCCATATGACATCATGCTCAGTAATAAATACTGAAGAAGAAGGAGGAAAGTGGAAAATTTGGAGTTAATGAGTTTGTCTTCCGAAGTAAACATAACGCGTGATGGAGCCCTGCTTTCCTGGAAATGGCTGATGGGAAGTAGTCAATTAATTCCTTGGTCTGCTTTGCTTGTGCAAACAACTTAGCTTTACCTACTAAACCGTCTTCATGTCAGCCCATGAATTTTCTCACTTTTTCCCTTCTAATTTCTCTCCATCATCCCACTGCAGGGGAGTGAGTGAGTACATGTGTGGGGTTGAGCTGCTCACCGGGATTAACCTAGAACATTGGTTTAGAAAGAATTTCTACACACCAATAATGATCTTTCACTGCAGAATTTATCATATCTGAAAGGCTGACTCTCTTTACAGGGAATTACAAGAATTAAGCTTTACAGAATTATGTCCAATATCTCCAAATACTTCAAAATTTACTTCAAAATTTAGCACAGGATTGAGTGATTTTCACATTATCACTACCTTTAGGGCCAGAAGAAATAAGATTCTCTTAGGAATATGTTTTATTTTTACTCAAAAAACAAATAAAAAATAAATCTATTTTTACTCGGTCAAATTAATTTTGATCAAATCAAACTTTTTCGAATATCCATCAGGTATTAAAAATTCATATAGTTACCAATATACAAAAAATTGAGGATACACATTCCCTGACTCTAATGTTTACTACCTAGCAATCAATTCAAAGCAAAGTAAGCCAAAGATAAGATGATCTTGTACAGATATAAGCTGTCATTTGTTTGAACTCTTTTTCAGATTCCAATACTTTAAATTGTATATAACCTTCAGAAGAGGAATTACTGTTTAATAAATAACACTCTATTACCAAGAAGAAAAGCATCGGAGAGTTTTCAAGAATTGTGTTTTGAAGAGAAAGAAGGTTTTCTGTTAAGAAAATAACAACTGAGAAAGAACACAAATGGTGAGAATGATAGGAAACTATTTTCTGAAAAGGAGAGAAAATACTCTATCTTGGAAAACCTATCTATCTTGAAGCAAGCTATAATTTTGGTATTGACTTCACTAGAGTGAACTTCAATTTACTTTGGTAAAACGCTCTTTCATTTCTGTAAACATCCTCCTATATTTATTTCCTGGTTTTTACTAACCACACTTTTCTCTGGGTCTCTGAAAAGTACCCAAGCTTTTATTAACAGCACAAGGAGGAAGCCAAAAGACAAATTTGAGGTATAACCTCAGCAACTTCCAAGCAACTCATTCACATTTCTAGAAACCTTATGCTTCCAAGCATGAAACCACATCCTAATTTACTAGTCATTCATTATTTCCTAGAAAAATACTACCACACATTAAACACTTGATCGCCTTTCAAAAATTTCTCCTCTCCTGAGACTCTGGGACACAGACAGGTTTTGCAACCCATCCTTAAGGCTGCAAAGTCTGTTTCAGATTAAAAAAATTACAAGAATTTCTCATTCGAAAAGTTTTTGTCACATTTTCACAATTAATTTGCAGTTAATATGATTTAATATTCTTGTGCTTGGAATGGATATTTTTAGAAGAGGTTTCGATACAAACTGTTTAAAATCTAAATGCTCAAACCTCACAAAGAAAACAATGAGCAGGTTGCTCCTTAACGTTCCATTAAAAAATTTCTGGAAAGAGCAGTAATTAATTTATGCACAGAATATCAAGCTCTAGGTTCTATAAGTTGATTAAACTGATATTTACTGCAGAACTTAATAATGTATTGAAAATATGGGTAATTTAAATAACCAAACAATATTTCATCATTAGAAGTTTTCACAGTTCAACTTTTTGCTAAATCAAAAACAGATGACAGAATACAGTTAAATAAATCTCTGGGGTATCTATTGCTTATGTGCCCATGTGGATGAACTATACTACCTGTTACTGCGTGTAAAAACTAATAATTTAAAAAGTTGTTAGCAAAATGAAAAGGTGAAAGATTCAATAAAGAGTTAAAATCTGACTTATCTGGCTTATCTTGTCAAGCAGACACTGACAAATGAAGGCTGATGGAAGGAAAAACATACAACGCCAGTCGGTACTTTCTTTCTCTCATGTGGGTGAATTTTCTCTTATTTGTCTACAATTAGGTTTGCTGCTCCTGAGCCATGCTCTTCTCTTCTAACAGGGGGTTGTCAAGTATATAATGAAGTGATTGACAAGAGTTGACAGCTTTCCTATTGTCATTCAAAACTTAAAGGACAAAATCCAAATACAAGTTAAAGAATTAATTCTTTAAGGCAGATGAGCCTTGTATGAAAGAGGACCCACCATCCCACATCCACTTGACTAAGGTAAGTAAAGTGGAAGATGGAGAAGAATGGCAACAGGTTTCTGCTCATCTCAGGCGGCGTCACAATCTGTGCATACGCCCTGTTACTAACAAGGCCCTGCAGGTTCCATTGCAGAATAGATATGAAGGCCTGCAAGTGGAACTGACTCCAAGGGCCAACAACTCACACAGCCTGGAAATGTCCCCTGAGTTAAGCAAACCAAAGCCACTAATTAAGATGGCTTCTGTAAAGAAGAAGAGGAGGGTCGTTGTCATTCGTGACTCCCTTTTGAAAGGTACGGAGGGTCCAATACACAGATTGGACCCATTGCACAGGGAAGTCTGTTGCCTGCCTGGGGCCTCAGTTGGTGATGTGTCAAGATAACTTCCAAAACTTGTCAAGTCCACAGATTATTAACCACTACTCATTTTCCAGGTGGGTAATATAAAAACAAGCTAGAAACCACAAAACAATCAAAAAGGACTTTAGGACCTTAGGTCAAATAGCGAAGGGATCAGGAGAGCAGGTTTTATTCTCTTCTGTCATACGGAATGATGAGGGAAGGAGTGTGAGGAGCCAGGAATTGAATGACTGGCTCCGAACATGGTGCGAAGAACAAAACTTCGGGTTCTTCGACAATGGGTTGGCCAACATGCCAAGCCTGCTGGCAAATGATGGGGTACATTTGTCCCATAAGGGCACAAGGTTACTCTCTAAAAAGTTGGTCAGACTAATCAAGAAGGATTTAAACTAGTTTGAAAGGGGGAGGGGGACATCACTAGATTAAATCATGGGAATGGTACCTCAGGGTCTGAGGGCCGGTGTGGTGGTGAGAGCCCCTGGTCTGCCACCTGAGTGGAGGTGAAGAATAGCACTCCAAGTGGCAGCTAGAATTCAAAGGGAATTCTTGGGTTACAAACCACCACTAGTAGATAGTCAGGACTTGAGCCTATTCCACTTCGGAAAGGGGTGGAAATAATAGCCCAACTGAAGTGCATTTACACCAATGCATGCAGCGTGGGCAAAAAAAAAAAGGGGAGCTGGAAGCCCTTGTGAGGCTAGAAAACTGTGATGTAATTGCCATCACAGAAACGTGGTGGGATGATTCGCACAACTGGAGTGCTGCCAGGGGTGGCTACAAACTCTTCAGGCAGGACAGGCTAAGAAAGAGAGGTGGTGGGGTTGCCCTCTATGTTAGAGAAAGTTTTGATTGTGTAGAACTAAAATATGCTAATGATAGGGTTGAGTGCTTGTGGGTTTAAATCAGTGGAACCCACAGTAAGTCAGACATAGTGGCGGGAGTCTGTTATCGGCCACCCAGCCAGGATGAGGAAACCGATGAGCTCTTCCACAAGCAACTGGGAGAAGTGTTACGATCTGTTAAGCCTTTGACATCATTTTTCACAGCATTCTGCTTGAGCAACTGGCTGCCATGCGCCTGGACAGGCACACCCTCTGCTGGGTGAAAAACTGGCTGGATGGCTGGGCCCAGAGGGTGGTGGTAAATGGAGTTAAATCCAGTTGGAGGCCGGTCACGAGTGGTGTTCCCCAGGGTTCAGTACCGGATCCAGTTCTGTTCAATATATTTATTAATGATCTGGACAAAGGGATTGAGTGCACCCTTACCAAGTTTGCAGATGACACCAAGCTGGGTGGCAGTGTTGATCTGCTTGAAGGAAGGGAGGCTCTGCAAAGAGATCTGGACAGGCTGGATCAATGGACTGAGACCGACGGGACGAGGTTTAACAAGACCAAATGCCGAATCCTGCACCTGGGACACAACAACCCCATGCAGCGTTACAGGCTTGGGGAAGAATGGCTGGAGAGCTGCCTGGAGGAGAAGGACCTGCGGGTGTTGGTTGACAACCAGCTGAATATGAGACAGCAGAGTGCCCAGATGGCCAAGAAGGCCAATGGCATCTTGGCCTGTATCAGAAACAGTGTGGCCAGAAGGTCAAGGGAGGTGATTGTGCCATGTACTCAGCACTGGTGAGGCCACACCTCGAGTGCTGTGTTCAGTTCTGGGCCCCTCAGTATAGAAAGGACATTGAGGTGTTGGAGCGCATCCAGAGAAGGGTGACGAGGCTGGTGAAGGGGCTGGAGAACAAGTCCTACAAGGAGCAGCTGAGGGAACTGGGGTTGTTTAGCTTGGAGAAGAGGAGGCTGAGGGGAGACCTCATAGCTGCCTATGTCTGCCTGAAAGGGGGCTGAGGGACAGCGAGTGTTGATCTCTTCTCTCAAGGTGATACCACAAGAGGAAATGGTCATAAGTTGCACTAGGGGAGGTTCAGACTAGATATTAGGAAGAATTTTTTTACCGAAAGGGTGGTCAGGCACTGGAACATTTGCCCAGGGAGGTGGTTGAGTCACCATCCCTGGAGGTGTTTAAAAAACGGGTAAATGAGTTTTTGAGGGACATAGTTTAGCAGAGGATGGGTGCGGTTGGACTTGATGATCTCGAAGGTCTTTTCCAACTGGAAGAGTTCCTGACTCTATGATTCTAAGGATGGCCTATTTTTATCCATCAAAAATGAACGAAATATGCTATTTTTAATACATGGCAAAGGACCATCATGGACAATAAATAGGTATAAATACTACATCCAGAGACGGTTCAAAGCTTCTTTAGCAGTATAGGCAAAACACAAGGTTTTATAAACCTTGGAACAGAGGACTCAGTTACATAGGTGTATGGGAGGGGTGAGCAACAACCCAGAAAGTAAGGAAGGAAAAGACCGTGAAACTATGAAGGTAGGAAGAAAGGATCAGTGAGATTGCAAGAGGATTTGGAGATAAGGTGGCTGGAAAGCATGAAGTGCTTTTTAACATAATCTAGAAAAGATATGGAAGGGTCAACAGTGTTTCAGTGAGCTAGAAACAGGATCATGAATCTCTGTTTTGTCAACTCATTCCCTATCCTGAGCACGACTTCCCTGTCTGTTCTTTGAAATGCAAGGACTCACATTTCTGTTCATCCCCTCTGTGTCCTTATCATCTATAGTCACCTCCGTCTGTCACATTCCCTCTGGAAATGTGTCTTCGAGGGAAAATGGCTGAGACAAAGACATGGAGGAATTGCCAGAAAGAGCAGGTTTAACCTATTCCTATAGGGGATATGATGACTCCCAAGGCATTTTGGAGGTAGGAAGTGGATGAGCAGGCACTACTAGCTCCCTCCTCTCATCCCTGTTCTCTCTCCATATCCTTCCATTCTGCACACCCTTGGCTCTCCTGAAGAGGTAAGGAGCACCACCAACAGACATTTATAGAACACTTAGAACACTTAGAACTTGTCTGTTCAGGTTGGAATAGAGCATCTCCAGCTCCTTTATCTTTAACATCAAGGGAACTAGTACCAAACTTTGCATCTCAGGCCATTTGATCACAAAGAGTAAATCACTGTAATGGCAAAGAATTTGTGGAATTAAATGCATATAAATCCCACATAAATTTATAGAGTAGTAATAGGTATATTACTAAAATAAAATCCAGAAATGCAAAAGGAAAAAAAAAAAAAATGCTGTTAGTTCAAAAAATCCATTTATTACATTGTGCAGCATGTTCAACCAGAAAAATATAGAGGAATATGGGACACAGTTGGGTGAACATCTGTATTTGCATTTACTAATAATTATATTTTTATGCACCTTTTATATTTGCTGTCATTTGTTTTAAAAAAAAACAAACAAAAAAGGGGAGAAGAGATGCTGTTTTACATAGATTTTGAAGCAAACTAATTAAACAATTCTTTGACTAAATTAATAAGATTAATTCTGCAATCAAAATCAAAGTGTAGATTTTGAGAATATAATAGGTAACTTAGAAGGTGAAACATAACTTAAAATACAAAAGTTAGCAAAACTTTAGCCATGGAACTACATTCAGAAGACCTGTATGCCTAACAGATAGTGTTAGTCACAGTGCAGAGCACATCTCCCTGTTGAAGAATTCAAGGGGTTAAATCCAGATAAAGAGATACCACATCAAAAGGGATTTTTATCAGACACTCACTGTCTGTCTGGTCTACAGCTATCAAGGTCTTGCACATATAGCCAGTGAATCTTGTAACTTCCCAGGGATTCTGAGTAGAAAAAAGGCATTTTTTTTCTGAAGCTCTCTACTGTCTCTGGCTTGTCACCTCTAGAGTAAGGAGACCTTGTTTTCATAGGATTATCTCAGAATAATATATACATGCACACTGAATGGAAAATCAGGGAAATTCAAAAATAAAATAATTGAAAATGAAATGTCAGAAAGTTGAGTTCTACTTATAGAAATGATGGCTGTAACTCTACATTAGTATCTTGGATGAATAGTTAACTCTATTTTGAAATTATATGTATTTGCTCTTTGGTTAAAATACTTCTGGTTTTTGAGTTTCATTTTCAAAATACTGCAAGTTATTTATTTTAGCATTTCCTTTTAAAATTTTACACATTCTACAAATGCTTTTTCTTTTCTACATCTTTCTTTTTGACATCAGTTCGGCACTACTTAGGCTGTGTTAAACCTGACACAAATTTGTAGTTTGTAATATAAAATGAGTTAGTAGTTATCTCTAATGTTAGAGGTACTTTCAGTTATGAACAAGGCCACTGAGTTAAATAATAATCCTTAAAAGTATTTCAGTATTTATATGCAGTGCTGCTTACGTGCTAACTTGGAGTCTTATGAATAAGGGTAAATCATCATACATGAAGCATAAATAATGCAAACCTAACAGGGTACTACTTATTTTCTCTTAAGACTTAATCTTAGCAATGTTACCTGATAAAAAAAAAAACCCAAAAGTACCACAATAAATATTTATTAAATTCAGAAAGTTGACTTCAGTTTTTCTCATATTCTTTTTTTTCTGCTCTACAAAAACTTAGCATCAAAGGACATAAGCTGTTGAAAAGATTTGAATATTTTCCAGGGATTGTTTTATCCTCTAGAAAGTTACTGTTCAACTCATTCTGCAGTATTTCTCCTCTTTCAAAATTTTTTCTTTGAAGTAGGGATTCACTAAAATTCCCTAAAATTCCTTTGTAGTAGAGAGTCACTAAATAGTCGTATGAATATTTACTTGAAAATGTCATTAACTGAATATTGCTATTAGTAATAAAGGCTATCAAAGTACCAGCTATGTGTTTTCTCGGTTAACTAAGGTGTTTTTCTCTGGATGACACTTCCTGACAAAAAAGGGGAAAAAAAAATCAATATGTCTTATTATGCTAACCAAGCTGGACTGAAGAAATTTGTAAAGTTAGATTTTTCGGAAGACTTACATACTTGACTTTATACAAATACTGAAGGACAGATTCCAAACAGTAAATACCAAAGCAAATAATCCACAGTAACAGCTAAAAAATAGCAGCAAAGAAAAACATATTTGCACTAGCCTTCTTGTAAGCCTTTCTTATCTCTCCTTTACTAGACTATAAACATTCCACTCTTTAAATGTTTGCGTTTTTAAAAATTATTTCAGCTAATGATTTCTTGTTGACTACAACACAACACAATAAAACTTACTATGTGTGTATTCACAAATGTACATATTGGCTATAAGTGGTTGGGGTTTTGACTGTAAAAAACTCTTTATCTCCTGCCTAAAGTATTTTTCTAAAGCTGTAGCAATCCACAAATGTTACACAGACTACATTATAAAATGAAATCTGACTGCAACAGATTGTAGAACGTTAATTTTATTTCGGTCACAGTTGTGGTTGGTCGTGACAGGAACGATTTTACTTCTGTTTTGTCTTATTTCCTCATTTTGATTTTTATATATTTAAGAAAGCTGATTATTCTAGTTCTGTTAGGCTGAAACCTGACTTCTGAATCTAACTTCTTTAAAGCCTTCTGCGATTCTTTCTGTAAGCAAAAGGTCTGGGAATATTTAATCAAAATTCAATGAATTGGGATACTGTCACACATAGAATTGGGATTAAACAGGACTATGAGGAAAAAGATTATTTAAAGGAAAAGAAAATTAAGAGAAATCAGGAGAAAAAGTTGGCTAGCATTCCTGAAGATATTTTCTTAAGCTTCCAAACAACTAGTGAAGCATCACTTGCTGCCCTCCCTTCCAAGACTCCTCTTATTCTTTCTCTTGCAGGTAAAGTGAACCAATCTGAGCAGAACAGACAGTAGGAGGAAAAAAAGATCAGTGCCTGCACAGCTTCCTTTATCCATAATTCTGGAGCTCCACAGATTGTTGATGTTGTAGGCAAAGTCGTTTCAAATTATAAAGTCTATATCCACATGTTCAGAATAACCTATCCCTGAAAGGTTTAAGTATATTAAATTTGGATGGCTGGATGAGAACAAATACATTTCAAAGTGCTTGTGTGTGTCCTTAACTATTCCATTAAGGAGACAATGCAGAAGCGACAATACCTTCCATTATAGCAACATTTGCCACCTACTTAGACTCTGATTAGCTGGCTTAACCAAAATAATCTTGTGAGTAGAGATAACCATGTTATTAGCAGGACTACAAGAATAATTGCTTTGACCACAGAAATAATTGCTTTTTGAACTAGTACTAATTAGATACTCTATATTTGCTTTCTTGTCCGAATTAGAACAACAGTACTGATCGCTAACGATCAGTAGGAGAAAATTCGATTAGTCTATTAATGCAGCATTGGAGCTCTCTTTAGTTTAGCAAACAAAGTAGTTTCTGAAGCTATTTCTGTCTGAACACAGAAATATGAAGATAAACTCAGCTGAGGAACACGTACAGGTTTTTAACTCAACTGTTGAAGTAATAGATGACAGCGGATGACTGTCGATGCCTAGAAATTAAAAAACAATCTTGTTCGGACTTATTTGGGTTTGAAAAAGGTGTGCTGCAGTTCAAGCAGGAATTAACTCAGAAAACTGTAAGGATTACTCTATAAAGCACGTCTGACTGGGTGATCAGATCAGTATCCTCTGACCTTATATCAAACCAACCACACTAATTCTATATGCATCTCTGATAAGACAACAAATAGTTGCCTGTTCAAAGTCCGCTGTGGGGTTGCCATTTATCAAACAGCTATAAGTGTTTCTGTATAACAAGTCTTTAATATTAAATTTTAATATTGCAACAGTATATGAGGGCTAGGTTCAGGGGATCCTATTTGTATTAATATTTATGACAAAAAGAATATCTAGCAGAATGTTTGTCAATGACTAAAGAGGAAGTTACCAGAAGTTTGTGAATGTCTGCCTCTCAGTAACTGCTACACAGCTTGCTCTGCTATTGCTCTTGTATCTGCTTCTGTTAGACACATAAGCCCCTCCCCATATGTTTCTGGCACAAAGAACTGTCAAAGTACCATGGAAATACATCTCAAAATTCTATGAAACTACCACACAATTGTAACAATCAAGGCTACCCTCAGAGAGCCCAACAAACAAGGCAGAAGTGGAGCTAGTGCTGTTTGGATTGGGATACAGGCAGATCTGAAAAGACTAAATAAAACTTTCTTAGGTCAGAAATCACTCACTGAGAAAAAATATCTCACCAATGTTATCCTGCAGGCCCCTAGCTTTGCACTGAGAGGATGGTATTAACAGTTGAAATGCTGCTATCACTTTCTAGGATTCAGATTTACTTATGTGACTGAGGATTGTGGCAATACAACCAGCGAAACCATTGGATTTGAATCCTAAGGAGATACAAACCACGTATCTTTAGCTGTGAATTTTTATTGACAATGAAAACAAACTGCTAAGAAAAATAAAGTCATTCAACATAAACTGAAAGTTAGACCAGGAAAATGGACTTCACTCTACCCACACGTCTCTAGTACTGAGACAAGTATTGGCAAAAAAAGTACCAGCACACAAAAAGCAACCATGTAGTAAGAACTGAATTTTGACACGTCCATGGTGAAGGCATCTCCTTCTCAGAAGCTACACTGAAGGTACATGGCAAATCTGGAAGTATTCCAGTGTTTACAGGTAGCAGTAGAGTCAAGAAACTCTTAGAGATGTAGTTTTCATGCCTTCCCCATGCATATACGTAAGTATTTCACAGGAGTAGCCTATACTATGCTAATATTGAGAATGGAGATTATGTCAGTGTGGCAAAAAAAAATATTTAACACTTTCAAAGAACTAAGACCTATCTCAATACTTTTAATCAGTAGATTGTAAATACGTATTTTAATATTGATTTATTTGGAAAGGTTTTTTTAATTTTTTTTAAAAAATCTTTGATTGTTTATAGATAAAACTGTAATTAAGGATTAACAACATGAGTGAAGCAAATACTGCAACAGATGTTTTTTAATTCTGTGAATAAAGAGTCCTTTCTCTCCTCATACATTAAGTAATAATGATTGAATTATTAAAGCCTACATAAGATTCTGGAAACCACCACTAAAACTTACGGCTTTTACCCCAGCTGAAGGCCTGGGTTCCAACTGTGGTGCTACAGTCTCTAAATTATGGTCAAGAAACTTATGTCAGCTCAGTCTTTTTTACTCAATTGCTATATTCACAATTATGAGTGTCAGTTTTAAACCTCTTCTTCATACCTTTCAGGTTTTTATAATACCCGAAACGATTCTTTGTAAAATTTCTCATCTCATCTGTTTTCTCTGAATATTAACAATAACATTTTCATTCTACTGGGTGATCATCTGAGTCACGCTTGTTTCTGAAAAAACAAATTATTAAATCCTATAGAACACGTCTTAGCCCTCTGCATATTGGTGAAGGAATTAAAATGGTGGTAGAACAAATGCTGCATATGTATACACTAATTTGGAACACCAGTGCAAAAGATATTGTTGAATACACGCCTTCCATAGGTAATCATGCAAATGTCCTTATTTTTAAAAGTAGCACTAGCTATACAAGATAGTAATTTTAAAATACACAAATATAAATCCCCTGAGGAATGATTTTGAGAGCATGTTTGACCCAGTGTAGGATAGTATCTTAGCATGGGTCTGAAATACAGGTTTGAAGTTGAGTATAAAATTGAATATAGTCAAAAATAGGCTGCTTTTCTAAATTATACATACTCTTTTTGCTGTGTGTTCCGTCATGATTAACAGTTGCAAAACTATTACTATAATTCTTAACCTTAAAAGAGTTACAAGAATCCCATTTGCATTCAGAGATTATTAATAGAGAGTCTTTAATGTTAGAGATTCTCCCCTTGAAGAAAATTACAGTCCAGGTAAAGCATTAGTGAAGACCATTTTAAGATGTTAAACGAACACCTTTTAAAGGCAAAATAGAAATAACATGCAGATAAAAGCTAACAAGCTTCATACGCTTAAGGCCCTTACTATTGTATAAAAAGACTACCTGTTTCATTTAAAACCAAAACTGGTCAAGCTTTAACTCTAAGCAATCTAAATTCATCCAGGAAAGAAATACGGTAGGGTATTTCACAGAGAGAAAGCTCATTTGTCTTTCTTTGGAGCTCTTCATCGTTCTCTCATCTCTCTAGACACATATGATTTCATCCCAATATTTCAGGACAACAGATTTTATTTTTTTTCTATTCTTTCAACAGTTTTCCAGAAATATTCCTGTCACATCACCATAACAGGACTGGAAGAGCCAAGCAGAACATTTCTTTGATAAAGTGTATAAAAAACGCTTCATAAATTGCAGCAAGTTAGTCCTGCTTTTATTTTATGTAAACTTCAACAACAGAATCATTCTAGACATAAAGAAAAGAGAATGGAAAAAATATAAGGAAAAAGTGAATGAGAATCATCTAAAAAATTTTGTTAAAATACAGTAAATAAGGATGGATAATTCTCTTGAAAAGAAAATTCCATCACTCATTCAGCATATATACAGGCATTTGCAAAGAGCTATACTAATTTTATCTTAAAAAAGGGAATGAATATCATTGCTGAACTCATTCTGTCAATTACAGGACTGCAACAGGACTTGAGATTCACTATTTTATATAATGTGATTGTATAGCATAAAAGGTGTCTTGGCATTAAAACAGTTCTTAAAGGAAACTAAGTTAAAATGAATTTAAGAAACACACACAGCAAAACCACAAATCTTCAGAAATAGGTAGCATTCCATTTCATGCAAGGCAAGAAAAGTTTGACTTATTTCCAGGTTTTCTATTTTTTTCACTGAAAATTGCATTAACAACTTAATGCAAAACTCAGTGTCTTTAATGTTTATCTAGGTGAAAAAGACGCTCAGCTACTATAAACCACAGAAATTGCATGGATTTCAATAAGCTATTGTATTTTAAATAGTTGCCTAGTTCATGTGAAGATAAGCTCATATATACATAGACATAAAATGCAAACCCAGCAGCCCAGCCAATTCTAATCAATATTTTTCATCCATAATTTCTCTGGCCTCACAAAACCCATATACAGGCATTTTTTTAATACCAAAATGCATACCGAGGATCAGTTTACAGATATTTTGCTCACAGTTACTAGACAATCGGCTTTACCAATTACTAGAACATTACCTGCGCAGTTATCTTTCCTTGCAATATGAGAATCATGATATCGTTCTAACTATTCTGATTTTCATGTAGTTATAGTAATTTGAATTAAATAACTTAAATAGTCCAACACTGAAATTCTGAATTCTTGTTAGCTTTGTATTAAAATTTGATGTATCAACTTTTGGGGCTACTGTTTCATGTACCTGCTATGGCAAATATAACAAATTATATTTCACCTTGGAACAAATGGTTCTAAATTGCTCTATCACTAGAACCATTTAATGGAAAATAAAAGTTTTCCTTAATTCATGTAACGTTGAACTTCTGAGGACTATTGCTTACTTCTGTCTCAAAGCTATATTGTTAATACAAATAATACAGCTGATGCTGCAATTTATTTTTTGACCATTAAAGAGCCTGACCCTTTTTCAAAATGGAATAAACTTTACCTTAATATCAAAAGCTCCTGGCTGACCCACTCTGCTATAAAGCTCCAGCTGGTTCTTGACAGGTGTTACCCACAGTATCACCTGATTTAGTTGTTGATCAAGCTCAATGAAATCCTTCAGCAGACTCTGTATTTCTTTTTGTTTCTCTGGAAGATCTTTGGACACCTGAAAAAAATAGAAGAAGCCATTTTTTTTGTGCAAAAAGAAGAAATAACATGAAGGAATTTAACACTACACAAATATACACTTACACAAAACGTTAAAATGCAAGTAATATACACTGGTAAGAAGAAGGGAAGAGTAGACCCATCAACTACACTATTATTATTTTGGAAGTCAGCCAAAGCACATGCTTTCCTTAAAAAAAAAAATAAAAAAATACTAAGAAACCCCAACCCACTACACACAGAGATAAAGAACTCCCCACCTCCCAAAGCCCACACCAGCATCAGACTTCTCTTTTTGCCTTTTCTTCACTGTTCTACTGATAGTATGTAAGAAAAAAAAATACGTTACCTCAGTATATGAAACTGCTTTACAGGTGATTTTTTTAATCAGAAAAAGTAATAGTAAAACATGAAATTAATCATTTGGATGATTCCTAACATTTTTTGACTTCTCGAAACTAGATATTTATGTGTTTTCTTACAAGGTGTTTAGAGTTGCCAGTCAATCCAAACATGCATGAGCAGGTGCATAAAGTGAAGAAAAATAATGAAGAAATATATCATCAGTATTGATTGGGACTCTTAGTTCTCCGATTTGCATTCCAAACAGTCAGAGTTTTAACTAAGCACATTCTTCTGTGCCAACAATACCAGAAATTAAGAATCAGCGAATGCCATGGTTCAAATCCAACAGAACTAAAGCACTTGGAGTAAATATAGGTACAGGTTGGAAATGCACAGCCAACTCAAACCTCCATGCTGTCCTTCCCAGATTTTTTTCTATAGCTAGGGAGGTGAGGCGTCACCATACTACAAAACGGGCTACACAGCAAACATATTCTAGGGGAGGAACCACCTATATTTAGAAAGAAAAAAAAAAAATCACAGCAGCAAATATAAGGCCTGGGCAAGGATAAGAAACTATGGCAGCTAATTATTAAAATCAGTCAAGAACTATGGTTAACTTTCCATTTCAACAAAAATGAGGTTTTCCAATGTTCATGGGTTTTCAGCACATTTTTACCACAGGCCCTCTTAAAAGTAGCAAAACATGAGGTTTCTGATACACAAAATACAAATTACCTGAAAGCAACGAAGGCTAAAAAAACCCCAACCCAAACAAACAAAACATTACACCCCAAAAAAACAAACCAAAGTCAAACCACCAGCTGAGAGAATGAAAAGAACGCAACTGCCTCATGACATACACATTTCTTTACAAATTTGCTTTGCAAATACTGATTTCTGTACTGATTGGTATGAAAATATGAAAATAACTCCTCTACATATACTCTGTATATGATTTATTAGAGCATACGTAAATTATATTTGTAATACAAGAAACTGATTTTCCATATGTTTAATTATTTCCGTTGTTCACTACAGCTACCCCATAACATTCTATTTAATACAAACTGACCCCTGAATCAAATCACTTTTTCTGTCTTCCTAATCTTGTTAAATATAATAAAATTCTGTTTCTCCATAATGACCCCAGATATGAAAGAAAACAATTAAAAATGCATTCATTTCCCTTACGTGTTAACTCAATATCGATGCAGACCTTGGCCTAATTTCACAGAAGATTAGTTTCATCTTTCTTATAAATTTAGAATATTAATCTCCAATGTTTAGTAGCTTTAATATTAATGTAAGCAAGTTCCACAAAAATACTGTTAAAAGTAAATAGGTAATCATAGGCAGATAAAAATCCAAGATGACTTAAGAAGTTTTAAAATTCAAATTAATCTGCTTCGAATCAACATTAATCAAGCATTTTAGTTCTACCAGAAGACAAGAAAGAAAAATTCATAAAGTTTGGGCAGAAGGGGGAGGGAGTAACCAATTATATACTAAGGTGTATTCAATCCAGAAAACCAGAAGATGAAAGATTAGGTATTGATGACAGACTGCACTTCAACCTACTGTTTCCCAAAATACTCACATAAGAAAAGAAAGCAAAATAAATCCCACCTACAGTAAGAGGTAAATTGCGATATAAGTAAATAAAGCCTCATCTTACAAATTGGCTTCTGTGCTAAAATTATAGCCAAAACATATGATTGTAATATTTTAATATATAAATAAAAAAGGAAACTAGGTCAATACAAATCATTTTCTTATATACAGAAATTTAATGTCATCCACTTTTATGACAGAAATAAAAAAATAGTGCATAAACAAAGGACTTTCCTGAAAATCAGAAGAATAAACATTTAACAAGGCATATCTTGTAAAATTCTGGTAATGTTTTACATGCCATTGTGTGGAAAACAGATTCTTAGATTCTGGATCTCAGGGATTTTATCTGCTTACAGGTTTTTTTTTCTTGTTTTGGTTTTGTTTTTTTTTTTGTTTTGTAAACTCTGGCATCACACTGTCAAGCTGGCTAATCAAACTAGAACCTGATGAGTTTAAGGCAATTAAAAGTCCGAAGACTGTCTCTTGGGGCATGGTTTGTTTCCAGAGCTAATTCTGCAGCTCACCAGCAGTATAATTTGGGAAAATCTCTATGGAGTAATAGACATGGGCATTATGACTCTATGTCCAGTTTTACGCCCTTTCTGTTGCAGAGGAGGACACAAGGAGATGAGGCCCTCCAGAATCTTCTCTACCTTTTTACTTAACAGTCACCCACACCTCCAGGAGCTCCATCCCCTAGGTGGCATTCTGAAGCTGGTGGGACTTACAGCCATACTTTCTCTGGGCTCTCTCCATGAGTTCTTCGATGCTTCCAGGTATGAGTGAGCAACGACTTGTGTCTCACTCCAATTCTCTTTTCTACATTTCTGCTTTTCTGCCCATCTTGCTTTTATTCATTTGTTGTCTCAGTGTAACCATCTGGTGTTCACCCAGTTTCATCCCACTTAGTATCTTATGTCTTTCCCTCCTATTTAAGAGAGACTGTTAGGTTTCATCAGAGGAGGGCTGATGTTCTTTCCTAAGGGGGAAGACCAATAGGAATGGTGGCCATAAGGCAACACCTGCAGAAGCGTGAAAACAGGGCAAACGTGAGATGCTTTCCCCCAAATCTGCCTGACTGAACACAGGCCTGATAAAGGAGTGTTACAGGCTGGCAAGGAAGAAAAGGTTTAAACGACAAAAAAAAAAAAAAAAAAAAAAAAAAAAAAGGACAGCTTCAACTGGAACATCCTTCTAAATATCTTAGTCCTTTGCATACAAATTAAATGTTTTCAACTTTGCCTTATTTGGCAGAAGATCAACATTGAAAATATACCTTGGTTGGCAACCAAAGGGAAAAAATAAATTTGCAAGTGCAAAGGACAATAAAAGTATGGATTATTCCTTCAAAGAAAAAACAAATTTGATTCCAACATCAAAGGACTATATAATTTCAATGATGTGTGTCAAAACACCAATTTCAAAGCATGTGATGCATCTAAAATTTTCTACTTTGGTTCAAGTGTTAATTAAGTTAATTTATTGGAAGCTTAGTAACAGAATAATAAACAAGATTTAAGCTCTAAATTGGGAAACAGTAGAAGATTCTAATTTTACAAACTGACACTGGTCTTCACAATACTTAATTTTATTCTCATCTTAAACTATCAGACCATTTCCCACTTATTTAATTTTATGTACTCCAATTTTTGCTATTTTCATTAAAATACTAAAAGAAACCCCACAAATAAATTACTAGCAAAGAAATGATAACAACATCTCTCAAAACATGAGAATACTCTGTTGAATTTGAATATTGCATATTTTCAAAGTCTATACGTTCATCTAATATTTTCATTTCTTCCTTCACAAGAAGCCTAATGGTACACTGTTATGTTTTTTCCATCCCTACCCCAATGTAATTATTTTGGTGCAAAAATATGCATATGCTCAGCTTGGCAGCATAGATCTCCTTTCTCATTTCAAATGTTCCAGTTTTCCACTGCTATTTCCTACCTTAGCTTTAGATAATTATTTTTCAGTCTATACACAGGGGATGAAATTGCTGAGCAGATGGAAAAGAATACCAGTTCATATGATAACAGTGTAAAGGGAGGAAAAAGTTGCTTGAAGTATGTCACCCAATGTAAAATTTTATTCTCTGTCCCTGTTCCTTTTAATTCCTTATGAATATCCAGAAAGTAGATTAAACTAAAGCAATATCAATTAAAATAAGTTGTGGAGTTACAGTTCAATCTTGTAACTGAGGAACAATATTCAAAATGAAAAAAGGGAGGGAAGGAAGGAGGGAAGGAAGGAGGGAAGGAAGGAGGGAGGGAGGGAGGGAGGGGAGGAAGGAGGGGAGGAAGGAGGGGAGAAAGGAGGGGAGGAAGGAGGGGAGGAAGGAGGGGAGGAAGGAGGGGAGGAAGGAGGGGAGGAAAGAGGGGAGGAAGGAGGGGAGGAAGGAGGGGAGGAAAGAGGGGAGGAAGGAGGGGAGGAAGGAGGGGAAGAAGGAGGGGAGGAAGGAGGGGAGGAAGGAGGGGAGGAAGGGAGGAAGGGAGGAAGGGAGGAAGGGAGGAAGGGAGGAAGGGAGGAAGGGAGGAAGGGAGGAAGGGAGGAAGGGAGGAAGGGAGGAAGGGAGGAAGGGAGGAAGGGAGGAAGGGAGGAAGGGAGGAAGGAAGGAAATAGTTTTGCAGATATCCAAAATTTATTGCAAATGAATGAACTTGATAAATCATCTTATTAGCAAAGCATCATCTGCCACCTGTTAAAAGTCAGCAAAGCCACTGAAATATATATTTCAAGTAAATATTTCCCTTCTCTCTCACAAGTCAATGTCAAAGTCATTTCCTATTTACTCAAAATGACCAAAGATAAGATAACATAGTTATTTCCCAGCTGCCTGGGAATATAGATGAGGAGATGCATTTCTCCAAAACGTCATTTGTCAAAAAAGAATATGGAGAATTTTCCTAATGGTGAGTGGAGAGAAAAGAAATCTCAAATTCCAGTAACAGCAGTAGAAATTTTGGGCGGTTTCCCCAATATAAGATACTGTGTTCTCTTGCTAATTGTCTCATCAACCTCTCAATAACAAAGCAGCACTTATAAAAGGATCCTATTTTGATTAATCTGACAGTGGATAAAAATTCAGCTTTCCTCATATGCATAATATGATAAATTATAGTAAACTGCAATGAATATAAACAAAAGTATGTTGTGATGACTATTAAAATGTTTTTCTTGTATTCCTCACTTGGGAAGGTCCCTGTGATATACAAAGAACTTTATGTAAGTCGGTTTCTAATGATGGATAAGCGGTAGTGTCAGGTTTGAAAAAATTCACAGTTGTCTGTACACAGAAAAATGAAGAATGTACAGTCTTCTGTAAGAATTGTTTCTGCTCTACTATTACATTTCTGCAAAAATTTAAAGATTAGGAAAAAAGGCGACAGGTGACTACACTGTAATCAGCCCGCAGCATAACTGGACTGAAAGCAGGGTTTTATGCTGTCCAAGCAAGGACTTGGATAATAAAGAAATAGCTAATCTCATAACAACTTTCAATGCAAGCCTTAATCTAGACTTATTGCTAAATCACAACTGACACTTCCATCATCCTAGTAAGATGATTGCATAAAACTGCAATTCTTACATCCATTGTTCAGAAAGTTTTATCTGCTTAAAATTACTGTACCTAGAGCATGTATGAAAGAATGATTTAAAATGGAAAGAGAAGTTAATTTTCATGCATCATTTCTTCATGAAAAACAATCAGTGTAAGAAAGAGTTTCATATAAGTTCAGTTTAGGATGTCATTTAGTTAATTAACAGAACCATTTTCATTAACAAACTCAATATTGACTCTAAAAAAAAACCTATGCAATTTCTTTAAAATAATGAATATTTATGAGCCATTGTGTCTCTGACAAAGCTGGAGTAGAGACTATACTATTATAGGAAGGTGAAAGCAGGCTACTAAAAACATGTATACAAGATTTTTATTTGCTATGTAAATAGTGTTTCATGTTCCACAGAAACAGAGAAAGGCAGGGGTTGAAAGGGACCTTTGGAAATCATCTTAGTCTAACATCCCTGCTAAAGCAGAGTCACCTAGAGCAGGTTGCACAGGAATGCATCCAGGCAGGTTTTGAGTATCTCCAGAGAAGGAGACTTCACAGCCTCCTGTTTCAATGCTCTGTCATCCTCAAAACAAATAAATTTTTCCTCATGTTCAGGCGGAACTTCCTGTGGTTCAGTTTGTGCCAGCTATTCCTTGTCCTGTCTCTGGGCACCATTGAAATGAGCTTGGCCTTATCCTCATGACATCTGGCCCTTAGATATTTGTAAGAATTGATGAGATCACCTGTCAGCTCTCTCTTCTCCAGGCTAGAAATATGAAGATCACTCAGCCTCTCCTCATAAGAGAAGTGCTCTAGTCCCTTAATCAACTTTGTAACCCTCCGCTGGACTCTCACCAGTAGTTCCTTGTATTCCTTGAGCTGGGGAGCCCAGAATTGGACACAGTACTCCACATGCAGCCTCATTAGGAGAAGATAACGCCCCTCGACCTGCTGGCCACTGTCTTCTTAATGCACCCCAAGGATGTCATTGACCTTCTTGGCCACAAGGGCACACCGCTGGATCACTGTCCTCCCAGGTCCTTCTCTGCAAACCTGCTTTCCAGTTGGTCAACTTCTAACCCTTCTCCCCTACACTTGACTTTGTTGAAGGTTCCTCTCTGCCCAACTCTCTAGCCTGTCCAAGCCTCACTGAATGGCAGCACAACCTTCTGATGTATCAGTCACTCCTCCCAGTTTCGTGTCATTGACAAACTTGCTGAGGTTATACTCTCTCCTTTCATCCAGGTCACTGATGAATATGTTGAACAAGACTGAGCCCAGTACTGACCCCAGGCTACACGTCTGGCTACAGGCTTCCAACTACACTCTACGTTGCTGATCACAACCCTCTGAGTTCTGTAATTCAGCCAGTTCTCAATCCACCTCACTGTCCTATCATCTAACCCACACTTTCTAAGCTCACCTATAAGGTTCCTCTGGGAGACAGTGTCAAAAGCCTTGCTGAAGTCAAGGTATACAACATCAACTGCTCTTCTCCCTCATCTACCTAGCCAGTTATGCAATCACAGAAGGCTATCGGATTGGTCAGGCATGATTTTCCCTTGGTGAATACATGCTGACCACTCCCAGTAACCTTCTTTTCTTCCAGGTGCTTGCAGATGACAACCAGGATTAGCTGTTCTGCCACCTTTCCAGGGAGGGAGGCAAGGTTAACTGGCCTGTAGTTTCCCAGTTCCTGCTTCTTGCCCTTTTTGAAGATTGGAGTGACACTGGCTCTCCTCCATTCCTCAGGCACCACTCCATGCCCCTTCAAAGATGATGGAGAGTAGCTTAGGAAAAATATCTGCTAAGACCCTCAGAACTCATGAGTGCATCCCATTGGGGTCCATGGATTTGTGGGTGTCCAGTTGCCTAAATGACCTCTAATCAAATCCTCCTAGACCAAGGGACAATCTTCCTTTCTCCAGACTTTCACTCTTACATTCAGGGTCTGTGATTCTTGAGGGCTGGTCCTAGCAGCAAAGAGGAGGCATTCAGTAACTCTGGCTTCTCTGTATCCTCTGTCACAAGAGCATCCACCTTATTCAGCAGCAGGTCCACATTTTCCCTAGTCTTCCTTTTGCTACTGATATACTTTAAGAAGCCCTTCTTGTTGTCCTTGATGCCCCTTGCCATATTTAATTCTAAGTGGGCCTTAACCTTCCTCGTTGGATCCCTGCATACTCTTACAATGTACCTATGTTCCTCTCAAGTTGCTAGTGCCTTTTTCCACATTCTGTAAACCAGGGGTGACAAACCCACAGCCTGCAGGCCAAATGTGGCCCTCCACCTTGTTTTATCCAACCCAGCATCTTGTTTCTACCCGGCGGCATTGCTGAGTTCCATGCCTCTGCGCGCCTGCCAGCGCTGGTCACATGTGCAGCGTGTGATGTGCGTTACACTGCAGGAGCACGAGAAGGAAAACAGTGGGAGTCGTGAGTTTGGCATCCCTGCTGTAAACTTTCTTCTTCCATTTAAATTTCTACAGAAGCTCCTTGCTCATCCATGCAGGCCTTCTGCCTCCTTTGCTAGATTTCTTGTTTCCTTACAGGCCTCCCAAGACCTAACCTTAATACGTGATTTTTTGCTTGCCTTTATTTTAACTTCTTAATACTGTATTTGTAACATTCTCAAGTTTCATTTTTATTAAAAAATCTTTTTTTTCTATTGATGCAGAAGACTAAAGCAGTCCACAAATCCAATGCACCAAACAATTTTCTGCGTCGTCTGCCTGTCTAGCTTTTTAAAAAGTGAACAAACATATCCCCCGCCTCAATGATTTGTTTTGTTTTTTTCCTGCATGGTAATATAATCATATATATCACAGTCTTCTGAATATCTGTATTCTTTTTATATTCAGTATTTATAACTAATTGTCATTCAATCTGCTCTCTACTGTCTCAGTGATTCGCCTTTGTCAAGGGCATTTTTGAGCACAAGACCCTCTGCCTTGTGTCTCAGCTAAACAATCTAGTCCTCAATTTTCTTTTCTTTATCTTTATTTCCTACTCCATTCCAGAAATATAAAAGTAGCCATAATGGGATGATTTCTGCAGTGACTCTTAATGAAGGATCGTCTAACAGGAAAATTATTTCTAAACAGAAGTGCAATACCCTAATCGTACTTTCTCTGGTTTACAGTAAATAATCTCGTATCTATCCCTCAAGCTACACACAGTCCGTGAGGCAAGCAAACCCCAGCATGTACCCTACACTACTCTTAACCTGTCTGAACAGTTACCTTGAGCCTGTCATTTAAAGTTTTCTTCCTGTAGAAAGCAGAGCACAACACATATGTCGAGGGGAGAAGAGAAAATGGCAGGCCATAGTAGTATTCAGCACAGAGCTCAATGTGTTGTTGCAGTGTTCCAGGAAAGCACATTACAGGGTGTGATAAACCCTGTATCACATAGTTAAGAGCACCCTCTTCTCATGATTTGGCAAACCGTACGAGTTCTATCTCCACTTTTGGTCTTTCCATGTGACAAAGTTCTTCCTGCCTGTAATTTTGTCTCACTTTCCTTCTCTGTAGGCTTCTCCTTCTCCTATTTTTAAGATCACACATTATCCAATTGCTTTACCTTCGAGACCATGGCTCACCGAAAGCCCAGCTTCTGTGCATAATCAGCTCACAGTGGAAATCAGTCAACAGCTAAACTAAACATACTGATTCTGTCTTCCATGCTGTTGCCCACATCTTAGAGAAGCTTCCCAGAAGCATTCGCAAAACTGCAGTGGAGCTTCTATAAACTGTCATCTGCTAGAATGACTGACAAGCAAAACAAAGCCAAAATACATTGCAATGAAACAAATGGAAAACATTTATGCAACATATAGTACCTTAAAATGCAAACTTAGAATCATTATTGGGTTTTCTCTTGGATTTTTCTATAGAAATTAAAAAAAAAAAAAAAGCAAACCACAAAACCTAACATTCTGTTTTGTGAAGGAAATGGATATAATCATATCTAAGATTTGAACAGAGCAATAAAATCAGTATCAAATAGCAATTTCTGGCTATAACCTCCATAATAAGTTAGATAATGAACAAATAGATGAACTGTATTATTTCCACAGCGAACAGAGTTGCTTCGTTTTTTTATTTTGCACTATCTTTTGCATAGCGTAGATCAATTACAATGGGTTGGAATTTTATCTACAGCTGAATATTTATAGCATTTCCTAGCAACAGACAATTTATTCTGTTAAAGATTATAGAGAAAAAAATCAGTATTCCAATTCTAGTGAGTGATCTTGACTGCCAAGCACTGAGCTGACATGTCTGACAGAAAAGGAGTAACAATGAACCAGCTTTTCTTTTTGGTTGTTCTTCAAGAACTACCTGGGTTAGCACTTCAAGGGATTTGACAACTTTTCATTTGTAAGAGACATGCAGTTAATAGAAAAGTTGAGAGTGAAGGAGTGTGTTATAGTTAACCTATAACATGCTTGATGTATAATAAAAGTTCAGTATCATAACAGGCCATTCTCTAGATAATGATCATGAATTTTTGAAAAGACATTGTTAAACTCTGAGAAAAATGGACAAAAAAGGAAGGGGAAAGGAAGGGAAAAGGTAAGAGGAAGTTTGACTTTAAGTTATTTCAGAGCAGTCTGTTTGTGGAAATTTTAATTATTTAGGCATGTTGCAATACCCATAGGCCAATATAATTAAAATACAATCTTTATCTTGTAAATAACAAATAGTATAACATAAGATTTTTAGGTACCTACAATCCTTCTTAGTATAAATGCATGAAACACCTGACATACAATGGCAGTCTGCCTTGGAACTGAAGTTTAAAAAAGCCCAAACCATTGTCATTTGTTAGTGTTTGACATTATGTGAACCATAATTCATTGTATGTGAAAGCTCTCTTAGATACAGAGTTGTTGCAGTGTAGAAAAATGTGTATGAATTTGCCTAAAATGCCTTATTTGAAATCTGGTAATTCAGCAAAATCAATATTACCTCAACATAGCTGTCAGCACAAATGTCTTGACAACTAGTACTTTTTATATTCAATGTACTTGGCATACTTTCTTAAATATATGATGAATATATTCCAGATTCATATGGCAAACAAGAACAAAAATGAATTTTAAGATGGTTCATAAGATAGTACGGTATGTATTGTATACCTACATACATACACATATTTAATCATGATTTTATGGTCTCATTGGCTAGTAAAGACTTTTTACTCCTGCATGACTGTATTTCAGAAGTATTTTTAATTCTTTGCTTAAAGTTCAATACGCAGTAAAGAGAGAAGTAAAGCGCCTTTATGAACACACATCTGAAGTCTTTATGATTAATACAAACATAAATAGATGTGTCTTCTTTGTATCCTGTGAATTATTAAATGATTTCTGATGTCATAATTTCAACCTAGCTCATCCTTGCTTTTTAATCAATTACAAAGCACCAATGAAGTTACTATACATTAACTACGGTACTTTTACTGTAGTTGGAAGTGGCCATAGAAGACTCTTGTCACTTAGAGCATGAATAGACATATTAATTAAAAAAAAAAAGGCAGAAAAACATTATTGGCTAGAACAAATGCTAAGGGGTCCTGAGGGAAACAGCTGCGATCTGCTCAGGTTCAACAGTCTCCTGGCTCATCCGGAAAAACTTGTGAAATAGGAATGGCGTCTACCATCATGCTGATGGGTATTAAGGAATGAGGTGAATTAGCACTGACCTAAGTGACCTGCCCTGCCCTCAATCTCCACTGAGGTTAGAAGCACAAAAAAAACCAAAACCCTTGAGATCCTACTATGCATACTTAAAAAAAAGACCACTGTACCATTGTCTTGTGTTCTGAGGTGGTAATTAATGAAGGAAAATTGAGTTAAACACTCCAGCAGAGGAGTAATATAATAAGAGGTAAACTAACTTCTTGGAAGAGAAAAAGAGATTTCTAGCGTCCTAGTCAGGTCTCCAGGTCCAGTAGTCATGAGCTTATTCTAACCAGAATATTTAAGATGTTTCCTTTAACCAAAACTTTGAAAAAGCCAGGCAGCTTATCTGTTTGATATACTTGAAAATTTTTGTGTAGAAAGTGTTGCAACGGAAAGGAAGAGCAAGAATAAAAGCAAAAGCATGTTGGAACTTTCAGGGCTGAATACCAACATGTAATTGCTCAGACCAAGAAATTCCAATTCATTTGACATGGTAGCGAAAAATTAATTTTCCAATATCTTATCCAACCTCCAACTTAAATGCTTTGTGACTTCAGTGCTAAAAACAATCAAAGAAAAGAAAGAATTTAATAAAGTGGGAAAATACACACTTTTATCTCACTCATTGAGATACTCAATGAGTAAAACGTATTAGGATTTCTGATTTGAAACACAAATTTAGAAAGGGATATCCTCTTTAGAGTCATGATATTCAGGAGAGTCTTCTATGAAATAATCAAATTGTTTTATTTTTCAAAAGTAGAAATCAGTTTAATGTTGATTACCCAAGATAATTTATACATATGTAGTGAAATGTTGCGATGAAAGCAGAGATATGCACTCAGAGAATGTAGCACAGAAAAAAAATAAATATGATAAATAGGACCGATACAAACACCCCATTCATAGATGTTTTGCGGGTTAAGTTTTAAGAAAATGAAACATGTTCCTCACTATTATTTAAGATGGAGAGCTACTATTTAAGTACATTGGGATTTAACTTGATACATGCTGTAGTACATAGAACTTTACTCAGAATAATCTTATTATTATTAACACACATTGTGGAAATGTCAAAAAATATGAGAATTAGTCCTTTCCTCTTCATCCCATCACATATAAATTTAGTCTTATCAAATGTTTTAAGTCTCTCCTGTTCCTTTTAAAAATCCTTCCAGAATCTGTTGTCCCTATTTCACAGGAAGTGAGGGAGATTACAGAGACAGAGCAGTTATACAACTTGTCCTCTTACCTTCTGAGAAAATCACAGTAAGAACTAAAACAGTAAGTAAGGAATGTCTAGGGTCACAGGTCACAGTCCTGGTGACTGTGAAGAATAAAAATCTATTACTTTGATATATGCTGCAAGAAATTCATAAAAAAATATGCCCAGTTTTTGTAAAGCCTAAAATATACCTGGAGAACCAAGAATAAGGTAAAACAAATAAAGCTACAATATAGCATGTATGAAGAGCAAAGGATCCAATCTGTTCTAAATATACTCAAAAGCTTGTCTCAAAGGAAAAAAAGAACAAATATTCAGTAGTATAGCACAACAGCCCTTGATATTGTGCAATTATTGCCTGATTGCTGCAAAAATATTTTGAATATCATAACTTTTTCCTTACAGGAACCTCAGAATAACTAAACCTTTCTAATGAGAGTAAACAATATTCTGTACTATATTGCATGGCTGGGAAAGAGTAATTTATATTTACACCTCTAGTGAATTTAGCTTTTTCAATCTTAATTAGTGGTAGCTGCTAGAAATACACCAACAAAAAGGAATAATAACTATATACACTTCTTTCTTAGAAATTGTGACATTCTCATGTTCATCCAATTAAATAGAAAGAGGGAAAACTTCATTTTGCTATATGTGAGGCAATTTGTCAGTACAGCTAATTAGCAAGCTATGACAAACTGTCATATGTAATTTAGCACAGTGTAACACTCCATTACATTTAAGGCAATCAGGTCACTTATTAATTGAAAGCAAATTCAGGAAAAGATCAATCTTTTGATCTCCAAAATGCTGGGCATATTATTCTAATTTCAAATGGAAAGCACTGAAATCCAACTGTAGTGTTCATTTTCCGAAAGTTTTTCCCCTCCACCCCACAAATAATATAAAAGCAATTGTGGTAGTTCCAACTGTGAACTGAAACTAAGTTGCACTGTGAACTATAAGTTGCACTGACATGCTGGAAATTTGATGTCATAATGCGTAATCTATGACTAATTAATACTCAAGGCAAGTTACAATGCATGAACCATAACCTTGTCATGACTTTGTCTTTCTGCACTTTCTGGGCCCATCTGTTTTTCTCTACACTTGATCAACCAAGCTAAGAAGACCTATACTTTTCCTGGTGGTACAGAAAATGTTCACAAATTATAGCCATGCCACTCCACTCCAATATTTTTTTTGTTCATATAGCACAACAAATTGATTTGCTGTGGCAGTAAACAGTGAAATAGTCTCTACAGTGTCTAGTAATTAGTTCTAATACTACCAGACAAATTAAAAGGCAGCAAAACAAAATGTCTCCATCAGGCACAACACATACAGCAGACGTTGTGAAGACTAAGGTGGATAAATGAGGAGAATGTTGATTTTGGCATCCAGCTTACTTTCAGATAATCTAGCTCATCCCTCTTGGCTGACATCAGACCCAGAAATATTAAAAGAGTAATAAACTCCTTCCAGCAAACTTCTGATTCCACGGTTCACTGGTCTCAGACCTAATCTATCAATCCATTTACTGCACAGTAAAAGGTAAAAAAACCATTACAGATCTGTTACATGCTCTGGCAGGTGGTATATGACAAGAACTGAGTCCGTAACAAACTCCAGAGCCTAGTACCCCTTTTGTATGCTTTGAAGCTTACTTGGCTACCACAGCAGAAGATAATTTCACCTTTGAAAATAAACAAATAATTCTTGATGTGAAGTCACAAAAATAGTTATAAAATACTTCACTTATCATATATATAAAGACTTCAGAAAGATAGTGTTATTTTTATAAGAAATACTGGCTTAGTAGAGGGTACAATAAGTGAAACCAGGCTTGAATTGTCATGCTTTCGAATATAGGCTTTAATCTTCATTTTCTGCTTAAACTATGTCTGAGGTAGCAGCCTATTAGAAATCACTATTCAATAACATTGTCTAAAGAAATGTTATTTTAAAATTATTACTATCCAAAGGAAGAAAAACTCTTCATATATCTATCCTGAAGGTCATTATCATGTGATATAAACACCAAAAGCAAAGACAATACTGAAACAAAAGCAAAAATAGATTCTTTTATGTGACTGCAATTCCTTTCATACTCAATTTCTTTCCTCGGCTTATTTCCATTGCTGCAGGGCAGCAGTTTCTGTAAAGAAGGTCTGAACATAACTTATTTCAAATATGTCACCTGAAGGTTAAGGCTCACAGGTGTTGTTCCCCATTCCCCTGGCAAACCAAAAATTTCTCATAACCTTAGGAGATATTTGGCTACATTCTCAGCTGGTGTAAATTGTCACAGCTTCTCTGAAACAAACAGAACTACTCTAGTGTACGCCAGATCAGGACCTACCTTACATTGTTTATGTAACTGTAGTGTATGTTCCATACTTTGAAAACTGTATCATCCTGCAATATGAGGTAATCAGAAATGGTAGATTGTTACATGTTCGCTTCTAACAGAGATGCCAAAAGACAAAAGAACTAGAAACAAAGGCTTAAAGTATAAGATACAGTCTTAGAAGGGGATAGAGAGACTAAAAATCCCCATAGAAATCTCTCTGTGATGATGTTTGTCCACTGTGCTTTGAGGAACACACACAAAAAAAAATCCTCATCAAAACAACTGACTACAGAACCATTCTCAGGTGGCCTACAGAAGTTCACCTGATATAAAAGTGCCAAATCACACAGCTCTGGCACACAGCAAAAACCTGTGGGGTTTTTTTAGTGATTACAGATCTATAACCAAACAAAGACAATGAACGTCTCTATGCTGGGCCTGTAAACTTTCTTTCCATGATCTTTAATTTTATTATAAACTCTAGAGTTTGAGATGAAAAAAAAAATAAAAAAAAAATGAGGCTTCCTACACCAACATCTGTCAATATCACACAGGGAACAGAAAACCTTCAGAGTAAGGGAACACCTTCAGAGAGCATGTATGGATTTCAGTCTTGTAATTTTCAAACTCAGTTTCTGTTCAATAAAAAATTATACTGCATTTTTCAGTGAGTCAACTACCAAGGGCCAGTGGGAACTCAGTTTTATACATCTCCATAGTTAGGTAACTGAAATTAAAATAACGTGGTTAAGTAGCGATCTCAAATGGAAGTTCAGTTTTCCGGTTTTATTCTGTTTTAGGACTAAATGGAAGTTTTCAATTGGTAAACTCCAAATCTAATATCTTGCCAGACAGATTACTTGGGTCTAGGAGACATAAATTTGTAAAAAGAATGATTCACTAAACAGTACCTTTAATCTGCATATTTCATGAAGACCTAGTTCCTTTCAACAGCATTCATAGTTGCTCTGACCACGACAAGTAAACTGGAATATTTCTGCATCAGCAAGCAGAAAGTGAAAATGCAAATTTTTTAGGTGCATGACAAATTAGTAAAAGCTTGTTCAGAGCTCAAAAACAGATTTTGTTAAAATACATTTGTGCAATTTTACTAAAATTATTTTTTTCCCTTAAAACTAACATGGACTTTTAAATGCTACCACTCAGGTATTTAAATAATGGTGTCTAAATCCATAGTAAATAACACTATTTTGTTCTTGAAGCTGTCTGAAATCTATATACATTGCTTTCAGAAACCCATTTGTAGAGAAAAAGATACTTCTCTCCGAGCACCCAAATAATGATTTATGTGTTCATCTTAAAGTTTGTGAATGTGATCAATATTTATTTACCCACTTTCACCCAAGCCATTAGCTAGTATTCTGAACCTTGTCAGACTGTTTCTGTTAGGAAGAAACTAATGAGAATCCCATATTAGAGAAGTTCCTGTTTATTTCCCAGGTCTATGCTTGAAATTCGACTGTGTTCACAGAAATGGTAACAAAATCCCCCAGGATGTAGTAGTATTGACCAGAAAATCTAACCTGTCTATTCAGAAGGTACTCTGAAGATTTTCTCACCTACTCTTCCCTAGAGTTAAACACAACTCTCTTTTTTCCCCATGCATCCTGGACTTTAATAAATAGGTACTATAGATTAATTTCCCAGATGCTAATTTTGCTGCCAGTGTTAGTGGAAAACCTTCAGCTGATTCTACATTGACATTTTCTGGCCAGCCTAATTCGTACCTTGAGAGACTGTCTTCTGGACAAAGCTTTCTACCATTTCTACTACATGAGAAGCAGTACCTACATGAGACCACTCAAATTATTACCTGTCTTTACCAGATTTGTCATTCATTGTCAACAGTTTTCGACACAAAAATATGCTACTTTAACAATCGAGTACGCTAAAATCCTCCCTTATTTCTCCCCATGAGTATGGAGATCCCAGAAAGCAAAATTGAGTAGTACTTGGCTACACAGAAGTCAGAACTCAAAGCTCAAAATTGGAAGAAGAGTGGTGGAAGATGAAAGAGTGTTTGCAGCTTTGACCTCAGGGCTGGGAAGATGAAAGAATTGGCCAGTATCTCCATAAAGGCAATCAGACATTTGCTATTGCTTCTCACACACCTGAGTCACAAAAGCTAGAATATTTGCTGTATGCTCAAAACAACCAGGTTACAAAAATTATACTCTTCATTCCACCCTTAAGCAGTAAACCTGTAATTTAGGGAGTGTATTTGGATGCAACACCACCCCTTCATGGTCTTGGTTTTCTGTCATTGTTTCTCACAGCAACGTACTGTACACATTTTTCTTCCTCGGGTTCATTATGCATACAAACATCCCTTCATAGAGAAAAAGAATACATATCAGAAAATATACAATGCAAATATTTGCTGCAGATTAAAAGTTTATACCACAGTTACATCACTATTATGTCTAACCTTTAACAAGCGATGGTTAGCCTCCTTCAGTGTACTCTCAAGCTTATGTTTTTTGTCTGGGTTCAGTGATGCACTTCCAAGTGTTATTCCTCCGGTTTCATTTAATCGTTTCAGTATTCCCTTGTGTGGCGGCAGCTCTTCAACTCTTAACTAGAACAGACAAATACAGCAGTTAAGATGAACTGTGGTAGAATTTTCAGCTCTCTTATCTTCAACCTTATTGATTCGTGTATCAGCTGAAGGAATAAACTCAATTCAAGACACAAACAACCATTACTTTCTGAATGTATAAGGCTAACCCCTCCCCTGAAGAGATTCTCTTAGTGGATCAAGCCTAAATAGAATCCTAAATGAGAAAATATGGTGTTTCCGAAAATATTAACCACTGTTACATGATAAATTCTATTTCTGGACACTCAACAGCTCATATATATTAATTTAAAAAATCTTTTCATATGGTAAAGGGAAACCACTTTGGAGAAGGGGTTTAACATATCCTGTGCTGTGAACAGTCACCCAGATGATATCTGGTGAAAAGCCCTCCCATCTAATCTCACAATTAAGTTTGTTTATGAATGCTTATTAAAAAAACACAAGTAAAGCCAAAGCATGTAATGAATCATCTAAATGTACCACTTATCCATCATGTATGCAGTTATTGCAAAATGATATTGTCAAAGAAACTTGATGCATCAAATAAGGATAATGTGACTAAAAGACGAAAGTTCTTCAAATTTTTATTAACATAAGCAGGCAAGTATGAAATGAACCACACTGCAAGCCAATGAATTATTTATTTGCTGCATTAGCGTGTATTCTCTTGTGTAGCTCCAAAAGAGCAAGGTGGACTGTAAAAACGAGATACAAATAAGAGATGCTAACACCTTTAATTTTGGATTAGGTATCCCTTGGAAATACTATAATTGGGAAATATTTGTGTACAAATGAGGAGTGGGAGCCATTGCGATTTTAAACAATCAATTTAGACTATAAATCTGTAATCATGTCTGCAAATTGTAAGACACATCTAACATCCTCATAAATACTTTTTGCCTTCATTCTGATATACTCAACAATGGAGGCAAAACCTCACAAATTCTGCATCCAACTCGCATCTTATGCTGAACAGTCAGAGGGACAAACTCAGCACATAGTTAAGTCTTCATTTCCTCAAATGCTACTCAACCTATCTTTGTTTAGAAAAGAAACTTGAAGTTAGGTTTTTACTAAAGAGTCTTTCAGATTTTTTTCAGATTTTGTTGGAAGAAGGGCAGAACAAACTCTGACAGGTTTTCTGCAGAGTCTTTCATGCTTCATTCCAACACTTGCTGAATTTGCTCACCTTGAACTGGCATAAAGGATAACTAGTCCTTATCCTCAAGAGAGAACAGGAAACCTTTAGGCAGGCACTCTATAAGTAATACGCATTTCCAACTACAATTTAATTTATTAATGAGCAAGTTATTAAACACAGTCATTCTACTGCATACATTTCAGAAACTAAACTGAGCAACTGGATTTATTTATTAGCAGTACCGCAGTACCATAGCCTAAAAGCTCCGACATCTTCATGAAAATATTCCAGCCTTTTAAAAAAAAAAAGCATTTAATATTCTCTCAGGTGTTCAAAAAGAATTTTAAAAAAATCACCTAGATTTTTAGTCTAGAAAGTGTTGCAGGGATACTTTAACCAGTTGACATATATAATTACGCATGAAATTCCTATCTGGAATCTCTTGTGAGATTAGTACAATTTCATAAGTGAAAGGTTATAAAAGGTTAACAAGACACCTATAGAGAAATGTTTTATGGATATAACAGAAAGTTCTGAACTATAAAATGAGGATAAATGTCCATGGGAGCAGTTTTGGATCTAGATGATCTTAAAGGTCCCTTCCAACTCAAGCCATTCTATGATTCCATAATGAAAAATATAATGATTAATTACCTAGTGACAGTATAAGTATTTTCCTTTCAGTACATTTTCCATTACTTTTCTGATTTTAGTATGATCAGTATATACCTATACCTGGGTTTTGAAATTCCACTGCTTTGATTTATCTAAAAAAATTAAATAAATATCTTTTTTTTTTCAATGTAGAATTGATAAGGTAAGAAAACATTAAGAATAAAATTCACAATACCTTTACTTTACCAAGGCAGTCTCTTAACTGGTCTTCATTCCCTGGTTCAAGGGGAACAACAACAATGCTCTCTGCTTCCTCCAACCATAAAATAAACTTGTTCAAGTCGTCTTCAAATTCTGATAAAATATTTATTTCTTCCTCTAGCCTGTAATTAAAACATGAAATTAATGTTTATATACATTTATTTTTATGTTAATGAGGATAAATTCTTACTATTAACACTAATTATTTTTAAAAGTGTGCCATAATTTTTTATATCAAAATTATCACACCATAACCCTTTTAACATGGCATTAAATGCATTTTAAAAGAAAAATTCAAGTCATAGTTTGCAACATCATTAAATTCAGCATATGGCAGGCAGTAAACAAGCACAGCAAAACAAGAACTGTCAGTAAATGATTCAGATTTTTTTTGTGACTTAACAGCATGGAACCCCAGTATCAGAAACTCATAATTCTACCACCTAATTTTACCAAACTGAATCTGTAAAAAGTGACAGTTAATCCCATTGGACATATTGTACAAAAAGTTTTTTTTTTTATTTAGGAAACTATATTTTTTGATAGCTGACTTAAGCAAAGATGTCTCTCTCAAAAAGTCATATAAATACTCTTCAGGCAAAAGTTCATCACTGAAAACTGTGAGCTTCATATAACCTAACAGAAAAATACTGAAAACAATTGTTGACTGACACACTTGCCTGTGCACATGCACACACACAGTCTGGCAAAGACTCCATGGTATAAGCAAAAAATTTGTATAGGTTAAGATTTTTGTTAAGGAAGAGCCATGCTGTTAAAATGCTGAGCATTATAAAACAAAACCAGGAACATAAAATTCAACAATTATTTTAGACAATTTGCAAACTAGCAGAACCTGTGCTAATGCTTTATTCACCTTTCATCTTATTGATATTTCCTTAATAAGGCATCCTTGCAAGATAAGAATTGACATGCTAGATGAAAAAGCCTTCTACAGGCACTACAGACCCCTCTCCAAAACAGCAGATTAAAAAACAGAGTAAAGTACCAAGACAACATTCTTGACCAGACCTCACTGTTGAGCTGCTACATCTCACAGCCTGGTTGCACTAAACACACCACATTTTAAGGAGACCTGAAAAGTATGATAGCCACCATGCATGAGATGCATTATTTCCTGGATGGCAAAAACCAGGAAGGAAGACATCACTACAAAGGTGAAAAAAATAGAAGTGTTTCAATTAAATTTACAAGACCCAAACTCTTTTTGAAAACATCCTCAACTACTATGTTAAACCTATCCTTCCTTCTGTAGCTAAAAAAAATAAGAAAGTAGCAGCCTCAATAATATATGAGGTGAATCTTGGATAAACAGTTACTATGCATTGATGTTTCCAAATAACTATTAGTAAATAGCTCACAGTTTTAAGGGCAAAAGGGACAACTTTCCATGGTTAGCTCTCTGTGAGACACCTGTAGCTCTCCACGAGGAAGACTCTGTGTGGGCCTCAAGCACTAGGCTGGGTTTTGTTCTCTCTTCTCTTTTTTTTGGAGGGGGTGTTATTTTTTGAATTGTATTTATAGGCACAGCATCCCACCACCCCACTATCCTCCTCAGCCTCAGGCAACCAGAAATGCAGGGAACCAGCAGTTCCTGCCACCACATAGAGGCAGCTGCGTAGAGGTATCCTGGAGAGATCTGCTCTCAGAGAGTTGTCCTTGAACTCTTTAAAAGTTTTTTTCTCTACAGTACAGTTTAAAGATGTTCTGTGTTTGTTCCTAAAACATAAAGCATTATTTCTTTGCTTACCTTCAAGCTTAATGGTTTTGTAGAATTTATTTAAGCATGTAGTACTGATAATAATGAATGGGATATTTAAAACTTTCCATCTACAGTTAAGCAGCAGATATTTTATTTCCTCAGTCAATACATTTAGATAAGAAAAAACACTAAGTTCTTGAAATATTAGTTTGAATTATAAATATTCTTAATACATTTTCAGGAAGTAGATTTGGAGTGATTATGGCTGAAAAGATTACATACACAGAAAAGCAAATGAAGAATGTATTATTAAGTATTATGAAGTCCGATAATAAATTATGCATTCAGTCATAATAAATAAATAAAGTTCATGTAAAGGAGATCACTAAAAGGCAGTACAGGTTTTAACAGAGGATGCATTTTTCCTAGCTCAGCTGTAGATTGCTATTATCTCAAGTAGTTCAGATGAATTGAGATGGAATTTTAGGTAACCAATAAATTTAAATCTACTCTCACAGAGGACAGGTTTTTTTTGCCAGCTAGATAATGAGGAGTCACATGCCCTAAGACTACAACAGTAAGGGTATATGGGCTTTAGGAATCTCTTTTGAAAAAATGAAAAAGACTGAAGAAACAACAAGGAGAATACTTATGTCCTTATTGGGAAATATGTCTTAATAGAAAAAGAAAGGAAAATTCTGCTGTATCAGCCAGCAGTCATTCATTTTGAACACAGTACAGGTAAAAGAGTAGAGATTTAAACACGAGTATTACAAAATAAGCATCAGAGTTCTGAATAAGCATACTCTGTATTAATAGAATCATTTAGGTTATAAAAGACTCATAAGATCATAGAGTCCAACTATAAACCTAACACTGTCAACTCCCTTAACTAAACCAGGTCCATAAGCATCATGTCTACAGGTCTCTTAAATATCTCCAGGAACGGTGACTCTACCACTTCTCTGGGCAGCCTGTTCTAGTGCTTGACAACCCTTTCAGTGAAGACATTTTTCCTAATATCCAATGTAAACCTCCCCTGGCACAACCTAAGCTGTTTCCTCTTGTCCTATAACTTGTTACTCAAAAGAAAAGATGGACATGCACCTCTCTACAACCTCCTTTCAGGTAAGTAGGTCTCCCCTGAGCCTCCTTTTCTCCAGACTAAACAACTCTAGTTCCCTCAGCTACTCCTCATAATATTTGTTCTCAGGACCCTTCACCAGCTTCACTGCTCTTCTTTGAACATGCACAATGTGTTTCTTATATTGAGGGACCCAAACCTGAAAATAGCATTTGAGGTGTGGCCTCAGCAGTGCTGAGTAGGCGCACAATCACTTCACTACTTCCCTTCTTCTGATACAAGCCAGGATGCTGTTTGCCTTCTTGGCCATCTGGGCACACTGTTGGCTCATATTCAGCCGGCTGTTGGCCAGCACCCCTAGGTCCTTTATCACGGTGCAGATTTCCAGCCAGTCTTCCCCAAGCCTCAGGGGGGGTTGTTGTGACCCAGGTGCAGGACCTGACACTTGGCCTTAGTGAACCTCGCACAGTCAGCCTTGATCCAGCCTGTCCAGATTCCTCTGTAGAACCTTCCATCTGTCAAGCAGATTACCACTCCCTTCCAACTTCATGTAATCTGCAAGCTTACTGAGGGTGCACTTGGTTCCTTGTCCAGATCACTGATAAAGATATTATAAAGAACTGGGTCTAATACTGAGCCCTGGGGAACACCACTTGTGACTGGACACCAACTGGATTTAACTTCATTTACCACAACTCTTTGGGCCCAGTCACCTAGCCAGTATATTACCCAGTGAAGAATACATCCATGCAAGCCACGAGCAGCCAGTTTTCCCAGGAGAATGTTGTCTAGGTAGACAACATCCACAGGCTTTCCCTCATCTGCTGACTGGGTCATCTTGTCATAGAAGGAGACCAGGTTAGTCAAGCCACACCTGCCTGTCATAGACCCATGCTGACTGGGTCTGATCATCTGGTTGCCTTGTACCTGTCATGTGATGGTACTATGCTTTCACAACCTAATTCCTTTGTCACTGCTTTCAGGTGCTTCTGTAGCTGTCATTGCTCCTGGACCCACCCTCCTCTCATCAGGCACTATCCTGAGGGCTGCAGGCTCTGAGTGGGTCTCTCGGCTTCCCCTGAGGCTTCCCAGATTTGGGAGCCCCCTGGAGCACCGTGTGAGTGCTTTGCTGCAGATCCTGTAAGCACTGTAGCTGATCGTCTCCGGTCCATAGCCAAGGTGAGCACAGCCATGGAAATCAACCTTAATTCACAGATCAAGGGAAGGAGCTTGGGAGATGACATACTTTTCCCCTATTCCCACCATAGTTTGAACCCTGACTGGAAAGCCAGCTGTCCACAAGAGGCCACATTAACATAGTCATTAACTACCTTTCACATGCTTGTGGTGGGGATTCTCATTCAGTACACTGTACTTCACAAAAAGCTAACTGATAAAGCTCCATTTCACAATTCTGCTGCAAGTGAAACTGAATTAAAAGGATTCCACAGCCCAGAGAAATCCAGAAATAAAATTTTCACAACCAAATATGACTTCTAACCCAGATTTCCAAGGTTCAGGACAGATCCTTGTGCACAATTAAATCAAAGAGAAGCATAAAGAGACATGCTTTCCAGGGTTTGTCTTAGATTTTCTTATGGAAGCCTTCATGTCTTTTCAGGAACTGTTGTTTGACTAGGGCTTCAGGAAATGCAAGCTATATCAATAAAAAGCACTGATGATGCTGAACTCTGATATTTTTTGTGCCTATGTACTACACCTTTGAATCTCTTATGCAGCCAGAAATTCTGGAATATTCCTGATGCACACAGATTTACCCATTTTTGATTTATAGGACATGCAGAGAAGAACCAACATTATGGCATTACATTTATTACAGTGTTCTTCACTGAGAAATGCATCTGTACTCAAGAAGTCAAATGCTTTTCTCAAGCCTAAAAGTTTACATAAATCCAGCTAATCAAAACTCTTAGGTTTTGTGAAACAGAGGCAGATGTTAATCTATGCTGATATCTCTAGGACCACGACTATACAAAAAGAAGAAAAACTAGCTCCCTGTAATCTTAAAAGCAGAAGCACAACTTCAAATCCTTTTGAGGCAGTGTCCCCCCTCTGCCCCAATTATGTGGTAGCCTGGGTATCTGTTATCCATTGCTACACTATGAACCACAAAGCAAAACCTCTATTCCTCAACCTGACCAGACTCCCCATAACCTAAGTTCTCAGCAACAGCTCTACTCTTTTTTGTTTCACATCAGTTCTACTTATTTGTAAAGCACACAAGCTCAGTGGAGGCGTTATGTGACGGTACCCTAAGGACAACCCTGAGAAAGATACAACTTTGAAATACGTTAATTCTGGCACAGAAAAGGAATAGCATTAAACTCAATGCACCTGAGAGCAAAATTATTGAGCTGTATAGTATTTTGAATTAGAAATCAAAAAGATTTCTTGTCTCCTAGCAGAGACAGCACTTGGCAAGATTCCCTTTTTATCTTAAGTACATTGTCAGTTCTATCACCCTTATGAATTCAACTGCAACTCTTAAAAACACTTAAAACATTTCCTAGTCATGAAAGAAAGATTCTTACTTTGATGACTAATTTAAATGCTGTTTGGTAGGACTGAGTTTTATTATCTGAGCAACGTGGGATGTCTTCAACCAAGGTCTTTCCAGGAATTATTTTAGAGATGTTTACTTTTTGTGTGTGTGCATGTCTGTGTGTGCGCGCACAGAAGGGTTTCAGGATTCTGACAAAAAAAAGTAATGTTCCATAAAGATCTAATTCCTTATCCCAGTCAGGAACAGTATGTAGCACAGTAATTAAAAGGTCCATTACAATTAACAGGATCTGCAGGTGTACTTCATAATGTACTTTACAATTTGTTCTTGGCCTGCTAGAACATTACTTCTATTATAAATAACATCCTGCATGGCAAGTATCATATTATGCAAGCCACTATAATAAAGCACTCCCTATATTAGCTGACCCAGTTAATTAAATACAAAGTTTCAACTTGATGACTGATTGCACCTTTCAAACAAGCTGATTTCTATCACCATAATTACATCTGGAACAACAGATACATGTAATTTCTAGGTGTGTAAATTAATGGCAGCAGTGACAAATTACCAGGCAATTGTTATTAAGGGAATAGGGGCTTCCAAATCCGAGCCTAAACAAACTGGAATAAAGAGCATGAGACACTAGTTGACACAGCAAGGTGCTGTGGAGCCAAGCAGATCCATCACCAGCCCAGGTCTGCATGCTGTTACATACTACTGCCTTATCCTTTTAAACCAGCCTAAATACCCAATAAGCTTTAAAACTACTTCTCTGACAGAAGCACAAGAGAGGGATATCATATGAACTTTTTGGTCTTCTACGTGACTGCTATTCTCAGGTACATCACTTCGTGTTTTTCGTATTAAAACACAGCAGCTTTCAGTTTGTATTTCTAAATTCATAAGGCCTCTTTGTCAACTATTTTGACTGCACAGCTGTTTATATGATATTTTAGCTACATTATACTTCTGGAAGTGAATGTATTAATACTTGGTATTTAATACCAAGTTAAATTAATTAAAAAAACTATTTTTCCTAATAGCATTTTGTATGTATGGTATTTATACATTAAGAATTAGTTTTCCTAACAGTATTAAACTAAATTAATAGCAAATCCTTATGGTAGTCCAAAAACTACCCTGGACATGTTTGTTTTGGGTTTTTTTTACTATCATTAATCCTTAGGCATACTGGTTAAATATTACATAAACATTTACGGCCCATTTCAATTAAACTTATATTTTCATTTACAGTTTCTAGAAACCACATGAAATGCATATTGCAGCTCATGTATTTTCTCCATAGTCAACAATGTGATAGCAATACCACAGCAACCCATAAATAGTTTGTGAAACACATCAGATGCTTACATTTGTAACTGCACACATGTGATGTTTCCCTCATTTGGGAGGTATCAGCTAGAGACAGAAATGTTGCTATCCCAGGAGTAGGACAGATCTGCATTTGTGACTCATATTCCCACTTGCACTTCCAATAATGTTTTGGTGTCTTTTTATTTTTTTAACATTCAACTGCTGATTTGGTATTTATGGTATTTCTGAAATTAGGAATTAAGTATATTTAATTGCTGTTAGTAAAAATTTAAAAAAACAAATAAAAATCCCAGCAACTTGACAATAAGACAAAATATTTACTAAAAGAGATTCTCTAAAGAATGTGCAAATATGCTTCACTTGCTTAAGGAACTTTAAATAAAACTACTGAAATGCAAAATATCACAGAAATGTTAGAGAAGTCAGATATAAACACTAAACAGTAATGAATTTAGTTCCACTGCTTGTAAACACAATGCAAATTTATAACGGTGATTCTTTTCTAGTGAATTATTGTAAAACTGAACAGTAAAAAAAACAAAAGCCAGAAAATTCAATACGTAACTTATTTTTTGTTGGAAAGAAAAATATATTTATTGACTTAACTGTCATGAAATCTCTTCATAATAAGCCAGCTTTTAAATTGCAGTGAGAAGCTAATCACAGCCTTCAATATACTGGGTATTCAGGTGAAGGAAACCAATCTTCGGTAGCTAGCGCTTTACAGCAAAAAAAAAAAGAAGAATCATAGAATCATAGAATGTTTGGGTCGAAAGGGACCTTAAAGATCATCCAGTTCCAACTTCCCTGCCACGGGCAGGGACACCTCCCACCAGACCAGGCTGCTCAAGACCCATCCAACCTGGTCTTGAACACTTCCAGGAAGGGGGCATCCACAGCTTCCCTGAGCAACCTGAGCCAGTGTCTCACCATCCTCTTTGTGAAGAATTTCTTCCTAATGTCTAATCTAAATCTCCCCTCTTCCAGTTTAAAGCAGTCCCCCCTCATCCTGTCACTACCTGTCCTTAAAAAAATGTGTCCCCCAGCTTTCTTGCAGGCCTCCTTCAGGTACTGGAAGGCCTCTATGAGGTCTCCCCAGAGCCTTCTCTTCTCCAGACCGAACAGCACCATCTCTCAGCCTGCCCTCATAGCAGAGGTGCTCCAGCCCTCTGATCATCCTCATAGCCCTCCTCTGGACCCGTTCCAACAGTTCATATCCTTCTTATGTTGGGGATTCCAGAACTGGACACAATACTCCAGCTGGGGTCTCACAAGAGTAGTGTAGAGGGAGAGAATTACCGCCCTTGTGTGACCTGCTGGCCACACTTCTTTTGATGCAGCCCAGGACACAGCTGGCCTTCTGGGCTGTGAGCGAACATTGCCAGTTCCTGCCGAGCTTCTCATCAATCAACACCCCCAAGTCCTTCTCCACAGGGTTGCTCTCAATACATCATCCTCCATCCTGTATTGATACCAGGAGTTACCCCAAGCCAGCTGTAGGACCTTGCACTTGGCCTTGTTGAACTTTATGAGGTTCACACAGGCCCACTTCTCCAGCTTGTCCAGTCCCTCTGGATGACATCCCATGCTTCTGGTCTGACCACTGCCCCACTCAACTTGGTGTCATCTGCAAACTTGCTGAGGGTGCACTCAATCCCACTGTCTATATAATTGTTGAAAGTAACAAACAGCACTGGTCCCAGTATGGACACCTGAGGGACACTTCTTGTCATGAGTCTCTATCTGGATATCAAGCTGTTGACCACTACTCTCTGAATGTGACTATCCAACCAATTTCTATCCAACGAACAGTCAACCTATCAAATCCATATCCCTCCAATTTAGAAGGATGTTGTGTGGGACTGTGTCAAAGGCTTTACATAAGTCCAGAGAGATTACATTCATTGCATTTCCCATGTCCACTGATGCGGTCACTCCATCATAGAAAGTCACTATCACAGTTATTTTTTATTTAGAATAGAAAGCTTGTGTTTTTATATTAGAAACGTATTTGAAAGTCTTCTGGTAAACAGCCTTTATTCTGTCATTCTTTCCATAATTACTTCAAACTTGCTTCAGTAGAGATTTGCAGACAGACTGCAGGTTCAAACTCACTAAAAGTGCAAACACATTTGCAGTTAAAATAATGAAAAATTCTCTTCCATTCAACAGAACCCAATTTTAACAGATGTCAGATTGTGATGAATTAAAAAAAAACACGCCAAAACAAAAAAAAACCAACCGAAAACAACAACCCCCAACTTGATTACTCTGAAACAGTGAAGGAATCTAATTCCCAGGCACCTGTTTTCAAAAATCACACATGAAAAATTTTAACAAAGATGGAAAATACAAAGACCAGATGGCATCACTGTTACAAGTCTGCTGACAACCTCATTTATGAGCCTTCACCTTATCAAGCTCATATGTGAGATGTTTCTCCTCCTCCCAATACATATTCCCTCGACTAGCTCTGTCTGGCCCATGTGTTCCCGCAGCAGGAGTGAAGATGCAGCACCATGTGCTCAAGGGCTGCCACCAGCCAGGGATCTGTGCCCTAGTGGCAAGTCAATGTCTCAGAAAACCATCCAAACCGCTAGTGTGTCACCACGGTGTGACTTAGCAGACAAGCACAACGTAGTATGGCCTGATGCATCTCAGGGGATAAAAAGACAGATATATCTTCTGATGATTTTGCATTCAATATGATTGCTGGACTACGAAAAGGAAGAGAAAGACAGGTTTATTCCCCTTCTCTTTTGCCTGAGGTTAGTGGCATCTACTCTAGGAGCCATTGCAACTCCCTCTGGTCTCCAATGTCTCCCTTTCAGTGTGAGTAACACTGTTCCAGAGCTCAAACTCAAACTTCTCCAAAACATGCTGTTTGCAGCAAAATGCTAACAAAAACTCAATTACATTCCCAATTTGCTAACTATCAGCGTATCAGACTTTCAATCAAGTTTCACTTTATTCAACTGCCTAGTCTATTCCAAAGTTTGCAGTCAGATAAAATGACTAGATGTGCTAAAATTACATTTGCAGCTAATTCTTAGCCGGATGGATTAAACCGCAAGATACAGAAACATTAAACATTGAATTCAAACTTCTACAGCTTTGAAACACTTTGATAAAGGCAAATGAAAGATAATATCCTACACAAAAATAACTCAAGCATAACCTTTTGATCTTCAGTACCAAAGAAAGGAGATTCAAAGACAATTTTAAGTCTGTGCTTTGCCTGGCATTGGCATTTGACCTTTTAAAACTCCACTTCTTTTTACTGAAAAGCACTACAGGTTTTTCAAGTTGTTTCGAGATTTGTTTTTTCTACTTTGTGTTTAATTAAGTTGTCCTTTTATGGTCCAAGTAATTCAAATTCATTAAATCCCTTGGACTATTGCTAAGATTAATTTTAGTGCCTAATGAACCTACAATCGATTTCAGTTATTTAGAGAATTGCATAGTTTCAAACTGTTTTACTGTTCTTGTTAGGCAGGTAGTTTAGTATTTATTCCAAATTATTTATGAAAACCGGATTAACTCTGTTCTTTATCAATGAAGTGATAATATTATTTTCTCATACAGAATAAATAATAGGTCATTAAACAGTGCATCCTGAGAAAAACTGACAAAGTAATTCTGTAGAATTTTACGCTCTTTTTTCATGTCAAAACATCAAAAATGCCTGAGTGTGACAGAGAAGCTAACTTAACAGATTGCCACCAACATTGCTAACAGGTGATGTTAATTAAGGTAAGCACAGAAGACTGGCCACTTTTTTGAGTCTACTCATCTTTTAGTCCCTGGGAATCCATCGTCATTAGACTAAGGATATTATAGGTAAGGCATAATATTTTCCTCCACAACTTCCTGTGGCCAGCAAACCTCATGCTCAGAAACCATCATGTAAACTAGTATTTTTTAAATTGATTTTACTATCTCTTACAGTTTCAACAAGTTCCCTTTACTTCTGGTACTGAGGAATGAGGTGAACAACACGCTGTTCCACATTCAGCTTACTCAGCACTTTGATTTTGTAAACCTCAGTCATATCCCTCCTGACACTTCGCTCTAGACTGAAGATCCCCAGCTGTGTGGTCTCCCCTCACAATGCAGCTGCTCCAAAACCTGGATCATTTTAGTTGTCTTCCTCCACCTATACTTTCTGTGAGTCCCTCACACCCTCTAACATGCAGAGGACAGATCTACACACAGTATGCAACCTGAGCGTGTCACAACGTTTGATGGCAGCAAAACAACACTTTCTTTGTTTGGTTCTTATTACCTTTACTAATACTGCCCAAGGTTCTACAGCTTTTTTGGCTGTCTCTCCATACTGAGCCTGCGAACACTGTCAGTGGTAATTCCAGGATCAATTCTCCGAGCTGTAACTGCCATTTGCAAGCTCAGCATCATGTAAGCATGGTATAGACTGTTTCTCTGAAATAAATGCTACTACCTCACACTTGTCTAAGATACAAATCATCTGCCACTTGTTGCCCACCCACACAGTTTTGGAGTTTCCCACTATTACCTCAGTGTTCAACTATCTGAGAGAGCTTAATGTCACGGGTATTCTGAGAAATGTTACCAAACACTTCTGTTTCCAACTAAATTCTTACATTCACGCACCTTACAAAAATATGTTAGTTTCTGTTACTTTTCTCCATAACCTCTGCCCCCCCAACCCCCAGCTGATGAGTATGTTTGAATTTGGCTTGCCAAATATGTCCAAAATGGCCTATGCCCCATCTGTAAACTGTGTAGGATTATCAAAATCAAGCTATTCCATTTTAGTAAGCAACAGCAAAATAGATTTTACAGCATCTAAAACTTCCTTGCCATTTAAATAATGCTTAGAAACACTACGCTTGCATTACAAATAATTGTAGGATTTCATGTCTGGAAACCATTCACTTGCTGATTTCCTACCAAATTCTTTATCTTGAGATCTGCTGAGGTAAAAATTTTAATCGAAAAACAAATTTTAATTGATCGCTACTCCTCTATGGGAGCTACTGAGAACCAGCTTTCAAATAAGAGCACAAGGTATTGACTACAAAGAATAAAACATAAAATCTACTTTTAAAAATTTTGAATCAGATTTCTTTTCTGATATGTAGAATATTCTAAATGTTAATATCTATTTTATTTTTATTTGAAATTATTAAATTAAAATGTATTCAACCCAGTCTGTTCTCCTTTCAGCATCGTCTTTTTCCATTGTGGTTTTAAATCTGGTCCTGGTTTTCCATTCTCTAAATTGACTTAAACAAAAAGCTTAGAATCCCCCTCATAATCACAGAATTCTTTTAACTGTGAACATTTTAGTAAAGATAAATAAATATTAAAGGGCTATTAAAACTTAAATGACCCAAGATATAAGCATACTGGAAAAGAATTGGTTCTGAAAAAAATATTCAGAAAAAAAGAGGAGTAAAAATATTTTAATTCACTCAAGTCTACTATGATTTATATTATACTGAAACACTGAAACAAGCCTGCCATTCTACAGCTGTGCAAATACATGGAATGGACAATTCCATGACTATATCAGCTCTTTAGGACTGCCTCTTGGACAGCAAAGATAACAATACAGAACAAGACACAGAAGAGAAAGGTATACAGACTTAGGCAGTGGTACAGCCAAAAAGATACTGAAAGTATCAGATATCTGGCATGGTACCAGATCAAAGCCTAGCCAACACAACTCAGAATGAGTTAGTGTACATACATACAGGACTTAGCTGAGCGCTATTTTACCGCAATTGCTAGTGGTAGTCAAACAAATTCAACTGTATCTACAAAACACTGGTCTCTTGAGAATGACTCCTATACAAACATACACTCAGACACATATACAGGTGAGAGTCTGAGTGAGCAAGAACTGGTACCATACTGGAGAAGCCAGTAGAGGTCACTTACTTTAACTTTTCTTGTTTGTCCCATGCTCTGCTCACAATGAAAAATTAGGCCACTTTGGGTAACATGTGTTTTGAGTCCCAAAAACAGAGAACTTGACCATTTTCCAAACCAAATTAGGACAACTAATGAACAACTGAAAGATAACAAAGCCTAAGAGAGATGAAAATCCCCTGACACCAAGGCTATATGAAGACTGCTCAGCAGATAAGCTTATGGTATTTTCATACCTAGGATCGTTAATAATTGATACCTAGCTAAAACACACCGCAAAATCCTGTCACCCAGATTTCTTCCCTTCAAAAATCTAATCTCTGAGAGTGAAAAAAATGAGAGGGGAAAAAAAGAAAAAGCAGTTACTGGGAGGTAGCACCTATACTGAGGGTAGGATTGGTTTCCAATAAAAACGCATTCCCTGGCTCTGATTCGGCCAGGAAGACTAGGCAATGAGTAGAAATGCAAAGTACTCGACCCTGGTGCACACAAGTCTCACTACAGTACATCAAAAGAATTTATACCAGTTTAACACAATGCTATCTACATTCCTCCTACAGTAATGCAAAGTTCACTAATCTAGGTGTCTGTAATCCTTGTCCTCAAAAATACACAAGCTGTCATTAAACAGGAAAACAAACCAAGCAGTGAAAAAAACAAACAGACCAAATGGAAGAATGCATATGGAAGCGTTTAAAATCCTTCATCTAGGGAACATAACTGTATTATTGCTATTGAACAAATCCTAGGCTTCCTTAAAATACAAAATGTGCCAAGAAATTCCTTATACTGTTAACATCGCCTTGAACAAAAACAGCATTCAGATACACATTTCTATTGATAAATGAAGGAAAGTACAATACCAATTTTTATCAGAACATATTTCATATACTCTGAAAAACCAATCTCTTTCTTTTGTGTTGCTGCAGCATCTCACAGGGCTATTAAAATGATGTGTTATTATTTTGTAAGTGTGAACATCTACATAATAAGTTAAGGGTTGGAAACACAGATGGGTTTCTATTGTCAAAAAAACTAACTTTCAGTGTGAAAAACACCAAGGAGTCTCCTGTTTAACAAGTACTATTACCATCAACAGCTGGAAATACAGCGGAAAGAAACATTTAAAGCACCACTGTAGATTCCGACATCTGTAGCTTACTTGTTGCATCTGCTTCTTTTAATATGTTCCAAGTGGAACCTTAATCGTGATTAAACTAAACTAAAAGCTTTCAGGACACATCCTTAACCCTCTGGCAAACACTTTCACAGTTTTTTTCTCCCAAAAACCCTAAATTAAAAAAAAAAAATTGTCATGACACATCAGAAGTTACAAAATTATTGCACACTAATAGTTCTTTTAGTACATCTCTACTGCTCATTAACCCACCTCTATAAGGAATATTCTGTGTTTTAGAAGAACATGACTGTACCAGTGACTATATTTTAAAGCAGAACGTCATATCAGTTTAGGCCTAGCATCTAGGTTAAGAACATATGCTCACATAAAACCTAGTATAAAGAGCAACAAAAATATTTATTTTCAATTCCATATTCTTATTTTAAGGAAGTCAAAACATTTTTGTGTTATCTGTAACTGAAATGCTCTGGCTTTCTGCGACCGCATGAGAAAAACAAATTGATTCAAAAATTATTTTAAATAGCATTAAATTAACAAATCCATTCTTCTTATCCAGCTTTTGAAAGGCAGATATCAATGGCATTAATGATGAGAAGTGAATTACATTAGGATTAACTGTATCAATTAACTAAGGTATTATTAGTACTACAGAGATATATTTTAATGACATACCATCAAATAGAAAGATGCTAAATCAACTGTAAATTCTGTAAGCGAAGTTCCAATCAGTTCTACTTTTAATGAAGCAATAATGTATGCTTGATTGTTTTTTTAAGAATTAGGAGTGGAAATATAAAATTTGGAGTATTGAAGGGACCGGTGCTCACTGAGAGAAGTAAGTAGAAAAGAAGAATTAAACAAATGATCATGGATTTGAAATTTAATTATTGATAATACATTATGAGTGTGAAATTCCAGAAGCTGAGCTCTTCTTCGAACGTTTAAGCCAGAAGCAAACCTAAAGCAACCAAAACCAATTTCACATTTTTTTCTCTCTTTTAACCTACCTCTTTTTTTTCTCTACCAACTGTCTGCAGATCTCCTGCCACCGGGTATTCAAACTTTCCAGTTGTTCCTTCAGCACCTTAGCATCTGCTGTTGATGACTGCTCAATAATCTCTTCACCAGTTATATTCAATTTCTTGACAAGAGTTTGCTGTCGCCCAATGCCATCCTGAAGCTCCTGCAAAATACCCACCGCATACACGTATTCATAAAAATGTCAAGCATGAAACAAAATGCTTCATTACATATTGGCCAGATGGAAAGAGGTGAAAGGTTTTGCTCTCCTCTGAATTCCAAATGAAAAATCCAAAGGCAAATAGAAGGAAGACATCTCACATTTTTGTAATATGTACCTTTCAATACATATCTGTAGCCTTTTTTTCCCTCCTGTATTCTTGTCTGCTAGGGATCCTTACAGTAATATTCTGCAGATCAATCAATAAGAAAAAGCTGTGAACAAATTTACTTTTAAACCCTCAAAGTTATACATTGTGTTTATTTAATAGCCTATGAAGCACTGGAAAATTTAAAATGCACATTGTTTGGAGTTTCTGAGAGCTAACAACACAAATATGCGACTTTAAGGAAGAAAAGATTGTTAAAAGTACTTCTCCTGATTCGATTAAAGAATATGTTTCTCTCCAGCAATGAGAAGCCTGTTAATCCACTCCCACATGGTTTTTGAAGGGGTTCCATTCACTTGGCAGAGTTGGGGGGAAGCACCTTTCTAAGGAAACGTAGTACTTATATTGTTTCTACTTACACAACCAAAGGAAAAAAGTATCAAAAGATAACCAAGATGGACCAGTTTTCAAGTTGTAATAAATGCATTAGGATATACTTTCTATAGTTTTTATCATTAAGACTACCATACCTGTAGTTTACCCTAGTTCATGTTTAAAAACCACACAGTTCTGAACATATAGGTTAGATTTTAATTCTGTATACCTGTTTAAGAAAGATCATATTTATAAATAAGGAAATAAATTTTTGCATATTTTTAATCATCAGTAGAGCATGAATATTCCTTGAATTCCTCAAAATGTACAAGCAGGGAAGTGTAAAACAATTTTCAACAGTTTACTGCTAAAATAAGCAGAAACTGAAATAACGTCAACAGTCTACACTGTGGGATTCATACTTATGATAGGTTTCACTACCTCAGGAAGCATCTGAATCTTATTTACACACAAAAGCTTCCAAGTTAAATACTGAATCTACCTTTTCTGGAACAAACCAAATATTTTACCATACCATATTCTGGAATGATGAATGTGCTTGTTTTCTCTCTCTAACACATAGTATAAATTACAGATCAAGTTATTAAATCTGCATAGAAACATTAAATTAATAAAATAGTCCACTAACTGGTTAAAATTGACATGATACTTTCTAGGAGTGTAACAGATGGACACAACTACTCATGCATTTTATATATATATATATCTCTTGTCCACTAGATTTCAGGCATGATGTTATGATTCACAAAATGAACCACACTTGAATTTTTTAGGTGACCACACCTCAGCTGTCAGCTTCTAATTCACTGAACTGCAGAAAGTCAGTGGCATGCCCTACCCTAGCTTCTGCCTAAATTTTACACAGCCAGTTTGAACACCAAGACCAGCACAACCTGGGTCACAGAGTTCCATGACAGCTAGCTGTGGCAGCACTCACTCACAGTCCTGGACAGGAATCATAGCTAAGGCAAAGGTTTGTACTGTTGAGATTAAGCTTATTCTTATATTACTTTCAATTTGGTTTACTTACAGTTTCTTTTAGGTTCTTATAAAAGAGAACTCCCCCAAAACTATTCCTGTCTTTGGTACCTCTCAGTAAAAACTATCACTCTTTTTTTCCAAACGTTTTTCACGACCCATACTTTCAGAATGAAAGAGTAGTTGTGATGAGCCTAATGTTGCAGTAATCGGAGTACTGTTTTATTCTGGTTTGATAGGATGAGAAAACTTTTTCTGCTGGATCCTAGCAAGCTACAACAGTCCGGTCACGTCAGATCAAGCACCCAGCTGGTCCAAAGCGTCCCAGTACACTTCACTTTGCCTGTAGAACAGGTAAGTTTTTTTAAGACTGCACTGCAGCAGAAACTGCAAGATTTTCAAAGACTCACAAAGGCCTCATAAAAGCCTCTTACTTAGAGATATCAGAAATTCTTGTGTTTTCATGATACACATTAATACAATAATACAATAAACTTTGGCAGTTATTTACAGGCGTATGTTTCACTATCAGGAATAAATAGCAACAATGGACAGGTGGTTTGCCTAAATGCAAATATTCTCTATCGTGAGGCTGAAAAATCATTGGTCTTTCCAGCACACACCTCAGTTTTGGTAATGCCCAGCTTAACATGAATATCTAGTTTTTGTACACATTCACTGTATTTCACATTGACTTTAGCACTAGAGTCTTTGCATTATGCAGTAGGGAACATTACACAGATAAATCACATCAATAAGATTTATAGTCTGAGGAAAAATATATCACAATAAGTGGCTTATTTCCAGCAAGGCGCCTGAAAAAATTGTGCTATTGCATGCACCTGTATGAACTTAAGATCCATGCCAATTAACAAAAATAACTTAGAACAAAATTTATATGCAGCAGGACTGTTCCTTTGGAAGAGGAGATCAGGGAAAGGAGAAGAAAGAGGGAAAATTCTACTCCCTGATCTACAAATTTTTAGAAATAAAATTTGTAGAAATTAGAAGTTACGTTTGCACCAGCTTTTCTAAATGGCAGAAATATATTAGTATACTGACTGATGATAAAAGTAAAATGCCAATTAAATGTATCTTTAAATACTCTTACTGACCCCTTTTCCTGCATTCATAGCATCTTAAATTAGTTTCTCTCCTTCCCCTAGCACACACACAAAAAATAACATAGCAACTAATACATGATTTTGACACTTATTTCAATTCACACAAAATTAACCTAGGTAGTTTTCTGATTTATTCTGCAATATGCCCTACTTAACAAAATTAAATAAAAAAAAAGTGCAGTGGCAGAGATGGTCTTTCTAATTGTGACTCCTAATGCCAAATGGGAACCTCGCACAGGATGCGTAGGAATGAGAAGTGTGAACTTACACCAGAAAGCTTCTTGCCATCTGGATTTCAGATCACCATAAAGAACCTAATTTGAAATATCTTTTTTCCCACAAGTGCTCTATGCATTTGACACTCTTCACATGATTAAACTAAAACACATGTGGTGATGAAGTTTGTCTAGGTTCCACAGCCTAAGAAAAAGATTATTCTTGATACTGGGAACCACAGAAATCACATCAACGAATTAAGACATTTAGTTTCCTTAAAAATATCTTCCTATAAAGTGGAGAAAAATGTGTCTGATTGTTTTGTTGAAAGTCATGTTTTCACACACTCATCTCTGAGCTATGAACCACAAAGATGCTGTTCACAACTTACACTCAGTATTTGAAACTTGTCAACAGTTATAATTCTCTATTCATTCCCCCTCTATCCTTGCCACACACATGCATGAGCGAAAGGTGCTGGAAGGCTGCAAGGCTTGTCTCCCATGGCCTCACAGTATCTAGTGCTACAGAAGGAATATTGACATTGAATCCGGTTCTTGTAGTTTCACTTGACATTTCACCCCTTCACATAAAAAGAGCAAAGCAGAAGGGCACATTGCCCTTTGGATTCCCAGCTTACTTGGAAGGCCATCTGAGATACTAATACTTGCAATTATGCAGTTTTTAATCACTTTATGAACACCATGAGCAAACAAAATTAATTAAAAATGAGATGTTTATGTAATATTAAAAATAAAACAACTCAGAGTATCTACAAACATGCAACAATATAAATGAGAGAATTGTGGAAACATTTGGTGGAAAACTATCCCCAAAACAATTTGCTATCAGTTGGTTACCAGAACGAATTTGTCTATTAGGAGTATGTACCTCTGTTCAAGACTCTGTTAGAAATAGGAAGAAATTAATTTTCCAGGCTGTTAAATCACATTGATTTAATCCAGAGACACATTACTGGCACTTTGTTAGGATTAAAACAATGAACAAAAAGTATATGTTGTTTCCTATCTGCTTTGTTATAAGCAGCTATTTAATCTTCATTATTATGTTTGTTATTGTGTTGTTATTATTATGAATTATGAAATTTCAGGGAAGCTGATGGATATGAAAGAGGGAAAAATCCAGTAAAGTTGACAATAATTTAAAGCAAGTGTTTTTTTCTTAGCGTATATTATATGAATTATCATGGTTTGAATATTAGTATCAACTCTGTGAAAAGACCAGCATTTGAAACAATTGACAGTAGGCTCTGAGTCAATTCTACCTCTCAAGGAGAACTGGGTGCATTTTGTCAGCTGTGCTGGCTTTGTACATCAACTGCACATGATAAACCAAAGGAAAACAGAATTGCTGCTGACCCATTTTCAGAGCAAACAATAAATACTGTAAAAAAATAGAAAATATATTGCTTGATTTGGTATGCAAACTACTTGGTTGGAGAGCTTTAGGAAACTACTATTCCATCCTGCTTTACATAATATTTATTTTTCCTACATTTTGATGTTGTTTAATTAGAGAAAAACAAGGTCCAGCATTGCCCTGGATGCGTTGCTGACTGTCCATGACTGCTAATGTATACAAGGAAATGGGAGTACAGTGCAACTCCACAATTGTACCTTTTAACAAATTAAATGGAGATATACAGTTTTTTATATTCAGCTAACAGCTCCTAATCAGAAGATCTATACATGATAGTACCAAGTTAGACCTGTGGCCTGATTTGATAAAATTTTATTTTGCAGACTCTGATATTTACAACATTTTGGTATTTTACCTGTTCTGCAAAACTATAACAGAGTCAACAATACCAAAAATTGTGTCCTCCATCTTTAACTTCTTTCCAGCTATCACAAATCAAACTACTCACACAACAGGTCCCAGTATATTAAAAATAACAACATGGCCTAGTTTCTTCAAACACAGGCTATTCTTAAGTTTTCAAGGACATAAATAATACTGATGGAATTACTTCAATATCAAGCTTTCTTTTTGTTTAGCTAAATAAGTCATTTTATTCCAATTCAATGTGAACGTTGTTCTTAATTTTTTCTGCCATATTTAATCTATTTATTTTTCTTAAATTAGAAGCAGATAGTTATTATAATTTTACTACTTCACAGCTTTTCCCAAGCCTTACAGAAATATTCATATCCTTGCATAAGTCAAGTTATTACCTATATCCATTCTGTGCTTCAAAACCTAGAAAATTTCTATTTGCTTTCCTATAGAATGTATACCCTGAAAGTACCACCCCTAATCTTTAACTTAGCAGTATTGGAATAAACACCTGTGCTTCAGCAACCTGCCTTGCTTTCAGTCCTGGTATTTAAGCTGTTATATATTACTGTTTTCTTTTGAAATTACTAGATTGTCATTTGTCAGTGCCCCTGGCTATGAATAAAATACCTATTACATAAAAGTAGCAGACTGAAAACATTGAACAAGCTATATATATTGACTTTCTGGTGGTGGTCATTTACAGCCTCCCTTCAAGACGAACTACTGTAGATATCACCCCTTCCAAGCATTTGGGAGTCTATTTATATAACGCTCACTCTCTTGAGTTTTCAACCACATCTTTTACACTTCATTTTATAGCACATTAAAATAGTATATACATTCCTTTCAATTGAAAATCTGTGCATAGTTGTTCTACATCACTAATATTTTTTGACAGGCATGAGAAACATTTTTTATTCTATTGAAACTACACAAAATCCTTCACACACCAGATAAGATAAAAAAACCCCAAACTAAACTAAGGCAATTCTGTCATGACTGCTTATAAGAAAAGTTAATGGCAAAAAGATTTCCACTGGTGGTCAGTCTAGCCTGGCTTGACTGTAACAGTAGCAAGTCATGAATTGGTTTCACAATTTTGAAGAATTACTGTGATAGTCAAGAGGATGAGTTGTGTATGCTTCTAACTATTTACACACATGCATGTTCAAGTGCAAAGGAAGCAAAATGGTATTAGGAATGCTGTACAGCCTCACTTAACAATTTACCTGTTTTACAGCCTTGCATCACAACACTATCTGAGCAAATCACAGGTACAGGTTCAGTGAGATAATGCAGGCAAAACTCAAGTATTGCCTGAAATTTCAGTTAGGTTAAACCCAGAACAAAATAAGGCAAGCCAGCAAAAATACTTTTTCCAAAAGAGGAGGGAAAAGGCTTATTATAGTAAAGCTATTTCCTTGCCTTGCAGTATAAGTATGATATATATAAGGGTAATCATCTTGACAGTAAGAGGGACCCAAAAATTCCTACCAAGTCTTTTACCAAAGGATTTTGGTAGCCAGAATTAATTGCCCACTTTGTGCTTCTCCTCTTCCTCCTGTCGTCATTAAGGCAATGTTTGCCCCAGGCCTCTGAGCAATATGAACCAGTGCGAGAATGTCAATGGCAAGGGACTGATGACAAACCAGCCCGTCTGTAAATAACTGTCACTCATTCTTCCTCTACTTTGATTTTATGAGTCCTTCAGTTGCCTCTCATGTCCCACCCACCTCCAACTAAAAGAGCTGTTGCTTTAGCTCTTTTAGTGCTGTTGGAGAAGAGGATTTCCAACCCAAATTTAAGGAGACTGGCTTTACCCCCTACAACAGCTCCTGGAATGATCCTCTACCTCCATTACACTCCATTTTCTTCAGAGTCTAATCGACTTTCCCTGTGTACCCATCGTATTCCTTCTTCAGAGCATAATTATAGCATTTGGGGTATCATCTTTTATTAATTCAAATGCTTTCCTAAGCATGCCACTGTTGCTACTCAAGGGATATCTGATTTGCATATTCCCATAACTTCATTTCTGATTCCTAAATTCATCAGCTTGCTTCAAAGTAGTTGATATTATAAACATAATAAGACTTTCAGGAACTGATGTTCATTGCATATTTAATGATAATATTTTTTTCTCAGCACAGCACACCATTATCAACATACAAATCAATACGTTCATTAGAAAATTTACTTTCAGTGGAAAACATGCATCTTGACATCCTGATCTTTTAGGTGAAGAGAAGCAGGTTGAGTTTTAAACATCAAGGCTTAGAAATAATAGGGGGTTTGGTAACAAAGTAATACATTACACACTTTATCAGCAAGAACTGAGTCCATTATAATCAAATCATCTGTGATTACTTTCCTAGATACTTGGTACTCTGCTGGACAAAAATTAACTTCAGTTTGGTTCTTCAACCAGAGGTAATACCAAAATAGCTGTATCAACTCTGAGAGAAATACATGTTGAGAATAGAGGAATGTAAGGCTAAGGATGGAGAGACAAGAAATAAAAAACTGTCCTGAATAGTAATTCAGGAAACAGTACTTCTCTTTCTGAAAATGTGCCACTACTCCATAGACTTATTATAAAGCAAACAAAAAGTTCTTGTTTACATTTTTCTCTACTGAAATATTTAATAAGGCTATGGTGGTTTACTGGAGATTTGACTCATACAAACTTATGAAACAGAAGGGTGAATCTAAGCTGTTTAACATGTTTGTCTTCCTTGGCTCATGAGTTCTGAGAAGACTTGGTAATACTCTGAACAAGGTCCCAGTAAAGTTGCTTTGGGGTGAAAAAAACCCTGCAGTATCAAGAAACATTGCATGGGAAAAACACATACCAAATTAAGTAAAAATCACATGCATACAGTCAGTAAAAGTGTTATAATAATAGAAAGATAATATTATCACTGTCTTTAATTTTATCTGCTGGGTGCTACATACATGAAAATGACTGTGTTTTACAGAAAAAAAGGGGGATATTTAAATCCAAGTGAAAAGTAAGTTTTGCTACAGAAAAGGAGTCCTGTACATAAGAGTCCTCCCAAAATGAATTTAAAAACGAGTCCACATATACAAATAATTTTGTCTGCTTATTTTGTATCTGTGCTAAAAACAATGCAATAAGAGTTAACACACGGAATTGTCGCCAGAAATAATGATATACTAGATATCTGCTTAAAATTTTGCTAGAATCAATAAAGTTATTTTCTGCATTGCAGCACACCTTACAGTTGGAAAAAATAATTATCAATTGCAGAAGAATTTATTCTTGTTGAAAATTAATATACTTATTTCTAGCTGAAGGGCAAAAGATCTACAGAATTTCTCAAAGTCAATCAAAAATCCCACTTAAGAAGCTAGATAAAGCTAGATATTTCTAATAATTTAATAAATCACTAGAAAACAGGAGAAACAACTTTGAGTCAGGAGTTCCTAGCAGCCTTCAAAACTGATTTTGTCACTTAAAAATCAGACTAGATCAAACTGTACTTGGCATATTCCACAAATATTTTGGGCAGAACGAACTGTTTACAGTTTTCTAAATAATTCTGACCAAGCTGTTTCTCTAATTGCACATAAAGCTCTGCTTCATGGTCATTTTTAACATAAGAGTATTTTTCTTCAACCCACCATGACCCTTCATGTCTAATACACAGTATACATCATATAGCTTGTGCAGATGACTGGCCATGAAATTTTAACCTTAACATAAAATATTTGTTTAGATACAAAATCCACTTCTCTTATTTCTGTTTTGCTGCAGAATCATCAGCAGCTACAGGATTGAGTATGTGTGCCTCAGAGAATCCACCAGGACAAACAATTCCTTGGGGCATGAATAAGAAAAAAAAATATGGGATCCAGTTTGACAGTTCTTAAAAGAGTTCACAGAGGGCAATAATAATATTTCCTTATTTAAATACTCAATGTACGTATGCAAACAGCCACATATTTTTCCTTCGGTCAAGAGGCGAAATGTTAGCATTTTGCTTTCTTTCACGAACTGGAGGGTAAGGAGTAGATCTTATTGCTATATCAAAACTTAAGAACCCCTCCTCCACTCTTCAGCTTCTCAGGGAAGACCTCCACCACTATTTACCGAGAATTGCCCTATGCACAAAACAACTATCAGCGTGAGACACCTCACAGCAATTTGAAATACAGTATCTGTGCAACTACCCATCTACCCTGCAGAATAGCTCATATACACTAAAATGCCATAGGGAAGGCAAGTTAAAAACAACCAAACAAACAAACAAAACCCAAACTGGATTATTCTCTAAGAATGGACCTAATGTAGTTTTGAAGGCTTTTTCTCTCCTTGTCCCCTACATCTTCCAGCCCCTCCCAAAACAGCTCCTGCTCTTCCATCTCTCTCACTAATCAAGGTACAGTCTGCAGACCAAAATCCATTTACTTAACTGGTGGGCTGCTACAGAAGGAAATATTTGACTTTTGACCTCTGCTCATCTCAATCTCTCTCTCATGCCAGCACTAAATCATGTCCTACCCAGCTACTGATACCCTAAAGCTTGCAGGAACTTAATTATTTGGGAATCTTCACCTCTGCTTCCAATTTCATTAAAAACATACAATGAATTTAAAAAAAAACATTACAGACCATGACATGAAAAACAGATAAGACTGAAGACAGACAATGAAATCTCATAAGCTCCATTTACATGTGAAAACAGGCTGAAAAATCCTTCCAAGTCCTCACAATTCAGCAGTTTCAGAAAAAGCTTAAAGCAGAACTCTGGCCCTTGGTCCATGCTCAGGGAAGCCAGAGGCACTCATCTATGCATGAGGCTTGTACTTTTGGGAGGCAAATAGGATGCGATCGCTCTGTGGCCTGTCTGCTCTGTGGTTTTCAGGAGAGCTAAGGAAAGGAGCTCTGTACAGAAATTTCCTGCTTTGAATCTGCCAGGATTTCCAGTCTCAAAAAACCACATTGTTATGCAGAAGTCATCTGAAAATGCTTAAACTATCAAAATTATTAAACCTGTAGTTCTCATTCATATAAATATGCTTGAACAAAATTAAAGTATTTTCTTTTGATTAATTGCTGTATCAGAAAATAACATAAAAAAAGATAAAAATAATATCCCTCTGCATAAAGGCAGATGGGAAGCCAGGATGAATACCAGCCCATCAAAACGTTTCATGAGTTTGTACAAATTCACACATCAACTAAAATGCATCATCCCAGTGATCAGGTAGATAAGGAAACAAAGGGTATAATTAAAAGCAAAATTCAACCTATTGTTATTGCTAAAAACATACACTGAAATTTTCTTTGTTCTTTTTTCACGTCATACCACTTGGAAATATCCCAACCACATACTTACTTCTATGAGAGCCAGTACTGAAGCACCTCAGGTTTTTCATTTTGCATGATAGATACACTCTAAATCTTGACTACTTTCCAATTAAGGACACCATTGATTGTCAAACTCCACTCTCCTCAGTATGAAGATGTCTTATGAACATAACATCAAGCCCCATACAGGAAAAAATTTTTAGAGAGTTCTGGTGAAAAAAGAACCTGTCACCGGTAAATGGAGGTTAGAGGCATCTGAATTCACTGAGGGCCTGCACAGTTTCTTTTATATGAAACTGGACTTTCACAAGACAGAATAAAAAGGGTAAGATATGATTTGAGTCACAGCTTTCAGATACATTGAGATCTCCAATTTTCCTTATTCTAGACTTCCTGTTTTCTGAAGGGCATAGAACTAAAGAGTATTATGTAAAGTACAAGTGATAAGAAAAGGCAATATTTTTTTTTGCAGTTTATTTTTTTTTTAACATTTTGAGTGCCCGATACTAGTCAAAAGTAATGTGTTATTCAATACAAAATCTGCAAAGACTAAGTTACATAATCCATTTTTCTAGCAGTGAATAAAGAAGACATGCATTTACCCGGGTAAATAACCACACAGGAATGATGGCAGGAGGCTACTTCCCAGAAGGGCTGTCAGTGATAACACACACAATGCAATGGGATTTTAAATGAGAACACAGCTTTTGTAAATATTGTACACTCTTCAAGATACTCTAGAGACACTAGACAACACAATTTCTTTAGACAGAGATCGTGCTTAAAATACTCTTTTTCTCAGTCTACATAATCTCCATTAGAAAGTTGTCAGACAAAAAGAAAATGTTCCAAGTGAAGTGTTTTGAACCCTAGGAGACCATGGTAAGAAACAGACCTGTAAGTATAAAATAGTATTTCAGAAAGCTATCCTAAACTAAGAACAGAGTTGTTACCATTTTCTTGCTTGAAATTGCTTATTATAAATTGCTTCTACAACTTTTAAGAAAAATGGGAACTTTTACTCACAGAAATATGCATTCTGTTGTAAGACCTCCACTTAGAGGTCTCAGAGATGGAGTGCAAATAAAAATAAAATTCTGCTCAGCCTACTCCTTGAATCACAGTAAATATAGTGCAATTCAGAGTTTGAAGTGTAACAAAGACAGATGAGCTTTTTTTTTCTATTTAAATAAGTGTTGGATGTTTAATTAATTCAAATAATTCTGAATTAGTGAGAGTTTGCTTGGCAGTGGAAGAAGACCGGTTATCTTTACTTCAGCTGAAAATGTAAAAAATACATTGAATCATAAAATCATACCACTTTCTCTCCTGTTTTTAAATATTAGCCTATCTTTTACACCTCATTTCCACTGCTATATCTTTTTATTTTACCTGTTAGGCAGCATGGAAGGATCTTGCCAGGAAAAGTAAGAACAATACATTCACAGTAAAATAAAAGCGCTATGGTACAGTCACACCCCTTTCACAGACTTTCTTGGTCCTTACCATTGGCAGGATTTGAGATCTCTCTTTCTGACAGGATTTCAGCTAAACTAAAGCCAGCATATAAAAAAATCAGGCTTACAAGGTAACCCACTCTTTCCATTGATCTCAGAGAAAATTCTAGATATAGCAAGGAACAAAAAATTGGGACACAGATGAAAAGCAGACGTCTTCCACACTCATGACTCATAGCGTCAACACATACGCAATCGTGTTTTCTTCTCTGGAAAAGTAGCTAGAGTAAGTATATTTGTGCTGCTTTCTCATTTGCTAGTTTGTACCAAATGTCTTAATGTGTTGTAGAGAATAGTACGTAGTTTTGAAGTTTAGACTACCTTTTACAGAAATTTAGCATTGATAATTTAGGAACAGGTGCACTCCCTTTAAAACAAAACAAAAAACAAAATTCAACTGGCAACTGCATTACCTGGTTCAAGTCACTGATATGCTTATTTCTTCACTGAAGTCCAAATAAAAAGTTTATAAATTTTTATTTATGCATGTTTAAGAAAATAGACCAGCAAATGTAGGACTTTTTTGCTTTGTTTTTATTTTCTCCGACCTATTTTCATAAGCTTATTTTCAACACTAACTATATTTCCAATATTCTCTACTGCTAAAAAAATGACATAGAAGTATACGAGTTTAATGAAAGTTCTACTCATGCATGCAGTGCATAAGCTTTGAAAATGTCACACTTCTATTTTACATTGATGTAACAAAGAATTCATATGAAAATGGCACTGTATTTGGATAGAAGAATGGTAGTGTGTTACTATTATTAATGCATATTTCCTAAAGTTTTAAAATGTATTTTCCCTGAAACCTACACATATCAGGCTTCCCTTGTTGAAGTGAGGTAATTAAAAGCATAAAACAGCCTAAATTTTTAGCATTCCTGGCATCTTCTGATTACCTTTATTTGAATTTTATCCTCTGAATGTTGCTTATAAAATGTTTGACATTGTTCCTTGTGTTGTTACCCAATTGTTTTGATATATATTGTTAGCCACATTTCCTAAGAAAAAAAATTTTTAAATGTCGGAGATCTTTTTTTTCCCTTCTTCTGTTAAATGCATCTATTAAGTTCTGTTTTTATAACTATCATCTCTCTGAACCATTCCCATTCATCTTCCTAGTGCTCACTAGACAGCCAGCATAAAACTGTTTTCTGAAAAGTAGCCTAGAACATAAGTATAAAACCCAAGTTTTAAAAATAGCACTAGGTAGCATCAGATGTCCTTCAAAGTAGCGTGGTCTGTTAGTGACTATAAATCTGCTCACAGGTGTTTAAAGAGAAAGAGACTCACAATCCTCTATCAATTGATTGCACTAGGATCTTCACTACAGAAAAATAACCTCAAACTTGGTTATGATAGAAATGTTTCAAAAATAAGAGCTAAGCATAGGTGCATGGCATATCACCCCCATATTCAGTCTCATAGAGATTCTGACTGACTGGCAGACCTGTTGTTCATGTTACCTTCTACTTCCCTCTCCTGACTCAACACACAATTTCTCCCCTCTACCCTTAACTCCGCAAGAAATCTATATCAAATCCTTGCTATTGAGTAAGCAAGGATGAATCAAATAAAAATAAATAAACCTCTGTCGAATTTCAAAATTTTTCTGGTTGTTTGAAAAACATCCAATCAACTTCCTAGAGTTATCTTGCTTGTCTTTGCACTTCTTATTTTTGACTGAAATAAGATTTATATGAAAAACCAGGGCTAGTTAAGAGAACCTGTAATGGACTGAATAGCCAGTACACTACTTTGCACTGCTGCTCATCTATTACACTCAACATAAACACATGAATGAAATCATGTGGTAGATATGGCTTGGAACTCCTAGAAGCTGAGGAGGTTTTTCCATAAAATGAGTGAGAGTCAAGTAATAGCCATAGTTAAAATTAGCACACAACAAAGAATAACAGAGAGGGGGGAAAGCTATTCCTATCAGTCTTTAGAGTATGGCTGCTTCAAAAAGAAGTCTTATTTAAAGGGGAAAAAAAAAAGATAATACACTTCATTCACTAGACCTGGTCAGGAGGACTTGGTTACACTAAGTAACTGCAATTCTTATTACACAAAGATGTGGTTCAAGCCTGTGCAGCTGAAGCTACTAAGCAGTTGTAACAACAGTCATAGTACAGTGCAGACACAGACAACTAGCTGCAAATGAACTGGCTCAGGTACAAACTGTAAAGTATTCAGAGCTGCACTAAACACCCTCCATCACACTAGCCATGTTGTGTAGGTGGTTCTGTGAGAGACTCAACAGAGCGAGAATGCACTTCAGAAAGAGAATTCACCACTGATAACTTGCACTTTTTTTTTTCCCTCAACACTAAGACTCACATAGGATTTGTGAAATTTTAGAAAGAAAAGAAAGCAAGAAAAGTCAAAATGTTTCCTCATATCCACACTGTCTCTCCCTTCTGAGATAAGCTCATCTGGAAAATTTTCAGCCCAGTTTTTGTTTTTCTGTGCTTATACAGGAGAAGTACAGCATCATCATTTCTGATTAAAAATGAAATGTTTGCATTAGGTTTTGGAGTAAAACCTCAACCAATTCATCATAATTTCAAATGTCCTGACAGCATTGTACACCTGATGCACTGTGAAGTCTCACATCTAATGAGTAAATCAGGTTTCACTAAGAATAGAAGAACAGAGGTTTTTTTGTAAAGGGAGCTGTTTTCAGATCAGCTACATGATTAATGTAGTTTTTACAGACTTTATGTAAAAATAAGACATATTATGGTTTGGGAATCAAGCTAACTTTCAAGAGAGACTTCTTAAGGAAATTTCATTATCGGGCTGGAAATTAAAGTGATTATAGAATTTCTCTTTCTCTCTAGAGCAGTTTTGGGATGAGCTGCTACACAATTCTGATGCTTCCAAATGCAATTCTTTGTCACATTTAATTCAGTCTTTGCACACATAAACATTCAAAGGTTCCAACAGAAAGAACATCCCAAATCTTTAGTCATTACAAAAAACACAGCACCTTGACCTTGTATTTTACAGCTAAATGGAGTGACATTATAAAAATTAAATTGGTTCTTCTTCATTTCCATAATATCCTTTAAAAAGCCTTGCCTAGCCTGGAGTATATGTCCTATTTCTTTATCTTTCTTGATGACCCCTCTTGCCTGCGAGTCAGCTCATTTTTCCCTGCTGAAGACTGCACCCTACCGCTGCACCCGCTCTAAAATTTCCATTAAAATCTAGGGCACCATCATTCATTCTTATCTGCAGCAGGCTGCCGAACAGTGCGACACCAGCAACTGCATGTGAACCAGTCTCGAAGGACAATATAGTTATACAAATCACCATCTAGTATGGAAAAAAATTCTACCTGCATAATGCGTTATCACATACAGTACGCTGGGAATCTTAAAAACACTGGGGCTAGTGTAGGATGTTGTTATTAATTATCTTGCAGTGGCAAGTCTTACTTAAACAGCAATTTACCGGTAGGCAATTAGCTTCTCAAAGAACATTTTTATTAAGTTTGCTTCACAATGAAATGATCTGTCTCATCAGCTGTTGAATATTTGCTGGTTAAAGCATTATTATTTTAAATTAGCATATTACAAGTACCTGAGGGCATTTACACTTTTCTATGTGTTTAACCTTCAGGTTTCTAACTCCCTCTTCTTCAGGCTGATTGTTAAGCAGGTCTCATACGGAAAGTACATGGACACCTTTCCAAAGTGTTTTAAGTTACCTGTGCTCATTCCTGTTTCTTTATCTTTTCTGCAAGGAGAACTCATGGATGTATATGTATACACACTTATGAATGCACATAATTATATACGATTCTATAATTTATATGTTTATACAAACATATACACTGTAATACTGCAGATTAACTACAGTCTTGCCACGCTGTTTTGTTTCACCTCAGCTGTCATAACCGTTATCTTCTCCCCTTTTTCTACAGCATGATGACTTTTTTTGTACCCTGAGCCCAAACCATCACAAGCCTTGAAATCAGAGAACAGTTTAATTTTACATTACATGGAATGGATATCCTCTTTGTACTTATGTACAGAATGGATGCGTGATTTGTTTGCAGATATCGTCGAGATGGGCTGCGGTGCTCTGTGTAGCAGTGGCTGAACTGAGCTATTGGTTAAACATCTCTGTGGCTCAGTAGACAGTTTTGCTATTGTCCAGGTAAGAGAAGAATATAGAACATCTACCTGCAGCCATATCAGGATCAGACAGTTCTGCAGCAATCTGTACCTGAGAGGATGAGAGGATTTACCGCTAGCAACTACTGCTACAAAACAGCTCAGCATCAATGAGAAATCTAACACTAGATTGCTAGTTTAAGTGATCTAGTTTGGTCATTCATTTTAACATATGTGTTTTTTGCTACAGCCTTTTCATTGTTCCATCCAGTGGCCACCACCACCTGAATCTTTCTGGTGTGTAACACAAGCAATACTCTTTTTGTATTCCTAGGCTTTTTCCTTGGGATGGTACAAACATATCGATATTCGCATTGCTGTATGGGATGAAGTATACGCCAGCTAGGTTCCCATTTCTTCCACTGGATGAATGTATACATTGACTGAGGACAGAATAATCCACTCATGGCTCCTTATTTAATAAGAGTTCAGCCAAGTAAGCATTTTTTTTGTCCTCCTCAGAAATAACCTGGAATGGCATTTAGCAAAGAAAGAAAGAACTCATGATCAGTTCTGATATGTCCTCAAAAAGACAGATAGATAGGAGAGCTTCTGACTATCCTTCATGCACTAACATCAAAATCCAGCTAAATAATGATTATAGTCAGTGTCTGTCCTGAATCTGGATATAGTATATTGGTATTTGCTAGACAATATTTACAGCAAGTTTGCGTTAACTTTTTTATAGCTGTCTCACAATTAGGATCTTTCATAACAGACTATAGCTTAACTAGTTGGACATATGCAAGGCATCATCAAAAGGGTTCTTTCTGTTGAATAAATGATCAATTGCAAGCCAAGATGTCATTGACTGGCATAAAAATGGGCAGATCACAGAGTATGTGTTTTTTTCCCACTGAGCAGGCTAACATCACTTCTAAAGAGAAGAAAGGTCATTCAGCTGAAAGTCTTCAGTGATACCAAGACCACATTAGCTTATTTTTTCCCCCGACCCGCCTCAGTAAGTCCTCTAAGGTTTGAAACTTATTCCAATTTAAGTAGGATTGTGCCCACAGCATGGCTTTTTGTTGTGGGTAACGTCACATAAGATGCTCTCACCAGTTTTTTAGTAGGCTTCCCACACCAAGTATGCCTTTCCCTACTGGTTCCACAATACGTATGCCTTATGAAGCATATATGGATCAATCAGTTCCCATATGACAATGAGATAATAATTGGCTTTATATTTTTGCATATAGGTTACCCGAGAAAGTCAACAATTTTACAAGATGAAATACAGAGGAGCATATATATATGGTTTCATCCTGCAATCAAGAACAAAGTAGTCTTGCAAGTTTCAAACTCTTTTTTGGAGATGACTTCAAAAGGCATCATTGGGAAGGATGAAAGACACCTTGATTTTTATGTTGAGAGACTCACCCTGTTGTTATAATTTCACACACATAACCTGCCTTTTCTGCTTAGGAGAAGGATGTTACGTTCTCCAAGGAAAACAATTATTTTTTAAAAAGCCTAGAAATAAATACTTGGTTGCAGTGGATTCACACATTGTTCTGTAACCAAAAAATAGCATAAAGAACCAAACCATCTCTAATAACACTCAGAAAATATATTTATCATGTTTTATTCTGATAGTATAAGATTATACATTACTAGCTTTAGTCAGCAGAATTACACCCAAGAACAACAGTTTCACTGCATAAAAATAGGTAATCTCCTGTTCCAAAATAATTTTATATGTTTCATGATAAATTTCAATATACCTTATTTGGGTCTAATCCGAAATCCTAATCATATTGCTGGAAGATCAAGTAACACAAATGAAACATTTTTAGGAGTGCAATACACGCTATAAGCAAAGTACTATATCTATTCAACTTTTTCCGAACTACAATAAGCATCCAATTGAATACATTGAAAATGCTATGAGGGCAAGAGAGGGTTCATCCACAAGCTCAAAGTAGTACAACTGTAAGAGGAAAGAGAAGGAACTTTAACTACAATTGCTAAGAAAACTTAAGCCCTTATGATACTGAGGCTGAAACATTTGAATACTTAAAAAAAGAAAATCAAAAAACAAAATCAAACAAAACCTCTAAATTCCCCCAAAGTATAGCTACTATTATAAAAAACTGCTTCTGTTCCACTGTGTATCTTCTCTCTGGAATACATGTGTAGCTTATGTTATTAATTCCTTGGGACTCTTAATTGTACCTTTCAATATCTGCTGAGTGCCAAGCAAGTTTTTCATGATATCACATGAACACCAAAACGTTATCACTTCTTAGACAGTTAGGGAAGCATATTTTGAAATAGCACGGGTTATATTCTTTAACAAACTTTAAATATCTAACGCATCAGGCGACAGCAGGACCCTTGAATAAGGGAATGAAGTGGCTAAATTAGATTGGAGACTTAATGCTCTTTTGCATCTATAGATCCACCATGATGTTTCTATTAGCTTCCAGTAATGACTGAGAACTAATATGATTGGCATAATTTTAAAAATTCCACATGGCACTTTTAATCCTTGGTGAAATCTAGATGTTAATTAATTCAAAAGAAATTAAGTAGTCATCTCAAATTTTCAACTCTTTATTAAGTACTACCTGAATTGATGTTGAAATTCACTTTAAGTCACTAATCTTGCATTCCTGCCTCTGTCTCTGTTAACACTAAATCATTTTTAAGATCCTTCAGTGACAAATCAATAATAGCTTACAAAACACATGCTAGGGCATGACTGTGTTTTATAATTAAACCCAGAAGAAACAGATTTTTTGTTCCCAAAAGACTGTGTTCCTTAGTTTAAGTTAGCTTACAAGCTACACTCATTAAACAAATGCAAAATACGTACATATTTTTTCTAATTATTTTTAATTTTTTCAGTTCATTGGTATTTTTATTCCAGAATAATAAAAATGTATATGCACCTACATTCTTCTTTTAATAAAATTGTTCAAAAAGACATCTTCTATTTTACAATTTCTCCTTTCTGCATTGATAGGAAACTAAAATGCTTTCTTCCACAATATATTTATTCTAAAGATATTAAATTCACATAAGCACAGCGATGCAACACATGTGGCTTCTCAATACAGAAATTTACCACTGAAAAGATATTCAAAGAGTGTCACTTGTTAATGAATACACGTTGCTATATGAACCTATTCTAAATAATCACAGTCACATTTTCATGAATTTCGTAAAGAAATGAGATATATACAAGTTCTGTCTTCTTTCCAGTCAGTTTTGGGTGCACCAGTCTATTTCAACCAGGTTAGAAAAATAGAAAAGGTCCGAAAGATAGTTAAATACCTACATATTACATAAAAGTTGTTGCTATGCTACAAGAGAATAGCCGAAATCAATGCCCTCCCATTTTTCTATGCTACAGACTGTAGTATGAAAGCAATAATTGTGTATGTTATGACCAGCAGCTTGTCAGTCAAATCTTACTCCACTTGCAAGCAATGACAGCATTAGTTTCTTTTTGGCTGTTCCACAATCAGAAGACAAGGGCTAAACCTGGGGGTTCTTTGAGAGGAGAGATCTTGTAGGAAAGAAATTGCAGGAAATTTTAGCTCACAGGTAGGGTCTCTGCTGTATTACTTGGGCTGCTCATGACTTGCTTAATTATGCTTTGAATAAATTTTTTCCAAGTTATGTTTGCTTTTTACTTTATATGTAAGATTTTTTTAGAATGCATTGTTTCCATACAAAAATAATTGCTTATAAATTAATCAGTGTCCGAAAATAACTGGAAAACATTAGATTTACAGAAGCAATTTATTGTCAAGAAAAAAAATAAAGGAATAATTTATGCTGTTCTTTTTTCATTTATGTTTGCAAGCAGAAAGAAGCATGACAAAGGTGTTCACCGTAACATCAAGAGGGAGCTATGGAACTTAAAGTACTCTGAATATTTCTGACACTTAAATTCCAGGTTTTCCTCTGGGTAAATATGTGGCATCCACATTGATAGTCAAGTTCACTCAGTAAAAACAGAAATGGAAAGCTGAAGCTATAAGTTGATTGTAAAAGGGATTGCTTTAAGAATTAATTTTATTTGGTTGATTGGATATTCAAGATAAGATAAAATTTTTCTCCCTTTTCTAAAACATATTACATGTAATTTCACTTCAGAATGAGAACAAGTTTATTATTTGAATAGAGGTTGTGACATACCAGGAACGAAACCAGACTTTTTAAAAAACTTAAGCAGTATTTTAGTTTCTCAATTTTTTCTTGAATAAAATTGAATGCATATGAGGACATGACTAATCGCTGCAATCAATCTTCATACATTAAAAGATACATCTGTTATCATAGTATTTGATTTTATTTTATATTATAGAATACTTAAATACATAGTGCGCTGTTAATTTAATGGATTATTTTATAAGCATGGATGCTTACAATTGTAGAAAACCTATAAGTTTATATGCACCCAATTCTGATAGGATTTCTATATCCTTGTTTCAAATATGGACAGAGAAACAGAAAAAGAATTAGGAAAGTTTTCCCAAAGTCTTCACCATGAGATCACTCCCTTGATTTAGTTAGCATGCTATCTTTCTTCTTGCAGCTCCCATTCTCCAAATCTGTAGAGAGGTGGGAAGTACTACCCAACAATAACAACAGCAAAGAAACCCACACTCAAAAGAATTAAAAGTCTGTCCCTCCATCTATCAGAGGTAAGTAGTTTACATGCTGAAACATGAAATTTGATGTAATTTCAGGCATAGTTATTAGCAGAACAGAATTATCTAACCCATTTAACAGCTAAGGAATACCACAGATTGACTGTAAGTATTTTAAATTAGATGCACAAATATATCACTCTGTAGTGTTGTGTGTATTCTGTCCCATATTAGAACAAGTTGTATGTAGGGTCTGACCAATTTGCTTTACTTTCCTTCCATAACTGTAACAAACAAATAAATACAGGGATCTTTATCTCTGCTGTTTCTTGACTCAGTTAATCTTTTTGCAATCTGAAATACAGAAATTGTGTGCCATCCATTAACTTTTTAGTTCTGTTTTCTGTATTGCTTCAGGCTGGTAAGATGGATCTTTTGGGCAAAGAGGAAAAATGGGTACAGTGCAATAATTTCAATGAATAGAAATAAACAATAGCAATATTCTATCCATTTTGCCATACCAACAATCCCATTCCGCATCACCACCCCATACCCCTGAAACATTACAGCATCTTTTTCAGGTAATTTCATTAATTTATCAAAGTTGAGTTAGATTAACAATATCTGTATTTGAATTACCAGCTTAATTGAACCTTAAATGTTCTTTCCTACTCTGTGCTTTCATGTGCACATATAATCCTGGCTATTTTTAATCCTGAAAAAAATTTCCTATCCAGTTCACCATGTGGCAGCACGACCTTTTACGTTAGCACAGCTAAAGGGACACCAGAAATTTAGAGGCAGTTAGGAATGGATGAAGCCTGCTTTATACTACTGGTGAAGAATACCTCAGTTAATTTAGGCTGCACTTTCTCATATGTTTCGACTGCTCTAGATACAGGATTTTTGTACTAAGTCTTTAACAAAACACCTGTGTAACAAGTCAGTCCTGTAGGTCTACGTGCAAATACCCCCCTTCTCTTCCAATCCCTTCATCCTGTAGAAAGGATGCTCCACCGTCTAGCTGCACAGAGCAAACTTGTCATGCACACATGCACATGAAGGAAAACAGGAGAACAAAATAACATCAGAGGCACAAAATAGCAGCACTAGTGCAACACATCACAAGTCCACTTCAAATCCCCACTGCATCATCCCTGGGGCAGCAGCAAAGAGTGTCCAAGAGTGGCAAGTCTCTTACTGTCAAGAGGCTGCTGCTGGGAAGCAGCTGTCCCTGCTGGGTACCTGAGGTGATATGCCCTACTTTAGCACATCTGAAACCCAGCCAGCATCAGGAGGGATGTGGAGTCCATGAGGTAATCTTTGCAGAACTTTTTTCTTCTTCTCTGGCTCTTCCCCGATACTTGACAAGAGGAAGCAGTACTTGGGGAGGGCAGTCAGATGAGCAAAGACTCTCGGCTCAACTGGAAGACCTCAGTCACAGAATTGTTTAGGTTGAAAAAGACCTTGAAGATAATTGAGTCCAACTGTAAACCTCACACTGCCAAGTTCACCACTAAATCATGTTCCTAAGCAGTCAAAGTGATTTGATACTATAGGCAAGCAAAATCTAAGGAGAGCCCCCTTGGAAAGCTTTTGAAAAGTTCAGGGACTTATTCTGTACAAGCTCTTGCATAAAACACACAGATGAGTTAGCTCCACCTAACGATTACCAATGTTTTGTGTCCAGATGAGCTATTTCTATGTTTCAAGCAGAAAATGAACACAAGTAGTTCTAAACATCAGGTTTTAAGTTCATTCCCCAAAACTTATCCATCATACTCTTAAGATGGAAATTTAGCAAAAATTAATATACACAAATTATATACCTTGACGCTTTGAGGTTAGCACAGAAAACTTATCTGCAAGTAGATCTTGAAGTCGATTTGATTTAAACCTAAAGCCAAAACGCCTGCACTGAAAGTCCAAACCAAACATAAAGTGTCTGAAGATAGAATGAAGTGATTGGACTACATTCTTCCTTATTTTTGCCTTTATCTTTTATGCCACTTGTATAATACTTACTTTTGTAGAAGAACTCAAGAAATGTTTTTCTTACTCTTCGTTGAAAACAAGAGATGAAAGAAAACTTTTGCTTGGTAAATTGAGATTTACAGAGTCACTGAAATGCATGAAGCACAATCCCTCCATCTAACTTCTCGCAGAGATCTCATTGTTAAAATAGTATAAGCTCTTAGAAATATAAGCCTAAAAATCTCTCAGACCAAAAAAATTAACTAAAATAATCCACCACATGACTTCTTCAAAAATTCTGAAAATTAACAAAAAATCCAACACCCCAAAAAGTTACCTAATGTTACCCTAATCTCAAAAATTGCATCATATCTTTATTACTAAAGAATAAAATTTGGTCAAGTTAGAGACCGTGTTAAAGATTTGGAAGGTCTGAGAATGGTTGGATGATTAAAGTACTAATAAATACTGAAAATAATCTTTCTTTCTCCCTTATTCGTTTGAGATTGTTCTCTTTAATTTTCATCTTTTAAGTCCCCTGTTAGAACTCATTTAAGAAGGAAATGTTTTGGTGCTTTTTCTAAGAAATTGAGGGGGTGGAAAAGAATAAACCATCCCTCAGGGAAGGAGAAAGAAGAAAGTGGAGCCTCATTCAGCTGCTTTAATGTCTGCGTTAACAGACAATAAAGAGATGTTTTCAAAAAAGTGCAGTCATTCTAGATTTTCGTGAATAGAATTACAATAAAGTTAATGGCTCTCTCACCTGCACACCAGAGCTAATCTCTCTCCTTAAAATGCTACACCATCCCTGTTTTTCTTATCGCTGGTTCCAGAAACACAGTAGTATAAGTGTGTAAAAAGTACTCTTTAAAATAACTGCTATACAATACAGCAGTATTTTTTTTTTTAATATGGTTTTGTTTATGGATAAAATTAAATCCCCATCTGAACTGCATTTTTAAGGTATTCTATACATTTTGGCCTGATTTTTAAAAAACCTATGCAACTTAATCAGAGAGATTCCTCTTTCATCATTACAGAATGAGTAGAGACGGCATGGAGGTGATACTATACCAGACAGTGTTTGTAGCAAGAACTTAAACCCACCCTTTAATGCCTGCACCTGCTGCACTAAGCAGAGCATTGCCAGCAAGTAGAGGGGAGGTGATCATTCCCTTCTGCTCAGCCCAGGAGATCTACATCTAGGATGCTATGTCTTTGTCTTAAGCCTTCTGTAGTTCTTCTCCTGTTACTTGGCACTCTCTTAATATTGTTACTTAACTATAAGCTAAAATGTCTTTTAGTAATAACATTATATTATTTGTTATTAGGGAATTAATCTTTACTAGGTGAAAATACACTGTTTTATTTCCCATTGGCCAAACGAATTCTCATTTCTTTATCATGTGTTGTGAGGCTATCAGTGGCCTTACCAGGACTTTTCTTTCTTCCCCAAATGTATCTCGACTCAAAGATGTCAGCTCAGTAAAATTCACCAATTTAACAGATATAGCTTTTTACAGAATAGAATATGATAAAACTATAGAGAAGTTCCTAACCTAAAGAGTTATTACACAAAAGAATTCAGAACAAGGTCTATTATCAAATGCAGGTAACCAACGCTGTTCAAGAACATCAATAAAAGAATAAAGCAAACTAGCAAGAAGACCTACCACCTTCAAAAGTATTATTTTCACCAACTGCTATTATGGACAGTTATTGAAGGTGTACACTGTTGATCAGACTTTAGAAATAAATGGCTCCATTTCAATTGTTGCCCTGAAACCTTGAATCAGGACATCCATTAGATAAAGTTTCAGAAAACAAGTCTACAGAAATGGAAGTGTGGTTTCCTGGATCCAGAGCTACAGGACATCCAGTTATGTTCATTCCCCAGCAGGAGGAGATAACCTCCTTGCTGACAGAAATAACTGACAGTACAATTTTCCAGGAATATTTTAATCAACAGCAAAAAATGAGAAACTTTTCTTCTTCAGCTGAGGTTATACAAACCACTCAGCTCCTTGTCTGCTTTCATTTCATCAGGCAAGAATAAACAAACCAGGGTTACACCTTGCTGAGGCCAGATAGACAATGTGGTTTCTCTGCAGAGGGAAGCAAATACTATGGTTGCCCTCAGGCCATCAGGCAATGAACAACCACAATTCCTTCCAACTATAGAAAGCAAACAAGAAACAAGCCAACCCAAAACCCTACCACAGCCTTGCTGTCTTAACTTTAGCAGAGACAAGCCATAAATTTCAAACTCCACAGAAAAAAGGCAAGTTTTACTGCTTTATGCCAGGCTGACAGCAGCAGTATTGGTTTCTTGCTTTTCCAGGTGAAAGAAGTTTAATTTGCCTCCCAACAAGTAACTATGGGACAAAGTGTCTATTGAGGATATTCAAAACTAAATACTAATGATTATTTCAGTATTCTTTTGACAAGGATCTGAGTGCAACAGCCTGAAACAGCTATCTTGGTCAAAGCTGACATATAGCACCTCCCAAAAATTGTAACAGTCTAGTAAGATATAACCATAAAACTATCTACATCAAGCTGTTGATCAGAATGAATCAATAGGACCTGAAAATTTAATGCATATCCACTCTTTTGCCACAAAGTCGAAGAGTTAGCCTTTGAGGAATTATCTGTCGTCACTTTTGCTGTGTAAAAGTATTTTTTTAATGCCACTAGAAACCACTTGAGGATATTCCTGGAGTTATAAACTCACAAATCCTTCTAAGAAGTGTGAATCAGAGTCAGCTGCCTCTTTTCATGTGACAATAAACTATAGTTTACAAGGATAATACAATACCTTTAGCTCTGCCCATCAATGATTTATACCAGCACGTAATTTAATCACAAATTGGCAAAGTATAATTTTTTTTTCCTAGAAAAACTAAGTGCAGATTTGGTGATAAAATACACAAAACCAGATGTCATTAAATTCAGTAAAATGCACATAAATCATTAGCTAGTGAATACTGAAATTAATAAATTCCCACATGAATTGTTCAGAAGCACTGTGGATGCAGCCTTTATGGTGTCCAAGAAAGACGGCATCATGAGATTTTACCAATAAAAGAAATGGATAGTACTGATTTACTTAATCAGACAAATGCACTTGGAACAGAATCAAAAACTGTTTAGGCTTTAAGGGTTTACAGCAATCACAGGTTAAGAGTTACAGCTGCCACAGCACTGCACAATAAAAAGCGCTGAGCAGAGAATGACAAAAAGAAAGGGGAACAAACATAATCTACCTGAATCAGGTACACAAGGTCAAGAAAAAGCATCTGCATATTTCATCAGACCATTTCAAAGTTAATGCAAGTTTTTACTTAATTAATTACTGTGCTGAAAAAAAGCACTCCCCTATTACTCTACATCTATGTATACTTCAAAAGCTGTAGCTAGACACTCTTTTATAATAGCTGGGAGGAAAAAATATCTTGTTAGAAATTAACTATTCCAAATGGAATCTGGGGAACATGAGTTGCCGAAAAAGCAGTTATGGGAAAAATCTCAAGTTATGGAAAAGCTGTAAGACTGCCAAAAATATCAAGAATTGAACTACCCTGTTGACCTCAATTCTGACTGTGAACTAAATGAGACCTAAAAAGGGAAATTCAGTTATTTAAATACCAATTTTATAATTACATATTTATTAAAACAAAGTTGTCCTTTAACCTTTTAGCTTAACCTTGGTATAAAAACAACAGGGATAACTACCAGGCTAAGCTACCTTTATCTTTCCATCTTTTTTCCCTGCCATATCTTTATCCCTCCACAGGGCAAAATGCTCTGTTTGTATATAACATTTACCAAAACGAAGAGATACTTAAGCATAATCTATTGTGGGAAAAAAAAAAAAAAAAAAAAAAAAAAAAGAAGAATTGTGGATATAAGTATTTTGTATTTAATTTTGAATTTAATGAAAGAAAAAGTGTAACATGAACATTGTTCTGCAAAATTAAACATGTGACATTCGGAAAAGGGACCTTGTAATTTTCTCAGAACTTGCCAGTCTTCTCTCCACTGAAACAAAATAATATCAAATAAAAACAGTATCAAATGAAAAAGTTTTTATATTTTACTTTTAATAAAATTCTATTATCCAAAATTAAACTGTTTTCACAAGCAGCTGTGCTACTCAGCTTGCTAAATAATTGAGTTTAGCTTGCTGCTTCTTCTCAGCCTCTAGAACATCTGCTGTACTGACAGAGGGGAGATTCAAGGACAGGGACACTAGAGGAAGCTTTTAACAATGAAGCACAAAATGTAAGAATGAAGGTAAAGAAAAACAGTACATGCATTGTCAATATCTAACAAACAGTTCTGACAAATAACATTTGAAAATCTTGATTTGTTAGAAGACATTACTGGTAAGCAGTGATCCTAAATGTTTAGAACAGTGCCTTGTACTTAATTGTTCTCTTTCGCTCTGGAAGAAACTTTGTTGGCATTGACCTGTGAGTTAGTTACCATAGACTAAATAAATGCAATTTAAGTGGTCAAATACCTATTTTTTTTTTATGATTTTTTGACAGATCCACCAGTTGATAAGATTTTTAAATGAACTCAATCCAGATATTAAATCAGATATTATTTTTACATAACAGCAGGACTTAAAATTGCATTTTTGGTCAGAATTTGATGCCAAAATGCGAACTAGTAAGCTGAAAGAGGCATAAATATTTAAATAAGATGCATAACCTTGAACCTTTTAATCTCTATTTGTACTTGACTTATATGTACTTTCAGTTGCAGAGTAACCTAATTTTACAACTAGCAAAGGTGCACTGCCGATGTGCTTGTGTAACAGAAATCTGCTTTCTGTTATTATGTGTTTGTACACTCTGTTGTAATGCATATAATTTGAGATCTAATTATTTGTAGAATTTTCAAACAAATCCCATCAAACCTTTTTCCTGTTTGTTTTTTTTTTTTAAAAAAACACACAATTTTTATGAGAGACAATTTTAAAGGAGGAGGCCCATGACATAAAATTACAGTTTTGGGGAACAGACCAACACACACTTAGAACAAATATCCGTTTAGTAACCCAATGTGTAAGATGTTAAGGCTTTCTTCACAAGAGTTTGACTTCATGATTTTTGTAGAATTCCTTGGCTGAATGACTAAGTATCTATTTAGCGGTCTTTAGGTAGGCAGATCTGCCAGATCATTTGAAGCTCACTGGAGAAGTTCAGCTTTAGTTTCAATAAATTCTGGAACTCATGTTTGTATTATTTCTAGCCCAGCTATAAAAAAGCACTTAAAAATAACTGAAAAAAACCCCGCACTTTACAATTTAAATAAAAATGATTGATTTATCCTAGGCATCATTATCTGTCCTTCTCTTTGTCTCAGACATACACATACACATCTCACAGTGCAGCCTCAAAAAAGCTCAGTTCATTCCCAGTTATACTACTGGTTACAGTTTGGTTTCTTATCTTTACTTTTCCCATAGACAGGAGATTCTTTCCAATGAAAATTTGTAAGACCATCTCCTAATTTTTCTGCATCAGAAAAAGAACAAACAAACAACAAAACAACACCACAAAACACAAACTTGATGACAGACTTTCTAATTGCAAAATATAATTTTTTTGGTGTTAATTCAGATTCATATAGACATTGCATATATGTCTGAACAACTAAACTAGTTTTAGCACATCATACACCTTTGGCTGTGATTATCACTGTGTGCCTACAGTGCTTACTTTTTTTGCATCTGATTGTAATTATATAACACCATCTAGCTTGCAGAAAAGTGAAAATGGCTAATAAATCTTAGTAGTGTCAACCCTACCACAATTCCTCTAATATTATTCTCGCAACTCTGCAGAGACCACTCCTACATCATAGCTTTGACATATGTTTGAAGTGGTTTTCAAGTAAAAACAATATGTATCTCAAAACAATTTTTGATAAAATGCATAAAGAACTGTGATAACAGGAATGTGTTACAAGAGAGCTCAAAAAAGTTCTTGAATTCTTCTAGCCTACAGATAATATAGGAACCTTCTGGGAAGTTCCTTAATGTAGTGCAGTAAAAAGAAAACCTAACAAATTCTTCTCTATGCACAGGAATTACACCACTGTAGAAAAAAAAAAATTGCTTTAGAAAGTTATTTAGTTAAATTAATGTAAGCTCCTCTGTGGATAATGATGGCTTATATTTACTTTATCTAGATTATCCTAAGACACTCTTCCCCAAACTATAGACAAGAGGGATGATCTAATTTATCTAAGTTCATTCAATTTTCTTGTGTACACAGGCTTCATGGACTCCATTGTTAATGGCGAAATAAGGCAACAGCAACACTAAAGAAAAAGCATGTGCTCTTGCAAACCAGTCATCCCAGCAATTAAATGGCATGATTTTGCTCTCCTGGATAGCTTTCATATCCAGACAGCTACAGACCTCTTTAGCATTTAAGGTCATGTTAAAATGGTCATAAATGGAAATACAAAAGATTTCTGCCATTTGGATAGGGAGACCCTGGGGAGATGAATGCCCCAGCATTGGGCAGTAAATTGTCAGGGAAGGGATTGCATGGGAACAGGAAGACCCCTACTGTCCTAGCAGGGCTTGACTGTTTTCTGCCATGCATACTTAGGAGTATAAAATACAGAAAGAAAGGCTCAGGAAGAAGGAAAACTTAAGAGAGGTTTTTAGGCACAGCAGTCACCAGGAAGGCAGAGATTATAGTCATGGCAAGACTGTTAATGATCTACTTTCAGACAGAATTGAAACTGCAATCACCAAATAAATGGCATTTGTTAGCAACAGCATGATAATCTACTGGCAACTGGAACAGTTATAATCGTGGAATAAGTCATCTGTAGTACAATTTGCTTTGTAAGGTCTTAGTTTTCCTTATTAAATCAATGATATGTTAATATCTGAACACATGTACCATCAATTAATTCTAGAGAATTGGCCTAATCTTGTACTCTCTTTTGTGCTTCTATTCCACTGTTGTCTAGAATAGTGTAAACAAATTATATCTAAGACAATTTTCAATTACCCAGTTTTACCAGCATCTTACTTGCTGCAATATTCATTACAGGTAAATTAGTCCTGAAGTAGTTTTCAGCTTGTAATGTTTCCTAAATCACATTATTTTCCAGGTGGTTACTGGATGTGAGAAATCCATTAGAAGAATGTCACAATTTCTAATAGATTAAAGCTTTTACTTTAAAGCTAGTTATTTAATAAGATATTTTTAGTAGGTTGTTTTTGTGAAATCTTCTGCAAAATTAGAAGGAGAAACAGATTATGCTTGCACAAAAGGATGTCAGCCTAACAACACAGCACTGGCCACATCACAATGGCCACTCTGCTCCAAGTTTCAAGTTTGTTTTGACTCAATCCACAGTCCACTTTGAGCGAGCTGTAGAAAGTGGCAGGTGTCAAGAAAGTAAATGGAAGGCAGGTCAAACGGAAGCATTAAAACCAAAAGGATGCTGGTAAAACACCTCATCTTTCCCCTGAATGCTGATAGATCTTTCACCAAAGAGAAAAAAAATGCTCAGAATTTCTCCCAACTAGTTAGCTAGTTGGTATTTGTCGGTACATACTCTAACACCTGCAGAAATCAAAGCATATAAGGCAAAGAGTACCTGGAAGGATGAAACGTTTGTACTATAGCTAAATGAAGGTGAGGCAGAACCTGAACCTTGCATTCAGCTAGATTGTACTTACATGTTTGTATGTTACCTCTGAGGAGTGCAACAAAAGCCACTTGAACATGCCCCCAGTGGAGACACAGTATTCAATCATCTACTTTGGCAGTTACATCTTTATCATGCATTGATTTATGCACAGACACAGCAGCAGGATAGATCCTGGTAGGTGCTTATTAAAAATCTAAAATGCACTTGCAGACTTCCAATACAACTTTATTCAAAACAACATTATTTCTTCCTGAAGTGGCATGCTTTCTGTCATCTACTTCAGAACTTTTCCTCTTTGTTGCAGCATGTTTATTTAATCTTTTTTTTAAATAAAATCTTTCAACATCTGCAGTGAAGCATATCCTTCATACCACAGAGTCTTTGAAGTTTTGTTGCTAATATTTGTGTCAGGAAGATGCAGCTCACGGTTATCAAAGTGGGATGTAAAATAAAAAATACTCCAGAAATAGATCATTCAGATGTTTAAGTACCTTGCCTGGGCTTACATTTTTTTCTACACATAGCATTCCTAGCACACTTCCCTTTGTACACAAGTCTATCCATGCTCAATCAATTTTCTGGCTTCTGCACTTCAAAAGATAAAGAAATGCCATGGAAGGACAATATGATGTTATAGCTTCTGTTGATATCATGCAGTTCAGTTCCCCCACCACCACCTCTGCAATGAGGTTCAGGCAGCAGAGGAGGAAGACTGAAAAAGTTCTCCCCATCCTTTCATGTTCCCAGACACCTACATTGCTTCAGGGCAGCCTGAAATTAGACTGCCAAGAGCAGAAATTCAAGCACAGTAAACTTAGGTACAATGTTGGTTCATTCTACTGCAGTCACTTACCACTAGAAACAGTTCCTATACTTACACCTCATTTTTTCATTAATTACTTCTTTATACTCTATTAGTACATCACTGGCAGAGGTGCAAAGTCTTCTCATTTAAAGAGAGTGATACAGAATATATTCTTCAGGCAGGATCTCCAGATATTTCCTCTATGTTACGTTAGCAGTGTAAGCAACCATGTTATTAATATTAGATATTTATCACTGAGAATTATGTTAGACTAGATGAACAACAACCATGAATAAAGAAGTCATCTCCTAAAACCTGAAGGTTAACTGCAAATAATAAGAATAATAACTACTTGTCCTCAGTCATAGTACACTACTGTGCAACAGCAAAAAAAAACCTCACTGTTTCACCAGTAAAGATTATCCCCATGAAACATAAGCTCAAAGGACTAGGTTATTAATGCTGTCTCTGGCATTTAACAGTTATGTTGTATCAAACAAACATGGTTTCACTTTCTTTGTAATGCAGAAATGCTAATACTTGTCTACTTTCCCCAGTGGCATTGTGAGCAAAAATGTATTGTCATAAAGGTCTTAAAAAATTAAGAGATGTAAGCATTTTTATTGATGTTTTACGTCCCAATCCACTAGAATATTAAAAATAATTTCATAATTGTCATGTGCAATATCTATCTATATATATTTCTCAATTTACCAGCTCTTCTTCCTAGAAATTACAAAGATGAGAGAACAGCTCAGCAAATATATTCTCTAGTCAACACTGCTTGCGCGCAAAGGATAAAATCCGTTGCTGAGTATGTTCAAAATAGTTTTAGCTAACTAAAGCTGAACCAGTTTTTGCAACTGTATAACAGCAAGGGAAACACCCAAATGATTTGGGGATTTGATCATCAACCAAATGGATCACAGCTACTATAGTAACTAGATTGAAAAAGTAATATTAATAAATAATTGCTTAAACAATGAAATAACCTTTCTATTGATTTTTTTTCTTTTCCTTTTTCTACAAAGGAGGAAACCATTTCAATGTTAGAAAGAAAAATTATCCAAGTTAAACAGTGACTATGAAAAGAATTACTTTAACTTAATTACAAGCTGGTTGAAAGGATTCCTTCTACTTAAACTGAGGATGGGAATTATGCAGGCCAGATTTAGGACAGTGAGGACATATCTATACTGGAGAGCATGAAGAACTCTGTAACTATGTAACAGCACGAAACACCTAATACAGAGCTAAAGAAAGGAAGGAAGAAGGGATTAGAGAAAAATGTTCCTAACCCTAGTCTTGAGTCAAACCCAGTTTGAATTTGCTCATGCTGGAAGATACCATTTTGGTCCTCTGTGAAATGACTATATGAGTTCTTTCTCCTGCAGTATCCAGTGAAAACACTAGATTATTCCCAAATATGTTGTTTTTCTTACAAAAAGTGTCCTCATTTCCCTCTATACACAGTTCTTTAGTATATAATAAACAAACAAAGGAATATGGCAGAAATTAATGCTCACAGTGCAAGGCATGAAATACAAAAATAGTTGCTTGGCAACCAGCATGAGAAATAAGAGTTTATGTCTCTACAAACAGCCAAGCGAGTGGCATAAGTACCATTTGTGACTGCTGTGAAAAGAATGGGTGGAGAGAGGAGGGATGAGGGGTTTTTGCTTTAATTACATTTGTCTCTTGTTTTTCCTAATTTCTGTAGTTTCCTCACAAACACGCATGTCTTGGAATTCAATAAATGTGTATTTTAGATTACTTTTCTTTTGTGTCCTTACACTACTGACTTTAATCGGTAAATCAAGTTTTATTTTAGAAAGCTATGTTTTTTCCTAACAACTGAAAACATCTAAAGAAGTGTAAATTAATACTGATTTCCTTCTTAAGGGTTAATGAACTGGACATTTGCAATCACTTTCTTAACTAACAATGGATATATCTATAAAAATTCTGGCAGCTTGGAAAAACCCATCAGCCTGTTGTAACTGTAAATACATTAATCAAGAAACAACGACTTTTCAGTAATAATATACATGTAATTGTTCTTATACTTCTCTTTAAGTCACTGTTGGATGTTAGACTAGACTGACCTGTGGTGTTATCCATATGGTCATTCTAATGTTCAAATTAGAAATGTTGTAAGCATAAGAGATATTAGACCAAGCTACTTGCAACATGAACATTCCCTCCATCACAAACATGAGCATGTTACGGGAACACCTAACCTGCCCATTGTATTATATACTGTATCGTTTCTCCAAATCCATTTACTCAACAGCACTTGCAACTGCATCATGTTCTACGGAGCACCATGGATTAATACTGACAAGTAGATGTCTCTGAGTGTGATCAGCAGTAAACTGCACTTTTTCACTTTCTTTCGGTGCACAAACTCATGACTACAACTGCTATGCTACCTCTTGCATTGCCAATAAAAGTAGTCATTCATGACATTATTTTAACCCTACAAGTAAAAGCAGCAAGAGGAAAAATAGAGTAAACTTATCTCTAGCTGATGCAATAAACAATATTTTAGAAATTTTTGGTGTCAGTCTAGGAAAAAACACAACTGTTGAAGCAGCTGCGACAGCACATCTAAAAATCCCTTTTTCTTTTTAGTTGATGATACCAGGATAGTCCTCCAACTGGACAGACAAGGAAGAGGATAAATCTCATCAGTAGAGGAATATTTTAATTCCTAGTGAGGACTAACAAAAAAAAAAAACAAAACCCATAGTGCACTGCTTGTAGTTTGTGTAGCTTTCAATTTGTATACTGCAATGATTTCAAGCTACTGATAAAGAAAAAAAGAAATCAAAGATTGTATTTTTATTCATTACAACCAATATCACCCTAGTGCAGCCTTCAGTAAGCTACAGTCTCCTTTTGAAGGCTGAGACATCTAACTTGCAAATTTCATCAGAATGCGTGGGATCAAGAAAGGGGAATTAACACTGGTACATTTTTCCATTTTCTTCCTCCTGCCCATGCAGGATTCTGAAGAGTTATTCCTCTCATCAGTACCTAAAGTAATACCCTACAGCTGGTTACTCACCTAGCTTTCATTGTTCAGCATTTTGATTTACTAATAAATGTTATTCCAGATTTAATATACTCATTATCATATTTTAATTGCTCCTTCATACTACCTTGAATACAATGGTAAAAGATTCAAAAGCATGTCAGTTGCTGGTTTCTCAAAAATTTGATACGAGTACAGAAAATTTAAACATTCTCTTAAATGAAATACAGTGATGGTCTTTGTGACCACAAATTCCTGGGGGAAGAAAAAATACCTTTTTTTTTTGAGCATCAAAACCCTCCTTTATAATTTGAAGAAGTGTAACCCTTGCAGAATGAACAAGTAAAGAACTGATGGATTTCCACTCCATTTTTTTTCAGTCTACACAAATACATGGTCAACATAGACAATTTTCTTCCTAAACCCCTCTTGATTACATTGGAGAGAAAGGCACTCAGTTTTATTTAGTGGTTCACACACATGGTGTTTCTAGAGTCACCACAGTTGATATATCAAAGAAGGCTAATGAGACTGAAACTTAAACAGAGTGTAGGCACGCATCTTAAAAGTGACTTCCCAAAGAGAACAATGTCCAAAGGTATCAGAATGTTTTGAACAAATATAAAAAGCTCTCTTTGCTTAGCTGTTCCTCAAATTCATGTCAACACTTTCATTACCAGAAATATATGCTACTCAAGTTATTGATCTTATCCTTGGGAAAGGGATCTGAGTTTAAGCTTGTTCTATTTTTAAATTCTTAGGAAATACTCTGCAGCATGAGAGGAAAAAATATATATATGAGATCTTAGTATTAATTATTAATTCCATCTACACAAAAATAAAACTTTACTAGGATTTTCCTTTCATGAAAACTTTGCTAGGCCAAATTGTAATCTTATTTACATTTACTTCCCACTATAAAAATGCTAAATGAAAGAGCTTAGATGGCTAGAGGCTTATCTTACATTTATGAGCTATCAGGATCAGTTTTAGCAACATAACCAAGTGGAACAACAGTAAGACATTAGAGATGTGTCAGCAAAAGGTAACACTGTCAGTGTTACTTAGCATGAAATCTCTCTCTCATGTAGAAACGAGAATCTCTGGTAGTTTTTCCGCAGGTGCTGGACAATACAGGTATGAAGGTACAGACTCTAGACAACCATTACTGTGCTCATATTTTCCAAACTAACTTCCTCATAAATGCAAGATGCTATTAAGACACCAGTAAGCTTTAATAGCTTAGGCAAAATTCAGTTTCTAAGCATCACAGAAGATAAACTTCCAGCAGTCTCCATGAGATAATAGGCTTAATCATAAACACCATTCAGCTTCTAAGACTTAAAGCATTTATCTCAATAGAAACTTAAATGAAGCCATTTACTTTACGTAATCTGCTAAAAGTAGTATTGTATTTCAAAGGATATAAAATATGAATATAAAATGACCAAACCTTTTCTGTCTCTAAACTTGCTCTAATAGCAGCAACATGAAAATATACCTGTCAGTTACTATACAAATATAAATCAGTCATTTTGTATGAATATCATTCCAATAAGATCAGCAATCAAATTACAAGAAATTTATTGGGGAAACCACTTAGTTTAATTGAAGCATCCACCACACAAAAATGGTGTCTACATCAAGTGTGCAGGTACTCAGACAGAACAAGTGATCTTGCCACCTCAAAGCCAGGTATTTCATTCAAAGCCAAGAAATTAGATAGTGAAACAGGATGGACTCACAGCCAAACAGCAAGGATACCAGGAATATGGTATTGCCATGACCCAATATGGACACCATGGGTCTCCACGTAAAATTTATGGGTTCAATACCCACTTGGCTACATGAAGGCAAAACAATGCCAAATGATTGATCTAAAAGGAATTTATTCCTAAGAATGTCTGTATAGATAAGATTGGCATTGGTTTGCTAAATCTGTGTTAAAGGCAAAGAAATAAAGAAAGAGAGAAAAGGGAGGAAAGCAAGAGAAGAGAAAAGTGCAAGGACACCACTGGGACTCCAGTTCTCTTTTTATGACACCCAGGATGTCAGGCATGTCACTTCCAATGTCCCCTCTTGCAGAATAATATTTATAGTTTTTTTTGCTGGGCTTGTGCAGTGCTTCTTCTAGGAAAGTTCTGGAACTGAGTCTGGGGACTTTACAGGGGTTTCTGGGGTCTGAATTATTGTTCTGTCCACGCTCTCCCTACTGGCAAGGCTGCAGCATGACTCTCTGGGCAGCAAGTGCAGCTGGGCTGCTTGCAAGAGTGAGATAAGGTGTTGAAGGGCATCGCCTCTACTGCAGTCTCAACAGTCATTTAAGGCAGACAAAAAGAAGTGGTTTAAGGCAGCCAAAAATAATCAGTTTCTTAGAGGTATAGAAAAACCTACTTACAGGAATCTCATGCATCATTTCCAAGAATTAAATTAGCTTGTCCAAAGTTGGACAAAGCAGACTACTGGTTTTAACACTTATCTTTCTACAGTTAGTGTGTTCTTTTTAAAAAAAACACATCAAAATACAAATAAAAGGTTATTCAGAATGAAATAACAAGCAAGTGTATCTTTGTCAGTAAATAGTACATTTACAGGTAAGGAAGAAAAACATTGGTACAAGAAAACAAGCGATGAAGAGTTTCAATCTCCAGTTCTCATGGGATTTTTAATCGCCAGCTAATTAGGATGACACTGCTCTAATGGCTTACAGCATAGCAAGATAATACAGCATTATACACAACTTCTTCTGTAAGCCAGGTATAATGCTCAGTTTCAAATGATGTTTACTTAATATGCACCTAAGAAATTTTAAACTATACATATGCTAGTCTAGACAAACCAATCCAATAAACCAAGTTCCCAAAATGATCTAAAGAAAGTGTAGAAATTCAGGTACCATTATCCTCAATACATTATTTTGTCCAAAGATGACTATTTGAAGCTCATTCAGCAAAAAAAAAAAAAAGTCCTGTTATTAGAAAGTAACTGCCTACAAACATATTCCTTTTAAACTTCTTCAGTCTCCTATTCCCAAATATATCAGCTTCTTAAAGTACTAAAGGAAGCAGCTGAAAATTAAGGTTTTAAGCTTAAGCTGGTGGTTATGGTAATATTAGATTTACACTTTTCTAAATCTTTCCTCTAGGAAAGAGCAAAAAGAGGAGTAAATCCCAATTCTTCCTATAAGTAAGAATCACTTTTGGGTCCTGGAAAAGTGGTTAACGAAAGTCTCTTTCCAGTGACCATGGATGAGACTGGTGTTCAAAGAATTGCTTGTTAATTACAAAAGCTAACTTCTAATATGTACTTTAAAATTGCACAAGCTGCCGTTCTAGTGAATGCATAATGGTGGTTAAAAGAATAAAAAGCCTATGTTTATGCTAGAAATTAATAAAATATAGGAAACATAGGAGAAACAAAGTATTTTGAAATACAGCATAATGACTTTAAAGTTAAAAGTTTTCCGAGACTTCATTATTAAAAGTATATGTTACAGGGAATAAATTATATAAAGTATACAGAATGCATCACTATGTACAATTTATTCTGGTGACAAGCAATTATGATCTTTTTAGTCCTACTGTTTTTGCGAAAGCTGTTTAACTACTTCTAAGTAGAAAATAATTCTTTTAGAAAACAAGTGCATAAACTTTCACTAATGGGGCAATATAGGATAAAGAAAAGCTTGAAGGAGTTAAAAGAACAGTTCTGAATTTTTTCTGAAGGCTGAAATATCATGAAGTAAATAATCTATTGGCCAGTTTCCTGTGTTTCCTAGTCCCAATTTCCATGGGAAAGAGATCTCCATGAGAAACTAAGCAGAAAAGAGCTTTGGTCTAACCACAGTTTTGATTGTAAAAATACAAGAAGTGTTGTTGGACTCCAATTAAACACTTCATTCAGTGAGATTAAGCGTGGCACTGAAATTTTCACCATAGAATTTTATTCTGCTTTTAGCTAATATACAAAAATATTCCTTTGCTACCAAAAGTCAAGGAGATTTTATCACAGATTACATCTGTGAAACTTCAATGTGGAAATTACAAGGCATATACATTGCTTCCATTAATTCAAAGAGTAAAGACTGATCCCTTCAAAACACTAAAATCATACTACACATCTGATCCGGAATAAGTGCTTCTCTCCTCCTTCTCCTGCAACTCTGCTATGTAGCATGCAACTATACTTGACTCCAGCAGAGAGGACACCAAGCTCAAGCCAGCAGTTGGGATTGTAACTGAGGGCTTGTTTGAGAGAAATCCTGTTAAAAATACAGCACTGAGTAACACAGAGTCAGGCTGCACCAACAGGGATAGAGGAAGTCCCTTCAGTTTTCTGATGTGCTGCACACCAGGAAGGAGCATATGGAAAGAGGAGCAAGAGAACTGTGAATAGCTTTGTGGTATTGCTGGGCAGCATCAAGCGGCACAAGGTACATGGAGCTCCCTACTTTAATGATGGTGAAGCCCAGTGTGCCCATGCCATTTCCCCTGGCAAAAGAAATCTAATATAAGCTAATATAAGCTACTGGTTCACTGAAGTGAAAAATGTTTAAAAACCTAACCCTTTTCTAACAGACAAGTTGCAGGCATTTGAATAAGTGTAGTTTGATTTGCCTACCTTCCCCCGTTCCCTGTCCCTAAGTTACTGTTTGTTCAAGGATAGAAAGTTGAACACCGAATCATAAGAATTTTTACCTAACCCTGAAGTACAAAATAAAAGCAACAGGTGCTACCTGTGCAAAGCATAGCTACCTGTTCTAATAAATTGTGATTAAATACACTTAGTAGAAATAACTATTCTATTTTAGTGAGACAATACTTAAAAAAAACCCACATTCCTCCTATTGTTTATGAGCAAATGATTGACACAATTCTTAGGTAATAGCACTTCTCAATAATTACTCCCACCCCAAGCACTAAAACATTCAAACAACTGAATGAAAGAGATAAGCATTTGTACCTACGCACCCTCTAAAACTTGTTTGCTTTGTTTTAAATAAGCTTCTAGAATTAAACGCAAATCTCTGCAGATTCATTAATACCTTTTATTTTTAAATCACATTTTCATTTAAGCAGCTTAAATATTTTAAAAGCAGCCTCTGGCTCTGTACACAAATAAAAGAATGCGGCAATATCCTTTAAAAGATAAGATGGGAGGCTGTACAATCAACTCTGTTATTACTTTTTTTTGTGGCAGATTGCATTCTAAAGGGAAAAAAGTAATTTCACATGCGGGAAAACGAAAAGCTAAGTTTAACATTCTTCTATTCTTTATAGAAAAGACATCAGTGATAAAAATGACAGGTTAATATATTTCTTAGTACATTTATTCATGTGCTTATTTTGCAAGGAATAGACCCAACTGTCAGATTTTTGATACAGTTCAACAGACAGTGACTTTTGCTAACAGTTAGTGAATTCCAGATGCTCAAGAAAAAAATAAAAAGAATAAAACAAATGTCCATTGACCTTTCAAAAACATACACTTTATAATAATCAAAGAATAGAAATAAGACTTTTAAAGACAGAATAATCAGGTAATAGTTTGAATAGTTTTAGAAATGAAAATCAGACTTTTAAATTTTTTGGAAGCAAGATCTAAGGTAGCAAAATGCAGATTTAAATATTACATATAGTTAAATGCTAAAACATGTTTTCTCATGTATTTGCTTATATACCTATATATGAAAGTAAGGCATGTGTCATGTGTATGTATTTATAAACGTAAACGCATAAATACATAGTCTATGTAAATATGCTTTAATGCTGAAGAATATTGAAGTATTTTGACTGATTTCTGCATGTGTTTAGTGAAGCAAATGTAATGAAATAAATATGTTTTATAAGAAATGATGCTATGGGAAAAAAAAAACACTACAACCTATAAAAACTGTGACTAACTATAGTATTTTATAAACGTTCAAACTCCCTACTGTGGAGAGCGTAAACAATTGGTTAAAAAAACCCTGTACCAATAAATTAAACTCATATCTTTTTATATGCTATTGCAAATTGATATTCTGCAGAATAGGATACAGATTATTGTTTTAAGATACTAAAATACAGAAATAGTCCCTTGGATTCTAGGGTGATTGTAGCCAAATAAGTGATTCATACTTGAACTTCCTAAGCTACAAGTGGAATGACCACTTTTCAATGTGTTTCTAATGTTCATTTGTCATAGTAGTGGTAGGAGGATTAAAAATAAATCATTGATGAGTGAGCGTCAGGAAGCTTAAATTACTAGATCAGAAAATACGATGTTTCTTTTACCACTGGCTTAGAGAGATTAAGGCCTCCATGAAATAAAGATTCAAGTCCATAAAAAAAACATTTATAGTTTTATAAATTAATTATTATGATATAATCCAGAAAACAAAACACGCCGAAGAAGTAATGCTAAATTTGTCACTAGTTGTACAAAACTGATTATCTTCACACAGATTGCCAGTGCCTTGTTTTATATTCTACATGTATTTCATTTCATGAATGCAAATCTTTAGCCACTGAGCTACTGTAATACTTTTTAAGTCTTTTTAGGCTTTAACATAGGAATGTCATAATCAACACTACAGTAGATTTTCTGGACATTTTAATTGTTCTCATGCATCTATAGAATGACTTGAATGGAGAATAAGGATTAACAAAAAATTAGTTTCTTATTATTAATGTAAAAGTTGCAAAAGTACGTCCTGTAAGATCACTGCATATGCCTACACACCTGTGTGATACAGAGCAGGGACGTGTCATCATACTTGCTCAGCTCCCAAAGGAATACAGCCGCATTAAAGGGCTACATTTAAGCTAATAAATTCTGCATCTCACCAGAGCTCATTAGTTAGGGTTTGACAACACAACATTTCATAATGAAACTATAACATCAGTAAAGCTACTCCTGAATAAAGTTTTAATTTTAAAATATTTATTAGATTTGTAGTTACACTACTACATGCCATACACAGTTCTTAAATCTGCATGAATAAAAATCCTTTTCGGAAAATGGAAGAAAATTAATTTCCAAGAGCTTTTCTGTCATATTTTTTTCAGTGCATGCAGTATCAAAGCATTTTGACTATGCATGACCACCAAACAGCTTTGGGGGAAAAAATAAATCCCTGAATATTTTTCTGAAAAAGAAATTCAAACTTTATCCCAGTAAAGACCACAATGATCTGGGTGTATCCAAATCTGAGGCAAAACTACTGTGACTTCAATGAAGGTAAAAAAGACATTTATATATTTAACAACTTAGACTTCATGCAGTAAAATTAATGTCTTCTAAGTCATACACACAATACTCTGTTGGGTAGGAGTCATCATGGCTTGGACTAGTATACTCTTTCCACAATAAAAAACTGGTTGGATGGCCAGACCCAAAGAGTGGTGGTGGAGTTAAATCCAGCTATCAGCTGGTCACAAGCTGTGTTCCCCAGGGTTCAGTGTTGGGGCCAGTTTTATTTAATAACTTTATGAATTATCTGGATGAGAGGATAGAGTGCACCCTCAGTAACTTTGCAGGTGATACAAAATCGGGCAGGAGTGTTGATCAGCCTAAGAGAAGGAAGAATCTGGTCAGGCTGTACCAATAGGCCCAGGCCAATTATATGAGGTTGAAGAAAGCTAAGTTTTGCGTTCTGAACTTGGGTCATAACAACCCCATACAAAACTACAGGCTTGGGGAAGAATGGCTGGAAAGCTTCTGGGTGGAAAAGGACCTCGGGGTGTTGGTCAATAGCAGGTGGCCAGGTGTCCGAGAAAGCCAGCAACATCCTGACTGGTGCCAGAAATAGTGTGTCCAACAGGACTATGGAAGTGACCGTTCCCCTAGACTCAGCACTGTTGAGGCCACACTTTGAATGATGTGTTCAGTTTTTGGCCCCTCACTACAAGAAAGACACTCTGGTGCTGGAGCATGTCCAAAGGCACAAGTCAAGTTCTCGTCATGTGGTGGAAGGTAAAGGTCCCAACATCTTCATTTTCTATTGGTTGTAAAAATAAGGAATTGCTAAAGCCAAAACAAATATATGCAAGACAATCTGTAACAGAATAAGTATATAATTTGATGAATCTTAGTGCGACCATCAAGTATTTTAGACTACATTGTAGTTACCCAGAACTGAGTTTGCTTTCAAAACAGTCGTGATTCAGATAGTGGGAGGCACAAAAGTTAAAAATACAACTGTCATTTATTTACAGTTTGTCCAGGCTTTATGCTCTTGCAGCCTCTGTTGTAGCAATATTTACATAAGCAAAATTACTAAAAGACAGTCTCATGGGCAAAACACTCCGCTTTTCAGGAATGAAGGAGAGAAGATCCAGGAAAAGAGAGTGATGTGATGGCTACATAACACTACAGAAACATTCTGAGTACCAGTCCTTATCAAAACTAGAAGAGAAGTGGGGAAAAACATGCTTGCCTATGAACTATTTCATAGCCTAGAACAGGCATCTCAGATATACTTTCAATCCAATTCCATGCCTACTCAAAAATTCCTGCCACAGATCTTATACCTAAAAGTGCATTTGCTAGCTTTGCACTACAAATATTCCTATTTCCTAAGTTTTTAATATCAAAAATAAGCTCAATTATTGTGATTTAGGAGCAGAAATGATGTTCATGCTCTTTGATCTTTCACAGATACTGAGATAGAGTACTTCCTTGCAGTATCAGAGGATAATACAGAGACAAGCTTTCTCCAAACTTTTGCCTAATCCTAAGCATTTATGTTAATATAAGTCCATACCTTGCTGTGTATTCTCCCAAACTGCATGCACCTCTCTCCCTTTCTTCATAAACACGCATTCTTTATATTTTTTTAGGTTTCACACACATACAGAGAAAATGAGCCAAGACAATAGAGATTTCTGGTGGTATATTTTAAAAGGAAGAGGGTTAAATTGGCGGAAAGGCAAAAATTAAAATTTTGATAAACTACAATTCTCCTTCTTATAACTTTTTAAAGATTGTTTAGTTGATGAAAAGAGATAGCATTTCTCCTGAGGTACAAACAGCCTCCACTCCCATTCCCACTCACATCCACTCAGTATCCAGCATTTTATGCCACATTAGCCCTACAAAACATCTAACAGATGTTTTGCTTTTGTATTACATTTACACATTCTTTGTAGTTATTCCCTTGAGCCTGTCTACTGTAATCTTCATCACATCTTTAGTATTTGTTTTGAAAGTACTAAAAGGTACTGAAAGAGATGCCCAAATTGTCAGACTGAAGGAGCTGCCAAAGATCAGGTTTTACTTCTCTCACAAGTACAACAAAAAAAGACAGAACACAACATACACTTTTAATAATAGTATTCTTTCAAATGTGCATAAACAACAGAGCGCTGTCAATGTAAGTTTCAAATTCAATGTGACATTTTCAGTATGTAAATGCCAGAAGACAGGAAAAAAAATCAACCAGTCTAATTTTCAGCCAATTGATATTTTCTTAAAAAAAAAATTAATCCATTTGAATGAAATCAGAAGCTTGTCTTAATATTAATGCACTCATTCTTTTACCAAAATCATTTTGTTCAATGTAAAAAAGAATTATCCCTACTTCAGTTAAGTCAGTCATCAAAGATAGAATAAAATAAATATGTCACTTCCATCTTTCATGAAAGCATATACAAAATTAAATACCACACATATCCCTGAAACTTCATCTGTTAATCTGTTCGTTCTTTCCCTTTTACCATTTTTAAGAAAATTCAGCTTGGGGGGAAATTTCTCATGTACCCACAAGACGCTCAGTTTTCATTCAATATATCCGGTTAAACTACCAAAGAGTATAGAAGATTTAGTAAAACTGCAATGCCATCAAGTCTATAACATTCTAGGTGACTTTAAATAATAACATTCCAGTTTTATTTATTTTTTAAATAAAGCATCCTTTTCCTGTTTATATTACATTACTTTTTCTGTTGGTAAAGAGTTTAATCCACTGATGGCTTAAACATGATGCCTATTCAGAACAGCAAAAGACAAATAAAAATATAGTGGTATAGCAGTAGAAAGTAATCCTAAAATGGGAAAATATTAATTTTCCATTATATTTCAAACCATCTATTAACTCTGAGCCAGCTTATTGAACGTTCACAAATGGAACATTAAGGCAAACTCTAACCAGCATTTTTAAAGATAAATTTTGGTTCACTCTCAAAGTTTGGGAATACAAGTGGTATATGTGTCTACATTTTTCTAAATCACTGTTTCCAGAACAACCAACTTGCAGCAGATTACTCCAGAACTATTTTGCAATGTGATTTTTAAGGCTTTGATTCCCTCTTATGCTATTAGCTGCAGTATTTTGACAGTAGTGGATCCCCTCATAGGTGACTGCACTGGACATACATTGATGACAAAAGCAGCTGCAGTGTAAGATATGTCCATTATTTTTTCCTGAGTTCTCCTCTCTACTCTCTTAATCCTGCTCAATAGAGTTGGAAGAAACAAAGTTATGCCTACAACACTGACACTTAAGTTAGCAGTCTCACTTATTTGAATGCATCAGTTGAATTAACTACTTATAATTATTAAGTCATAAGCATCTTCTGACACACTGTGATAAGCAAAGGAATGAGATGGACACCTAAAGTCACTTTTGTCACAATGTCCACACGCTCACCTCTCACAGCACATTTGTAGATCTGTGCAACCTGCTAGATGAGAAAATGAACTGCTGATAAAGAGATTATATGACACGGGAATTATGTGAACTCTGAGTGCCTAGTAGCGAAATTCATCTCCACATGTGTATTCGGTGAACACTGTGGTTTTCTTCATCATAGCGCAATTACAGTAGGCTTTCCCAGAAAATGCCAGACTGATTATACACCTTAGAAAGATTACGGTAATTGCAGAAAATTCTGGAAAAATGAAAGTCAGCATTGCTGTACAGTAAATGCTTCAACCAGTGAGCAGAGAACAGATTTCTGTAAATAATGTGACAAAGGCGTTCAAATGTTAACTAATCAGAGTAAATATTTTTAAAAACAGTTTGGGCCCCTCACTACAAGAAAAACATTGAGGTGCTGAAGCGTGTCCAGAGAAGGCAAAGAAAGCTGGTGAATTGGCTGAAGGACAAGTTCTACGAGGACTGGTTGAGGGAACTAGAGAAGAGGAGGCCGAGGGAAGATTGCATCACTTTCTACAACTACCTGTAAGGAGGATGTAGTGAGGTGAGTCTCTTCTCCCAAGTGACCAGTGATAGGATGAGAGTTAATGGCCACAAATTGTGCCAGGGGAGGTTCAGACTAGACCAGTGGTGGCAAACTCACTGCCCACAGACTCAATCCAGCCCTCCACTTTGCTTTATTCAGCCCAGCACCTTGTTTCCACCCAGCAGCAGCAGCGAGCTCCTTGCCCCTACACTCCTGACAGCACTGGTCATGTGTGCAGCGTGTTATGCTGCAGGAGCCGCGAGGTTGACACCCCTAGACTAAACATTAGGAAAATTTTTTTTCACTGAAAGGATGATCAGGCACTGGAAACCAGGGTAGTGGTTGAGTCACGATCCCTGGAGGCATTTAAAAAATGGGTAGACAAGTTTCTCAGGGATATGGTTTAGTAGTGGACAGGTACGGTTGGACTCAATTTCACAGGTCTTTTCCAACCTGGCGATTCTATGATTATTTAACACAGTAAGAAACTGCTAATGAGAGAAGGGTCAAAGCTCTTAACTCAAATTCTAGAGAAAGTAGGCTACACAACTTGCTTCAAAGATATAAACCCCTCTAAGATTCTTGGAAACAAATACATCAGTGTAGACAGAGTTTGAGTAGAGGTCCATATATACACTTGAAAAGTACAAATTTACTTTTGACTGACTGGAAATTATTTTCAAGGGAAGCTCCAGTGTGCCCCATCCAGCACATGAGATGACAGAGCAGAAAAGAAGAGTCCCAACCAGCACAGGACTCAGCAGCTCCTCAGGGTGGGAGAAGATGACAAATCTCAGTTGTAATGCCCACAGCTTGATGAATCGGCTTACTGCAGGTGGCTTACTTCTCAGATGACAGCCATGTCGTGATCCAACTGCGGCAGACCAGAATTTGTTACACTATTCCCAAATTCAGGATTTGTAATATTTTTACCTAGGCCATCTCAGCCTTTCATGGTAACAACAATGTAGCTACTACACACCACTTGCCTTGCAAGGTCTCAGCTTGCTTTTAATACTCCTCCCATTTATTGGTGAGGTTTGGGCACTTTTACTGTAACTTCTAACCACCTGTGAAACCCAAACACTCTTCACATTACTATCCTTTAAGTCCTGTCATCTTCTGACTCTGTTGCTCCATTAGTCCAGTGATTTCTCACATCATGTCTTGCAGTTTCTCACTGTTTGTTCAGAGCTAAACCTCAGGCCAAAACCTAATCATCTGTATGGACACCATAACACTACATTCTTGTGTCTCATCATTTATAGTAAACCTCTGAAAAAATCAGAGAAAGTGCCCAAGAGTAAAAAAAGTGCCTTTACTGTGTGCCATGAAATTTCATTCCTATTTGCCCAACATAAATACTGATAAGAATTATCATTTCCCTTCTGCTGATGATGTTGGAAACACCATCTGGCATCATGCCAAAAATTCACTTGATTATCATTTATAATAATGGCATTGAAAATTCTGAGCAAGGCACTAAAAAAACCCCAAACTATCCCTACTCCCCCCATCACCAAACAAAAACAGTTGCCTTAAAAACTGGGAGATTCTTCTCATTTTCGTCAGTTTTGAGCTATCAAAGCTGAACATAAACTACTGTTTATAGGTATTCACGGGAGAGAACAACCTCAAAAGAAAAAAAAAAAGACAAAAAGCTGAAATTCTTATTCATCTATCCAAACAGGTTTGCTCACAGGTGAATTCATTCCTGAATAAATATGTTCACATGAGGATCTTTTAAGATAAAGCATGGAAAGATGCAGCAGTGAAGAAGAATGTTTTCCTAAGAACACAAACACACTGTCTCGGTTCTTTTTCCATGCACATCAAGTCTCAGCGGTCCTACTTCCCTCAAGAGTACTAGACAGGAATGAAATTTAGCAGTCTAAACTAGCTCTCCTCACATTTGCTGCTGCTATTAATGTTAATTTTCTCATTCAGGCTGTATCATAATGCCAAGATGAAAGATTCAGTCTGCCAAAGTATAACTAGTGGCAGTAAGAGACTGCCTGGGGAAAAGACACAGTTGCACATCATGTAGAATAATTTTTTTCCATTGGGAGTGTTTGAGGATCTGGAGAGAAGGCAAGGAGGTAGGAAGGAAAAGAAGGAAAGTAGCACAAATTATCCCTTGTTCATATCCACTTACAATTTGTTTCAGGAACAAATATGGCAGCCCAAGTGCAAGACTTAAATCTTATCAATTTCACTGAAAATTATAGTAAGATTAATTCAAATATCCTAACACCGAATATACTGTGCAAGATAATAGCTACATTTATTGAACCATAAACAGTTACTTGTAGTGATTCCCTTAAAATGTTCTTTCCTTTCTAATGCCTTGTTCTCATGAGAAATTTAAAAGCAATAAAAGATCGGTTATTCAGTAAATACTTAAACTTGTAGAAAAAAATGGAACAGAATAGTTCAGCTAGAAGGGACTACAACCATCTAGTCCAACTGCTAGTTTTAAAAATGTAAAGAACATTGACTATTATTAATTAAAGGCTATTTAAAAATTTATAATCTTACTACTATATTTCAGCATTTATGTTTAGAGCCTCAGCACAAATCAAGTCTATCTCTAAATACATTTTTTAGTTTCATTATCATATGTTGTACTATTACCCATAGCTTCAACTTTTTTTTATATAGTCACATATAGTGCCTGTTCTACTTCTGAAATTTCCTCAAGTTGCTGTAGTACATGAGAAAGTGTTATCCAAAACTGGCATTCAATACCCATTACTTTAACTGATTAAACAACAGAGAAAAAGAAAACAAAACTAAAACCAAAAAGATGAGACTACTGATCAGTACTGATACCAAGTCAGACTTCTCCATCTGTATTCCCAATGGCATTGCCAATTAATCATAACGATAACACTGCACAAACCCCAGTACTACTATTAAGAAATGCCTCCAGCACTTCAGCTTAAATGTAAGGAGAAAGAACATACATTTTGCTGAAGATGTACAGCATGTCACTGAAATAACAAGAGCTAGACTACAAATGATCAGGTTCCTCACTCACAGTACACCAGCTTGTTTTGTGCAAACTGCTAGTAACACCTGGGCTGCTAAACCCTTAACTGCTTATACCTGCCATTTCAAAACAGCCCTAAAGCATTAGCACATACACGTTAACACATCACTATCCAATAATTCATTCCACTCTGTCATTTACGGCTGGAATTTAATCAGGAGGTGAATGATTTTTATCTACTTCCCAGCACCTTTGAACATCCACTGTTTTGTTTGGTACTGGACACAGCAGTAAAGGGGGGGATGGCTGTTGTTTTTTTTAAGAACAGAACTACTACACATGGGAAGTTAATATAAAATTTTATTAAATAAGCAAAAAAAAAAGAAAAATTGAAGGAAAAAATATTGCCTCCCAATGTAAGGATTTACTTGCAACTTGTATTAAAAAATTAGGTAGATGAGAATGTTCTCTACTGGACTTGGGTTTCTTCTTGCTCTTTTGTTACATCTAAAATCACCTTATGTCTAATGAATGTAACTGTCTGCATCCTCACTACTTTCAGCTGAACTGGTCTGAGCTTCTTTTATTTGAGATATTAACAAGGCTAAATGTTACTAAAGCAATGAGCTAATTCAGGAGAGATAATGGATCATGCAAAAGTCTATTCCTCTACAATAATCCATTTCCAAGCACATTAAATCACTATTCTTAAAAATTTACACATGTATAGGAATACCAAACTAACAGAGTAAGGTTTGCTTTGGATTTAGAGATAAAATAAAGGTATAAGTCTGTACATTTCAGTTTCTGTAAACAAGACAATGTCTTGTTTTCAAGGAATAAGAACTAGTAGTAAATAGATAATGAAACGGTATCTGGTAGTGTTATTATATTTTTACAAACTAAGATTTTTAATACATACCTGGCCTCAGAAGTATTACAGTCTATATCATTAAGTTGCTTAAAGATGAGCTGAATGTAAAAATACAATTCAGCTTTAAATGCATCTTTGAACATAGTGAAATAAACAGCATGTCTCATGAGATATACTAGTGAATTAATGGGCTCAGGATCTTTTCGGCAACAGTTACAGAATCAGCACAAGGTGTGGAGTAGTGATCTTTCTGGGTAGTTCATTTAGACAATCTTACTCAGTTCAGCTTCTGGATCTACCACCATCACAGAAGCAGCAGCTAGCTCTTACTCTAAACATTAAAAATGGGTTGATCTGCAGTAAAAAGGGGACCAGAAGACCAAATATTAGATGGTTGGCTCCTACAGAATATGGATTTACATGACATTTGGGAAAAATGTCAATTTCTGTACCAGATTAAGAAAAATATTCTTCTCAAGGAGGATTTCCCTGAAGAAGGAGGCATACATGCTCTTTAATTCTACATTTGCACGTAACAGTTGGCAGGTGACAGTGCAAAAGTCTACATTTGATTTTCAGTTTTAATGCTTAATCTTGCTCACAAAGAATAGAAAACATTTACGTTGATGCACAGCTATGGAGCAGATTCTGTGACTAAGCAATACAAGGATACTTGATTATAATTGTTCTCTTTTGTTTCTTGGACTGTAATTATGGCAAATGAATCTGAAACTTTTTTTAAAAAAACAACACCCTAACTTTTAAATATTGAAATACATTTAGGGGGGAAGCAGGAAGGGCATCAACTTTTCTAGTGAGGGAAAGGTGTTTATGAAAGGGGTGAATTTTGCATGTAGAATATAACAAGTAATTTTACATCAGAAGCTTTGGGAATTTATCTCAATCATTCTTTAACAAAAATTTTGCACACTTTGTCAGACTGCCATAATCTCTTAACAATTTTTTTCTAAATCAGTATAATCCATACTTTCTCCACTCTATCATAAATACTGCCTAGATATTTCAGTACTCAAATTAGTGTCACACACGTGCATCCATAAGCTTTGAGACATTTCCTGATTTCTTCAATTCTTCCTCTATTTTTTTTATTGCTTCAATAAGCTAGCCACTACTCTGTTTCCAAGCCTTATACAACCCAACTAAGAAAAATAGCAAGAAGATAGTATTAACAAGGCCAGGTAAAAACTAATCATAAATATCTAATCCTTTAGAGAATTATGGAGTCTTAAATGTCTCTATAAGGGTGAAACACTGAGAAATCATTGATTTTGGTTGTTCTTTTAAAGCCCAACTTCTACAATGCATATGAGTATTCAGAAAAATGTCATCTGTATAAACATATTTCAGCTCCAGATTGGTGAAATAAGGGAAGGAAATTATTCTTATATGAAAAAAATATAGCCATTTGAAGTATCCTAAGTCTACAACTGTACTGCAACAAACATGAAGCCAAACATACCTATTGTAAGGAGAAAGAGTTAATGAGCCTTTCTCCATTTATGCCACATAGGTCTTCAGATTTTTTAAGGTGGAGGTAGGTATGGTTCCCCACCACCACCTTTTTCTTCTGCAATCTCTTTCAAACAAGGTAAACCTATCTCTTCCTCAGTGTTTTACGATTCTGACTTTGGTTTGTGAATCTCCTGAGCACGACAGTAATAAAGTGAATTGAAAACGCACATTATACCCTTCAGTAAACCATATAAAATGTGACTGAGCTGCAATGTTCTAAGAAGAATTTACACTAATTTCTACTTTCCTTGTCTCAAAACCAAGCAGTCATTTTTAAGTACACCCATAACATATCAGTATGCTTTTTCTCCCCGAATCAATTCCTGCTTTATTGTATTTTAACTTTTTTTGTGACCTATTATACATTATAGCAGTGAAATTTGGCAGAATCTTATCTTTTTAAAAGGTGTCCTACCCTTACATAGGTGTACCAAAAGACATGTCAGCATTTTACCTTAGTGTAAAATCTGCCTTTGAGAATTACAAAACCCAATGAGTCTACAGCAGATTCTACATAGTAACTAAGCACATATACTAAAAACATGTATCTATTTTTAAAGGCACTGCTGAGTGAAGAGTGTAAAATTCCTCTCTCTAGCCTCAACAAAATCTGCCTCCAGGTTATTAACATTTCTTAAACTTTAAGAAAAAAAAGTTAACACATCAAACATCAATAAGAAAGATTGTCAGAGGTCCAACAGAAAGTACAGCAAAATCCACCCAAAGGAAATTGAAGGTTTAGATATATTTTCACTCAAACAGCAGCATCAGTTTAAGATGAGTTTCTTAGGGATACGGTTTAGTAGGGAGGCAGGCATGGTTGGACTCGATGATCTCGCAGGTCTCTTCCAACCTTATGATTCTATAATAAGCTATAACTATAGTCCCATCACTTGCTACTGTGCCCCTGTCTCACATAACCCTTTCACCAGCCCTGTTGACAGCATGACTTTGTGAACACCTGTCCGCCATCTCAGGTGGATGTCTGGCTGCTAAGCTCAAACCACATGGAGGGGCAGTTTGAATTTCTAAACTGTACACCAAAGTTGTTGAGGCTTGCACCTCAATTCTAATTCAACATCACCTGAGTATTCACACCAACACCTTTAATTGAAACAGATGTTTCTAAAATAATTGAGCTCTTTAATTATCTAAAGAAAACAACTAATTTACATTTAATATACTACTCTCTTGACCAGTCTCCAAATGCACTGCTGCAACACAAACTCAATTTATTGGTTGTGTTCATTTGTGGAACATATGCTTAAATTAATTAGTAATGATCAATTAGGATGGAAAACAAATACACTTTAGTGCTCTTTTCAGGAGAAAAAGTAACAAAACATCTCTTTAAACCTCTCCAATGCTGTGTTTCTGCAAGGAGCCAGAAAGCACACAAAAAAAAAAAAAAAATCACTCCTATGCAAGCCAGATTTGCATTAAATCTGCATTTTTTCAAGGTTAAAAAAAAAAAGATGTGCTGGCATCATACCAATACACATTTCTCTTAATTAAAGTTCTATATTAAGCAATTCAATATTCTACCCTTCCTTAGAGGACAAATACCAAGAAACTTATTGCAAATACTGACAGATTCACACTATAAATTCCATACTAATTTTCCGAGGTACCTTGTCTATTTTTACTGTTTTGAGAAAGTTTGCAACACAAGTCTGTCAAGCATAAAAGGATTAAATATCTAAAGAATTCCTTGCACTTGGCATTTCTTAGATCACACTATGTTTATCCAGTGCCATCCATCAATAGTAATAGACTAGTAATAGTAGTTCTGTAAGCACATTGCTGTGTAGATAAGTCTTTAACTGGCCAATAGCACTTTCTTGCCTTAAAAAAATACATTAATGGGAATGGCAGTTGATCAAATGAAACATTTTCTGTGAGAAGGCTATGGAAGAGCTCTTCAAATGGAAAAAAAATATTTTATTGAAAATCAGAATCCACTCTAACATATACTACATTTCACAGTGGTTTTCTTTTTCTGGAAAAAAGAAAGAAGTAAAAAATTCATGGAAGTCCCTTGAGCTAAACAAACAAAACCACCTGGATTAAAAGAGAGAAAAAATATCATTTAATCAGTCAAGTTATGTGATAAATCTTGCACGTAGAAGATCTCGGAGGTTTTTCATACAGCAGATTAAAGTGGTAGAAGAAAAAAAAAGTTCAAATAAAACTATACGTTTGTAAAAAAGCTGCCATGTAGAAGTGAACTGAAGGACTATAAGACATGGTCTTTAATCTGAATAAAGTTGTACAGGGGCTGTTGGTTTGTGAGCACCTAGTTGCATAAGGAATGTAAAGGAGTACTCATTCAACATAGGAAATGGTGTTTCTTCAACAATGCCAACATTCATATACCTACATTGGAACTGCTACTACGAATCTAAAAAGGAAAAGATTTGCTATACTAAATTAATGGCCAAATTGATTCATGTTTTCATGACAACTTGATGCCAGTACTATCTTTAAAACTTTGGAGGTCTTGGGCACAGAGTTAGTTGAGAGCTTCTCCATTCCCAGGGAGACGAACTGCTAAACAATAAGCACCTGAGACTGCATGGTGCACAAATCCAAACAAGCTGTTTAGGTTTAGCATATTTTTCATTTATAAGTGCACAACAGCTATCCTCCTAGAAAAAAGTTACTCAAACCCCTTTCAGATAGTCCTGAAAATACAGAAATACTGTATTTTGCAGGAGAATGCTGTACCCTGTCAGACTGAAGAACCATTTCAATGATTCTAGATCTTTATGGTTCTGACCCTCAGTCCTGCACCCCAAACTTTTAGGATGGGGTTACTGAAACATGAACTGAATATAAAGCAGAAAAGACACAAACGATGCATATATTTTTCCAGTCTTTTTTCCCTATCTGTGAATTATCTGCATAAATATTTAATTATTAAAAAATATAGTTCCAGCCTGTTGTGTAAACAAACAAAAAGGACCACAATTCAGCGATTCCTATACTTGAAAAACCCTTTGACATCCATGGTCTGAGAAGTTTTATGATGTAATTTCTAGACATTAATAAAAATAAATAAATAAATAAATGCAAAACCAGAACAACAAAAAAAAAAACCACTATCAAACAAAAAAAAAAACAAACAACAAGCTTTGACATATAGAAAGGAAAAGAAAGAAAAGTGAAAGGAATCTCAATGCTTCTCTGAACAACTCAGAAACCTCAAAACCCACCACATGGCATCTCATTATAAAAGCACACAGGGACAGCAAGTACGATGCAATCATATAAGTTTTTGAATCATACATAAAAGTTAATGACAAAGTATTTAATTAATACCACGGAATTAACTACTTAGCCCATATTGACCAAACACTAATCAAAATTATTTGCATTAATTTGTGCTAATTCCTTAAAATATACAAACTAGAGCTGAAGCTGTACCGCAGACTATATTTCCACTCCTTCCTTCTTACTATGGATTTAACTTTGAAATAGTACACATAGGATGCCTACAAAATCCCAAAACCTTCTCTTTGCTCGAGGATGTGGAAGACCATTTCCTGTGGGCCACAGATACACAATATGAGACTAGATCACCTGTAATCCAGTATTCATCTACACCCTGCCTGCCCGTTCCCACTTCCACCCCCATCTCCAAATTTTTTTGTCATTTTAAGATAGCAGTACCAGTTACTTCCAGAGATTAATGGCTTGCTAAGCCTAATGGCCTACAGCAGTATGACAGGTTATCAGCTTCTCTCAGCTGCTCCTTAATCTCCAGGCAATGCTCAGCACCTTTATCATTATTGGATAATTAGCATTAATGAAAGCTATGGATACACACTGAGAGGATAATACACCCTCAATCTTGTATGCCAGAAATCCTTACTTAAGAAAAAGAAGGTATTCTACATGAATCATATCTGCATCGTTAAATGAAAGAATATTTCCCCACCCACTCAAAGGCACAGGCATCAGTTACAGACTAATGATCTGTAAACCTTTATGAAAGATAACATTGTTGCAAATTTCAGAGATTAAAACATAAATCAGTCTCCTCCCCCAGTCTGTCTTTGCTAATTTTCTCTACCTGTTTCCAGGCCATGCCCTACCTCTCTACCCAAGATATTCTCCGTCTCTTGGCCAATACCTCATCCACCAATACTGCCTTAAAAAAATTTAGACAAATGATTTTCACATTCATTATTTTAAAACAAGATGATATAACCTCAAAAATGTCAGAAAAATCTGCTGCACTAAACTACTTCGTTTGAGATGTGACAGTTGTCTCCATATGTTATATATAATATTCATACTCTAGTGGTCTATAGGGCAATTGCCTATTTCTGGCATTCTACCAGGATTTATATAGATACGTGTAGTCTGCTGTCTTCTACTTACTCATGTACTAACTGAAGAGAAATACACTTTACATTCTCTGTATCCAAATTCACAGCATTTCGGCCCTGTGGTTTCATCACACTCCCATCCTACTAAGCATTCCAAAAGTATCATGTGTTGGAAAACAAAATGGTATGATTCATTGGATCTAAATAGTTCAAGAAAAAGGATGTGGAAATAAATATTTACCTTACCAATGTAAATATTGGTTAACATGTTGTAAATCATGCCGACCACACTTCAATTCTGTATTCACAGAATTAACTGTAAATCCAATATCTCAACATTTTCCTTCTGATTAAACCTCTTTCAAAAATTCCAAGTATAACTTGATTTTTTTTTAACTCTGACAGCCATTAATTGTCACATTGATATATTACTATTTATTTAACACAACGGTACAGCTGAAATTTCTTTTGCTAAGTAGCCTACAATTACCTCTTTACCTGTGATTTTTACCCTAGGTTCTGTAGACTCACACTTCCTGCCATGAAAATCCAACTACAACAGAAAGTCTTATTTTTTGCCAGTAGAGGGAAATGGGCAACTTCATCCAATCAACATAAACAAGAATAAATTTGCTTCAAACTAAGCATTTTGGATCATACATATTTCTAGGGGCTAAGACCAAAGGGCAACTCCTTGACTAAACTCTCAATTGTTCCACTGAAAAGTCTTTGATTTTATGAGCTAGGAATCACACTCTCCTCTGAGTGTCATCATCTACACTAAGTTTAACATGCAGTGCCGGGGTACTTTTTAAATGGCTCCTATTTCCTATTGCAAACTGCATTCCAGCACAAAAAAATTAAGAAAGAAAATAGGTTTCTGCGAAGGCTGTTTGAATACTGAGCTAGAAAATATCATTCATATTATTTGGTCAACAAAAGTAAACTGAATGTATTTTATGAGAACTTTTTAATTCGCGCCACGTAAAATTTAAAAGACGGATTGCATACAAAGAAAGTTTAGTATGACTTTTTTTGTAGCAATATGAAATTATTAGGATATACTACCTCTAATACATTTAATTCCAGTATATTATATACTGAATAGTTTCAGAATCACCTGCAATTTAAATCAGCTAATCGTGCATTTATCTCTGACTGTTAAAATCCTCTGCACTTACTGGAATTAACTGAGAAGTTCTCTTAACACAAGAATATACAATCATACAGATGGTCAAATTGGTTCATAACAAGGGTTTATATAGCCCAGTGTTCAGCCTGTAGACATAGCTAAAAGCAGATGGCTAGTAAAGACAAAATTAAGACAAGCATAGATAATAATTCCTATTTAATGTCTTCACAGCATCCAGCTAGTTTTCCCATTTCTGATTCATTTTTCACACTTAGTGATCACCAATGTCTCTCTCCTCCAAATGTTTGTCCAGTCTCCTGTTTAACCCACATAAACTTGCATCTTCAGTGGCCAGAGAAGCATCCACAATGTGTTATTTACTCACTTTGGCAGTAATAAAATAAAAACAAAACCAAAATCCTCACACAAGCATGAAAAATGTGGATCTATTTAAATAAAGAACTACAAGGGGCTGCAAGATTTTAGTATTAGAGAGCATTAGTATTCGATGTTGAAAGACAAGAATTCTCATAATTTACTTGCCCTGCATTCATTATTATTTCCAAACGCAGTTAAATGCTAATTTTGCACTACCCTCATCTTCTTATATTCTTTGTTCCAGAGATTAAGATCCAAAAGACCTTTCCTGAATTAGTAGAGTATGTCTCATTTATAATTCAGCAATAGACTAGCCTCCACTGAGATTGGAAACAAGACTCATAGTGGAGAAAATAGTGGGGAAAAAATGCTGCCAACTCATATAGATATGCAAGTGTAAATACTACCAGAGCCTTGCTTGGAATAGGAATTAGAGTAAGACTGCAGTGCATTTCAGAGTTTCTGATTAATGTGCTAGATCTGAGTAGAAACCACCACTCCACTCCCAAATTCTGGAAATCTAGTTACTGACAAAGTTATCAGATCTCTCAGTTTACATAAAACGAAGTGTCTTCTACATTCTTTAGTCGGCAGTATCAACAGCATTCAAAACATAGCAGAGATTGTGCCAATTCATGTACAATACTGACTGCCGTCACGAGTCAGAGAAGTATCTTTGTTCTGGTTACACTAGAGGACTAAATCTAGGAATCTGCACTAGAGTTCCACCTACACTATCTACAGTTACCTCATCTAACTTGAATGATGAATGTCTTAAAGTTTCATTCCAAACCGCATTGTGTTGCCTAAGTCCTGAAGTTGTATTTGCTTTAAGTCTGAGGGTTGGGTTTTCTGTGGGATTTTTGGTTTTGTTTTGAAGTTTACTGTCACACAACTTCCATATATTAATTGTTAAGTGTGTCTACGCTGAACACATTTCACCAAACAAAACACAAAATACAAACTGAAGGAATAGAGAGGAAACTCTTGACTAGAAGGAGGCAAGCTATGACAAAGTCAGAACCTCAATATGTTTTTCAATATCACAAATTATTCCTTCAATTTAAGAAGAAATGCATTCAATTAAGAAACTGGAGAGCTTTCTTTCCTCTTACCAGAAATTGTCTAACTTTAAAAAAATTTTGGTTTTTAAACAAAATATTTTTGAGGGTTTTTTTTGTTATTCCTTCTTCATAATTTTTCTCTTGCCAAGACACTTTTTTTCTCATGTATAAAGCGTAACTGACATGACGGTGGGGTGTGTGTATACACTCCTCTTCATATATATACATATTAAATTAAGTCATCATTTGTGTGGCTTCCCAGATAATTCTAAGGATATATGGAATACATTAGTGCAAATTAGCAAGCAATAGTAATAAGCAAGTCTGGAAAAAAAACAACAAAACTCAAAAAAAATGCAAAGATTAGAATAAGAAGGAAGTTTGATTCATCAAAAGCTATTTTATAGCATATGTGATCTTAAAGTAAATGTGCAAACCAAGTCCTTTCAGTATTAGTGGTAACAGCTATAAAATTACAGTCTCTCACACCTGATGTTCTCCCTTTTCACTACTGTCTGATTTAAGCACACTTCTTACTAGAGTAGCTGACAGCAACAACTGCCTGAAGTACTACGTGAAAAAGTGTTACAATATCTGAAAGTTGTTACCGAGCAACTAATTTCCTTCTTTTGTTCCCACTGCATTCTATACTCTTTTCACGTTCATCATATCTTTTTGAACCCAAGACTGAAAGTTTAGAACATTTTTGCCATTTATCTACTCAATGCTTCATCTTTGATTCACCTGCTTCTATCATTCAGGACTACTAAGATAATGAATAGTCTTTGTCCAGGTCCATTTGCTGAAGAAGTATTTGTACTAGTCTGTAAGTATAAGACAACTAGAAGGAACTACCTGCCAACAATGACAGAATCATACTTCTGAAGGTGCAATCAGAAAACCTAATTTTTCTTTGTTTATCAGGACACTGGAAAAAGGTGCTACTAGACAATGTAGATAAAGGCAGAATATTCTCTTTTGGTCCTACCCTTCTTCTCTATTCTCACTTTCACTGGTGAAATACAAATCTTATTGGAGAAATATTAGGTGATGTTTGGCGTATACAGCTGTTTACAGATGTTGTTCAGTTATTTCACATAAATACTTCTATTATTGGATGTAAAGACTTCTTTAACTTGAACGAAAGCATCTATTTACGCTGGAGTCTTGCATTCTAACGTATGTGTGTGTACACAAATATTGGAGTCATAAATACATGTATATACTCCAAAGTAAAAAATTCATACTAAGAAATAGCCTTACACACATGGGTCTTATAGCAGTCAAATTTAATTCAAAGAATAAAAGTACAGAATATAGTTCCTAAGATCACTTGTGGCAAGAAAGCTGAGACTGTGGGCAAAGGAGTTGGGACTGCGCCTTATATCCTTGATGCAAAACATAGAAAAGATTTGATAGGCTTAACTTGCTTATCTCAACATAATATAGTATCATGTGTGTCTTAATAGATAAGTTCCCACTAAACACAGCAATCAAAGCAAAGAGCAATGGAAGACAGTGTGCTTTGTGAGATAAATAATTGCTGGAGTGTGTCCAGAGGAGGGCTACGAAGATGGAGAAGGGGCTGGAGCACAAGCCCTACGAGGAGCGACTGAGGGAGTTGGGGCTGTTTAGTCTGAAGAAGAAGGCTCAGGGGAGACATTATTGCTCTCTGCAACCACCTAAAAGGAGGTTGTAGTCAGGCAGGGGTTGGTCTCTTCTCTCGGGTGACCAGTGAAGGAACTAGAGGGCATGGACTCAAGCTTCGTCAGGGAAAGTTTAGACTTGATGTGAGGAAAAAGTTCTTCACTGAAAGGGTGATTGGTCATTGGAATGCGCTGCCCAGGGAGGTGGTGGAGTCGCCGACCCTGGAGGTGTTTAAGGGGAGACTGGATGAGGCACTGAGTGCCATGGTTTAGATGATGGGTTGGTGTTAGTGTTGGTGTTAGTGTTGGGTTATAGGTTGGACTCGATGATCTCAGAGGTCCTTTCCAACCTTGTGATACTGTGAAACTGTGTGAAACTGTAATTACATCAGGGATGCTGCACATACTAGACTGAGGCTGCGTATTATAACCCATGTAAAATTACAGGAGTTGCCCTACCCTCCCAAACAGTCTGAGTGAGAAATTATCAATAGGAAAGGTGGCATTTTTTGCCCTTAAAATAAATTTGAAAGAGTATGCCTTTATCAACTCATTCTTTGCCCCAGCTGTTACACATTCCTTACTTTTGACATCTATCCATACATCATGTATTAAAAAATAAATATTCTTAAAACCATTACTGAGTTTACTCTCTGTGCTACCTCATCTCTAAAACTAAAACACAGATAGGAAATAACTGTAGAAAATACCACACTAACATATTTAAGAAAAAAAGAAAACAAAACAACAGGCACACAGGGTCTATTAGATTATCTAACCCTCTTTTCTGAGGGAAGACAAGAAAGATTAAGAGCTTCTTCAGAGTAAATATGAAGCAGGAAGTGTATTAATCATGTTTAATCTAATTTTTAAGAGGGTTTGGATATGAGCACAGTCTGGAAAGCTGGCAGGAGTCCCAGATTTTGCCTACATAACCCCCCTCTCTCCCCCTCCCTCTTGCAAGACTTTCCCCTCAAACTGTCAAAATAACAAAATAATTATGCTAGTTGCATAACTTTGATCACCCCTCTTCACCACCAGCATTTATAACTTTGAATTTAAGAAAGTTCTAAAAAGGCTCTCAAGAGATACTGTTCTTTGTTTATGAAAACGAAAACTTGTCTTGCTTCATTCTACGTAGACTCGTAGAATCATTTAGGTTGGAAAAGACCCTTAAGATCCCTGAGTCCAACTGTTAATACAAATAATATTTTTAACTATATATAATATAATATTATTTAGCTATAAGTCTTTAAATTATTAAAAAAAAACAAAACTCAATCAAGGTCCACAGGAAAAAAAAAGTTAAAAAGCACTCTCCTGAATTGTAAAACTTATCTATACCAAAAATTTCTATGTATACCTTCAGTCCTGGACTGGAACAATTTATCCCAAGGAAAATAGTAGTATGACAAAGGAAAAATACAAACCTTGACCTTCCATGTACATTGTTCAGCAACTCCAAACACTGAAATATTCCTAATGATCCACCACTACCACTTTTCACATTCACATAATATGACTTAAGCTCCCAGCAAATTTGTAATAGTTCATTCATAGAACCATAGAATTATCTGGGTTGGAGGAGACCTCCCAGATCATAAAGTCCAACCCTTAATCCAACAGTATCATGATTATTAGATCATGGCACTAAGTGCCATATCCAGTCGAACAGGCCATTCCAATGCCTGATTACTTGCTCTGTGAAGAACTTTTTTCTGATATCCAGCCTAAAACCTCCCTGGCAGAGTCTAAGATCGTGCCCTCTTATTCTGTTGCTCATCGCCTGGGAGAAGAGACCAACCCCCGCCTGTCTACAACCTCCTTTCAGGTAGTTGTAGAGAGCGATGAGGTCACCCCTGAGCCTCCTCTTATCCAGACTAAACAACCCCAGCTCCCTCAGCCTCTCTTCATAGGGCTTGTGCTCAAGTCCCTTCACCAGTTTTGTTGCTATTTTCTGGACCCGCTCCAGCACCCCAATATCTTTCTTGAACTGAGGGGCCCAGAACTGAACGCAATACTCAAGGTGTGGCCTCACCAACGCCGAGTACAGGGGAAGGATCACTTCCCTTGCCCTGCTGGCCACACTATTCTTGATATAGGCCAGGATGCCATTGGCCTTCTTGGCCACCTTGGCACACTGCTGGCTCATGTTTAGCCTCCTGTCAATCAGCACCCTCAGGTCCCTTTCCACCTGACTGCTCTCCAGCCACTCTGTCCCCAGCCTGTAGCGCTGCATGGGGTTGTTGTGGCCAAAGTGCAGGACCCCACACTTGGCCTTGTTGAATTTCATCCTGTTGGACTCAGCCCATCTCTCCAGCCTATCAAGGTCCCGCTGCAGAGCCCTCCTGCCTTCCGGCAGGTCGACACTCCCTCCCAACTTGGTGTCATCCACAAATTTACTTATGATGGACTAAATCCCCTCATCTAAATCATCAATGAAGATGTTAAACACTGTTCCCTGAGGGACACCACTGGCTGGTGGTAAGAGTAACTTGGTTTAGATTAAGCTGACGTTATTATACACATGCACACACAAGTCTATGTTGAAAAAACATGGCTAAGATTGCAGAGTTGAGTACTCTAAGATTGGGAATACACTCTGTAGGACTGATTTCAGTCATCTTCTGCATATGCACTATGACAAAAATCTATTGCCATGTACCCCAGAACACTACTCCCACACAAAAAACACCTTTGCTTCAATGAGCAAAAAGGATGAAAGGTGTTCCCATTGTGAGAATCCACATAATATTTTATTTCACCTTCACATTTCCGTGGACAGCCTTTTCAGTGACACACTCCTTACATATCTTGCACATCCAAAGCCACCGTTTAAGTACAAAGGAGACAGTAATGTACTGATCCAAAACAGAGAATTAAGAGAGAGTAAAATTCAGGCCAGAAATCTCTTCTTCCTTGTATCAATTTTAAATGCCCGTCAGAACACCCAGTAATGAAAGAACATTTGGTAAGGTCAAAATCCATAGAGTGCAAGTACAGTTATGGAGTTTTGGACTTCTGCCAGTCAGATTCTGAAGAATCAAGTCAGGCATTGAAGAAACACTTGCATAGTATCATACAGGGTCTCTTCGGCCTAGATGGTTCTCCAAAGCAGCTCTCTAGAAGTTTTGTCTTGCTCTCTGATATCTCTTGTTCAAACATGAACAGTTTCCCTCACTTTAACTTATTTCATGCAGGCCTCTTACAAAAAAAGTTCTGTGTGGTTGCTATTACAGATGTGGATGAATCACAGAAACATTTAGGTTAGAAAAGACCTTTAAGATCATCAAGCCCAACGGTGAATGAATACTCTACTGGATGAACAGTAGACTAGCCCTAATCTCTCCATAAATCATAGCTCTTAGGTGTGTTTCACCCCAGATATTGCAGAAACATTGTTCTAGATTTGGGCTTGCTTGACAGATAATCCCACTGGGCTTCTATTAGCTATACAGAGAGATGAGTCATATATTGTCCAATATCTGCTCATGTCAAACAGTAACAGTGAGGCCAACAAAGTTTCCTTTCTGATTCAGACTAAGGAAGGGCAGGGACTTGAGAGGGCACAGACTTTTCTAGCTACTCTTTCCAATGCTTATTCCTGCAGCACTTACTCTGATCCTGTTCTTTTCCTTGGTCTACCTAATTCTTTATCACAGTCTCAGTCTCTTCATGAACTGCAGCCAGAATCTTATTTCCATTCCATTTCATCATTCAATATAGCCTTCTTTCACTCCTCAAAATGCAGCACTACAGTTATCTTGACCCATCCTGGATGTGTTTCTGATTTCTTTCATCTTTTCTTCCAAATCAAGATTCAGGTTTCTTTTCTTTACAGCCCACATTTCAAATTAATTCCCTTTCCTTTAAAAAACGTCCAGTTTTGTATTCTCAGATTCTTGTCCCTTCCTCATCCAGTAAGCACTAGTTTTCTCCTGTTATCTGACCTGTCCCATCAAATCTCAATCTCAACTTTCTTCTCTCTAAGGTCTCAAGCAGTATCAAGCAGTTTTAGTATTTCCAACTGGCTCCGAGTCATCACTTCCTACTCACACCTAACGTCCAGTCCCAACACCCTGTCTAGCGCTAGCGCTAGTGTACACACACTATCCAGCATTACGTCTTAATCCCCTCACTGGTCAAAGTTTCCATGATTCTCCCCATCAAGTTGTAAGCCCATTTTTCTACTCATATTAAGTCCAATTCACCCTCTACAAGTAATAAGCCTTATTTATTTACTTTAGTTTGGTATCGTTGTTTTCATCTCACATATAGCATACTGCGTGCAAGTCATATTGGAAGGACAGAACTGGAACCAGCACAGTCTATAATTATAAAAATCTGAGCAGCCTTGAAGTGGAATAAGCTCATTTGGTTAGAAACTTCAGGGCATATGCTTGAAAAATTCAAACCTTAACTGAAAGCATAAAAAGTGTGCTTTTCAAAAGCTCATAGCTTGTTCAAACTGTGGTGTTTCAGAGTCCTGGGAAAATACATCTATACCTATCATGCTTTTAAGCAGACACATATCCTGTGCTCTCCACAATGATGACAGCATTTTTCAAAGAAAAAGTAAGTAATTTTGTTTTGTTTCCTCTCCCCAGCCCCACGATGGAAAATAGCAAACATATTTTCTCGTACTGAGAATGTCCTGAATCAAATAAACTGAACATCTCAAAATACTCAGGCTCAGTTAGACCTTTGATGTAAAAAAGGTCAGCCCAAAAGATAATCTACACCTAAACTCAGGCTTGTAAAAAGGCATTATAAGAAGAAATTATTTGAAAACATAGTAATAGATGGGTTTACTTCACCACTTAGTACTGGTAGTTCACTCTAGTAGAACACGTGGGTTACTTTAGTACTGTTTTGTCATTTGATTAGGGAAACAGTGACTGTTTCAGTTTCCTTTATTTATTGCACCTAATTTTAAAGATTTCTGCACGCCACCTGTCAACCTTAACATTTAATCCATAATCATAGCTTGATTTACAGAGATCTGGCATTCTGACATGTATTTTTCTGACCAGAAATACAAAGTCCCTCTTTTTTTCTAAGTCTGTTACTCTGCCCTATTCTTCTCTTGCACACATCTGGCCAGAATATACGACAGTCTCACAGACAAGGTTATAAACGCAAGTATGCCTCTTGGCAAAGACAAGACTCAGAAGAATAATAAATTGTACACTGAATTCAAATATTTTCAAAGGACTCTTAGCTCCTTTATTATGGCTAGTGCTACAGCTGTTACTTTCTACCACCTGATGAGGCAAATAAATGTGAAGAAACTTAAAGTCTATTGCTGTCTACCAATGTTAAACATATTATGCATGTCAGCATGATTTTTCCCTTTAGAACAAGACAAGGAAATCTGATTTTTTTCATTTCCTCTTTGTAGATAGGTTGGGGGTTTTTATTATCATACTAGTATGCCATCTGTGTCTCTGCTGACTCTTAAAACATCTGGTCCACTGTTTAAAATTTCTGTAGTGCAGCGATATCAATCCATGCAGATAATCAGAGGACCCTCAATTAAGTACCTACAAGGCAATCAACAGTAAACAAAAGAACATACAATGGGACAACAAATGAATTCTTTCCTATCCCAATTCTCAGAAACCATTAGAATCTACTTTGCTTTCCTTTTGAAATTCAAAATTCCATTGAAAATTCATTAAACATTCATAGCAATATAAAACCTGAGACAATCAAATGATCCTGTGTAATAAATCATACTGAAGAAAACAGCCACAAAGAGGTGAGTGAGCGATATACATCTTAGGTCATATCTCACTGTTATGTGTTTAATATACGTTTCCCAACAGCACAAATAATTAAAAATCCACTGTTACCAGAAGACTACAGAAAGCAAGTGGACTTCTGGATTCTATCACTCTTTTTGATATGCAGCAATATTTTTTGATGTTAAAACAACAAGTAACAGGATTAATCATATACATTACGCTAAAACATTAAAAAAAAATTAAAAACCCAGTATAATGGTATGACATATGCAAAGAAATCAACAGAGAAAGTATAGAAGGATTTGGTACTTGTGATAAATGAGAAGGGCAAGTGGAAAAACAATAGAATGTAATGGACAGAAAATGTTCAGGAATTTTAGATTCCTGAACAATATACCAGATGTAGAATCATAGCATCATTAAGGATGGAAAAGACCTCCAGGACCTTTCATCAAATCTAACCATTAGCTCAACCCCATCATGCCTACTAAACCACGTCCCAAAGTGCCATGTCTACATGTTTTTTGAATGCCTCCAGGGATGGTGACTCCACCACTTCCCTGGGCAGCCTATTCCAATCCTTGACCAAAAGAAGGCACGTGTAGAAGACACATTACTCTCTGTAGCAAAACTGCGGGGGAAAAAAACCCTCAACCTAGAAGAGATGCATACTGTAGAGAAAGCTGAAATCACATATGGTGTTGACATATTTTATCACAGTCTTCCATCAGTCTCAGAACTAGACACTAAGCAACTAGACTGTAACTTTGCATTTTTGGCTCTGTCTCCAGATTAAATTATTTTCATAAATATGGAGGAATTCGGATTAATAGACAATTATCTAGTGTAAAACTCTCAAACTCTCAAATAACTACGAAAACCAAAGTGTTTATTCTCTGCCATGTAGATAAATTAGTTTCAAGCTACTTGCTTTCTCCATCATTTCAACTTACTTGTTCTCAGTTTTATCCAAGCATACTCTTAGTGTGACTCAGTGGTGCAGTTGTACGAAACCATATGCTCAGAAGACTGAGGGCTGCTTAAGCCTGTCAACAGCCAGACATATCACTGCTGACATCTGCACCAGTTGTCAAACCGATGACTATGAATGTCACTGATCATTAGACTTATTTTCAGTCATCCAGCTATAACAGCACGACCTGTATCTTTTTTCTGCTGCTGTCGGATACAAGGACCAATAGTCTGACTCACCTAATTTGAGAAATAGTAGAATGTGAATAACATCCTCAGTTGCTATGACAGCATTCCAGGCAGCATGTGATCCTAGATCTACAAACACTGGTAAAAGGACAGAGTCCAATCTCTAAAACATAATGAAGATGCTTTGTTTCACTTTTTATACACATTTGTACATGGGCAGGGAGGTCAAGCTGCATGAGCCTAGTAACAGCCACCCTTCATAAAATATGCTTTCTCCTAGGGCTATTCCTCATATATGCATGGGGAAAAATGAGAAGTCAGGATGGCATAGAGAGCTGGAGAACTCAAGACCAATCCCACCCCTTGTGTTCATAGGAACTGTTGTCATCATACCTGGAAGGAGCAAGGGAAACATTTCCTTGACCTGTTTCCTAACTGATCAAAAAAATCAGGTCATAAATCATGCACTAACAATTATGACTTTCCAATTATGATATGAAATGCAACCTAAATTGTAAAACTTATACTGTATCTTCTAGTTCTGCAGACACTGTCCAAAACTTCATAAGAACGCTGCAATATTGAGTGGGAGCAGCTCTTCTTTTCCATGACCACCATATGTTGTATTTCAATTTTTATTTTCAATGCTACCTACCCAACCTTGTAAGACTTCACTTTTCTTAAAATAAAGCAAATGGCAATTTGCTATTTATTCTAAAAATGTATTATAATTTCTATCCTAGCACTTAATAGAAATTTCTATTGCACAAATACAAATTTTATTTAAATCATTTAGCATAGAAGACATACTAAATTATTAATATCAGCATAAATTGTTACCTGGATTTATATGACAATATCTACATGTATAGTACTTATTTGGAGAAAATTTTATGCTGAAAACTCTCATTTAACCGTCCTTTTGCAATGATAATATGAAGACCAACACCAGTTAATCAGGGCAGATGACATTACCAAGCTATCCTCCCAAAGAAAACAGATTATATGAGCATTTCTACAGCAGTCATCAGGCCAAAGCTTACTAGTTTTTGGCACAGTAATCTGCAGCGTGACCATTCATCCAGTTATTGCAGAAACTGTGATATTAATCTACTCATAAAAAGCAAGTTAAGAGTCAATTGCAAGCAGTAGAAAATACACAGAAAATGTGTTGCAGACTTGATATTGTCTGCTCTTACTGATTTCAGCAGACTGCATGATTTGACTTCATTTTTGAGTGGATAAAAACACAGAACCCCAAAGTGGGTCAAATCACATCTACATATTACCTGTGATGAATATATATTCAGCATTGCTAATGGCAAGAGATAGCCTTATACGCTAGTCTATTAGGATTATTTGAACAATGCTGCCTCTCAGACTAACACATAACTGCACGAAACACGACTCCACAAACAAATTACTCTTATCTCAAGATCCTGACTAGAACCTCCCTCAATACTTCATATTCCTGGAAGCATCTGATATTCCCTAGGATTCAACATTTATAATTGATATGGTAATTTTGGTCTACAGTTTAAATCTTTGGAGACTGTTAGACAGTAATACAGTATTTGCCAAGGAATTTTGAAACATGTATACACAAACACATGCATACACTTTTTCTTAGAAAGCACAATGAGAAGATACAGGTCACTAGCAAAAACGGTAAACCCCCTTTTTTTTTTTTTGTTTTGAGGGGGGAAAAGCACGTGTTTGGGACAAGGTAGCCTCAGAAAACTCAGTTTTGATTTTCCTTTGTAAGTCACAATTCAGGTTCAGTGCTTGCCATACAGAAAACACACATTTTTAAAAATGAGCCTCAAAAGTTTTCCTGCTCTTTGTTATATTTCTATTGCCTGTTCTTCAGCATTTACATGGGAACATGGCAAAGAATCACCAATAGCCTCAGTTAGTGCCACTTTTTATGTTTCTCCTAGCATGTGAAAAAGGCCAGACCTTTCTGTTCAGCCAGCTCCACTCCACAGAAAAGAAAGTTATAACTCACACTAACTTCAACAAAACACTGTTTATATAATCCAGCGACTTTCATTGTGAAGAGAGCTGTATTCCCTAAATCATGCTACAGGGCATTTTTTATTTCTCTTTGAATACAACACAACAGAAAAATTAAAAGCATTAAGGAAAACCATGCTCCCCTACAAGTCAGTCAAATCATTTGTTAGAGTGCAGTTTTCAACATTCATTTGCTGTCCAGGAAGCAATATAACTTTAAAAGCTATCTCAAAGTATTTTTTATTTTTCTAACATATCTCTGTGATAGAAAGATTTTGCTTAAACTAAAGTGGCATTCATTGTCCCTTAAAGACTTCACACAAACTAGAACTGAAAAAACAAAATTTTGATGAAACATTTTTGCTGTGATTATATGGTTATGTCTTATTACACACAATCTTATTAACTTGATTTGCTTCTTTCAATTAGATTTCCAGAGCTACAGACTGAGGAGACATCTTACTGCTGTTCCTGTGCAAACATAAATCATGTGACTCCCATGCATTGCTCTGTCCAAATGCTGCATCTCAATAGAAAATTTTAGAGGCATAATTGCCTTTAATCGCACTAGAAAATTAAAACTTCAGCAAAATTACTCTGTTACCTTTTCTAGTTGTGTACCAGCTCAAACAACTGTTTTTATTTTGTGGTTGCACACTGCCTTTTTTAAGTTATTCAGCTGCCCCTTTACTTCAAAGTGGTTTTGGCAATTGCAAACCTGCCAGATTGTAAGATGAACAGAACATTGTAATAAATAATAGCATAATCTATAGGTCTTGCAAGTTTTTTATAATTTGCAATGTATTTTTTTACTTTGTGAATAAGAAAATAAGTGGCTTTATGACTTACTAGCAAATGCGGGGAATCTACTTTATTTTCAGTAAAAAAAATCTGTATTGATTTAAATTTATGCTTCAGTTTTGAAAATTAATGACGACTTCCATTGCAAAGGCTCGTATTCTCCTCTACTTTCTTAGCCTGTACTTTAGAGGTTTCCTTTCCCCTAAACATGCTGAGTTACCAGCTTTATCCCATCTTCTCAAAGACCATGCTTTGGCCAAGAGTATAAAAGACTGGACAAGACATACCTATAATGTAGCTATAATGGGGAAAAACTATGCTGTATAGCATAAAGTACAAATAAGCAAATTAAATAGATATAATTGATCAGATTCATAAGCAGTGTTCCAAATTAACATCTTTATTAATACTAAGATACGAGATCACAGCAACTATACTTTATATTTTTATAAGCCAGGCTACTTTATTGACCATTCAGTCACTCTATAAGTAGCTGGTTCGTTCTCAAATATATTTTGGGCTTAGTACTCTTTTCCTATTGAAGTTATAAACAAAACTCCTACCACTTGATTCAAGATACCATAACCTTCTGCTGGAGTCAAGATAAAATTTAAGCTTACCACTTGGTATTGCAAGTTACGGTTAGCTCAAGAACATTAGCATTTCCTTTATATCTGTTAGCTAGGTTTCATTTTAAGGGTTGTCTTGATACTATAAACTGAAGGAACACCTATGTTATCAATTGCTTTATAAACTCCTTTAGTTCAAATTACTAATAGGCGTCAAAGAGGTACAAATTATTAGGGAAAAACCTGTATTATCGTATACTATCCAGCAAATTACCATGTTCAGGATTTTGTGAAACTACCATGTAATGACCCAAAGAAATGTAAAACAAACAGGAGAACATGTTACAAAACCAGACTGAAGTATTAGGCATCTCAATGATGAAAATGAGCTTTGCTCTATGATGTGTATTACTGTGTAGTTTACAACTGAGTAATTATGGGTGTTTGAAAGCATATGCCTCAACATTGTCTTTGATTTATTTTGTCTTTATGCATCTTTCAAGTAATAATATCTTATTTGGGGAACAATCCCTAAAGAAATATAACTGATAGTTTTTTAGTCTTCTTTTCAATTTTTATTAGGTAGGAAAACAGCCTTTCCAGAAAGATGCTCCTTAACCATAACTAATTTGCAATAAAACAGTTTCTGAAGGGTCATATGCTTGTTTGGTTGGTTCTCTACTCCTGTAAAGACTTCAGCTATAAATGTAATTTTTTTCTAGGGTATAATTTGCTACATTCATGTATACAGCTTCAGATAGCACTATAAAAACATGCTGTTAATCATACACCGTGGTCTGAAGTAGATATTTTGTGTTTGGTTCATGGCATGGAGTTGTACAGCATTTTAGTTGCCTGCCTGTAGGTGGCCTGATTTTCACCTCCATGTACTGCAGAAAACACTTTAGCATTCCAGTGCCTACATTTCTGAGCTCCACTCAGCTTTATTTCTCAAAATTTCTTTTCTGCTTTGGTTTCATGTTCTTACTTCCATTACAAACGTTTTCCCAATTTTGTACTTCCTTGCTTATGTTTTTGTTCTCTGAAGGAAGCTGCTTCTGTTTTTTCCTCCTGCTCTCAGCACATCTCAAAAGGTTATGATGCCTACAGTAGGTCTGAAAGTTGAGGGTTTTCTCAGTGATGTGTTCTGGGTTTTTTTTTTTGCAACATCACTGAACAGGAACGTTGAGCTTTTTTATTCATGTCAGTCCTGTGTTTTATATGTGTAAATAATCTTGAAATGTGGACATGTTCAAAAGCGGTATTCATTTTGGGATTTTTTTACTATAGTTATTCCTTCTCTCATTTTTTGCACAATCATTAAACGACTGAGTAAGCATAAGAGAGAAGAAAGCAGTGGGGACACTTACAGAATCATAGAATTACCCAAGTTGGAAGTGACCCAAAATGGTCATCAAGCCCAACTCTTATTCTTACATAGGACACTCCCAACATTCACACCATGTGACTGAGGGCATTGTCCAAATGCTTCTTGAATGATGGCAGACTCAGTGTCATGCCTACTTCACTGGGGAGCCTGTTTCAGTGTTCCACCACCTTCTGGGTGAAGAACATCTTACTAATATCCAATCTAAACCTCCCTTGGCACATCTTCCTGCCATTACCTATAGTCCTATCACAGGTTGCAACAGAGAAGAGATCAGCACCTGTTTCACCTCTCTCCCTTGAGAGAAGGCAGTAAAGAGCTATGAGAACCCCTCTCAGTCTCCTCCAGGCTGAACAGGCCAAGAGACACAGACTGGAAGGCACCTCTAGAGATCATCCAGTCCAACCCCCTACTCCAAGCAGGTTGCTCAAAGAAATGTCAAGTCAATTTCTTAATATCTCCAAGTATGGAAACTCCATGACCCCTGTGGAAAACTCTTCTTATGTATAATTTCTTCTGCTTTGGTTTCTCCCATCATCCTGTCACTGGGCACTACTGAGCAAGGTCTGGCTCTGTCATCTTTACTCCTCCACATCAGGTATTTATGCACATCGATAAGATCACCCAAGCCTCGCCCAGCACAAGCCATCCCAGTTCTCTCAGCTTCTTCTCATATGACAGATGCTCTGGTCCCTTAATCACATTCAGAGCCCTTTTCTGGGCTTGTATGCTTGGGAGTTCAGCACCGGAAACAGCAGTCCCTAGCAAGGCTGCATCTGCAATAAACAGGGATAAAGCATGACCTCCCTCAGTCTGCTGGTGATGCCCTTTGACACCATCATAATCACCAGAAAAAAATCTTAAACAGACTGAAAATCTGTTTTGTTGCTCTCAGCACACTTCATTCAATGTTTTTAAATACATCACATACGATTTAATTGACAGTTTTATGTTGTCCTTCTGAGATGTTTACTGCATTGTCTTCCCTCACTATCACTTCTAAACTGGACAATTAAATACTATATTCATGTATGTTTACCTCTGTGGTTAGGATGTAAACGTGATAGTAATAACCATTAATTCACAGAAACAGGAAAATATGCAGACTACATACTCTTCAGTCTGGCAACTTGAAGCTAAATGCAAACCAATACAAACATGTCCTATCAAAACAATCAAAAATATTCTGGATTAATCATCGCATTTTAATTTTGTCCTTTGATTATGTTTTGTTACAATATAAAACCAAGCAAAAATTAAGAGATGCTTCAAAATAAGGAATTTTTTATTTTTTTTTTTCTGTAAATGTTGACACAAAACTAGTATTTTTCAAAATTATTCACCAGGTAAGTTCTGACTGTGACTAAATGACATTTCTAAAGCAATAATATCACATCTGTAGATTTAAAAATTAGCTGCTATCCTTGGATTTTCATTTATTCTTGGTAGGACTCAAGGCAAATAAAGAATCACTCTCATCTGGTACAAATTAGCAAAATTCCATGGGAATGAATATAAATGCAAACAGACAAGCAAACAATATCTTAGAATCTAGCTATTAATTTTGATTAAAACTTCTCTATTTAACAGTTTATCATCCAGTCAATTATCAGAAAAATTAATTACTTCCTGAAAATTGCATTGGAGATCCTTTGATATAAAATATAAAAATTGGAAGAATTATTTTATCTCCCTTCTGCAGTTTTTATCACTTTAATTAATATCTATTTTTAATCCTTTCTTATCACTTCATAGATTTTGTCATTTCTCACAAAATTTGAAAGAACACTAGGATTTGGGGGTTTCTGACTCAAACCTGGTCTTTAAAAGTACTGGCTTCAGATTGGAGAGTACCTACTGCAGTTACTAAAAGGTAGTCAGAAAATGAATACCCTGTTTATTCTATCCAGCCATTTTAGCAAGAAATATAATGATCCAGATAACAGAACAGTAAACCACCATACATTATAAAACTGCTTAACTCATTTAGGACTACATTTTTATACTTTTGCCCATGTGATATCAATCATCCCCATCAGTGCTTATAAAAGAATTGAGAACATTTTTATAACAGGAATAAAATGCTTTTTAAACTCAGCATCTCATACAAACTTAACAAATTATACAAAGTCTTGTCACATCCTAAAGGTGTTATTCCCACATTTAAAGTGTGAAGGAATAATGCATAGATTGAAGAGAAGCCTAATTTTTATAAGAGCTCTGAACACAACCTAGCTATAGTACAGATGGCTGGCATCTTTGCAGACACATCCAAACACTCAATAGTTTTCTGAAGATTAAAATAAGGGAAACCACCACCAGTAAAGAAAAAAGCTTGTTTACATTTGCTACTATCTATACAGTAATTGAGCCAGATATTATAGCAACAACAAAACCCACATGGCATTAAATTCAAGAAATTCTCACTCATTGAGAATGGAAATTGCTTTTTAATTTCCTGACCTTATAGTGCAAGAAGATGAACACTGCAAGTAGATTACCATTTCATAATCTCATGGAATTAGATAGGTTAAATACCCAATTACAAACACGCTGCATAGCAAAAGACTAAAGAGGAAACATGCCAATTATTCTGAAAGTAGGAAGCTGACATTTTAAACACAGCAAGAAAAAGAAATATATAAAATTTTGTGTTACAAAGCTAATGGATAATTGTAAATTATATGCATCTCAAGTAAAACAGCTCTCTGACATCAAATACCTGCTTGTAGAAGTTACATTAGTCTTTGATTACACTTAAACAGAAACAAAATTACACACACGCTTCATTTTAAAGATATTTTCAAACAGCCTTGTTTCATATAAACAAGCTGTGTATTTCTGATGGTAAAATTCTGTACCACTCCCTAAGACTACTACCCTTGCTTTGGGTCTGGCTAGGATGCACTTAGTCTTCATTGTAGCAGCCCCTATGGCGCCACACCAGTGTTTTGGCTACTGGTGAATAACACAGGCAATGAATCAACTCTTTATTTCCGCCCCCTCACTCTTCCCCTCAGCAAATAGTCTGGGGCTGCATAAAGAGTTGAGAGGGGACACAGCAGTGACTCCAGTCCACAAGATCAGCTTTAGCTTAAGCACTGAGTCACGTGCATTTAGACTACTGAACAAGCAGAGATTACTATAAGTGTGTGTTAAAAAAACACCAAAAAATTAAAAAGTAGGGTCACAAGGCTATTCCTTGACTTTCCCAATCCTCATTTACCAAGATCCCGTAGATTTTGTGTTAAAGTTGAAGACCGACCTACTACTACTTTAACAATTAACATCAATTAATATTGATTGAACAACCCAAACAGATAAAGAAGCCTTCCTCATACCCTTTCTATAGCCTGTTTAAGAAATTAGTAACACATAAAAATTAAAAACAAATCAAAACAGAGAAGAAAGTAAGTTACTGGAAACTCAAAGTCTGCATTGTCTACACCATTAATAGATCTCTGCATTGTTTTTCTTTCCACTGGCATCTATGTAAAAGCATCATTATGCTTCTTATAACTCTTAGTAGCATGTTTTTACTGAAGTTATTTGATACACCTTAACATTTTACAGCAACATATGCATTCTGAGAGTTTGAAGTTTTGCAGAATGTTTTTTTCCATTATAATGAGTGAGCTGCAGCCTTGGCTCTGATTCACAAGCCAAAATTCATAAGCTTGAATTTTTTTAATGGAACTAACCTTAGAATTTTAGTCTACACTTGGTTGACCTGGTTCCATTTTAAATGAGAAGGGCCGTCTTGCTGAGATTTTTCAAAAATTTTAGTTCGATGGTGAATCCTAACATCATATTCTGTTTAATTTTCAGTTTACTTTCTTAAGACTTCTAAGTAAAACCTGAAGTACCTCTATATAGAGAGAGATAAGATAAAAAAAATTATATGTGCATATAAGTATATATGGCTGTTTTAATTATGCTACAAGATGTATATCCTATTGACAGTATCAGGCACTTTCAAATCAGAACTCTGGCTCAGGCTTTATGAAAATTTATGAAACTGACTTGAAGCCCAAAAGCAAGTATCTCAAAGATCATACTCCATTATTTCCTACAGCCTCTTTCAGGCAAGCATTTTAGAAGACTTTGCAGCAGATACCGAAGAGTTAAAATAAAAAAGCAGATGAATGAGACAGAGATCAATGTTTTCTTAAACAGGTAAGAGACATTTCTTAGCGCTTTAAATCTGAGTTTCTCTATCTACCGAGGTTCTGATTAAAATGTCATTATCATGAAAATAACAAAAACAATTCCATTTATGCCTCACAGCTTTTATAGTTTTCTCTAATCAGAATTTTACCAAAGCTTCCTTTAAAATTACTTTTATAAGTAGCTTTGTTTTCTAAACAGAATTAGAGTTTGTTGCATTTGATAGAAAGTGTAATAACTCTAGAGGAACATGAGCAAAATTATTAAAGAACTGATGCTAACTTGAAAGTCTGGCATACACATTTAATTTAGGAACAACTATGTGACTCTAGTTGTTTTCCACATCTGTTTAAGAGTTTAACAAGCAAAAGAAGCTCTCAAGTGTAATAAAAATCCTTTATAAATGTACTAGTTAGGAGTTGTTTGGTTTTACATGCATTGTAGTGCAGATTTTCTGTTTATGAAACTTGATACATTTCATTTATTATGAACACATTTACAAGACCTGTGTCTTCTGGGAATCTGACTCTACACTCTTAAAAAAGTGTCTCCGTAATACTCTGTATATGCTACTGACGTTTATTGTGAATACTGCTTTTCCTGGAGATTTGGGGGGAGGGGCAGACCTTTCTACTCTCACGGGATTCTTTCCGTGCGATAAGCCCACCAGTGATTGAGAGTATTTTGTGCTGAAGGCCTCAAAACTTGTAGACAATGGATAAGTCATGCCAGGGTGGAGAAAGGAAGATGACAACAGGTTGACCATAGATACATAAGAAAGCAAAAAACTGTCTGACAGCCAACAATTACTCCTTGTTTGGAGAAGACAGAAGGTGACAAGTACCTCTGCTGCAGAAATTGACCATTGCACGTATGTCATAGGCTTTGGAGCTGTTTTGCCCAATTTGAAAATTGCAGATAATGAAGTTCCATCATTCCAGCCTTCCTGCTCTGAAAGCTTTAATCCTGCTCTGCTGGGAAAGAAATTTCCTTGAGCAGGGGCTCACCACCTCCTCTAAAGACCACATTACCTACACCTCAGGGCACAGCATCTTTTTGGGTCAGGCTGAGTTTTACTCAGACCTCAGGGAAAGCAACAAAAGCTCATCATTAGGTCTTTAAGTCATTTGTAGGACAAGAATCTCATTGAGTGTAAGCTGACACAGCTACACTAATTTCAATCTTTTCATAGTGAAAATATGAAGTACTAATACTGCCTCATTATTGATGCACACTTAGCATACACATATTGTGTAAAACTAAAAATCTGGTATATATTTCTGTAGACTATACTGACCTTTAAAATGATTTCTTAAGTTTTTCCCCCTTCAAATTACTAGGCAGCCTATACTGGTATTTTCAGCCTCTATGGGTACACCTAGATTTGGAGGGAAAAAAGGAATTTTAAAAAAATTGTACTGATATGAAAAGGGAATAAAACTGCATCCAGGACAGTATGGAATGTGCCATATATGTTTTTAATAATTTCAAATTTTCCTCAGTGAAAAGCCTCAAGTCTACATTGAATACATGCAAGTGGGCAGGTGATTCATGATATTCTTGACCTTATCCATATTTTTCAACTACTCTAATAGACTACATTCCTGAGACTACTGTAGATAATCCACATTTCCTTCATTCAGACATCTAACACTTCCATTTCTTAATCTATTTTTCTTCCTGTAACAAACATACTACAGTCAGCCCTGTAAGCAGGAATGGCTCTGCAAACCAATACTTTTAGAGAATATATTAAAATCTGAAAGGCCACAGGTTAAATCTTAGAGCTTACTCTTTTTTTTTTTTATTATTATTTCAAATGTTCTTAAATCAAGTCTTATACTAGGGCCATTTATTTATTTTAGAAGTTTGGAACATAGTCAAAATGGTACAAAGTTAATCTTATTTACAATACCTGTTCATTGCCTTAAAATTTGTATTTGAAGGTGTGTTATTTTTTTCATCTTTCTATAAATTTTTAAAGACATGACATCTCTACTTCTTAGTGGTCTTCATGAAGCATTTTATTTAGGATTCTTTATATTCTTATATTCAGCTGATATTTCCCTTAAAACTATTTCTTTTTTTAGTTAGTCAGAATTGCTATACATAAACAGGCACCCACCTCCGTATAACCTGAATACTGGAATTGGTGATAAAAAGAATTGGAGAAAGTAGCCTCTAAATCTTCCTTTTCCATAAAGCACTTGATGGTACAGTGATATATGTGACAAATAATAAATACTATTTTCATAGTCAGATTTTGCTACCATAGAAAATGCAGTGTATATAACACACTACCTACAGAATTTCCTTCTCTCAGTGAATCCTAATATCACCATTCCCTAGTTCCATTCTTATACAAAACGGAGACATTCATAACCTTCTCAATTGATTGCGTCTAACTAAAAGATCTCCAATATACTTTAGAAAACTAAAAAGTGGTCATATGTTTTTACTTCTTAGTGACTAACACTTTTGATGATACACCACAACCTGGAACTTTATAAAGGTCATCAAGTTTTATAATACAACACAACCAATATTGTCTCATGAAACACAAGTTTATAACTGAATGGTGATCACTTCAACATATATTTTTAAGCAGGAGCAAAGCCATAGATAGATAGTCTGAGACACGAATTTATTCCTACTCTGATAAAACAATTAGCCTTCTATATATATTAACAAAATGGGGGTTTTGTGACAGTCCTCTTCGAAGAAAAGTACAAGGCAACACCAGTGAACTTCTATGCCTCATTATGCTTCTGGTCAAATTTATAAGTGGAATCAATGAAAAAAAAAAAAAATCATTTATGTGATCTACCTGCCCTAGGCAAGTCACCAAGTTTGGCATTTTCCCCCCCTTCCTCTTCAGGAAAAGCAACTCTTCATCTTAACGAGGGTAATGATGAGCTTCTTGCTTATAATTGCATTGAATTTAAAATCTCATGTTAAATTAAACCATTAGAGGATAAAGCAATTTTTAAGTCTAATGCCATCTGAACCTAAATTTAAGTGTCTATGAATTTCAAATCTCCAATAACATGAGTTACATAGCTGATTTTTTTTTTTTTAGTTACAAAATAATTTTTGACTCCTTCAGAAATATCTAAAGATAAATGCCCCTTAAGAATGTGATAGAACTTGCTCAAAACATTAAGGACTTCTGAGAATCAAGTGAAAATCATATTTAAAATTGAGGCCCTAGTGCAGAGCTAAAATAAATAGAAAAATAAGTTTTACAGCATATGCAAATATTTAACAAACAAATCCTTCCATATTAATCTGGAGAGGGTGAGGGTGTGTGTACGTTAATATATATATTAAAAAGATGAAACTATGCACACATACATCCTCCCATTCACGTACTTATGGGAGACTGTATCATTTAGTCTCATGACTACTAGAGGAGAGAGGACTAGTATTTAAATCCCCTTCCTATTTTTTTGATCTTACATGAAGGCTCTTCCACCTGAACTGTAGTGTCTGTCCTTCAAACTAATCTTTTAAACTCACCCTAATTCATATGAAAAATGAAACATTCATTATATCGAAGGTGCAGGCTGACTCTGTAACTCAATGGCATACACCTGGAAGTCACAAAGCCTTAAAAGACAGCTGTTGTCCAGGCAGTAGGATGAGCCCGTGATCTGCTGTTAAGCCCAGTGAAGTCTGAAAGTATCATTTACTTTGCCATGGTGCCTTTTTGGGTTCAGTTTTGTCATAAACACCAGTTGCTTCCTGTACAATACTTAGACTGAAAGCTCTGTAGCATTTGTACAGCACCGAAACCAGCGACTGACCTGGATCACAAGCAGAGCTCCTTGTGTTAGAACTGTAGAGTACAGAGATATGTAATAACAATAGTGAGTTCCTATACATGGAAACATGCTTTAAGGTTACTGTAAAAGTAAACACATGGCTAGTTAGTTAAATAATAAAAATATCTTTTAAGCATTTGAAAGTATTCCGTATTATTTCTAAAGATTTTATAAGCTTACATTTGACCACAAAATCCATTTAAATTAAGCAGGTGAAAGGAAAAACAAACAGAGATTAAAATAGAAGGAAGAAACTATTAGTAAGCATGGGAATACAAGGAAAATAAAAGCTCATGAAACAGATAAGCATTCATCATCCAGCTGGAATATAAATGAACCCTCAGCTCTCCATTGCATGCAGTGTTCTTCTATTGTCCTTCCACATTACTCTATGCATTGCTTATTCAGTGTTTTGCTTTCACTGGATCCTCGTGAGCTAAAGATACTACAAATAACCTTAATCTTTCTCAGTACAATCTATGCATACCTGTTGTTAATGTTATATTAGCCGTAAAGGAAATTTTGAGTACCACTGTTGTACATTCTTGATGTACTAATAAGATCTTCTTCTTTCTTTGATCACTGAGATAATAAGCACAGTTCAAAGAAAGTGAAGCAAATCCACAGCTACAACAGTTTAAAATATTAAAAAAAATTAGCATTAGTACAACTTATTTCTGAACTGAGCCAGTCATTGTACTTGCATTCTAGTTGAATAGTTGTAAACAGAGCAGTCAGCAACAATTACAAAATGAGTCCTGAGACCGAGTACAGAAAATATTCAATTATCTAGTCATAACAATTACAGCTTGGATGAAATTAATGTTGACTATTGTTTTTCATAGCTACAAGCATGATGGTATCTGCTAGTAACCACTCCTTCTGGCAGATTGCCCCTAAGTACTGACTCCAGGTACACAGGAACCAGACCACGCTATCATCAAGGGATTCCCTCCACATCCACATCTCTACTGAGCCACTGCCTGGGCCAAACAGAGATCAGTATCTTGTGTTACTGATGAGGACAACATGCGTCCCCACAGGGAAATAGAGATCCAGCCTCAGAGCCCACTCTCTCAAAGTCCTGCTTCTGAGGAAAGTAAGGTCTAGAAAGGAGCATGACAGGAAAAAATATAACAATGACTCACATAAATAAATGTAGAAAAAAAAAATAATCTCATTTTGGCCACTAATGAATGGAATGTGGAGAAATTACGAAGACATAGGAATGGTTTTGTATAAACTCTATATAAGATTCTTACCTTATTCTCCTGTGTAGTTAATTATATTCCATATATGTTCTCTCTAGCTAACAGAGAAAAAGCTAACGCAACATGGGTAAAGTAAAAGCTGATGGTCCCTCATCCCTCCAACCAAAGACATCATTCCCAGCAAAGAATAAGGGGCTCACCTACACACCCAGCTCGGAGGAAAAAAGAGCAGATGGCACCCTAAATTAGAATTTCAGGGAAACTGAAGTTATCTATAAGAAATGATTCATTTTCCAAAAGCCACATTTCCAGAGGAAAAAAATCACAACAGATCATTAAAAGTTTTACAAGTTTGTCATTAAAAACCCCACCACCCTGAATTAAGTGTATTTCTCATGAGAGTTGTAATCTTAACCATTTCAGATAAGTCACACAGATGGAGTACAGAGTATTCCTATCTGCAGCTCAAACTACTCATTTTTCTTCTTACCTCTTTCTATTTTGAGACTATTCAAATTATCCATGATCCTATAACTCAGAAACCTTATATTTCCCAAAAGCAAGACAAAAAAAGACCAACAAAAATTGACAAACCCACACAACCAAAGAATAAATACTTTTTCTCCAAGGCATATACCTTTTGAATGCTTACCAGGTGTTGAAGCCATAGAGGCAATTAAAAACAGCCTTACAAATCCCTCTTTTCCTTGTTACATCTTATGTATCAGATACTGTATTTTGTTTGAAGCAGAGCCAGAAGTTTTACACTTGCAACCAGACACTATATAGACTTCTGGGGCCAGCAAGATTTCTACCCATATGTTTCCCAGGAACCCTAAACGTGTGGTACAACCACAAAGTGATACTATAATTAGCACTAAATGAACTGTTAATACAAGGTGAGACACTAAACATGAGACAGCTTGTTTTACTTCTAAAATCCAGCCATATATTTACGTATAGATACTTCAGAATTCAGAAGGCATTGAGGACACTTAGGGAATCCTGTAAAACGGGTTTTACCTGCAGCTAATGATACTGAGAAAGATAAACTCTATTTAAGTATGAAGTGACATAATTCCCAAATTGTATCAAATATTGGATTTACCAAATCACCTCTCAGGACACCTGTCACAAACCACACTCTCTGATATACACTCCACATCTCCCCAAAGCGTAAGTGAAAAAAATATTACAACTGTAAAATAGGATGACAAAAAAGTAAGAATTCAGAATTAAGAGCTTAAGGTTTCCCCCTTGAGCAGATAAACTTTGATACAGATTTTAAATACACAGTCGTATCACTTAACATGAAACTATTCAGTATTTAATTTTTACCCACATAATTTAATGGGTGACGTTATGCTTTATTTGCCATGTACTACTGTGAACTGGGAAAGAATTTTCACTTCCCCTCATGAGATGTTTGGTGGCATAAACCATACTAGTATCAGAGCATTTCCCAATTCCAATTACTTTCCACAGGCCTTCAATGAGACCAATATCTATTATTATTCCCATTTGACAGGAAGAGAATTAAGACAAATGGAGTATAAGTTCGAAGTATCTCCTAAATTTGGATACCTAACTTAAGACAAATGGGATGTGATTATTTACTACTGTACACCACTTCATATTCTCAAATCAGATTTATCATTAATAAATTTAGTTAAACTTAGAGTTCAAGGTCTGAGTTAAAGGCCAGGAAGATTACCTCTTCTCCTATCCTCTTACCTAATCTTAATCTCACCAGTCAAGATAGCTAACATTTTTTCTGAGCCTAGCTGCCATTGTCTTCTCTCATGAGCTATTCTTGCTCTAAGTTTCCTATGTTCTTTCTTCAGCCCGTTCCTTTTACACCGTGTCACTAATGGACTTCTGAATTCCCAAATCTGCCTGTCAGCACCTGATGTTATTCTCTTTCCTCTGTTCTGCCTTCCTTTCATCAAAGCTACCTCAGTTTCTGCTTTTCAAGTCTATTGTGAGACTCATTTTCCTTCTCCCTGCAGGACTTATTCTAACCTCTTAGCCTTTGCCCCAATCTCTCTTTAAATGGGTGCATTAACCAAAGTTGTCACTTATTTTTCATAGGTAATAGATTCAACTACAAAATACGTTAAATGTAATGGGCAAGAATTGACAATTACTGTCTTCATTAGATGTGAATGCAAGGAAACAAAATGATTGTAACATGGGGTATCATGTGCTAGAGATCGCACAGGTATCGGCAGGCTTAGAAGACTAATGTCCTCATTAGAAAAAAAAAACATTGTCTTGTTTAAAATATTTATGCTTTGCAAAGAATCAAGAGACAGCATACCTATAAAAGCATCATAAGTATTTGTAACACCCTTTACAAGTTTTATGGCCAATATATCTAAATGTGCAAATATTCTCATTTGTAAGCATATTGAGACAATGAGGTGTTTGACATTCTTCACCAGCTAGCAAAGAAGCAATAAAACAAAGATAAGCATATATTCAAAGCAAATATTCCCTCAGCTAAGAACAAACTGTGAGTTACAACTGTGTAATCAGCTATTAGAGAAACCCTACATCAAAAATAAAGCCTGGAAAACTGAATTTCTTTGCAAGTGTATTTAAATAACTAGTCCTATTAGTCTAGGACGCACCACAGACAACTCTGCCCTACATACCTAATAGAAAATGAAGACACATGACCTTGGATAAATCCCACAGTTTGATTAGCATCATCATAGTGAAACTATGGCACAACTGTGACAAACAAACATTAAACTAAAGTTCAGCAGCCCATTCTAATTTCAGTCAGTAGCTAAGAAGCACAAGAGATTCTTACTGTAGCAGTGAGACACTTATTCCCCACACCAACTCCACTTTTGCAGTAATTCAAGCCCAGCACTGAACACAGCTGAAAGCATTTACTTCTTCTTATGGTCTAATCTTAGGAATCAACCATGCTTTTAAAACCATACCCTGTAACTGAGACTATGGGATAAAAAACACAAAGGATGACAAAGAATGGCATTTTACACTCAACACCTGCATTACTGATATAACATAGATGTAACCCCCAATCTCTAACAGACTTCTATACAATGCTTCTTTTTCTTTTTGAAGACAAACTACTAATTTACATTGTCTGCCTTTTATAGCCTACTCTTTCATATGATAGCATTATTTTATTCTCTTTAGCCATAACAATAATAGAACTATTATTAGAGACAAACTAACAAATAGAAGCAAGATATGGTTTACCACTAGGAAGTGTAAAGTAAGGAACAGCAAAAAGTCTTTACCTGTCTTTACAGACTATTTCTGAAGGCTTGACAATAACTTATCAGAGTCCTCACTTCTAAGAAAAGTAGTCCTAAATCACTCTAAAGCCTGTTCTCATCTTTGCCTTCATGTTCCTACATCAAGAGCAAGCTCACCCCACACAGTTTTGGCATTAGATAGCTGATTAAACATTCAGCCTGCCTCTAGATGATTGCTGCAGATGGTCTCCAAAAAAAAAAAAAAACAAAACCACTCCAAACAACAAAAAAACACCCAAAACCACAAAAAAAAAAACCCCAAGAATAAAGACCCAGAATCAGAAGCACCTGATGCTGCAGCAATTATTTCACAATGGCCTGGCTTGCATCTCCCCATAGATTAGATTATGCAATAGCATACAATAACGTTGGAGAAAAATGAATGTCTATAAAAGCTAAGGTTCAGATTCTGACCTTATTTACAACAATGTAATTGTCTACTAGACTAATAGCAAAACAGAGATAGAAATGTTGCCTTGTTTTCTGTGAAATTAAATACTCCTGTGAAGTAACTCAAAGCGATCTATACTTTTGACAAAAATCCTCTCTGTCTCAAGCAATCTCTATTCATATTCCCCAATCTGTGACTTTAAAAGGGGTACATATTTTGCATTATTTAAAATCACACCTCAGAAAAAATATTTAATAGTAATTGATTATTAGGTAAGATGACATAATGAGCTTGAATTGTTAAGGACTGTTTAAACAGAGCTACTAAAACGCTTTCTTTTCCATCCTCCTCACATCTGCATCATACAAGCAGATGCATAATTTACTGGCAAACTTTCTTCTGTGCAATAGATTTTTAATAGTAATTTATATAGAAAGTTAAATTAATAAATGTACTAAATTCCCCCCCTCTAAAGATACTTTCTTATATTTAAACAAAGAAGCAGTGTGAAATACACAATTTGAACAGGAACTCTGTATTCAGCACCTTTCAGGATCCTATAAATAGGTTTAGCTTTGCATATTTTAAATCATTTACTTTTATTTTTAATTATCCCAAATTTTTCCCTTACTTGGGATAAGTGCTAAAAATCCAGCAAATACAAACCATAGAATTTTAAAATCATATTCCCAAGTATTTATCACCATCACTCTAAAATAAACCGAACCCAATATAGGCAACAAAATATGTATTTTACTAAACATACTCTAATTCTTCACATGCAAATAGACAAGGTACTCAATAAGAACAGGGCAACATTAGTTTGTTGTCAACTAAGGATGTTTAACTCCATGTTCTGAAGTGAGAGTTCTTATTTTCCAAAGCTGTTATGCTTTGTAATGTAAATGCACCAATGAAAGGAGGGCCTCATGTCTGGAGATGAATTGCACTACATGAGTGAAAATAATTACTGCTGTTCTAACAAATGAATTTGGCAACTTCAGCACATTTTATATAATGATAAATATAAGCAGCTGGTGCAGGTGTTCTCAGACAGTAGAACATATTTCTTTACTATTTCAATTTTACTAATTTCTCTGTGTAATGTCTTGCATAGTCACGTGCAATGAGAAGATATGAGCAAGACTGTAGGTTCTGAAGAATCTAGCTTATATGAAAAACAACTTTTAAATATAGTAAAAATAAGGGAATAGTCTACCAAAACATTATCACCAAAGAAATGGAGAGATACATTTTGAGTCTTTGAAGTAGCAAGAGTAAAAGACATATCTTTGGGTATTGACAATGTGAATGGGAAAGAGTAAAGTATAAGAAACAAATTCCTGCACCAAATAGTAATAATAACAACAATACAATTTAGTTACCAGGGTGGCTCATGTCTGGCACTGTGTGCTGTGTTAAATACAGCGGTATTCTGAGAATCAGTATATACATGGTGGGGCGCAGGGGGGTGGGGAAGAAGAACAATTTTACATCTGTAGAATTATAAAAAACTGAATTTAAAAAGTATTTTACTTGTGCATATAGTTTTGAACTGCAGTTTATTAACAATTGCGGTCTATAATACATTAGGAAGACAGACAGAGATATATAAATCAATATGTGACAAATACATTGTCCAATACCATCTTCATCCTGGCCTTTTCAGACTAGAGGCCTACCCTGGCATGTACTTGAAAAGAATGTATACAAGCCCCATGACTGTTGAGATAACACATTTGAGCCTTAATTACAAATACTTCCACTTCATCACAGCCCAATTCAGAAATTAATTTCATTCAAGAGAACAGTTAAATATTTTTTGAATTGTTTAGAAGTGCCAGATAAATTATGTGCTTAGGTCAACTCATGGCAGAAATAAGAAACCCATTTCCTAGAGCATTCTGGGTGGATCCTTTTATGTTTACCAAAAAGGAATACAGTTTTGCTTTTGTTTGTTTCAGACTACTTTAGTGTGCAGTGATGGAAGCACTACTGTACTTTTTATCCCCACTTAGTTGAATTCATATATCTATATGGAACGATTTTCTGTTTTCATTTCCTTTGTCCCACTTACAAAATATATTTTCTATCATCTTCAATTTTATCTTCAACTGCAAACTGTCATCGTATATCCCACATGTCTACCTATATTTAGACATCTGCAGACAAAAATACAATGATATTAACTTTCTGTTTGTAAATGTAAGACGATACATCCAAGACAGAGTAAGAAGGGTGATACAGCTTTGGCAAAGGTGCAAGTATTTCAGCTAAGTTACTAAATAGATGTTACCACTGCATTTCAACCTCCAGTCTGAGATTTTTAAATACAGACCTGAGCCTGTTCAACCTTAAGAGTTAGCTCTAAGATGAAAAAAAGCATAATGTATAAATATATGTAAACTAAATTTTAGGAAGCCTGAAAGATGATCCAAAATAAGATCATCACATGTTTATTTTTTAAAATCTGTCCTTTTTAATATGGGAACGTCTAATTGCTTAAGATATTTATTTGACGTATAGCTTCATTATTGGGGAGCTGAAAGTTCCTCTAATGAAAGATTAAGATGATTTGGTTACATCTGAAATAAAATTGGCCTTTTTATCTAATTTTTAATTGTATGAAAAGACATTATTCTGTTTATGATTGTGCACACATGACAGAGATTTACTCTTTCAAAACAGTTTATTTTCATATTCCTAACTTTTTTATTTTTTTCTGAGTAAAAAGGCAGGCATGTGGGAGCATAAACAATAAGTTATATGCCCTGAGATTTATCTTTTTAACCACTTTTTACAGCCCATTCTAATTTGTACCTTCAAAGTTTTTATTAAAAGCATTTCCTTCCAAATCCTGCAAGTAGTGAAAACAGCGAAATGCAAATAATTCCATTGTCACTATTTTTTTCAAATAAGTCACAACAAAATTGTTTCTTTCCAACATTTCTTGAGAGCAGGAAAGAAATCAGGGGTTTTATTTGTTGTTTTTTTTTTGTAGTTTCCTTATTTATCAGACTACATATATAATAGCCTTGTAATCTGAAGTTACAGTCTAGGTGAAATGGAAGGAGACAATGGTTTCCTGCCTTTAGAATTGAAAAGCTTAACTTCTTAGGATGTTTGTTTGAGGGTTTTTTTGTTGAGGATTTTGGAGTGTTTTTTTCTTGTCATTTTACAGATATAAAGGTTAACTTACCAAGTACAGAAACATTGTAACTTCTCCCTTTTTTTATTTTAAGATTTAATGGATGCAATTTGGCCATTCTATTCAGTAATTAGATTTGGAGTCTGCTAATTTAAATAGTCACTGCAGTAATGTCTATGTAAGAATTTATGCAGTGATGTTATATTAAATCCATGGATACAGTGCATATAAGTATTCCAATGAGATCAGACTGCACTTAAGAATAGCTTTAAGAGGTGAGTTTGGCCATTTGAGTAGGCAACACTATGAGAATTAACAAACCTTTTAACATATTTATTTTTTAATTAATAAACATTGTTTGTACCCTTGCTTTAATTCTCCTCCACAGAACTAATCCTGCTATGCAGTTAGCAGCACTTCCACACGAAAAGTTTTGTTCTGCAACCAGAGTGCCTACAATCATCAGAACTATCCCCAACAGACAGCACACATCATGACATGAATTTACATTTTTAAAAAAACTGAGGTGCTTTTCACATGACATATTGTACTTACAACAAATACATTTTAGAATTGATAGCCCCAAGTCCATTGCCAGCCCCAAATCATTGGTTACAATTATACATGGTCCAAATAAAACGTCACAAAGGCAAACAACTTTTACTCTTTACAGGTGTGGGGTTTTTTAGTCTTGCAACTTTCTCCAAGAGAAAAATCTGGAGGAAACATTTATCCTGTCTAGATCCATGAGAGGACTTAAAACCAAAATCCAAACAGAAAGCTATAAAATCATTTAGAATGCTAGAAAAACAGAGATTCTCTGTAATGGATACCACTGGAAGTGTAACATATGCCTAAAAAGCAAGTGCATTTGAGAGAAGGAAAGAGCTTTCTGATTAGTTTGGATTGTGATTGCACAGTATAGATTTAAATAACCCAAACTGCAGGCTACCCCTGAAAATAATGGTCCCACTCTTTTCCAGCATTTTAGGATTATCATCCCTCTGCCTCAAGTTGAATCTAGCAGTGCTGCACCTGATGATTCAATCAACAGAAAACAGACAGGTCAAAAGAATGGTTTCTAATTACCTGAAACAGGAAAGTACAAGAATGAGAAGTGAAATGAGTGGGATTCTGGGAACACACTGCTGGAGAGCAGGATGGCATACTATCATTTTTCTTAGCAGCCTATCAACTACCAAGTTCAGGTTCTTGCTATCACTTCCAAAGTTTGACACTTCCCATACCCTGCTGGTGGGCAGGGATCATTTTGAGATCTCTGACCTCTTGGATAACATTTAGCACACTGTCAATTCCACCTTCAGATAAAGAAACAATGTTTTATGAAACAGAATCTCTTACTATATTATTTAGCACACATTATTTACAATTTCTGTTAGGTTTAACCACACATCATATGCATAAAGCAGGCATGCATACTTATGTTTCTATAAAAAAAACCCTGCATCAGAGAACTAGTCAAGAGATGTTAAGGGACTCTTATTTGCGATATTCTTTTAACAGAAGTGTTTCATAACTTTAGTCCAGCTATGAATTTACAAAATGCCTGTATCACTGACTTCTGGAATTAAATGAGAATCACAACAGGGCTGAAATAGACTCCATGCTTACTGTTGCATTTTTGGAAAGTTTAGTACTGGTGGCTTGTCAAAAGCATTCCTCGGCTCCATGTAACAGAGATTACTTTAAAGGTCATTTATGTCATTTACCACAAGCTGAAACCTTCTCTTCTACTCTCCAGGCACAGTACTTAATCTCCATTTGTTTTACCTTCTCTACAATCATTCATATCAGTTTGACATTTTCAGCAAGAACTACAAAACCTGCAGATTAAAAGCATAAAATGCACATGAAGTATCTCATAATACACATTTTATGTATATATTCTGCACCCATCCTTTTCCAGGCTGTCCAAATTATATTTTTGTTAAATATAAGTTGCACCTGACTTACACTTCTTTTTATAGGAATATAAGGAAAACAGGCCTTTATATATTACTTAAAGATGTTAAAAGAATTTTAAATATATGATGAAATTATCAGTAATCTAACATTTTGGACAAGCAATATAGGTTGTTCAAGGTAGTTTTGTGAGCAGGGTTTTTTCCTGCTTTTACTTTCAGTGAAACAAAGCATGAGAATCACTTCCTTGAACACAGGTATCAAGTTCCAGTTTCAGACACTGTCTTCAAGTTATCCCACGTAACCTCCATCTGCTGCTCTGAAACATCTCTTGCTTGTAATCTCTATACATCTACCAGCTCCGTGTGGCTGCCTCAGACAGTTAAAGGTATGCAAAATGGCAGTAAGTGCTTACTTTTGGAGAACTGAAAATACTGTTTAATAGAGCTGCTTCTCAAAGGTTAAATAACTGAAGGCTTGCGACAGAGTCTTGTTTCAACTGAAAAAGATTCATGGAGAGTAATGATTATTATTCTAGAAAGTCCTAAATATGGGAATTTTAAGGTGCCTTCACTACTACTACATCAAAATATTTGACTTCCATTTCACCCAGATGTGCTATGCATGTACTTGCATTGCAGGTGAGATACACACACACACACACACACACACACACACACACACACACATGCATAGAATATCCAGATTTCTTGGCTTTCCTTGATTTCAAGAGATTTTCTTTTCCAGACTCTTCATGTAGGTTTTTCTAAATCGACCATAATCCATAAATTCTGCTGACCCTTGGTGGAATATCCAAATTATGAAAAGAAAAATTACCACACAAGTAATTCTACCAAGATATTTTTTTGACAAACAAATCCTTCACTGGTCATCATTATGGCCCTATGTCAAAGAATCAATTAAAATTAACATGTTGAAAAGAAGACAGAAACTAATAGACCTCAAGCACCATAAAGGAAAATCCTTCTTTAAGGCTGTGCAGGTAAGAACCTTGTAAATAACTAGGTGTGGTCTCCTTGGTAGTAACTCTAGCTGTAGAAATACTGCTTCAGTTTTCTTTTCTTAACAAGAATACAAGTTACTAGTGAGCAGGGAAAGGGAATGTGGAATTTACTCTACTTAATACATGAGGTTAATACACACTGCAGTGTATTCAGAGAAAATACTCTTATTCAGAGTGTTTTCAGTAATAAAATGTTCTCCCTAACTGCTTTGTGCCACAGGCTTTAGAGAAAATGTCTGGCATCTCAACTAATGTTAAGACACAAAGTGATTTATATGAATGGGGTGTGCTGTCCAGACCAATGAGTAATTATTTGTCCCTTGAAGGGTTTGGGCAGCAACAGTATCAACACTGAAGCTTCCAAGGTAGTAATACTCTCTACTGAAATTTACCATTAGACATTTACTGAAATACCACGGTCTAAAGTTTTATTACAAAAAGTCCAACATTATGAAAATCTCATGATCTTAGATAAAGGATAATTTAATAAATCCTCTGGTAATGCAGTAAAAGATCACTGCATAGGTAACTGAGGTTTTATATGCAAGTTGAGGAGATATTCAAAGATTCCTAGGCTTGTCTGAAGGAGGTTTCTGAATTTTCTTTTAAAACATACCCTTCACTATCCAAATATGCTACTTTTCTCTCTCATGAATTTGGTTTCTAATACTCAAATGAAATATTACCTTGTTGTTTTAGGAAAACAACTGAAATAAAAGTAAAGGAAGTTTAAATTTCCTCAAATATACATTTTATTTTAATTGGATTTTCTTTTTCAGAAAATGCCTCTGCGACAAAAACTAATCATGGTATCACCTCTCTCAGTAGAAAAAAATACAAAAAGTTAAAACCAGAATCTATTATTATGATATTGGTTTAGTTCCACCACACAATGTTACACTTTTCAAGTGAAACGTTGTCTTTGAACTGCTGATACTTGGCTTTTATCCCTTTCTTTCAGTTATTGCTTCAGAATCTTATGCATTTGACCTATTTTCTGTTACAAAAATCACACTCTGAATATTCTGGGGGTTTAATTGAGTTAATTTGAATATAATTAATTCCCATATATAACAGTTCATGTTCTTAAATATTTTAAATGTTGAACTGCAGCCTCTTTGGGAAGATGGACTTCAGATCTGTTATTTTTAGAATTTCTGCATTGTGAAAACATTGCTGAATTTGAAATAAGGTAAGTCACTTAACATGACTATTAAGTCATGGAATATCATGCAAAGACTTAATTAGAACACAATTACTTGTTTCATTGTTGTATTACTGTAGTATATCTTCACTAGCCACAAATGAAAGCTATGTAAAAAAAATAAACTAAACAAAATAATTTGATCATCTGTAAAATATACATAACTGCGTTCTTGCACTAAATGATACCTACATATTAATAAAGGAATCTCCCTTTCTAAAGTCACCTTTTCAAATAAATAACTCTAAAATTAAATCATAAACAAAGCTGCTATAGAATACAATTATCTGGAGAAAAAAATCTGGAAAAAAAGATACTTGACGAAATGCTTAAATCATCAGCTTCATCTCTTGAACCAAACTCAATGCAAATTAGAAATCAAATTTTGTCTATAATGTTTCTGAAATATAAAAATCACAGGAGGCTTTATTTTCCTAGACTTACACATAGACAAAAATTTATCTGAGAATAAAGCAAGGAATCTAGTGACAGCAAGGAACCTCATAAATGAAAATGACAAGTTATAACATAGAAAACAAAGAAGAAAATATGAACATTTCTACGTTCCCCATAATCACTTGAGATTAACATAAGTATGTTTTTCCCCCTTAAAACTTACCGATTTTGAGCATATGATACAAAAATCTCACTGACTACAATTAATGCTTATAGCAACTAAAATTGGAGATAAAGAAATTAATAACACACCAGTAAAATACTCTTGACGTAACCCAAATGATGCGATAAATACTGAAGATTTTGAACTGGAAAACTAATATCCTCCTCCTGAAACTGTTAGAGTGTATAAAAACTATAAAGAGAGAGGGAATGTTTGTATCTTTAATTTAAAAACAAGCTTCATTAATTTTTTAATCATTTAGTTTGGAAGAGACCCTTAATATCATCAAGTCAAACTGTAAACCTAACTCTGCCAAGTCCACAACTAAACGATGTCCCTAAGAACCATGTCTGATGCAAAAATGAGAATCAACTGATTTTATTAATGTAAAATCATTTGATAAATGGAAGCAGGATCTAAATACAAACTAAGCAACAACAAAGAAAAAATGTAAAGATCTGTTCCTCACAATGTTTAAGCTTAGGAAAGTTTTTGCTGTCTTAAATAAAGAAATAAATATGGAAAAAATATTCCCCATGTATAATATGGTGCTATATAAATGAAGTACATAACCAAGGAGTTATTATAAAGAGCTGTATCCATTCTCATATATAGAGATTAAGATCATAAAAAATATTAATATTAACATTATAAAGGGCAAAATTTAAAAGCCCTCAAAAAAATAAGCAATCCTAAGAGTAATTTAAAACATGTACAGAGAAAAATATACTTCTACCACAACGTAGTGTATTATACATTTAATGTACGTTAAAAATCCCCAGGAGGACATCCTCATTTAGCATAATTTATATTCCCAAATACATTATTTTATAATGATTGTGGATAAAAACAAAATGCACTATGCAAAACCCCAATACATGTGTGTTTAATTCTCCTGGAAAATGCATGTACCTTATCATGCACGTACAACCTTATCGCTAGTGAAAAAACCCTAATCTTTCAATATATTTTATTGCTTATAGGTCTGTTATTTCTAGAACAATGCAGTGGAGATCTTGTCAGTTTGTTAGCAAAAAGCATTTGTGAAGTTATCCTACAAGTGTCAGTTGTGTGATATACTTTCCTACACATTTTGTTTGGCAGTTTCTGTGGCACCAATGAAGTATATGCTGTCAAATGTCAGATTTTTAATGATACACATATCTGATATACTAAAATGCTGAAACTGAAGTCTGTGTCTTACTCATTTTTGTCTGAAATTGAAGAAATTAAAGAGTGATAACTCTGAACAGTCTTCAATTTGTGTGCCCTTGAGACAGACATCAGCATGGAAGCTACACAGCTACTCAAAAATCTGGCAGCTTGAGGTGTCATTCTGAATTTCTAGTTTGAGTTGACTACAAGGTCAGAAGCTACTGCAAGGAAAAAATTATTTTAACAGAATAGCTAATGATATAAGTCCTGACTGATGATTTATGCCTAGATCTCAGGAGGTTTACTGATAAATCTATAAGAATAAACTTCAACAAGTCAGCCAGCAAGCCAACCGTGATTAAATGTATTCTATTTGACACCTTTTCAGGCAAAATATTGGTGTTAAAGGTTGACTCCTCCTTTCAACACTATGCATTTATTTAAGTAAAGACTGTTCTTCTAAATACCTTCCGCCTCTCAGGCTGCAGACTTTCTTTCTCTCCAAAGATGCTTGAATATAGAAAAGAAACAGAAGTTCTTTTGAGCCACCCAGATTGTTCAGAATGTAAGAAGGCTTTTAATTCCCGCCTCTTCAGAAGTGAATGATACCTTATTAAAAATGCATTCCTTAAAATGCAACGGCCTTATTCTATTGTGTTAACTATAATATCTTTTCTAGCTTTTGCTTTGGTGTCCACATCTACCTAGCAATTTACATTTGTGATAAAATTGCACTCTTGTTAAACAAAACAAAATAAAAAAATACTTACGTGAAATAGACAGTATTCAGCATAGGATGTAGGATGAAAAGAAACCAATAATGCTGTAACAGTGATCTTACTTTCAATACTACTTATTTATTCATGTTTTGTAGCTTGGGGATTTACAAAGCCCCTGTTAGTAAATAATTAATGATTCTCATTAGAATTCTTTCTGTATTTTGTACGGTAGGCAAAAACATAATTTGCAAACTGCAAACAATGGATAAAGGTCAAGTTTGCACCAACGCTCTCTTGAGGTACAAGTGTAACAAAGATAACACTGGCTATTCCCAGAAAGAATACATTGTTAAGTATTCTTTAATATTAGTCATAACAAAATGGCAGTGTTTTATACATGATATGCCACTGTGTGTAAATCTAGATGTACAGAAACCCATCTATTTCCATTTCATATAGTACCTATTTTCAGAAAGGAAAAAAAAGTGTTCTGGTTACTTTTCTTCTTATGTGAATAATGTATAAGACTTCAGAAGAAGCTTAATACTGAGCATATAAAGGTAAGTAAGAACCAATATGGGGCTACTAAAGGCTGTTTATAGCAATTATAATACACTAATATAATGTCTATAATATAAATAATACTTCTTGCGTAATAAGATAATAGTTTTCTAGAGAAATTTCCTAGAGTTCAAGAAATAATATGATACTGTGCCACCAGAAACAAATAATATGTATATTACAGTAATTGGGATTAATGCAGTGAACCTGACAAAATATTCAAGAACATAGCAGGCTTATCCCTGGCTTGTTTCAGGATCAAAATTAAAATTGATCCGGTTAGATAATTTCTTTAATTTCTGCCCAAGTAATAAGAGCACATTGATGCAATGTATTTGACACTAAGTGTTAGAAACTGACAGAAGAGCTGGGACGACCATCTTGAAAGAACTGGACAACCTAGATCACCAAACTGGCAAAAACAGGGCTCACAGTAAAACTTGACTGCACTGCAATTTTTGCCATAATTAGAAAACTAAATGAAAATAACCAGAACAAGGCATATTTCCATACAGAAAATGCACTACTTTCAGCCCCAGGTATACTGGAAAAGAATTCAACAAAACAATTCATTGCTCTGAGGGGGGAAAAGTTAATAATAGTGCTGATAATATATTCATTGAGACAAAATTGAATGCAACTTATATTGCCACCGCTTGTATGTTTTGAACTAAAGCAATAGCTTATTCTAAATGAATAAACAGATGCAATCAGTTTTATGAAAAGCCACTGCTTTCCTGCCTTGCTCAAAGACATAAGTAGAGCTTAAAAAAATGTAATGGAAAACTGGGTTGCACTCTCATTTTTAATAATATATGATTTATCATCAACTCTTACCTCTTGTGTGTGTGTGTGTGTTTGGGGTTTCTCTTTTCCAGTAAGTATCAAGGCATTCCTTTATCTGCTGCTCTGCAAAAGGTGGGTTTTTAAATAGTGGGGTTTTTTCAAAATAAAACTGAGAAATAGAAATATCCATCCATTTAAAAACTCTCAAGATTGGATACATGTAAAAGCTATTTATATTCTTCAGAAATTATAGATTTTCTTCTTTTTTATTTTATTTTGTAGAAAAATAATATAAACAGGCTTAAAAAATATTAAAACCACCAAATCATCCCATTTGAGACTATGAAAGTTATTCTGGTGGAAATATTGTAAAAGGTATCAATACAAATATGATCTAAAAGCCCAGTGAAAGCTATGACATAGAAAACGTGCATGGACAGAAATATGAGGAAGGACACAGTAAGGACAGGGGCACATATTTTCTTGGAGACTCCAGTAGCTTATCGATACAGATGTTACAACCCACATGTTGTTCATACATCCCCTGCCTTTAATGTATGTTTGCAATCTTCTGAAATTATGACACAAAATAGCCTGCTGGCTTTTTAGTATGTACTTTCCAATTTGAACACACATATATGTGTGTGTAATATCGATGGAGAAATTCTTGGCAATGGTTAATAAGGCATTAGAAAAGAATAATCCAAAGGGAGAATAAATTAATGGGTTTATTCAACAAATCTTTCAGGTTAGTTACCACATGGCAGCAAAAACACAGCCACACAATGTTATTACTTTATATAGTCCAAATCATTGATTTCTGACCAATTTCAATGTTTTTGTAGGCTGTCAACAGAATTAATAAGGCAAAGCATACACTGAAAGGAAGATGAAAATCTTACTATCATAATATGTACGATGACAAAAGTGTATGTTTGAATGAAGCGAGTGGAGGTTGTCTCACTATAGGAATTTTGCCTGAAGTGGATATTTTAAGTCATATGGCAGCAGGAAATGGTTGGAAAAAGTAAGAAAAGACCATAATAATACTTCCATTATTTTTTAAAAATCTTAAAATAACTCTGCATTATGTGATAGTTAAAACTCATAGTTCTATAATCTGCATTCTGACCAAGAGACAGGGAAAAAGCAGAGAGGAGAAAATGATAGGAAGGCGAAAGATTTAACAAACGCTGAGTTTGTCTTTTCATCTTGATTAACCTGTACAGTGATACAGTTTGCTTTTCACTAGACCCCAAGAAGCTTCACAGTGTAGACATCATATTTTTTTTTACTTCAGTAAGTTTTTTTTACTTTACTTTTACTTTAGCAATGTTTTTTTACTTTACTTTTACTTTAGCAAGATTTGTGATATTTCCTTTTCTCTAAATTGGAGACACACAAATTTAATAGATGGATGATTTGTTAGATAAGGAATTTGCTGGATGGTTGTACTCAAAGAGTCATGGTCAAGAGCTCAATGCCCAAGTGGAGACAGGTGACAAGTGGCATTCCTCAGAGGTTGATATTGGGACCGGTGTTGTTTAGCATCTTTGTTGCAGACATGGACAGTTGGATTGAGGACACCCTCAATAAGTTTGCTGATGATACCAAGCTGTATGGTGCAGTTCACATGTTGGAGGGAAGGAATGCTTTCCAGAGGGACCTTGATAGACTTGAGAGGTGGGCCTGTACTAATCTCATGAATTTCAACAAACCCAAGTGCAAGGTCCTGCACCTGGGTTGGGGCAATTACAGGCTGGGCGAACAATGCAATTGAGTGCAGACCTTACAATACCAACTTGGAGTACTGGTGCATGATGAGAAGCTCAACATAAGCTGGCAATGTGTGCTGGCAGCCCAGATAGGCAATCGTATCCTGGGCTGCATCAGAAGTGTGACCAGCAGGGCAAGGGAGGTGATTCTGCGCCTCTATTCTGCTCTTGCGAGATCTCACCTGGAGTACTGAGTTCAGTTTTGGAGTCCTTAGCACACGGGGGACATAAATCTGTTAAGAGCGAGTCCAGAGGAGGGCCATAAGGATGATCAGAGGGTTGGAGCATCTCCCATACGAGGACAGGTCGAGAGTTGGGCCTGTTCAGCCTAGAGAAGAGAAAGCTCCAGGGAGACCTATACTATATTATTTTTATAATAAAATTATTATAGCCACATTTCCTTACATAAAGAGGGCCTACAGGAAAGATGAGGAGGGGCTCTTTATCAAAGAATGCAGGGATAGGATGAAGGGGTTACACTTTTAAACTAAAAGTATCTAATCTAACTTAAAGAATTAGATTAGATGCTAGAAAGAAATTTTTGACTGTGAGGGTGCTGTGGCACTAGAACAGGTTGCCCCATGTAGTGATGGAGCTTTGAGCCACCTGATCTAGTGGAAAGTGTAGGGGGTGGAACTAGATGATCTTTATTTCTAAGATTCTAAATCATTAGATAACTATATCCAGAGGACATTTATGTCCAGTCAAATATCAAAATGGAAGAATGTATTGAATACAGTTCTGCAGCCTTTCCTGGTTCTACTGCAGCTCAATTTTTACAATAATGATTACTGAAGTAAATCTGCATATGACACAATGATAGGAGTATGCTGGAGGACAAAACAAGAATTCCAATTGATGTTGGCCTATTAGAGAAGTGATTTGAAAAGATATCAAAAAAAAATTCCTATAAATGTACAGTATAACACCTAGGAAAAATAAATTGCACAACTGTGAACTGGGGCACAGCTGGATGCATCACACTGCTTCAGCAGAGGATCTTGGATTACAGTAGACAAAAGAGTAATATGTAAGAACAATGTTCTCTCCCTACAACAAAAAGAAACCAAATGCTCTGCTGGAAAGTACAGTGGCTTGAAAGACAAATAAATCTTTGAGATTTACTCATCTCAACTCTAACTAGTTTTCAAACACTGCCTCAAGAAAGATGAAGTGCTGCAACCCAAGTGAAGAGGACGTAGAAAAGAAGAGAAAGACCAGAGATCCAGAAAATGTGGCCTTCAGAAGAAGAAAGGAAGAACTACATTCAAGTACATAAGGGGTCACTGCAAAGAGGATAGGAATAATCTGCATAAAACAGTAAGTAACAGACTTCTAAATGTAGCAAGAAAGATTTGTATTAGGCATTAGGAAAAACTTTCAACAGCTGAGGTAGTGAAGCCGTAGAACAGACTGGAGACGCTTTGATCTTGTCAAAGAAAAAGATAAAAATCTGTGAGGAAAGACACACAAGCAGCAAAGGAATTAATTTTCAGGATCCCATCCAGCTTCTCATTTCAAGCATGTTAAGGGACACTGAAAATGATTACTACATTTAAGGAAGCTTCACTTTAACTAAAAAACTTGAGTGCATACAGAATTTTCAAAATACAAATAGTCATTTTAATCCACTTTTATACATGTATTTAAGTAAAACTAATGCATTTACAGAACTGAAAAAGAAACAGGGAATCAATTCCAATTTTATTTTATTGTGTAGAAGTTTACACTACACAAATCAGCACAAATTTAATTTACTTGACAATTTGTTTAACAAAAATTACTATAATAGCCCCATTACAATAATCATATTTGTTACAACCTATTTTGATATTTTTCAAAATTTTCATCTTTGACATCATAGACTACAATGGGGTTTGTGCCATTAAATTCTGTAGGGATAATTGTCATTAACTATAAAGTCTTGAAAAACCACCAGAAATTTATCACGTCAGCTGAGCTACTCCTTCTTTACAATATTGATTTACTAAAAACTCCAACTTCATAGTTGGAGAGAAAATGTGTTTGTAATAGCAATTTCTATATTTATCTAAAAAAAAAAAATTCCCACTAAACCTAGATAAATTACTATATATTTGATTCTCTCTTTTCAGTTAAATATAGGAATACGTCAACAAACAGTTGTTAAAAATTCTAAGTTGTACCCTCAACCATATGCCTGTGGACTAGATTTTATCAAAACCTTGAGAGATCCAACTTTACATCTTCTCAAACATATTACTGTACTTCTCCAGACTTGCGACTGATTTCATTTTTAGAAATGCATTTTCAGACATGATAATTTTACTGTTCAACTATCCCACAATACAAAGCAACAGGCTCTGTTTTTAGTCTACATCTTCACCGTGAGACACGAAGCACTTCCTTGTCTCCTCAGGTCTATTTCTCTGCTGAAGCATAATGTTGATATCCTGGTTTCTATACAAAATAAGCCATGTAATACTCAGCAGAATGGGTTCATATTCTCTAGCAGATACCCTAATCTGGGCAATTAGATGGATTAAGATTTGTGAGATTTACTAAGAACTACATCAATTCCAAATCTGAGATAAAATAACCACCGATTGGCAGAATATAAAAGCACATGTAGCAATGTAAGAAAATAATGAATATTCACATTTCTTAGATTATTTCCAGTTTTCAATTGCAATGTCATTTTCTCAATTAAAAAAATGTGGATTTTTTTTCATGTGTAAAACCCTCCTTCATGTCGCTAACTACTAAATCACTATTCTAGTCCATTTCCTCATTGGGATCTGTATAGAAATTCTTTATATACTCACTTGTCCCTTCGTAAGATAAGGCTCTTTCTGTTACAAAAATCACTGACCTAAATCACATTAAAATCCTCTTCCTTTTTTCATTAGGTACTTATGCAAAAGAAGCAGAACACTTTCCTTTCTTGTAGGCATATTTTGCTGTTGCATCTACCTTTTACAGAAGCATTACAAAACGTGGTCTCTGAGAAATTTCCACTTTATTATATGAAGTCTGAATCATGATTAACCTTGCCTTTGAAGTACAAGGCACATTTACAATAAAAGGCGTGAAGATATTAAAGAAAAGAAAGATGTCTCTCTTTAAGGTGAAAAAGATAATACCACCACCTTTACACGTTATAATCCATGCATTCGATCAATTGCTTGAATACCTTCAAGATTGTGCAGCATTCCAGAAACGGGATTAAATTTTATTTCTGTTTCAAACATAAAGAAGAGTGGGAATAAGACTTGCTCTACACTCCACAACAACTTGCAGAGATAGGTTTAAAACTCAAATCAGTTGGCTAGAGATATTGGGAAAAATAAATCAAAAGAAGTGTAAAATTAACAAAACTAACTATTTTCCATAGGTAAGGACTAATTTCAATTAATTTCCTGCTTGAATACTCTGTCATTTTCTTATCAAATCATCCTTTGTTGTAGAATCATAGAACAGCCCAGACTGAAGGAGACTTTAAAAAATCATCTGGTCCGACATTTTATGGCAGAGGGAGCCTAGATGAGATTATCTAGCATCCTGGCCAATCCACGCTTGAAAATCTCCACCAATGGGGACTCCACCACATGAGGTTGTTCCAGTGAATGATTGTTCTTACTATAAAATATTTCTTTCCTATATTGAAATGATCTCCTAAACTCTTTTTAATTAATAACTTTCAATTTGCTCATTAACAGCATGCTTTTTCAAATAAATTAAAATGTCTGTTATTTTAATTACTAGAAATGTACAAAACTCTGAAGTGAAATATAATTACTAAACTTTTCAAAGGAAAATGGTTTGAGTTGACTTCCTGTACTTACTTTTCCCTCCTAAATTTTGGAGGTTTGTTTGGGGTTTTTTTTTTGGGGGGGGGGGGGGTATTTGTTTGTTTGTTTGTTTAATCCTAATTCAGAAAAAGCAAAAAATTTAAGCCTCAAATAGTCACAAAGGAGGAAAATAATTTGTGGAATATTTGTAGCCAGCATGGGATGTAGCTTTAGGGCTACATACTTTTAGACATCTAAACATGAATCTATATTTTTTTGGTTAAAAAAACAGTAAGCAATACTCCCATTTGAGGTAGCATTTTTAAGAGATCAGGTTATATGTTTGCATGTGTGTTTGCCACATTCCACAGGCTTGTTGCCATAATGGTCTAAGGATATTGGTTAGACAAGGTTTATAAAAATACTTTTTATATCTTACAAAACTATTCAGTTTGGAAAAAAGTGATGCACTATTTTGAACACAGAAATATGAAAGCTTTTGCAGTTCAATACAGTTCACGCATTACTGTTCTGTCATGCAAACATGCCAGTTAACAGTAAGAAATAAGTGCACAAAACATTTCTGTCATCAAAAATGTCTTGTTCTCCTTATCAGTACCTTACATGTCCTAGTGCTTCAACTGTATAATAAAATTGGACTTTAGCTGTACTAAGATAATGACAAGTATAGCTGCATTTGAACTACTTTATTGTAGTTCCTTTTAGCTAAGAAGGAACTTAGAAAATAAATGATGGTTGCAATATAATTATTCGTTTGATAGCCACACACTTCAGTCAAAATAAATAGTGTTAAGTCACTGACAGTTGTTCTACTAAGGATTTATGGCAAGTGAAGCTGCTCACAGTCAGAATGGTTAAGTCCTAAAAGAGAAGTGTCACAGGTCTCCTGGATCAACTCAGAACAAGCACTGCAAAGATAAACAGGATATAAACAGCGCCGTTAAGGAGGGTTATTTAAAGTTGCTGTGTTTTCTGTATCAGGACTTGAAGAAGGATACTGCAGAAAGTAAGTACGGTTGGCACATCAAAAATAAGTAAAAACCTTGCCAGAAACTTGTGCATGCACAAAGATGCTTGACTGGATATCAAAATCCATGAACACTGTAATGCAGTCACTACTATATGAAGCAAAAAAAAATAAACCATGAATATACTTTCAACCCTTACTTTTTAACAGTAAACAAGAAACTATTTTGTAAACAAATCATGGAAGCACAGCAATATCAAGAATAAAACTTCATGCCCCTCAAAAACACAAAAAAAAGACATGGATGTTTAAAGTCATAGCTATGTGAGTGAGCTTTTCATGCATATGAAACAAATATTGTAACTGAATGCATCAACAAGCACATCAAAAAGAGTAAATTGCAACTGTGGATTCTCTCCATCATTTCTAGTTTTTCAATGCTTACCTGAAGTCCGTAAGTTTTTAGCATACCTTCTAGCTAGCAGTATGCATATTCCATTTCATTACGTTTTCCTCTATTTAATATTTTCATAATGTGTTCTATTTTTTCCTAAAATAGAAGGGATTTATATGCACGAATACATTCTAAAAAGGCACTTCCCACAAGATGGGCCTAGGATTATTACAGGTTTTGTTTATAATAGTGGATTAATTTTAAGTATGTGGAAAAAGCCCAAGTATTCAGAAACAAGAATTTATGAAAGTGAACAGGTCTACTCTTGAGGTTCAGGGAAACTCATTTCTATCCTTTGAATATTTTGCATTCTTAAATATGTCTTCATAGCTCCTGTTGTACATATCTTCTACTTTTAAAGAAAACTTCTAAAGCTGTCTGAGTATGTATCATCATTTTTCAGCGGTAATTAGAAGACAATGAGAACACTTCATAGACCACCCAGGGTATTTAAACTGTGAAACAAGATTTTTTTTAAAGGTCCCTCAAGTGGAGGTAAAAGGTTGTAGTTACAATCTGCTTTTCTAAGTAAGTCAAACAGTTGTACAAGAATAAAAATAATTTACAAGGTCAGTTGAAAATCAATGCAAACTCTGACCATGGGGTATATACATGTCTTTCAAGAAGGATGTATTATTCCTGCACATACACTCACAATAGAAGGAAGAAAAAAGTATGTGAGTGTTACAGGGTGAATAATTCCAGATATATGTCAGCATTCTGATAATTTCAAACTTAATCCAAATTATATATGATTTTGACACATTCTGAACTATTGAATAGGTATCAATTCTAACAAATATATGATAATGTCCTATGCTATCATTCTTTGTAATTATATCTGAAGATAAAACTAGAGTATATATTATTCCAAATTTTTTCCTGAGAAGTTCTGAATAAATCATTTCAAACACCATTCTCCCCAACAAGAAAATGAAGACTGTGTATAATTCAAAGCCCTAGATTTGCATTCAAATAATTAAATATGATTGTCTATTCAATACCTCTGACCATGTCATTGGCAAGAAGGCATAATGATATTCATAGCGTTGTTCCTGGTAACAATGTTGATGTACAACAAAACAGATATGGTGATGATTGATGATCTCTCACTATTAACTTAGTCATTAGACATGTTGGACCAGTTTCTGATGAGCTACTAATGCAGACCAAAGTAAGCAGTGTTATAAAAATAAACATGGATAGGCTTGACTGAATTTATTAAAATGCAAGTATTCAAGAAAAGCCAATTCTTCTTGATAAATAAAAATATTAGGAAGAAAGGGGGATAAAAAATAAAACATTTCTTCAGATAACAGTCAAAGATAAATTATGTGAAATTACCTTTGTCAGAAGTTGACAAGCAAATTCTGAAAATTCCCTTATTTTCAGATATCTTTCTTAAATACACAAAGGAGGCATCACTTCAAATTGAGATTTAAAATTTTATACTGTGATCTGCCAATGTGTCTATGTCTGAATTCTGTGCATGTACCTCAAATACCCTTTACCATAGTTTTGACCTCCGACTAGCAGTTCTGCTTTGGTTAAATGTAGGCTCAACAGTAAATTGTGACTTTACATTATAATTACTCCATAGCTAGTTAGAAATTTCTTCTAACACTGTTAATCCATAAATGAAATAAACTGCTACATGATATTGTTTAAAAACTAATCAGAAATTAATGTATTAGAAAGGAAAAAATAATGTTTTCTAAAGAAAACACTAAAGCACTCTTAGCTTTAGAGTGCTTCAGAATACTATTATTACAAAATTACAAAAATACAATATATATATTACAAAAAATACATTATTTATACTTGGTCCAGATTCCAAAGTTGAACAAGAACTGACCCAAAATAAAAAGAAATAGGAAACAAAGATGAATCTTATTAGAAAAACAAATAAAGAACACACTTAGGGTTGTGTGCAGCGTGACACTTCGGTGACAAAGTTGAACTTGTTCTTGCTCTGTGCACTGGACCTGAAGCTAAGCTTCCCAGGAAATAACCGAAACCTGGAACGTTTGGTAATAGGTGGGCTTTACTATTTTTTTCACTTTAGCAGGAAAATGAAATGTCGTACACTGTCTATCATGCCAGTCAGTAATTTTTCATCAAAAATGTTGCTGGGAGAAAAAAAAACATAACTTATCTACTCACCTTGAAACGTCACTCGGAATTTAGAAATATAGAACATAACTTAGTAATTCCAAATGACTTCAGACACTGAGATTAATAATAATCATAGTATCTCCCTATAAAATACGGAGTCATTACAGAAGCGGATTATGAAGTTCTTATTAAAATACATAGATACCATGGTTTCAGCTTCACTATAATTTACTTAATCAGTTGTCAGAACTCAAGACTACCCTTCCAGCACATCTTCCCTCCTTCCACTTACTAAAGAAAATGAGAGTCTATATAAGGAACTACCCAGTCTGCAAAGGCTTGGTTTTTCATTTCTGCCTCTAGGCAAATGCAACTCCTAAGTTATCTCTGTGATATTCATGTTACCTTAAACAGAGAGACATGTGAGCTACTTATCTAATTTGATTGCATATTAGCAAAATTACAAACTCTGTTTATAATATCAAGCATTTTAATTGCTATAGTCATTAACCTAAACTGTATCTCTGCAATGCTTCAGGAGAACAAATGCCATTCACATCCCCCCAAAATAATGGCCTAACTTCCCTAAAAATCACACTAGGCAATTTGTGAGTCTTTGATAGAGAACAACATTTCCTCCCGATCTCCAAAACGGGTATTGGATTGAACAATTAGATATCAGAAACGAAACGCAATCTAGCCTCATTAAGACAAGAAGAATTGTTTCACACACAGCACTGAGAAGACCAGAGAAGAATCATGCATCTCATTTTTTTCCAGCTTACTTTTGACACAGAGTAAAGTATTATTTCTGATACCAATATATATAAAATATTAAATATTATAACATGCTTAGTGGTTTATTAATTTTTATAATGTTCTGAATCAAAATTTTTCCATATGTCTCTATCTGTTTTTTTTTCACTAAACTAAAGGGAGAGTTGAAACGTCTTCGCTTAAAGTGGAAAAAAAATTGCTAGAAACCCCACTTCTATTTTTTTTTTTTATAGGTGACAAGATACCAATAAGACAATGTATCTTTTTGAAAACTAAGATTATGTATAGAAAGTAATGGAAAATTCTAACAAATTAGGATTTGCTAGGTACCACTCAAATAAATATTAAAAATACATATTTAGCAATTTGCCTTCAAGGGTGAATTATCTGAACAGATTTGGCAGAAAGAATAGAGAAAGACTTAAAAGAATTTTCCTCATTTCTAATGTATCCTTTCTTAACATAGGTGTTATCAGAATCAGCACATAGCGAAATTGGATCTATATTTCCTTTATTAAGGTCAGGAGATCAATTACTAAAAGAGTTTTATAGCAGAATGGATATTTTTACTCTCTAGTCTTTGTTTAGGCTGAAGATATAACTGATAGGAAAATAAAAGCTCACACAAATCTTCTCTACCTGAATCAACAAATTATTCACCAAATCCCTACAAATGGACAAAAGCTCAGAGATGGCTGATTGGGCTGATTTATGGGTGATGTACCCATAAATCTAGGAAGTGACCACAGCTGTTGTAAAAGAAGCTGAACTCACCTCTACACCAAGAGGTACAGAGGGTGGCCTTTGCCCTAGATATAGAGCTGTATTGGTTGAGTTAGTCATTGGGTTGGCCTTCCCTAAAATAATTAATAGTAGTATCTTCCCGAGACAGCAGACCAACATGAGGGAAGTTTATATGAAGATCAGCTCTAAGCAGTGTATGAAAACCAAAAAAAAACAACAAAATGAACTTTGAGGACAGCAATGGACCTGAGCAATCTTCAAGCAGTGCATGCCCTCCAAGCAACTGGGGATGTCCAGCAATCATGATAGTAAGCATACATTTGAATTGCAATTCCTATATTATGTTTGTGTTGTGATTTCAGTACATTGCTGTATGACTGCTAAATGAAAATCTTGTGTAACATCAAACATCTTAAAGTAAGTAAATGTTATATTAAAACATTAAACCCTCTTTATGTGGAATACCTAAAGGAACTAGGTCAAAGAATATTGGACTCTTGACAACCCTGGCTTTATGACTTGAGGAAGAATAGAAAGTGGCCCTTCAAAACAAACAAGCAAATTAAACATGTAATCAATCATTCCCTGTTAAAAAGCTAAATTTCTTGAAAACACATCAGGAACTAGACTAAACAATTTTTCCTTTTACTGGCACAATACATCAAGTCAGAAGGGAAGAAAGCTGACAGAAAGACGACTCAGGTACAGTAAAATGCACAACAGCATACTAAATTTTGCTGGCATCTGGAAGTAAGTTATATACGTATCTCTATTCAGATGATTGCAGCTTTCAGGATTCACAAGCTTAACAAATATGAGCCTCTAGTTATAGTAAACAAAAGAACTTAAAAATATGGACTGCACCTGGTTCACATAACACTAGCTTCTATTCTACTGTGTAGTTAAGTGGAAAAGATTTACCAACATACTATCCAAAATAGTTGAATGTTTCACGCTCTACTCATGCTAACTGAAAAAAGAAAGAGGCTGCCTTAACTTGAAAGGATATATTTTAGGTATGTGAGATGACAACCAGAACCAAAGAGCATGACACAGGTAGCCTTCTCATGGTTTTAAGTTATCATTTGTCACAAAGTATTTTGTTTAAACTTAGAAGTGAATAAGAATGAAAAAAAGATGCATATCATACTAAAAAATTTACAAAATGTGAAATGCATCTCACAGTCACACAAAGTAATGCAAGCACTGTTACCAATGCTATAAAAATGTTTGCTGATCTTTTCTAATTTTTCCCGAAAGTTTTTCATATATTCTTATATGCCACAGGCTCAGTTTTTGATCTTCATAAAAACTTTTAACAATACTATATTAACTAGTTAGTATAAAACAAATCTTTTCCAACACAAAATACATGCTTTCACCTTTTTACTAAAGCCAGATTTGAGGATGATTTTTTTTAAAGTTTTAAAGTTTAAATAGCACGTCTTATTATTTCAGTTTTTACACAATGATTCATATTTATTTACAAGACTACTATTATGATTCACTAATTAAAAGTTAGATGTAAACTTTCCTTTTCCTGTTGCATCCTAAAAAGAAATCTCAAATCAATTCTATTTAATATTTCTACCTCTATTTCGATTCATGATTTACTGCCAAGCACAAAAATATGACCAACAGAGGGTTTTCAGCATGGAATAGGATTGCCAAAAGGAAAAAGGATACATTATTATTATTATTATTAATTAAATTTCCACCAATCTGCAGATCTCGATGGATACATCTTGCTTTACCTTGCCTTCCCAGCTAGCATCTCTGTACAGTTTTCATTTTTTCCTTACAGAATATCATCTGACATACATCACAAAGCTAGAAACAAATTATATTAACAAGACAGGTTATAGAGATGGAACGGGACAACCAGTTTGGTAAAACCTGACATAGAAGATCCTTCTAAAAACCAGTCCAAGTGTGACAGATAATAAAGTAGGATGACTGTCCCCAAATGTCTGATCTTCATTTTTGTGAACTACACAAGCCATTCTGTTTCTCAGGCTATTAAATCTCAATTGGAAATTAAAGTTTGAAAACATAGCTCTGAGAACTGAGATTCGTTCTGTTTCACTGCTTCAAAAGAGAGTAAATTTCATCAGCTAGACCTAGAGATTAGGCAAGGTGGTTGGTTCTTCTTGTGTGGATCCCTGCAGAGTTCAGAACTTACTTTTGGTCTCATAGCAAAAAATTTCATGTGTTCCTTGTGGTTTCCACTGGTCTACATTATAAGTACCAGAACTTTATTCCTGAAATCGGACATATTAGAGAAAACACAATAGGAGAAAGAAGAGCAAGAACAAATTTTAGTCATCAAATCCCTTGAGTTAAAACATGTTTGTTATTTATTTATTATTAATGCTCCTCTCCTGTGAATGCTAATTAATATTTATATAAACAGTTGTCTCATTCCTGTATGCACATTTTGGCATTTTTTTTTAAAAGTAAAAAAATGGTATACAATGTTTTAGCATTGCACTGGAAATATACTCTCATGCCCTGAAATTTAAATACTGATTATGTATGTTATTTTTTCTACCTTCAGCATCTCCGGGGATTTTTTTGCTACACAGTCTAGAAGAAGAATTAGAGAACTTAGAGAAATAACAACAGGATTTCTGTTTACTTTAACCTGCTGCATGAAGGATTATATTATTAGGTATGTTTATTATTATTACCTAATCTATTGTCGAGTATTAGTTCAAGAAAACAGAGCATTCTTAGTTTAAAATCATGAGGAGTTTTTTATTGAAGTAATATTCTATTCCCCTTTTCAACGGACACTTTTAAATTACTTTACTTATGCAGAGAATATAATGATGAACGCTGCTAATGAAACAACAGAAGAACAGGAGAACTACTTCAGAATGGTGGTATCTTAAACTAGCAAATTTTTCCTTTCATGCACAATACTCAGGCTCAGAAAGTCTCACAGGCTTATAGCCTTTTATCAGAATAACTTGCTCGAGACAGTAGCTACTTAAAGTGAACTGAGAAGAAAAGTACACGTGGTAGTTAAGGCTCCTCCTCCAGATTTTTGAAAATGCTCATAACTATCGAGAATACGCTGTCCCAGGAAGGTGAGCATAAACTACTGCAAGGCACTCTTCAACCCCGTCCCTAATGCCAGCAGTAGCACTCCTATGACAAATAGGGCTGTGGATCAGAAAAAAAAATTCCTCCTGGTTAGTTTTCAGACAGATTTATTAAAAGACTGCTTTTCAGTTGGGAAATTAATTCCAGTTTGTTAACCCTACTTGGCATACAGCAGTGAGAAGAGTACTTCCAGCGTGAAGGGAGGAGTGAGATTGCTGCTTTCAATTGCAGCCCACATTTCTGGCTGTATAAAGTGACTATGGCACTGCAGCACTCCACACCTCTCAAGGTAGATTAAATGCACTTTGCATTCAGTGGGAATAATAAACTGCCACTTCCCCACTGAGATCAGTGCCTAACTAAACAAGCATTCCTCTTCTCTGCCACCCATTGCACAGAACACAGGTAATTTTGAAGGCTTACACTAATCTGTCTGATTTCACCCTGGAAAAGGAGGGCAGTGCTATGGTTGGAGCTGATATCAGTTGAGAGGCTGCACCAGTGAGAGGGTTTAATGCTTGCCACCTTCCCAGGCAAAACACCTGCCCCGGGCACATTAAGAGGAATCTCACCAAGACATGGCCTCCAGCTGGGGCCTGTGAGAAAGAAAATGCATGAAAAGGTTTCTGAGGGCCTTTCTCCTCTCTCAACCATAGCATAAGGAAAAGACTCCTGAAAACGAGATAGACTGTTGCTATTCAATGCATGGATTCCATGGAGATTAAATTCCCACTGGCAAAGGTAGACTTCCCTCCTGCTGCTGTGGTGAATTTGAGAAATTCATTATATTCATTAAAGTAATACAGTTATCACTGTGTATTTGTATAACTAGTTGAGGTTTAGCAGCGATTTGGAAGAGGCTAATGGGTACCGAAGCACACAACACCAAAAGTTAGCATTAAGGAATATTCTGTGATTGCTGCTTCCTATGGAGTTCATTCTACTGTGTGGAGTAAGGTGTGAAGTTTTTTCAACAGGAAAGTATGGAACCAGCAGTGCCCACAATGGGATTCAGGCAGGTATTTTTAAATTGGAGTTAACTCCCTGAGAGGGTATAGCATCAATACAAAACTAAAGTGAAACACATTTGTAGCTGTCAGAAGTTATTAATAAGATAAATGGTATAGATTCCCTTCTGGGGAAAGCTAGAAAAAGGTATTCTCTTGGGCTTGTGCTCCTGCAGGCAGAGTACAGACTACCTTCAGGAAAGATACAGGGTTTTTTGTTTGTTTCACATTTGGAAAAGTAGTACCAGCACAGTTAAATTCTCCTCTTGAGGGTGAGCTGAGCTGGAAAGTTGCCAGTGTCACGAAAGCCTCAAAAACTGTATGAGCTATAAATAAGTTCTCAAAACAATGTGTAGTGTAATTTATCTGCTGGTTGTTTAACTTGCAGTTATAATCATAAAATCTTACACATGGCTCTACTGAAATGCTAGTAATCATCAATATCCATATGATCTCTTAGAATAGTTATAGGTGTCATCTTAAATCTCTTTACTCTTTACTCAAGTTATCTTCTCAGACTATATCTTCCTTCAAACCTCATTTCTACTTTGAAGAAACAAAACTGCATGTTTCTGTTGACGCATGTTTCTTCAAACTAGAAAATTAGAAATCCTTACCTAAATTACTTTGCTTAATCTCACCAGTCAGAAAACAATCCTTCTCTGCCCTTTACGTCATTTTTAACATGTCCTTAGGAAAATGCTGTAGCTAGAATAATCCTTTTCCTAAATCTTCTTGTGAAATATTTCTTTGTATTCTGTGGCCTTTATTCCACTTCTTCCTCCTCTTATACTTTTTTTCCAAATTTCCATTCACACATTGATAAGCTCTGTTTTAGACACTGTCATTCCTCCTTTTCCCATAGATCAGCATCTTCCATTTGCTGTAAATCTGTGCATATTATGGACATATTCTTACATACGACCAGATTTTATTCTTTATCCTTCTCTATGCCTTTAAGCATTTGCTGGTCTGTCCCAACCTTATATGAAAATGTCCAACCTACGACTAAGCACAATCCAAAATCTTAAGTCATCAGCCTCTATGTTCTGTCATTATTTGAGATAAAATTAATGAAAAGCAGCATTATGTTGCATGGGCGCACGTGTAACATGGTAGCAGTGTGTGTTTACTAATGTAAAGTTTACTGTGCATCTGCTACACACTACACTTCAAAGCGCAAAGTACAAGCTGGACAGTTGGAAAGAAGACATCTCGCATGGTGCTGGCTACAGTACTGCATATCCACTCCCTGGAGAAAAAGGAGAAAAAGCAGACTTCTCCATTTCCTAGAGGATCTCAGTGTGGTCTGTGGAGTGAAGCTTTAGGGCACAGAGAAGGGCAGGTAGAGAAAACCCAATACTGAAGCCAATTAGAAGAAAGCAAACTGGGAGCTTTTGAGTGGAGTAGAGACGTGCTATCAGCAGTGAGCAGGTATCTTTTCACCCTGATGATGATAGAGGGAATGAAAACTTCCTAAGAACCCACAGGGAAGTTAATTCCATGAAGAAGACATGAAAGTCGTGGAACTTACAGGGAAGGATGCAAAAAAAAAGGACCACCCCACAATCACATAGTAATGAAAGAGTAATTTTTGAGTTAGATACTCTTGCTTCATCTGTCTCAGCAGATCTGAATTTTTTCTCTCTTAACAGCCACCTTCTAGCTTATTAGTTTGTGCTCTAATACACTTAGCTTTAAAGAATGGGAACCGTTTGATGTCTTTTGTTATGCTCACTTCAAAGGAAAAGGTGGGGGTAGTTCCACTTCAAGGCCCTGGGCAACTCAAGGTCCCATCATAGAGGGGAAAAGAAGAGGCTAGGCAGATGTTAATTCTGGATGCATTTTTGATGCAGTAGAGCTGATAGGTTCAGTCCTCCAGCTGGAGAAAGGCAGAAATGATAAGTAAAAATAAAAGCTAATCCCATCTCTTGTAAATTGAAGCATAAGTACTGCAGTAGCTTGAATAAAAAGGACTTGAAAGCCTGAGTAACAGTAATGGTACAACAGCTTTATTCAAGCTATGAAAGGCAGGATTTCTTTTCTGTTCAGTCATTTACTCCTAAATTTTAGGTGGGTGCCATAAGCAGCAACTTAGGCAGTCATTCAAATAATACTGAAAAATAACTCCTACGTGAGAGATGGATAAGCAAAATATTGCAATATTTGTCTTGATATGCTTATGACAAGACAGATGTAAGGGGCACAGCAGCTGACTTTATGTTAATAGATACAGTGGAACTTGAGAAATCCCATCTTCTCGATCCTCTAACAGTGAATTAACAGTTATGAATATACGACTGCTTGTCTCTAGTATTTTACCAAAACAACCATATATCTCTCCTTTCTCCTTGTACCTCTTAATACACTTTCAGACTGGCTCTTTCAAGGAATATCTTCCACTTATGTAAAGATAACTTCGCGCTGCCTTCAGAGGTAGGTATCTCCCTCCCCTTGGTTTGCTGAATTGCCTCCTTCCTTTTCCCCCCACCGAGACAAGGGATATCAAGAAACAAAGTATTTTAATCCTCTTTTGTGGACTATGGCTGTACTTCTTTACCTTCTGCCTTCATTCTACATGACTAAACACAATCTAAAAATCTTTATTTCATTGGCGTCTATTTTCCATCTTTCCTCTTCTTACCATGCTAGCAATTCAGGACTCTGTCCTACTTCTTACTGCATCACGCATGTTTTTTCACTTGTTCTTCCTTTCTTTTGTTTTCTACATCAGTTTTCTTTTGCAGATGTATCTTCCTTGAGAGTGGAAGCAAAAAGCAGGCACATAAGAACCTCTGAGGGATCAATAGTGCACACTTACATTCACTTACAGTCTTCATGTTACACTTGGCACACAGACATCTCTCTTAACAATTCCTTTCTAAATTTTCCAGTTGTACAAAACTGTATCCAGCTTATCCGAATCTTCTAGATGGGGAACCCTGTTCCCCAACCCTTTAAATATCTGATTGCCTCTCCACAGCATCCTCATTCTCTTTGCCTGGCTACAGCCCAGTACTACAGGAAAATGTTGTATAATGGGTGATAGAGGTTTCAAATAAAAACATGCAAATCATGCACAATTTGTCTAAATATGCTTATGCAGGCCAGATGCAATCTGCAGCTGCAGCACAATCCTGTTTATATTCTTGATGGGTAGAGTTTACAGTCAAAAAGTTCAGCAATATTCTCAAAATGTAACACGGGTCTCACTGTGTCCTCATCAACAATCTGTTCGCAGCCTACACAGCTCTCCTGTGTAGAAATAGTAAACAATTTTAAATGAAACACAAATGTTCTGTTTCGCAGACCAGTGTGCTCTGAGTCAATATGAAAAATGCCACACTTTATTTAGCAGCTATTTACATATATAGTTCGAACAATAATAAAATGGTCTCAGGAAGGTAAAGAAGCTAAGGAAGCTATGCCTGTCCACAAGGTATTTTCCACACTACATTACCAGCAGCTACAAGGTTCCTTTAGAGAAGACTGTCTCCTCTCCTGCAGGGATCGAGACAGCACAAGTCAGCTCAGAAAACAGACATTGCTCTGGTGAGCTATTAAATATCTAGTCAGCTCCACAGCAATAAGACATTTACAAGATGAAATATGGGATGCCTTCCATCTAAGTCATCCTAAGGAATAGCACTCTTAGTGATCTTTGATTCACCAGTGACCAACTACCTACAGGGCAGAACATTATACACTCCTCCACATTTTTCCCTCCAATGTGATGCCACTCTGTCCTCAGCCTCCTGAAGTTTAAGGCAACTCTTTTGATGTTATTTCTTTTCACAGATTTTCCTTACAGACTGTATAGTAAACTTTGCATTTCCTTCTAGTCCCACTCTGCCACACATAGGCTTCCTTAAAACTGACTTTGCTGTGGTCTTTCTCTAAATATGTTTATTTTTAAGAATAGTATCCATTGCTTCTTCTTGAGTCACACCATTCACTCCTCTTAATATACATACTTAAATTCAACTGAAGTGATTTAAAATAGGCAGGGTAATGCTTAGTATGCTTGCATAGTGCTTGGAATAAATCGTATTTAATTTAAATGTCTAATCATGATATACTAAGGCGGCATTATAAACCCAAATCAAATTTAAACTACTACCTCTAAGTATCCTTTATTACTAATTTTCATTGAATGTGTAAGAAAATAAATTAGGAAGCTAAACTTTTTATTGCAGTTGAAGAGAAAGGTCTCCGCAAACAGTGGCTGAGTACACTCTGACAAGATCAATATCTTTAAATAACTGTGATATTCAATGGAAGAAAAGATACACTGAACGCAAGATCAAGAAACAAGGGATTTGATTCCTCCTATGGTCTAAATACGTGAAGAAATTCTAGATTTTATTCTGCTGATCACGGTATTTTTTTCCCCATTTGCAACATCAATTGGAATAAAACAGTAAGGCAAAGCACATAATACTTAATTACAATTTCCTAACTTTGAAGATGCTTAAGAAATAAAAATCAAAGTAACTATTTAATCAATCAAGGCATGAGATTAGTATTTTAGACCTTTTGCCTGACAAAATAAAGTCAATTAAATGTCTAAAAAGTTTTGAAGTATACCTTTTTTATTAAACAAACTATACATTCATTAAGCATATGAACAAGACTGGCAGATATGTTTCATTTGAAGCCTTGAATGAAACCTTCATTAAAATCTTAAAGAAACCTGCTCCTGATAGATCAGAAACTATCATTCAAAAATGAATTCCTTTTAAAGAAAAGATATAATTCTGTGTTTATAGAAAGATCACTTACAGTGTCACATATGCCATCTGTAACAGCTTATTTCTACAGTACAGCAAGTAACCAGGAGAATAAACTGAACATCATCTTTTCGAAAGGAAAAATTGAAATGGCCAGTGGGCTACCCACTGCATACTATGGAGGAATATTTAACTACATTTCTATAGTGGTCAAATTGTAAAGACAAAATACATGTTTGGATGAATCAGCTTTCACTAGAGCCATTTACTTGCTATTAAGACATAATGGTATATATAATACAATACACTGCATTAAACGTTGCAGTAATAGAGGGATTAGGCAGCATACCCATTAAGACCAATTCTAGTATGCTCTCTTTATTAAAACTGGGCCGTTGTCAAAAAATTGCTGATGTTAAGATTTGTTGTCATGAATAATAAGAGCAATGCTGCCAGAATGTGCAAGTCATAATAGACTAGGCACATAGAAAATCTTATGAATGATGGTAACACTGGAAGCTGACTGTAATGTTACAAGATATGCCCTCTAACTGATGCTATATTTAGTATCAGTTAAAATTCCCTGGCATCAAACCCACTGGTTCTCATGAAACTAGAAAGCAGAGGTGTTTTAAGTTCAACAGAGCATGCTACTGCTAAGAATCAGCAGCTCTGCTGACTCCCTGTAAGTTTCTAAGATGAAAAGATAATCTCAAAATGTGGTGAAGAGTCTGTACGAACCTTAGGTGAATTTCTCCCTGGTTCTCACAGTTTGAACATTTAATATATGTACCTAAGAAAAAACACCAGTGGAATCAAGAGGCCTTGTTCTCTTGGCTGAATTATTTTGTCAAAACAGAAAAATTCTTGTGGTTCCTGTTGTATGGAAAACTTCAAAGGCTGGTCAGGTGAGTAAGGGGAAACATAAAGCAAATGAGTAATGAAAACAAGCCAGAAGCTGAAAAGAAAAAAAAAAACCATAGCTATACAACATCAGAGTGATAGTAAGCTATTCAGAACAGAAGCAAAATTTGTGAGGCAAAGAACTGGAGGTAGCACAACCTGTGCGATACTACTAACTACAGTGACCTTCTGGCATCCAAAATTATGCTATGTTCTTCTCTCCCTTTACAGGGGAGAAACAAATCTGAAAAGAATTGTATATTCAAAATAATGTATACTACTATTTTCACACAGCTGAAAAGTCTGATGACTACCATATGCCTCTGTACAACTTTTAGAGTCCATATCTCAGGTTTTACCCAAAGATATGCATAACTGCTATTTGGATGTATAGATAGGCGAATCCTGCACATGCACACCACTACTGCCACATAAAATGCATGCTGTGCTAAACAGTGCCAAAAACGTGGGCTTAACCTGGAAGTTTTTTCAGAGTATGCCTGACATAAACTGACAGAATTGTGTGTCTTGCAAACAGCAGTTATGGTTGCCATTTTCTCTGAAAATACAAGGGCCTCCCTCATTATGGTATAGCCTAGAGATTAAGCTACAATCACCCAAGTAGCGACAAACTGAGCTTGAACTCCCTCTTGCCAGAGGCAATGCAAATCTACATTACTAGTTACAGAGAAGTTAGACTAAAATACATTACTTTGCAAAAAGGATGGTCATTTATTAAACCACTCTAACATGATCAAATTCATCACACTCTCAATGTCCATCAGTGAAATTGCAACGGCATGCTTACCAGTTTACTTAATAATGTGAATGTGTTTTACTGCTCCTGCACAATATAATTTCTCTTTCTGTCCTCACCCAGAGCTTTGAGTAAACAGCCAGCACATTGAAAGACTAGGCTGAAAAGTAAGTATCTATGGAATAACATGTCATGAAAACTCTATTTACATATAAACAATTTCAGCTAATTTTACAGCCATTACACAGACCATAAATAAGTGCAGATACGCAAAAATGTGCACTCTTCTGTTTTATCAAACATAATTTTTAAAAAATAGGTTAGGAGAAGAAAAAAAAAGAAAGAAAATAAACCAAGAAAGGGTGTCCAAAGTTGAATATCTATTCAGTAAGACATCATTAATCTTCATTAAATGTATGCTGGAATTAGCAAAAATGTCTTAGCTGTTTTCTGATGAACCAAGACTAAGAAGACATCTAGCCAGTCATTGCCAGTGACCAGAAACAAAACCAGGGAATAAAATAAAGATATAATATCAAGCAGGAAAGCAATGGGATGAAGTGGCTTTAAGATGGATTTTTGGTCTTTTGCTAATAAAACAAAGAAACATTACACAAGAAGACTTTAAACTCTACTAAAATGTGTGATGAAAAGGATTGCCTCACAAAGTCACTACAACATTGATTGCTGGATGATGAAGAGATATACCTGGGAAGTATCACTCCATACCATGTTCATGTTTTCTGCTCCTTGTTGGAAACCTACCATTTACATCAGGTACAGAATGTTATGCTAGATAGATCTTTTGTCTGATCAAATGCAGATTTTTTTCATTCTTTCCTAACAATTTATTTAATTTAGTAAGGGGAAGACACATTGATTGTTTTTGTCAGAAGTTTTATAGGTTTCTATTGACAGGCAACGAAGTCTTCCTGTTAGTGAAACTCAACAGTGCAAAGGTTTTATGTGAGAAAAGTAAACGATGGTATACATGTGTGAAATGATACCCAACTGGTATTAATGACTTTCCTCCCCCTCCTCAATATGAATGACGTATGGCAACAACTGAAAATTTACACAGAGATATAATTCAGGTCAGATTATGGCTGAGGTTTTGTGCCTCTAAGTAGTGTAAGTAGAACAACATATTTAGAAGAGCAACCTCATATGGATTCATTAATGATATCTGGGGTTTTAAGTCTTTCTTACATGAAGCTTTAGTTAAATCTCTCAAAGGGAAGGAAGCAAGATTTCAGTGACTTAAGGTTTGGATTGTGAGTTTGTTTGTTTGTTTGTGGGTTTTTTTCTCTGAAAATCATGAGAACTGATGAACTTGAAAAAAGTTGTGCCTAGAAGTGATTCTAGTCTTGCCACAACCTGTTATTGACAGAGAGAAATAATCAAATAGTTGCTAAGCTAAAAATAATAAAAAAAAGAAAAACATAAAGCAGATAGACAAGGAGATTGTTGGCATGAAAAAGGCATATTTGAATAATACATACAACAATGTAAAAAACACTATTATTCAAGATACAAAGCTATACAGATGATAACTACATAACTTTATTAAAAATTATGCTATTTAACATAGACTGTTAGGCTAAACCCATGTAATTGTCCTGTACCCAAATGCAACCTGCCTAGGTGCTGCTCTGCGACACTCTCAGAGTGATCTTAATCCATTCCCCGAATCCCACGTATCATTAAAAAGTTGCCTGTGACCCACACTGGGTAATGTACTTCCTATCTAATTCTTAGCTCTCAAGAAAGGAACATCCTGAGACCTAATTATTTCATGTTTGTCTAAACTTTTGAAACCAGTACACAAGAGGGTCAGGAGAGCGGGATTTACAATCCTCTTGGCAAGCAGCTCAGTTGCTGGACAGTTCCCAGCTCCACAGCAACAGCACAGTCTGGAGACAGTCAATGTCAGAGAACTTGTGGGGTCAGTAGCAGTAACCAGCCTTTTTGCCATTTCCTCTTTTGAATGCATTTGATTCTAAATAGAGCATAAATGCAGTTCTATTATTTTCCTAATTAAAAAAAAATAATCACTTCATCTTCAGCACTGAATCTCCTTAGCAGTCCATAAAGACTTGAAATGTGAATGAAGTGCACTATCTACTGGCAACATCTGTATCTTCTTTCATGCTTATTTTTGTTAGAAATTACTGTTTTCATATGCAAGCAAGGTATGATATTTTCTCTCTGATACTTGCAAGCAAACAAAAATTTGCTACAAAATTTCTCAAACAGCAAAAACCCTAATGCTGAACTAGCAAGAGAGTCTAAAATCACTGACAGTTGTGACTGAATAAAATACATATTTGAATGCTTTTCAAACATAAATCGGTGTGTAGTCCTGAAACAGTCCTATATGTTGAATGACAGATTGGAGACATGGAATTGACTATAAAATCAACATTTCAGAGCAGTTCCAGTAAATGCTAAAAATTTTCAGAAAGGTGCATATATATACCTATGTTCATAGAGAAATAATATATAGGCATTTTAAGGATGCCATTGTTAATTTCAAATATCTATTAAAAAACTAGCATCTCATGATTACTTTTACATGCTATGTAATTAAATACAATACCTATATGCTTATGTATAGATACCCAAATGGAAATAAATATATAAATAGGGATACAAATGGATTTGCTAATCTTTCCGTTCATATAAAGTTAGAGACAGACAATTACATTAGAATATTTAAAAGAAAGTGAGAGGATAAAAATGCAGTATTCCAGCATCATGATATTTAACTTGCCAGTATATAGTTAAATGAAGAACAGTGCAAGCAATTTTCTATAGATATTCCTATAAAAACCTTTTGCTGATGCCTAGGTTGTATATTTTCTAATTTGTTTACTAAAACATTACGTTAAGAATTTAAAATTAACTTGGCAATTCTTCTATTTTGTGTCTTTACTTACAAAGGTTATTTAACATATTTTTATCCTGAGGAATACTTGTTACAATCTATCCGTTTACACTTTAAATAATCTATGATCTAACAGTTTGTTTTCTGAACTTTTATAAGGAAGAAGACAAGTATCCATCATGAGGAATGCAAAGCACTCCCTCACAAGACCAAAGCAACAGTGCATGAAATTGAACTCAAAAAAGAGCCTCCATTCTGTGCGACTTCTTGGCTGACACAATTTAGATATTTATAACTTTACGAATAGGCCACTAAAGAAGAACCTGAAGCTCTTCCTAGCCAGGAAGGATTAATGAACATGTGCACCTGGTAATTACAGCACTCCATCTTTCTCAAAGCCCTCACATTGCCTTAACAGCAGAAACTGCAATGAAAAAAAAAATTGAAAATACCAATCTGCAATTCCACAAGTCTTTTATATATTAAAATATATAAACTCTTTTCATACTTTCAACAAACTGTGCTAACAGTGGTATACAAAAAATCATACATAGATATTTTTTGCTTCATCTTATTACCTGGCATGCCTCATTTAAAATGTAAAACTCATCTGATATTAATTCAGGCTTTAACTTATTCTAGACTCAAATTAGGAAATACATGAGAATGATTGTCAAATACTTCCTTAAGTAAGAGCAGAAAGAAATATTAGCCTGGTGTAACACAATTCTAAGAAGACATAAATGCCACAAAAAAGTTTACTAGAAAATAAAAAGCATGCTGAACTGTTTTCTTTAAAAAGGTTTTCAGAGGTATTGTCAGGTGAAAACTTTTTAAGAAGTATGCATGCTACCACAAACATTTGTCTAATATCTATACTATTAGAAATCGGGGGGGGAGGGGGCTGCTTGTTTGTTAAAACACTACCTACATTGACTTGAAAAACACTATGAACTTCATATTGGATTTTGAGATTAAAAAATACTGAAAAATGCACTTCACCAAAGTACTAAAAATTCAAATGGTTTATGAGCATCAATGTTAGAATGTTGTATTATTGTGACATTTGACATACCACTAATCTGAAGCAGACAGATACATAAATGGATGAAGCAGACCACTCAAAAGTAAAAACAGTATTACTAATACAGGTTATTTTAAGCAAAAAGCCTGAACTGCTGTACAAGTGAAATTAAATTTTAAAATACATTTTAGTGAAGCACTTAGCTATTACAACATTTGAATAGAAAGTCAATTATAACCTAAATGCACAGACATCTATATGGCTCTCAAACTAGCCTTTTAAAAGATATTTAAGAACAGTACAAGATTTGAACATTAAAAATGGCCTTTTATTGTTAAACCACACTGTTCCCTGGTAGATTATAGAAAAAGACACCAATAGAGATGTGTGCATGAAATGCTCTCTCCAGAGTATTCAACCAAACTGACAGCAATAAGCGGACTTCAAAAAGCAGCAAGACAAGAGATGTTCAAAGCACCTTGCAGCTTTGGGCTGCTGGCCTCTACTGCTGTTTTTAAACCACTTAGGTTTAACTTGGGAGGGGATAAATAATTGACAGAGGTATTTTCTGAAAGCTTTGATCACCACACCGTTTGTCACAAGCTCTTAAGTAGTCATTGCGATAACACTTAATCTGGGGCTTCTTATTTCAAGTATAAAAGCATCTCCTCCCACCTATTGCTCACAGACTCCTGCATCAGAACAGGAGACTTAAGATGCAGCCTGCACAGCACTAACACACCACGCTCTCCTCTCCACCAGCACATTCCTTCTCCAGCACGTCTATTTTCGCTTCCTTACCTTTAAAAAGCTGACCAAAACCTGCTAAGCTCCCTCAGACGATTTTAGTTCAGAGCATCCAGCAGTGCATCCGCACAAAGCTTTGCCATTGCGAGAGTGAAAAGAAAGAGCTGCTGGGATGCTGAATGGCACATCAGCCAACTTTGTGTGTATCCGCGGCTCCCTGAAAAAGCTGGACTGAAATTCGCCTCGCTTGCGGATTGGATTCAACAGCACTCAGTGACAGAGAGCAAGGATTTAAAAGGGATAAAGGGGGGAAGGGGGAGAAAGGAAAAATCCTGCCCGTGTTGGTTAAGCCTTGTCTGTGAAATGTAAGCTGGTCTTCTGAGTCCAATAAATACCTGTGAAACTTCTCCTCTGCAACATTTTCATTGCACTATGTAACCTAGGAGGCCATGAGTTTAACAGCTGATATTTCAATATAGAACATGTTAATCATTTGCATTACTAATATATTATGGAATAAGATGAGCATTTCAGTTTTCATGTTTCAATCGTGCAAATAAAATTCAATATGTGAATAAAAACAATTTTATATCTAGTTAGACTTCAACTTTACTAATTTTATGTGTATTATTTTTGTACTGCTTTAGATTCAATTAACTGTAAAAAATGTTTCCTTTCTTCCTGGTTACACACAGATATTGATGTTCCTGCATAACTGTGTAGATTGCATCACCTGCATCACTTATTGAGTCCTTGTAGAAAATCTACCTCTTTAAACACTTTGTGTGATGCTCAAGTCAAAGAGTTTGCTGAGACAGTATTGGGTGCATTACACCATGATAAAACTTTAAATATTCTTCAGCAGAACACTGCGTATACTATTCTGTTGAGTGTGTTCAAAATGGAACATTTTTGTCTGTTACGGCTTATGTTGTACACATGATATAGAATATAGTTAAATTTATATATCTAGCAAGATTGGCTTTTCTTCCCTGCAAATTTGGCCCTTGCCATTTTAAGAATAACGTTGAAGAATACAGGCTTTATCACATATTTTTTCTCAAACCATAGCAGTGTACAAATTTATTTCTGCTTGCTGACAATGAAAATGCCATTTTCTAGTGCCCCTACTGTTTGGCACAGGCACAACAATTTGAGGTTAGAAGCAGAACTGCCAGCAAGATAAGAGGCCAGATGTACCACAGAGGTGATGACCTCATTTGGCAAGAAATGTACTTTGTATATATAGTTTAAATAGCACAGTTTATTTCAAGCAGTACTTATTTTTAGGGAGGTTGGGTGAGGAGGAATGCCTCAATCACCCCCAAGGTATTAGGCTCCATTAAAACAAGTAAGACACATTATAAAGGACAAGGAGAAAAAAGGACCACCAAGGTAAAAGGAATGGCAACTTTAACAATTATCTATCTATTCAGTGTGTTTTTCTCTTTTTTTCACAAACATTGTATCTGTCTGAAAGATAAGGAGCTCACATTCCAAATTTCATTGCCAATTATGAGGCGTTAAATTGGCCTGTATAGGTTTTCTGGCTCCTGTGACCTCATCTAACAGCTGTGATTCCTAAGCAATCAGTCTCTAATGAGTTTACACACAATAAACAGAAGTTAAAATGCCAGATGTATTTAATTTATCTTTAAAAAAATGAACTTTCTTAAGATGTACATCTTGAAAATTTTAAGTTGAATATGTACAAAATGGGTTTTGGGTTTGCATTTTTTGCTAATGCATGGAGGAATCATGCTCTAGTGACTGAAAAGGAAAAACAGTACTTAATGCTCTCCCTCTGTTTTTTTTAATATAGTTATCAGCACTCAAACACACTCCTGTGAGCAGTTCTGGAAAACTAGCTACAATGCTCAAATTCTTTAGCTCTCTTTCAGTCTTACCTCATTTTATTGTCTTATAATACAAACATCTGTAATGTAACAGAAACTATATTGCAAATTTTAAAAGCAGGTAAAACCTGTGCACTTAATGAAAGGAACATCCCAGAGAAATAGCTGAAATGCATAATGTAGCTATTAATTGCAGGGAAAAATAATTTGCTATACAGTCATCACATGTAAATATTTTCAAAGCTAGCAATATTGATGGAATATATAAAGAAGATTTTTGTCAGTACTTGTTAATGTTAGTTAAGATTACCAAAATGCAAACAAATGTTAAATGTTAATATATTAAATACTCATATTTACTAACTGAAGGTTAGAATACAAACTCATGTAAAAGGTTGTGAACAGAAAATAATTCTCTGCTGCAAGCTCAGTGATTAAAAGTATTTACCATTTAAAGGTTGTTAGTCCATCATCTTTCTTGTGCATCAAATTTATTTAAAACAAAACTGCTCAGCAATTTAAATGGTTTGTTTGTTTATGTTTGATGACTCTTTAAGCAGGACTCTAAATAACCTCTTGGTAAATAATTCATTATGTAGCTGTTATAGTACCAGAGTACTATTTCAGGAACCATATTGCAGGTACATTTCTTGACTAGTCATGTGTACTTAGCAGTCCATTTTGCGTACTATGGACAAGTATTACATACCCATAATAAATATGCATTCGTAGTTAATTTTAACTGTAGCATAGAAGCACCTATGTAAAGCAACTGCCTTGCAAGATTCACCCAGTTATTACAGTTTTGTGTTATGCCATATCGTAAAATCCTTTCACTTTCATCACTGACAATTTGCAGCCTTTCAGCAGAGGATAAAAGCTAACACATCCTGAATACCCGAATCACACATAGTTCTTTAAGAAGGCCACAGAACTAGACCCTGGGGAAAAAAAAAAAAAAATCACTAAAATGACCCTGTTGATTGCCACTATCAGGCAGTTACACAGAGATAAAATCAGTTCTAAAAGTTATCTAAGCTTAAGTGTATTGAGAACAAATACTTTCACTTAGCAAATTATTAGGAATTCAACAGAGAGACTGGCTATGTTTGCCATTAGCTCACCTACAACAGACAGGGGTCTGCATATTTAAACAGATGCAGATAATCCACAACGAATTCCAGATAATGGGGAAAGCTGAATGTGAAAAAGAACATAGGAAAGCGCACAAGGTTCATCCATATCAGACAATGTTGTGGCCAACCAAATCCCATAAGCATTTCCTCATTTGCTCTTGGATCATCATTTAGAATAACTCTGTCACAAACGTAGAAATGACCTTGCCCTGATTACTGACACTTCTGGTTTTGACCATATAGGAGATTATATTTTGCACGTCAACACAAATCTGTAGTGTGAGTTGTTTTGAATTCACAAAAACTGTAGGGGTTGTACTGAATTGTTGTTGGATTCAGGAACACTGTTGGGAAAAGACTATCTTAGGTTAGAGGCAGTGAATGTTACTAAATAAGACAGCCAGATCTATCAGCTTTGAAAATTTTTATTCATTGTCCTGCTGAGTCTGACAGATTTTGGTTGGACTGGTATCATAATAGGAATGTAGAAGAAAAATAATTTCAGCAGCATTAAAAGGACTGTATCTCAAAGATATCATTCATTCTTTGCAATAACACCACAGAAGTATAAGGCAGTCAGGAAGGGGCACTTTATATTATATTAATCTAGGTTATTTGCAGGAGGTACTAAGACTTCACAGGTAAAGGAGACGTAGATAGACAGATGTTCTACAAAAAAAGGTTACATTCTATTACTAATCCTCTATTCTTACTGCTAAAAATACTACCATTTTGGTTTTAAACTCCTCCTGTCATTACTAACTTAGCTGAAAATACTTGAAAACTGAATTATACAAAGATGCGGTCACATATGAAGCTACTGTGGCACACAAGATGGAAGGAATTGCAATATTACCGTTGAGAGTTGTAGGTTCATGGCATTCTTTATCCCTTTAGAACTTAAATTCACATCTCTTGCTTTCCATGACTGTGACAGAAATTCAGATGTTAGCGAGTTAGGGACAAAGGCCAATTTGTGTCCTTGCAGCTGCAGTTCACAAGCAAGTACTGCAAGTACTAGGAGGACACAAGGAGGAATGAAGAATTAGAACAAGAACAAAAGGATAAAGAGATTGACTGTCAGTTAACCCTGAAGAAGACCTTTACAAAGCAGTGGTCCCTGTTCAGCACTGTAAAAGATAGACATCCATGGGAGATAGTGATCCTCACTCCCATATGTGCCAAGCAAACTAAGGAGAAAATCTCCCTTTTATTTCCTATTTTACAGACTAGTTACCTACAGTCAAGTACGTATTTCCAGCTTCCAGCTATTAGACAAGAACTGGTCTATTTGTAACCATTACAGGCTCTCCAGACAGTGCAGGTTCCTCTGAACTTTGAGCAGGAGGTGCTTAGTATGAAGTCCTGATTTACTAACCTGCCCCTAGATTTTTCTTCTTGTTCGTTCAAAGTGTCTTTTGTGTGGAGGAAAGTCAACCGAGTCTCAGCCTTAGGCATTGTACTTCACCCTTGAGAGCTACAGTTATTTCTACCAGCTATATCAGATCATCCAGATGAGCTTAGACTATTAGCTAGTGTAATAAAAAAATATGTGCTTAAATTACAAGGACTTCTGCTTTGTATAATTTGCCAAGACATCACACCATGATTTTGCTATTCTGCATGTCTCTAGATTTGAAAACCTTGCACATCAGGTGAGATATTCTGCATATGTGCATGAAGTTGAAATAAAGCCAAAGATTTTCTGGATTTCACCTTTTTTTTTTCCCTTCTAAATAGCAAAGCTATTAAATAATCTGCGTTTTGTTACTGTCAGGGCTTAGATTACAGATGACTATTTTTCTTAAAAGTTATATTTAAAAGCCTACTGATTATCAAGGTATATTAGGATTACCTATAATTTGTAAAGTATTATCAAAGTTTCTAAAGGGATAGAAATGTAAGAAATTCCTAAATATACTGACAACACCAAAGCAGAACACAGAAAGGTGTAGAAGCTGCTCTTTCACCTAAACCAAAAAATACAGCCTGTAACTGCTACAGCACCTGCTGTGCTATCAGCACTGTAGATCTTTCTGCCAATATACAGCATGTTTCTCCTGAAAGGGCTGCCATCCCCTGTCTTCACCTCTTGGCATGTACACAGATTACTTCTATGTATAAAAGTGGGTTTATTTATTTATCTCAAAAATTTTTCTTTGACTAATACGTGCAAAAAATAATAAACAGTCATATTGTACAATGTTTCTTCTTTTCAGGCAAATAATAAATTTGCCAAAACCTATGTATGGAGTACTAGAGGTCCTGAGGGGACAGGGGCTCTCTAGCCCTGTTCTCTCTGTTGATATCACCAATATTGATCACCTACCTTATTGCCTGATCAAGTGACTGATTACCTGACACAGAGTTTTAAGTGATGAGGAGTTAACACAGAACTCTCACCCTGTAGTTCACATCTCAGTCAATTGGGTTAAGTTTGGCCTCAAAAGGACATCAGATAGAAGATTTTATACATGAATAATTTACCGTATCAATAACTGCTTTATTCTTATACTCCAACAAACAAAAAAATCTGCATAGTTATTTTTATCTCCAAATAATAATTTTCATTATTGAGAGAAAAAAATATAATTTTTTTTTCTGCTTAGTATTTTCAGACCAATTGCTCTACATGTTAAAGAAAATCATGAAGTGCATTCTAGGAATGTTTTCAGCTACATTAAGCACCCAGAATACTTCTAGGAGCTCTAAAATATAAATTTACATATGTAATATTACCACTGAAAAGCAGATTTTAAAACTAATATTTGATTTTGCTCTTTCTGCACATCTTGTGGTTTCATCCAATAAGAGATTTAGCATGAAAAATAGTACTGTGATGAAATAGAGAATCATTCAAAGTCTGCATGCCAGTTAGAAAGATGAAATTATTCTACTTCAAAGAAATGCATGTTCTATTTAGACTTGTATTTTATCACACTGGGCTTGGATCTTAAATATTCATTTTGATTATGTATTATTTCACTGATTTATTCCCTCATTAATTCACTCTTCTAATAATGTGATGAACTTCAATGGATATATTTAAGCTGTTACATACATCTTATCTCTTTGTGCTGCACCAAATTCCTCCATCAAAATAGTTAATTAAGAAAGAAAATCAAATTTCTCTTCATCTCAGACTAAAGCATAATTTTTTCCTTGAAAAAAATACAAGTTAATTATGAAAATGAATCCATGATTTATATGAAGACATGTGGATAATATTGGAAATGAGCATAGCAAATGAAAAGTCAACACAGTATTCATGTTAGATTTAATACATCAAAAGTGAAGCAAGAGTGTCTCTACAGTGCTCGCTGGTCATATCATCTGAGAGATATATAATACCCTAATGAATGTTGATAAGAAGATAAATCAGAAATATCAGTTTTGCTACTTAATGGCTATTTATTATTTGTATTCGTTTTCGTGTCTCAGTTACAAAGACAGCATAGGGACTTGGGACCTCTGAATTTTTTTCTGTTCAATTTTTTTTTCTGAGACTTAGAGCAGAATCAGTTACTTTGTTTATTCATGATTTTTCAAAGGATCTAAAGGACTTAAGTACTCTTATCTCAGTGGAATTTATGATCTACTAGCCCCTTGCTTTCTCTTATGCCTCTGAAAATCCTACATTCTTTCCCTGATTATCTGTCATTGAAAAGAATACAAAACTTACTTATTTGGTGTATCCAACATGAAAAATGTGTGTGCATTGCTGAAAGAAGAAGATAAGATGAATATGATCATAGGGAAACATGGGATTATATTAAGGAATAAGACAGTGGTAATTCAAGTGCCTCCTAGCAGAATGTACAGTTGTTTAAAAAAAAATCTACTTTTTTTCTCTTGCAAAAATATAGAAGACTATAAGGCTTTATCTTATAGCGAATACAATGCCATTCAATTTGCAGCAAGTTCCTTCACTGAATGGAAATTCCTTCTGTTTTTTTTTTTTTTTTACTTGTTTTCTTCCTTCTGGTTCTTTCTTTTCCTATTTATTCACCTACAACAGCAGCAAGACTGTAAAAGCAGCTACAGAAATTCTACATTTTGAGGAAGAGAAAGCACCATCATGTTCTATTTGTGTCATAACTGTGGCCAGTGTGACAACCTCGAATATTATAAGGACATGTCATCACTTAAAAGTGATATTTCATATCACAAAGAAAAAAAAGTTACACAAAAGGCAGTCCATACTTATTAGCTCCCATTTCTGTTCTCAGCTTAATTAATTTACATATTGATGATAGAGAATTCCAGGCATGGCTAATGCAAACTACTTTTTAATTACTTGAAAGCACCTATGATTGACAACAGTTTATCAAATAAAAAAACCCTAACACTTATGTTAAAGTGTTTACAGTTATTCAATACACATTTCTTATAGTGCCATGAATATTTTTTTAATTTCTTTGGAATCTTCATTTGCTCCTGCTAATGAACTAAACATTATTTTTGCAAAAAAAAAATGAAGTAAAATAAAATGAAACAGGATTTTCTAGCCATTTATTAACAAAGTTATCTAATTGTTTTGTTATTCTACGCCTTTATTACTTGTAAAAACTTGGAATTGGGCTTGAGAAGTTATATATATATAAAATAAATAAAATAATTTTGTATTGTGCTGATATTATGAAAGTGAATAAAAATAGATAGCATCTCAATTGAATAAATTCATTGTTAGAAGCTTGAACAGAAATAATAGGGATAGAATAATGCCAAAGTTTGGCTAGATAATACAGTTGCAGATAATAGACAGTTTTATCCGTCTTAGAAAAAACTGCAGAAGAGTCATTGAGCATCTCCAAGGTCAAATGTAAACTTGACATCATGTCACTTATACTGCAATATGAGAAAATGATACATGAATTTATTAATGTGAATAAAAACTTACACGATATTTGCATTTTGAAAGTAATATGGAAACATTAACTCCTTAATCCTCAAAAAACCCTAGGAAGATTGTAAAGTATAAGACAGTAGAACAGATCACGGAAATGAAAAAAAGGAGAAAATTAAATTCACAGTTATAGAAAAAGCCTATATAAAACTGAATTAGATTAAACATTTTCCATGTTTCTTGTGTATAATGCTGTCCCTAAGGACACAATGAAAAATATTCATTAGATCAAAACAGCAAAAGAAGAAACTGGATGGCTACATAAATACCAAATGCCTTGAGATCTGCTATTACTGAAAACAACTTCACAGTCTTTTACATGTAAAAGTAAAAACACCAGTGAAGACCATACAATTAAATTTAAACTGACTGATGATTCAGCTGAAGGTCTCTGTTACGTTACACTGAGACACTGTCGCTGCCTACCTTTCCTAATGTCTTGGGCAGATATCATTTTTTAATGACAATTAGTTAGGAAGTTCATCCAATCATGAGATATCCCAGAAGATACACTAGATGTAGTATCTTTCCTCCCCTAATTTAAAAGACACACTTATTTTCTTAATTCTGTCTTAGTTTCAACAGTAGGGGAGGGCCACTTAACATTGTGTTCCAGATCTATAATATTTTGCTCTAACTTTTCCAACGTCCTAAACATGGGTTGTCTCCTGTTCTCCTGATATCTTAGGTAAAATTGACATCAACACATTAGTATTTTGGTTATTTTGGTTATTTTACTTCACACCACATTTTGATATCTAAGATAATACTACTGACAAGTATTTACCTCCCACCATCCACATCCAATACATCTTTGCCTAATACACTAATTGCATACTTTAGAAACAAATTCTCATGCCTTTGTTTCCGTAGTACAGTTTATTTCAAAGTAATTATTTTAAGGGTAATTCAAAGGTGGAAAATAAAAAGGTTTTGGAAAATCCAAATTTTATGGAAAATGTGACAAAGGGATTTACTTCTTATTTGACGTTTGATGTCTACAGCACAGATGTCTGTATCTGAGACAGTTATCTAAACTCTATAGCCAACAGAAGTAAATAGATTCTTGTAGGGCACATTGTGTCTCATGGTAATGTAGATATTTAACATATATCAGATACATTTTGTCTCAGATGTACCTATTACTCTCCATTAATCGTAAATGGAGTTCAGAATAATCCCATCTACACTGTAAATATGTAAAGTTAAGTGAGATGAATTTCACCGTATATATGAATTTTTTTTTTAAAAAAAAAGAATGAAAATACTTCTTTTCTTCTGTACACTAGAATGGCTTTCCTCATTGTAATTTTTTTTAGAGTTTCTCTTTATAAACTTTTAAAATTTACGTAATTTTGGCTGGGAGCACTTTAGGGATAGACTTTTGTGTTTTACTCTTTTCCTTGAATATAACTAAATTTGCTTGTGTAAAACTTACGCGAGAGTTTTAGCATCTATATAGGTTGCATACCAGTATGGGCTCTTAAACTTTCCCAGAAAAATTTCCAGAAGTAAAAGTTCATGGAGTTCCTTACCTTAAAAATATTGTGAATGCCACAGTAATTTTAAAATTCCCTTTTATATCTTCTTTGCAGTACATCTCAAAAGTATGATTCAAAGAAAAATGTTTATCTTCAATGGACTTTGACATCAGACCTAGAGTAATTATAATACAATGTGTGCCACAAAGTTTTATGGTGGCTTATTTACAGAATAAACGTGTGGAAAAACCTGTGGATCTGTGCATACAGAGTGAATAAAGGAAATATCTTTTATAATTTGTGCTGTAATAAAAATTACTTAGAAAAATAAATTTAAATAAATAAATAAAAATAATATTGAAATAACAAATAATAATTCAAATACTAAATAAAGGAACTCTGACCTATATGAAATGTTAGATGTATATAATGAAATTGAAATTGATGGCAACCACTAAAGGAACAATTTTAACCCTGAATCCTTTCAGTACAAAAAACACCCTATAAAGTCAGAAGTCAGTAGTCATCTACCAACTCTTTGAAACCATAGAGTACAGAAAAAAGGTTTTAATGAAGTCAAAATTCGGTGAAGAAGACAAAAACTAGATTCATTTGGGAAAGCTAAAGAGCTTTTATACCTTCCCCAATATCATCAATTGGGAAAAGCAGCTGCAGGATATATTTTATGTAATGTAATCACAATTTATTAACTCTGCCCGTTAGATCAGAACTAGCTCCACACTACCAAAACTACCAAGCCAAAAAGTACCAAGCAGTCATTTTGATCACATTACATACTTTAAACCTTAGTAATTGATATTTTCAAAATCTGTCAGCTACTTTCATGATGAATGCACTGTACAGCAACTAGTACTCAGCTCTATCATCTAATTCCTTTTTAGAATTAAGAAGTCTAGAATTTAGAATTACTGTAATTTAGAATTTAGAATTACTGTGAGTAATCTGAAGTCCATGTCAAGTAGCCTATCTTCCTTCTTGAGTACAAATATAAAACTCATTGTTGCGGGCATAAAGCACATGCATAAAGATCTCTGACTTTTGTCCTTCCAGTTAGCAGATCTATTTGACATTTGAAACATAAAGAAGGTTTTAACCAGTAAATATTACAAATCTCTAATCTGGAGTGAAGCAGTTATTTAAAATAAATTATGTGTTAAGACCTGCATCTCTTAAATGGATTTTTTTCTTTACTTCTCATCAGGGCACTTCATTTGAGAGAAATATAACCACGTTTATAAAACTTCGGTATTTCTTCCAGAATAACAATGACAAAAGAAAAGTCTGTTGCTGTCCTCAAGATTGATTTGTATGAAACACTTAATCAGGCTGACCCAGATCTAATTGCTGGTAGGCCTATTCATCTCAAAAGTAAGCATTATAAAAAGGATAATAAAGTATGAAATAAATCAGATTTCAGCATCTGTTGCTGCTGTAGACTGGAAAACAAATGTTATAAGAAAGTTTTTATCATTGAAATTTGAAAGCAAAGCAAAATCTAAAATACTTGCATGCTGCTTTGCTTCTTACATACTCCTTGTTTGAACATGTTTATGTCTTTATAGCATAGTGTTGAATACTGTGGTTTGATCATCTACTCCACCTACAGTAAAGACCTCCTGCAGAATGCTTCAGAACCACTCATGTAAAACAGATTGTTCCCACCAACCAAAAATAATAACATGTATTTGATGACTTCCTATCTATGTTCTATGAGGGGAAAAAAGAAAATTCATCTTCAGCCATTCAAACTGACGCTGGATTTAACAAGAACAGATCTATCTAGTATCAATTAATTGTACCTAACAATTACACTTAGTGCACTTTTTCGTTTCACAAAGCAGTTGTAATTTAATGTTATAGGACTGTTATGCAGGAAAACTATAGAAGGATCCTTCTGATCTTCAGATAGGAAAAGAGCAATTTCTAACTTAAAGGATTACCCTAAGAAAGAAGGATTCCTGGACACAGAAAACTTATAATCTGTTTTCTGCCTTGTCATTAAAATCCTTACATTCTACACCCTTCTGTAGGCAGTGTTAACTGAAGGATGAAGTTTTGCATGTAACAGAAAACTCTCTCCTTCTCTGGGCTCTGGGATTAGGTTGACCATGACCTATGCAACTATGAAAAAAAAAAAAAATAAAGAAAAATCAACCTAAAATCTTTTAGACTCTTACAGAAGAATGATACTGACATTGCTTTTTGCAACCACCAAAATTGTTGGAGAGTAGGAAGCTAACACTTAGATTCAATGTATATTGGAACAATCTTCTGTAAATACTCTTCAAAGTCAGACTTTCTCAGTGGTAGCCATCCTTCTCTCTATCAGTTTTCCTGGCCATAGGTAACTGTGTTTGCATTAGATAAAAGATGCTTGAGGAACTGTATTAATCTTGGCTTTTTGGGGGGCTCTCTAAATAGATATCTCACGATAAACTTATCCCATAGGAGATAAGGGAATTTTCTTAAGGCCAATAGTTTACCACTTTCACCACTGCACACTTAACCTAGGAGTCCATAAGACCAAATGATGAGAACCACAGCGGAGGAAAAGAAAAAAAAAAGGAGGGGAAAAAACCCCAACATAATAATCCATTTGGCAAGCTTTAGAATGACAGAAAGGAAGTAACTGAAGACAAGTTTCTACTTTTAGTAATTTGGGCGAAGTACTGCTTTACTTAGCCCTGAATATCTGAAACTAAAATGCAAGAATCACAGAACCGTTTAGGTTGGAAAAGACCTTTAATATCATTGAGCCAACCACGAAGCTAACACTGCCAAGTCCACCACTAAATCATGTTCCTAAGCATCACACTTACATGTCTCAAATATCTCCAAGGATGGTGACTCAACCACTTACCGGGCAACCTGTTCCAGTACTTGACAACCCTTTTGTTGAAGTAATATTTCCTGATATGCAGTCTAAACCTTTCCTGGTGCAACTTGTGGCGATTTCCTCTCAAACTATCACTTGTTGCATGGGAGAAGAATCATAGAATCGCTTGGTTGGAAAAGACCTCTGTGATCGAGTCCAACCGTACCTGTCCACTACTAAACCATGTGTCTGAGAAACTCATCTACCTATCCTTTGAATACCTCCAGGGATGGTGACTCAGCCACCTCCCTGGGCAGCCTCTTCCAGTGCCTGACTACCCTTTCAGTGAAGAAATTTTTCCTAATGCCTCATCCGAACTTCCCCTGGTGCAACTTGAGGACATTTCCTCTTGTCCTATCACCTGCGACTTGGGAAAACAGACCAAAACTCACCTCACTATAACCTCCTCTCAGGCATTTGGCAGTGATAAGGTCTCCCCTTAGTTTTCTCTTCTCTAGGTTAAACACCCAGTTCCCTCAGCTGCTTCTCATAAGACTTCTTCTCCAAACCCTTCACCAGTTTTGTTGGCATTCTCTGGATGCGCTCCAGCACCTCAATGTCCTTCCTATAGCAGTGACCCAAAACTGAACACAGTACTCGAGGTGTGGCCTCACCAGTGCCAAGTGCAGGGGTGCAATCACCTCCTTGGTCCTGCTGGCCACACTGTTTTTGATACAGGCCAAGATGCCATTGTCCTTCTTGGCCACCTGGGCATGCTGCTAGCTCATATTCAGTCGACTGTCAACCAACACACCCAGGTCCTTCTCCTCCAGGGAGCTCTCCAGCCATTCTTCCCCAAGCCTGTAGCACTACATGAGGTTGTTGTGTCCCAAGTGCAGGACCCGGGACTTGGCCTTATGGAACCTCATCATTGAACCTCAGGAGGTACAGGCTGACTCAAACTAATAATTAGCATTTCCTTTATAGGTAGCTTCTAAGATTACTGCAAAATGGTTCCCAAAACCTTTGCAAAGAACCCTAATGCTGTACCGCTTCCCAAAATCCATGACTTATTTTCTTCAAAGCTTCAGGTAACTCCCTTGTTCTAAGACTGTAAAATAGCAGTCATAGTAGAAAAAGATCTTTTCTGAGAGAACACAGAAAAATAAGATAAGGCAAATCTGATAATGGACTTACTCTAATGTTCACTTCCAAAAACGTGTGTTTTCTTACCATATGTCACTAACACATTGCAAAATAATGTTTGCCTTTCCTTTGAGTCTCACCTTCATGAAGTGGTGAGGTTTAAAACTTTTATTACATCTCAACATAGTCCCAGTATTCCTGTTTAACTAGCAAACCATTTTCAAAAATATAAACAATAAATCTAGCCTCCTATTTCTGTCCAAAAAAAAAATAAAATATGAGCCCTAGATTTTAACTTACGAGATTTTCTTTATGGGCCATGTGCTTCTTAAATTGAAGGGGACTGTATTTGCAGTACTGATCATAATAAGAATTTATGGAAATACATGGATGAGAAGCAGGGAGAGATGATAACTCATATTTTACTTTTGGTGGCTTGCTTGACACCATTTAAATACTTTCATATCCAGTGGTAGTAAGCAGGATCAAGTATCTCAAAACTCTGGTCATCCTGTGAAGGACAGATTGCTGAGACCAGCATCCTATAAAAATTTCTGACAAATAGAAATGGTATATCTGGAGAACTTATTTATAAGTGGATAATTAGAAACCTTATGAAATAGGACCTAGGCAGAAGGAAAAATATAAAATAAAATAAGAAGGCTAGGAGCCCATACATACTGCCTGTACTTACGATCACATTAATATAGAACTCTACCATAACCATCCTCCGGAATAATGAAGTAGAAGTGGTAGCAATGCATGACAACCAACAACCAAAGGTGGAAACAATAATTAAGTATGCTGACATGTTGCTGCAAGTGGAAATGATAGCCCAATAGTTTTGTTAGTTTTTGCATTTGACAGGAGATTTTTCAGCCTGTAATATCTTATTTAAGTTAACATTTATGTTCTGCTATAGAATATATTTAATTTGAAATAAAAATGCCCCTTCCTAGAATTTCCCAGCTGTGGGAGACTTTACTCGTCTCTTTCTTGATCTGGACTAAAAGTTCCATGGACGGTACCGTTTTGCAACAAGGCAAAAACATGCATGCTTAGGTCCTCCCTAAGGGTGGTGCATTGTCCTAACTTTCAGAAATCAATTAGACATTCACTGGCATATTGAAACACACTCAGATTCTACAAAAACGTCAAACATCTGAACATAGCATGTTGCTACACTGTAAGAAACTATTTCCACATCATCGTCTTTCTAAACATATCTTAGCTTTTATTTTTGGCCTCTTCCACCATATATTTTGCATACTTTGGTGTAGTGTGATTTTGAGTAATATCTGAGTACATCTCATATATGTACCATATGTACCTTGAGTAGCTTTTCTTTCACAGTGTAGCCTTGTAAACTTTCTGCAAAGAATGATTTATGCAAGGTATAAAAATTGTTACATTCACATGTAAAAATTATACTACAATACCGTTCTCTCAGGAGCCATAAACAGATCAGAGTCCAGTTTGTGCTATGAAAAAAGAAATATGAATCTCACTGGGACTCTTAATCACAATATGCCAGATCTGAATTGAAGATCCATTTTGTATCATGGTCCCATTGGACTAACAAAAATCTGCTTGCTTACGGTATTTAATTTAGAAAAAAAATGATACTGAAAATGTTGCCCAGCTTTCAATCAAACTTAGTCGTATTCCAAACAAGAGAAAATGCATATTGTTGTGTTGCATTTTCAAATCAATTATTTAAAAATATACGTACTGTTAAATATTTTTTTTGTAAGATCGTTAGAAAATACCCTTACAGACATGGGAATAATTTTATTCTGCACGTTCTTCTGTGGAGAAAAGTGCAAATTACATTCTTATGTGGTCTTAGCTTCCTGTCAATGGCTTTAGCCTCAGATCTGCATTGGAAAGTTCACCTAATGGCAAGAGAAAAACAGTGAAGCCACTAGAAACTTAATTTTTCAGCAATTAATTTATTTAAACAGAATACCCTCAAAAAAAACATTCAAAATACCACTCCATTTAAAAAAGAGGCTGTTGAGATTTTGTCAATATACTTACATATAAAAATAATAATTAGATGGCATGTAACACAGTAAAGAACTCTCTGTATGATTTTTGGACTTGTTAGTAAGGTTGAATAAAATAAGTTCTGGAGACAGAATATAGTCAAATTTTGACTCCTGTTGACCGTAGACAACAGGATTATCATATAGGAGGCAATGCTACAGATCTCTAGATTATCCCTAAATACTTTTTTGATTATAACAATTAAACAATTTTTATATAATTGATAGAGTATGACAGATGATTTCTGACTTTAGGATTGCATACATTAGAGTGACAACCATAGTGGACTGCAAATAGAGAATGAGGGGAAGACTTTGCCTCTAAGATAGATACTGATCATTGTTCTGAATTAATTTAATGGTAATGTAATAGAACAATTTTATTGTAAATCATGCTTATAGCTGAAGAGATTTTTCAGAAATAATTCAATACAGAAAGAGAATGTTCTCAGTCTGTGTTGCAACTACATAGTCATCCACATACCGCATTTTATGCTGAAATGTGCACGTTAGTTACTATTTGCTAAACTCTAATTGCTGTTTGTGCTGATCTGTCATTGTTTAAAACCTGTTATGTTAGATGTATATATTTAGATACATGTCTGGAAATCACCAGTCCGTGCTCTCATGCCAGCCAATTGAGATCTGAAGTTTTCACTGCTATAATCACAGCTGTGCAAGACTAAATTTGTTTGAATGCACAGGACATCACCGGCTTTTCATTGTTGCCAGAAACTTAAAACCTGTATTACACAAATCAATGGCAAGTAAAGAACTTTAATTTCAATTTCTAATATTGTGATTTTTTTTTTGTTTTGCTACTTAGTTTTCTTTAGACTCTTTCTTATATGAAACATTTAAAAAATATTTTTCACAAATCTGAGAAAACTTACCAGAAGTCAGAGAATAAAAACAGCGCAAAACCTCAGAGATCTTAAAAAATCTTAAAAATTATAGATACTTAAAAAAAAGATCCTCAGAACTATGCACAAATCAAATCCACCAATGCATCTAACACTGGCACAATGACAGATTCAAGAGGGACTGAGTTAATTGTAGTAAAGTAAGATTAGTCAAAAGTGAGAACAGTCAAAATTTGACTTACACTTAAACATACATTTGAATGCTTTAAAATCAGGGTGTTTTTTTTATTTTTAAGGTTTTTTTAGTAATTGTGCAGGAGAATTATGGAAATAATTATGTTCATCTATTGCTATTCATCATTTTCTTAATGTGCCTAATTATTATGAAGCTATTATGATATGACAGTCTAGTAATATTCAAAATCATTACCTACCCCTATTGTACAGTTTCTAAATTTGCACTGCCTTCCTGAGATCAAGCATAGCTACCATGATTCATTTCTGCCATCACAATAAACCTTCTCTGAGGTCAGGGGTCTTTAACAGAAGATTTTAAATCAATGTTATATAATAACTGCTGACAGTAACCTAAAAAACCATTATATACTACTTGAAGTACTCTTGATAGAATTACGAATAATACAAAGATAATGTGAGCACCTGAAATGAAATAAACCAACTTAATTTGGATTCTAAAATTCTAAACAAATTTGAATACCTCCCTCTCTCTCTCTCTCTCTCTCTCTATATATATATATATATATATATATCTTTCTCACAGAAACTACTGCCAAAACAAAATGGTAAAAACAGTCAACGTATTAGCTATTGTGAACAATTCTGTTGAGTCTAAAATGTATAATAAAGTAGAATACAGTATGTTCTTGTATCATACTAATTTTGATTTTAAAATACAACTTATAAAATCATCCATGCTGAAGTAGAAACTAAAATTTCTTGCTACATTTTAACTGGTGTTTTATTTTCTGAATCAGATATTACTCATAAAGACACTTCAAGGGCACAACAATAAATTTTACTGTATTCTGAGCTTCTTTGTAATATGAACTTTTAGAAAGAGAATTTAAGTTTATATTCTGAGCTTCTTTTTATGATATTGTTCCAAGTTTGTATGCTGTTACTATGGTTTTGGAGGAGTGAACAATTTCAGAACAGACATAAGAAATATGGAATAGTGAATGCATACATACAAATACCCTTGGTCAGAAATGAACTTCAGAGAACAGGGTACATCCCATTGTACTATAACACAGCTCTACAACATATTTTAATGGGATCATATTGAACATAACTTCACCTGCTATCTTTCTATTAATTGTAAAATTCAACTTCATCTTACATATTCATAGTAACTTCATTAAGCTGATCTTTTGCTTCTCTCCTGCTGTAATGTGCTCAGTATTATTAAGCCTACAGCTTGAAAGCACATACTTTTTCAGAGATACTGATATGAGAGTCAAGTAGGCTAGGATGCTTTTAAAAATTTGCAAATAAGCCAAACGACTATGAGACAATTATGTTGACATGATTTTTACTCCTAAATGTGTTATTCTTTCCCCCAGTCACTCTCAGTATTATTTGAAAAGATCCAACCATATAGGCAGGATAAAATATATTATAAGTCATAATGTCTACCATCTGTCAAAGCAGAAGATGTATGCATTTTTTAATAAAAGAGACTGGATTAAGAACAGAAGTTGCATTCAAAGATTGCATTCGGAAAATGCACTGAGAAGGTTACCGCTAAGGGTCTTACCTGAAAACATGATGTCTTTAAAATGTATGAAATCTGTTTGAGAGCTGACTAGAAAACAATCAACTGAGAAGTAGCAAGCCTAAATCCGGAAAAAGCATTCAATATTATCACTAGATTAGTTCTCTAATTTCCCAAGACAAACAGGACTATAATGTCCACCAAGCAATATACATTGTTGTCAACGTTGCCTTTCAGATTTATCAAGTTGAAGTATGACAAGGAGGATATTTGCTCTTAAAAATAACCTTATCTGGGAGCAATGTTCTCACCTGCTCCTTTTTCACTGCAGTACGCTTACAATTTCATCTCAGTCCAGACTGGTGTTCCAATATCAAAATATCACTATTCATTAAGCAATCCTAACTTTGCTAATTTAAAATTCTTAATGCTCTTCTTTGTTTTTCACAACTTGCATTGACAGAAAGTTTTTTTCTAAGTAAACATTGCATTTACATAGATTCAGATTTCAGGAAATCTGTTGGAGACTGAAAAAAACTCAAAATCCGTATACACTCTATTCTTATTTTTAAATTTTATTTAAGAAAAAAAAAGAAGAAAAAAATAAAGTAAATCAGCCCTGGATGCAGAATAAAGTTCTTAAAGAATCTGAATATTAGGGGATAGATGACTAATGCAGAAGACCCATCACTGGTAGAGAAATATAGATCAATTAGTAACCAAAGAACAAATGAAATAGCATATACATCGCTACAATTGAAAGTACAGTCCACCTCTAGAAATAAAGAATGCAAACCTTGCTCAAAGCCTTGAGGACTCATAATAGAAAACATCAGCTCTCAAAAAGATCTGAAAAGAAAAGAATAGTGGACAGAAGAAAATGGCAAAGAAACAGTTATGCCTGGAGTTTTCATTGTGACATAGATAAAGGAGTTAACAAATCCTTTGAGGGCATATAAAGAAATGGGGAGGTTATCCTTCCTTTGTGTTTTGCTCAAATACAGCTGTCACTGAAATTCTTCAACTACAGTATCAGAAAGAACTTAGAAAAGATGGACAAAGGAAAAATCATTAGGTTTAATCATACACTAAACAGTATTGAAAAATCTGTTAATTTCTTTATGAAGTTAATTAAACAGTGACTATGAATATGTGAAAGAAAACATGGAGAACTTTAATTCTCGTGTTTCCTGCAGCTTTTAAAAATAAACTGGAATTGTGCCACAGAAAACCACGGTGACCTAGACATAGTGTCAGCAGCCTTTCAAATATGAACAAAGTACAAATATCCGTGAAAACCTATTAGTTTTCACTTTAACAACAAATATTTAATTAGCAATATGAGATATTAAACATATTACATGGAACTGCCTCTGTCATAGATTTTGGGGATTTGGGGGGAAAAAAAATAGAAGAAAAGATACTCCGTTTTATATTATTCAGTTTTGTACTAAAATTATTATCAGGATTATATACTTTTTCCACTAATGTTCTTAAAGCTTATGTAGACTGCCATAAACCCCCTTTTTTATTAGTCTCGTCCATCATAAAAGAAACTATAGTAGTAATTTTAACACAACCACAGCATCTTGACGTAAAAAAACCTCAATAACACAAAAAGCTCTTGGCTATACACTAAATTCTACCTTTATTTGATATTTGCTGATTAATAATTTAGGATTTTCAAACTGTCAAAGTTGCTATGCTTCAAAAGCATGATTTCCTCTAGCAAAAAACATCAAGTCACCAGAATTAACTGTTTGATTGCTTTTCTATCACTATTTTTAAAACAAAACGTGTACATATTGTTTATGATATTATATTTCTTTTTTTTTTAAGCCAACAAAAATGAGCACAAAGATGATAAGTTGATCAGCCTAATTTCATTGACCTGATATTCTGTCAAAGTCATTCTATTGTTATAACTTAAAAATATCACTCCTCTTGTCATCTTGCAGAGCATTCAGACACAAAAGTACTCTCACAAAGCTTCCCTTGCTTACGGCAGGGTTGGAGAAGGGTTTTGAGAATCATCAGTCATGTGTATCAGGAGCCATTGCTGAAGGCATTACAGTTACAAAACAGGTAATGAAATAGGGTAGTGATAGTAAATTTAGAAAGTACCAGAACAGCCTTTAGTTAAGGCAGCTAAGGGTTGCAGCAATATCATAAGGTGAATTGCTCTGCATCTCTAAATAGTAGTGTAACGGCTAAGAAACGACTCAAAAGACAAGGTGCTGTCAGTCATCAGAAATGAGAATGGTGTGCCTTCCAAAAATCAAAAACAGTATTTAATTGTCCAGTATTTAATTGAACTATACAGTTTTGATAATGCTCTAAAATCACCAAGATAAATCACAAAATCAATAAAAGTAATCACAATCAGAACTTTCCAGTCTACTTCTAAACTCTCTGTTCTGTATTGATAACAAGTGTAATACTTGCAACCAGTATGATTCTAGCTCTGAGCTCTTGAGAGAAAGCCCAGTTCGTAACTAAGTCCCTACTGCACCCAATGAGCAATTACAGACAAACACTACTTGTGCTGAAGCCTGTAAAATCTAATACAAAACACAACAGTAGTTTTTGTGATTGAAGATGTTTCTGGTATCTACTTTTACAGAAGAGCTAACAAATATTCATTCAGAACAGATTTTAATGCGTGCTAAAGGTTTTGGTACATTACTTAAAGACAAAAAGTTCTTGAATGGTTTAGCTGAATTTAGAAAGATTCTTGCTCTCTGGAAAATTACTTTTGGTTTTGGGGGAATTATTTGTGGGGTTTTTTTTTTGTGGTTGTTGTTTTGATGTTTTCAAGTTTACTCCAGAAAGGATTTTGCCTTTGAAGGTGCAACCAAAAGTCCCTCATGCTGTTTTCAGCATCAGACACATTTATAACAGAATACTCCTACTTAGGTTTTTTTCTTAAAGCTATCAATTTACTAAAATACCAGTACTAAAAGCATCACATAATAAACCCTCCCATTAAACCCAATGACTGACATACAAGGTACAGAACATGTCTTTTCCATTTCAGCTATTAAAAACAACTCTTAAAGGAAAAAATGTCTTGTGCAAACTATTTTAGATAAGCATCATGATTATTTGCAAAATTACAGAAAGAAAATCTTTGTAACCAGAATTTTTTGTTTATCCTACAGTCTTCAGAAATAAACTATGGTCTAATGGCTTCACAAAGGCTGGACAAATGAAACTATATTTTGTTTTCATTTGAGATACTTGTAAGGTTGGAACCATGGTACACAGGATGAGCTTCATAATTAGAAGTAAGTAGACATATTTTAGCAAAAAAAGCAGTAGCTGGCATTATTTCTTACAGATTAGGCACTAAGAGGGAACAGAGAACCTTGTATTGTTATAGAAGGCAATAGAAATACCTACTGCCAACAAATCATGAAAACTAAATAAATGAAACTGATCACCTAACATCTCAAAGAATCAGCATCTATTTCCAGCTTTCAGTAAAATAAAGCTGTCTTACATAACATGGGTGAATAGTAGTTCCCACTTTCACCACACTAATGGGAAATCAACATTCAGAGAGCCCTCTGCTCACCTTAGGACCCTGCAATTCAGAAATATTTTTATTATGTAACCAGATTGTTTTCTGAATATTTTAACTTCACTTCAGATACCACTCCAATAGCAGAAGCTTTCAGTACATCTCCTCTATAAATGTTCCTTCCTCTATAAATATTTCCACAAAATGACAAACAGTAACTGATTTTGACTGTCCACTTTTGAGGGGATATAGTGAGGTACCTTATAATATTGTAGCATTCGCAGATATCTGCCAACCTAATGGAGTCATTATATATTGGAAAATATGTTCTTTTTAGTTTTTATTTCCTTTCTCCTAGAATTTTTTTGACAAAAGGTATCCTATATAGATTAATGTACTGTAAGGTTTTGCTGCCTTCATTAAAAAACAAAACAAAACCCAAGAAACCATTCTAAAGGCAGCAAAACTCTGATAAGTATATCTCAAATTCAATATTGTCAGATGATGAGTACAAGTCTATTATATTCTTGTTCTAGTTGATGCATAACCTGGCATTTGTAACACTCCACAAATCATTACACATCCTTAAACCATTCAATAAAAAAGTTTTTCTGAGTATGTGTGGCAAAAGATCATATTTATTTCTTCTTATAATCAGAATAAAGATAAAATTATTCTTTGAATTTAGAAGATATTCAGCAAATGCAAAATACCTTAGTCTATAAAATAAAAGACTTTTTCTATAGTTGTCAAAGAAATTTAAAAAATTGTGTAGTTTTAATACTTTTTTGCATTTCTTGTAAGCTTAGATTTTGAATAAGAAGCTACCATATATCTGTATTGTTTTCACTTTTTAGAAAAGTAACTAAGTAATAAAATATTTGCTGTTTGAGAAAGTTTAAGAGAAAAAAAGTTGAGATCAAACAGTGTAGAAGATAAATATCTAATGTTGTCCTCAAATTTTGCCATAAGCTGTACAGAAATAATATTTATTTTTCTTTATTTTCTAGTTTTAGAAAGAATATCAATTGCACACATGACTGCAAGTCTGCATGATGGAGCAACAAAAGCAGCTGCAAATAGTACAAAACAAAGAAGTAGCCTCCATCTAAAATGTTTTCTGACAAGTAATTGTTGGTAAAGAAGTATTTGATAACTATTTAATAAAACAATTGAAATAGTTTTAAAGAAACTACTTTTTGAAAAGTATTTAAACAAGTTTTCAGTCTGATTTTTTAAAGTTGATATGATTGATATCTCTGATTAATTGTTGGTCTGTCTTCCACCCTAACTTTCCCCTATGGTTTTGAATAGTTTGACTAATTTGAAGCTAATTTGACAGAAGACCGGAATTCTAAAAATAATGTAATTTTATGGGGTTTTTTAAAGGCAACCAGATAAAGAAAATCATATATTGTTTTTCGCTAACAGGGGAACAGGCATAGTGTGTAGACCTTAGTAAATAGCTTAGAAATCACACAAAAAGAAACACTTTATAAAGCCCCCCATGGTGGAAACCATTTCAACTGGAACTTATAGATAACTATAAACACAAAACCATAGGAATTCTAGCTTCAACACTTGGTACTCACAGAACACACTGGAAACAGAATTCATTTAAGTATTTTTTTTCTCTTCTGCTACATGCAGTGAATCACTCGGTGAATTTTATCTTTGTACTGTGGCAAAATGTCTATGGCAATTATAAAAATATTTATTTCAGCATGAATACATTACTTTAGAATACATCCCTGCATATTCATATTCAAAACCTGATGAATTATGCATTCAAGAGAAGAAGGAGCACACCTGAAGTAAACTCAATCTTAAATATTTTCAGGTATTTGTGTTTCCATGACTGCTCATCTTTTCTTTAAAAAACCCTCAAACAATTAAATTAAATTTACCAATAAAATATTATATTTTTTTTTTTGAGAACTTAACACATTCAGGTATTATTCTGGATATCGCAGAAAGGTCAGGTGACTAGAAACGACTATTTATCTTCTTTGTCTCCAGAGGAAGCTCAAGATTACAGGCTCAAAGAGAGATGCCTACTCTGGACCTGTTTTGGTGAGTTGAATCTCGCATGTAGATATCAGGTTGTTGGAAGTATTTTAAGTATGTTGTAAGTTTGCTGTAAGGCAGAAGTAAATATTTTAGTAAAATAACTCAAGCATGTTACTGCTACTTCCATATCTGCTACATTCTGTCTCTCTATATAACACAACACCTTGGAGAAATAAATGAACTGACAAGTTTATCTGAAATGAACAATAAAGAGTATAATAGTCAGCCAAAACCTCCATTCTTCAGTATCTACTCATAGAATCATAGAATGATAGAATTACCCAAGTTGGAAGGGACCCAAAAGGATCATCAAGTCCAGCTCCTATCCCTACATAGGACACTCCCAACATTCACACCATGTGACTCCTCAGTGGTCAAACTAATATCCAACTTTCTTGACTCCTATACTTATGTTAACAAACAAACAAACACCCCCACAGGGGTGCCTATAAAGTCCGTTAGTAAAAAGAAACTCACTGTAAAAAACCTAAGTACAAAAGACGAAAGATAGTTCTTCACAACCTGACAAAAATTAACTTCCAAAATTAGCATAAATAAATCTATCCAAAGTATTTTTTACACAGTTTAAGGGGGAGGTGCTGATACTCTACTGTCTGCTCCCCATAAACATTAAGGCTTTCAAACAAGTTTTTACAAGGCAGGTTGTTTTTTTTTTTTTTGTTTTGTTCATTTTTAAAGCAGTTGAATTTTCAAAGCAACATAACATTACCTTGTTATCTTGTCCAGTGAGATTACTATATGGTTTTACTTTATGGCTTTAGTCTAAAGTCAGATGGTAATGAAAAGCTGTATGTGATGGATAGTTTTCAAAATCTGTTGGGATGAAAGGCTCTAAATAAGATTAATAAAGTAACCCCTGAGACGAACTATAGCAAGACCAATTTGTACTAATTTAATATGTATAGGAAGTTATTTCCCGAGAGTCTTACTTTTCCTCAATTGTTTTGTGTAAGCATTTGCAATGGCTAATTATTCACATCAGAAGACCTAGAAAGACTCCCACACTGACCAGTCATTAAGTGACAGTTCAAGTCTCATAAGTTGGTCTTATTTTCACATTTATGCATCAACACCCACAGATTTAATCACATGCCATAGTGCTCCCTGATGCAATACAAGATGTACTTTTGAACGACTTATGGAAGCAAACCAGACAAAAGTTTTGTTACTCAAAAGAACCAACATCAACCTCCTCCAAAGCAGTCATTCAGTCATTCATTTCCCAAAACTTCTGAGATGTGAACAGATTAACTACCGTATTTATACCACGGTAAAAGCATTAAAATATGTACTGAATCTGAAGTGTATTGTCTGTGTGTGTCACTTGATTAAAAATTTCCAGATTAATCATGAAAGGAAGACATAATCATTAGCATGAAAAACCCTGCATCCTCCATTTCCTTCATTTTTTCTACACATTAAAAAAAAAGTTCATGAAAAGGGTATAAACCTCAGTCTCGTTCCCAGATCACTATGTGCTAGTACTCTATAACCACTTGAACCGGTGAGGATGAATCCCCCAGTGAGGCAGTCACAGTCAGTTCCAGGAAGTTTGACCGATCTAGTCCAAGCACACTGCTTTCTCCAAGACAGAATAAAAAATATGTTTATTCATTCTTGAAATGTGTAAAAATTATGTCACTATGCATCTACATGTGCTAATAGTTATGTCAATGAGTATCATAACAAAATGTTTGAATAATGCATCATAATTAATTACTTACAAGATTTAATTTGGTTATTTGAATAAACAATGCTAGGATTTATAACAAAACCTAAATATAAGCTATGAATTTTCATCTAATGGCAAAGAGTAGGCAGAACCACATAAGCAACTTTAAATTTATTATTTCTCTTAGCTGTCACACATTTTAATGTCCCACTACCTGCAGTAACAAATTAATTAAAAACTTTTAATAGGATACAGTAAATTAGGAATGAAGAATAATGCAAATCTGTGTGCAGTAGAGCAGAATTAAATAACTGATACAATTATAAAATAATACTTCCTATAACTTGACATGACAAGGAAATGTTTTGATGACAAATTTAGGATAAAGTATTTTGATATTTCCTAATTTCCACCAGTAGTAGCAACAATGGTGAGGAAGTTTTTAACAGTAAAAGAAAGTTTTTAGGAATTTATTTATCCAGAAATGTATTACTTATAAAGATTATGGTATTATTTAATATTATGCTTAGCGTAAGGAAGACACAGTAACTATTTTACTATGACTGTGATGTCCTTCCCTTATTAACTGAAAATGAACTTTTTTCACTGATACAGCACTTCAGTCGAGAAAGGCCCATGAATTTGTTTTTCATTACCTTAAACTAGAAAAAAAAAAAAAAAGTGGTTTGCTCAGTTAGGGCCCAGATGTCTGATGCAGAGCTCACAAATATTCTTTGAAACATGCCTACTGCCATCTTAGAAACTATTGAGAAAACCTGAAATACATAGAATATCACTGACTCTAGGTTTTAATTCCTAGGGGCAGTAGCAAGCTGTACTCAGAGGTGTTTTATAAGGGGGTGCTATTCAGTTAAAAAAAAATCCAGTTAGCTTCTCTAACTAAATGATGCAGTCAATATATAAGTAAGAACTGATGGCTGCATTTAGGCTGGCTATCATGTTTAGAAATTGTAGTACTTAGTCCAGAACATTTAGTCAAAGTACTAAGGATGTGTAAAATTGTGAGGAAAACCTTAATAAGAAAATTTAATAAAATAAAAAAGACCATAGAATTTGTATGTAACATAATAGAAAAAGAATTTTATGCTTTTGGTATTAATAAATTATTAGATGATAATACATTCCTGCCAGATATATATCCTTCCAAGCATATTCTTGCAATAGGAAGGACATTGTAGTACATTCCATGATCATTCTAATTAAAGGTTACTCCAAAACAATGCTAAATTTGTTTCTCATTGATTCCACTTTCTATATTTCTTTATCTTATAGAATCATTAGGCAATCATAGATATCTCTTTACCTTTAAAGTGTATTTTTGCTACTTTTCTATTATTTCTCTGAAAATATTTCATAACTCAAAAAAATACTAGCCAGAATTGAAAGAGGTGGAAATGGGACAGAACCGAATCATTTGAATCCAAGTGGAATCCAAACTGGAACAAGGAGAATCAGATATTATTGGCATAACTTCTATCACTCAGTAAAGAAGGAAACAGTTCTAAAATACAAAGTTTAAAGTATTGAAAGTCAAAATTATTATATAAAATTTACAAATTTTATATTTGAGGGAAAACAAAGTAAATCATCCACACATTTACTACTGTGTTTTTGTGATATGAAAATGTGTGGCCTCAAGCACTGGAACACTATTTTTCTCCCATATCCTCTGATTCCATTTGTGCTGCATTGCAGAAAGAAATGTTTAAATTTAGTGCTTATTAAATCATCAATATCCATATAATCCAATTTAGATATGAAAGAGAGAAATTATTAGCATGACCATGACTTTCAGCACTAAAGCTTCGATTTTCTATATCTTTTTTACTTTAAACATCTAAAAGACAAAAATGTGATGATCTTGATATTATAGTGCAGTAGAAGGAAGGTCTAGAGAACAGTCATTCACAAGTCTGTTGCAGACCTGGATAAGTACTCTAAAATGTAAATGCTGGTCAATTCAATGTGTGAACAATTTAAGAGAGATCTGTAGTTTACGAGCAATTTCTATATCCACAACATCCTCAGAAGGCTGAGGATAATAAATAAGGTCACCACCCAATAATTTCAAAATCTTATTGATTATTTAAGATCCTCTGTGACCTTAACCCAGAGATTATATCTCAATATTTATGTCTATAAGTGAAAGGAACTAAGAAATTAATAATTATTTAATAGTAATATTTTTAAACCCATGAAATTACAGAAAATAAACTAAAATCCAGGCTTTGCCTGTTTAGTGGGAAGTATCCATTGCTGACCAGAAACAATACATTAACATCAAGAACACAAAATATGTCATAAGTCAGACCCAGAACCTAATTATTTTACTATTAAAAAAGGTGCCACTTAAAATAATAAAATAAAGTTAAAACTGCATCACAAAAGTGAATACTAAATATAAAGGGCTGAGCAATTTTTAATACCAATGCAAAGAACAGATACTCTGGATATTCTATATCTTATAATTAAGAATACTACTTTAAAATTCTTAGGTAATGATTCAGGAATGTAGTTTGACAGTCTAGTTCTGAAACTCCTGAAGAATCTATTTTTTTTGCAGCTGTCTTCCTAGCATTTATTTATGGCACGTGAATAGTCTCTCCCCTACCCCCTACTAATTCTTTTTCCTCTTTGATTCATATTAACTTGACAATTTTCCAGTACAATCTGTACTTTTTGTTTTAATATGAAATGTAATGTAGATTGAGGTTGCAATGCAGACCTCAAGAGAAAAAATGAAATAACATAGTTAGATAATGATTGCAAATGATATTCTAAGATTCAGCCATGGTAAGATCCAACCATAAACTACAGCACCTGAGCTATCATGACGATAGCATGGATGGTATTTTAGTTTGGATAATAGTAGGCTATTTTGAGGACTCATATTCCTGAAAGAGGAATAGGCACAGGAAAGAACAGTCATCTAGCTATCATATGAAAGCAGATTAGAAAACCATCGCTTTATTTCCACAGCTTTTTTTAAACCAAATAAGATCCAATAGGGAAAATTACTACAGCCTGAAAGAACAGAAGGGGATAAACATCAGGGAGCAGACGAAACTGAACTACATCTCAGTCTCGGCACAAAAATAAATAAACTGCAAATGCAGGAAGTTGAAGAAGTTGTTTTCAAGCATCAAGGAGTGAAGAGACAGAAAAACTTTTATTCAGAATAATGAGAGGAAAAAAATCTTTAACTACTTTCAAGGCAGAGTTCAATATGTTTCAAAGGGATTATATGATATGCTATCTGTAAAATATCCTTTTAAATCCTGTATCTCCTAATCATAAATCCTAAAAGAAGTCAATTACAATTTCTTAAAAATGAAATGTGATATTTCTTTTCAACACCACAAGTTCTGCTCTCAGAAAGTCTTAGTGAAAAATTAACAATAAGAGTATTTAAGTATTCATGACCTGGAATGAAACAATTCTATTACTAAGTTTCGTTCACATTATATATCATGCATAAACGTTAATAACATGCCATTGTGCAGCAAAAAGGAACACATGTCCTCTCCCCAAACTCTCCACAAATACACCTAAAAGAATGTAATTACCTCTTAACCTATATTAACATAATCACCTAATCATACTGTTGACTGTTTCATTTTACATTAACATTTGACTTTATGTATTTACTGAATGTCAATGAACACATTAAGCTTTACTTGTCCAAAGCAGTCCTACCTAGAAATACTATAACACATCTGAATGTTTTGTACAATGTAAAACAATTCCTTGTTGAATACAAGACTATTCACTTCCTTATGAAAGTCTTTTCAAACAAATCCTGTTAATTCTGAATATGGATCACTAAGCAACGTGATCTCATTAATAAAAGAAGTTGTTAATCTAGTAAATCAAAATGCTCAGCTGTTTTAACTGTTTACCTAATTGAAGTTTTAATGATCTCTTCTGTCAGCCTCACAGAAGTTTAATGATTTCCAAGCAAGACCCCGGAAAAATAAAGACAGAACCAATGAAAAGATGGGAACAACTCAACTTCAGACTAAATTTTTTTTTCACAAATAATGTTAATTACCATTGGATTTGCATTCTTGAAGTTAGCTGAAATATTTTCACACTATGTGAATATTCATCAGTAAGGTAGCTTCATCTGTTGTACTCAGCTAAATGAAGTGTTTGAGAGGCAAATTCATGAGTTCCTAGGATTTCTAATACAAGGGGAAAAGGAAGAAATAAAAAGTTTGATGGGCTGCAAAAATAAAAACTTAGTAGAATTCCATTCTACAGACATATGTTCAAAATGTTTTCATACATTCCCAAAGAACATAATAAATGGCTAACAGATGAGAAGGAGGCTAGTTCAATGTGAAACATAAAGCAGAAGCACTATAAAACAGAAGCACTATTATTCTACACTGAAATCTATTTTTTTGCATAACAAGGCATTATCTGAGGATCTTTCAGTGTGATGTTCAATTCAGTATGTACTTCTTTCCCAATGATGACAAGGAAATTGTTCAAATCTGTTGGGACTGTGAAAGGTGCCACACACCCAGTGCATTTGTAACATGTAAGATATGTCTTAGCTTGGTCTGGGCACTTTCAAAAATCAGCCTCCTCTCAGAGGTAAAATACTGATTTAGAAAGGTTTTAGAAAAAAAGTGATAAACACTTTTTTCACAGATCCATTTTTTTTCCTAAGACCTCATTTGATACCAGAAGTGACAATAAGGGTGATATAGAGCAGAGATAAAGCAATAAAGAAAGGGTAAGGCTTTGTGGCATTTTATTACTGCTATTCAACACATATTACTGCTATTCAACACTCACGTCTTTAGTATTTAATACGTTTGTCAAAAAAATGCTTAAAATTATGGGACAGAGAAAGGGAAATGAAATTTCATGGAAATACACAGGTGCTGCTACCTTTTACATAAGCAATAAAGAGCATCTTTATTTCTTTGATGACATTCTATTTCATCAGCCACTTCTTCAGTGTTCAAATTGTTGATAGCCATTTGCATAAAAATATTTACCTACTATTTTAACGACTTCAGCTTAATATATTACTTAACAGTTATATCTTATCTGTTTTTTATACTTGCACTGCAGACTTCAGTTTCCTTTTCAATTCAAAAATTTACAGTCAAGAAATATCAGCCTAAATCTTAAAAAGGTCACTGCAAGTATTAACATTCAAAAGACATTATTTATTTTTAACTATAGGCCAAAAAGTAGATCAGCACTGAATTCAAAACAAAACTCTACGTTTAATATTAGATTAATATTAGACCTCACTTCTTGCAACCTGAAATCAGTAATCCAGTCCAGCAATTCAAATGTACAAATGCCGATTAGTTTAACAAATATTTTTTTCTTATGCACGGGTAGTAATTTAGAACATGAATTCAGAGTTTAGTCAAGCCATGGTATTCAGCTGAACCTATCAACCTGCAAAACATCAGTTTAGAATTGATTCTTCATACCTATTACCATCTCAATCATACAAGAGGGAAGTGAAATAAACTACCAAGAAACTAGAGTTATTATTTTCCTTATGATGCTCAAAGAGTTTGCAAGATGAAAAGCATACAAAGCGGAACTGGACACGTAAGACCTAAGAGGCTATTCTGTCACACTGCATTTCACAAAAAGCATCCTCAAGGTTCTTTGATTAAAATGTGGAACAGGCAAAATAAGCAACACTTGTAAGTCTTCATTCATGGAATATCTCTTGTACAGTCTAATGGTTAATCATGTTTCTTCCACAGGATTTTAAAATTAAGTCTTAAGTATCAAATGGAAATTAATAAGCACTTTAAGTAAAGACCAAACAAATATGTAACTATTGAAGTACCACAATATAACAAGTTATCCTGTATTTTACTTCTTTTAAAAATATTTTTCTAAACAAACTAGTGAAAACTCTTAGTTAACAAGGACCACAGAAATACCCAACCAAAATTGTCATTGCTCACTTAACACTAGAAATTCTCCTTAAATGAACCGCAAAACTATACAGAGTACTTGGACCTGAAAATTTCTAATCCCTGCAGAAAATCAGGAAATGGTTCAATCAAATCATACCTGAAGAAATTGGTTGGTTTTCACATGACCCACGTCTCCAGCCTCTACCTGTGCTCTTGCCAGCTTCTCTTCAGTTTCAGTTAGCCAATGACTAAAAATCTTCATGTCAGAATGAAAAAGCTTCCACTTTTCCAAAGATCTGTCAAATCGCCTGCAAGAATAAAAGGAGATGAAATAACTACCTGTTGAAAAAGAAAATAAAATAATAACAATTCTCAGGTTAAATGTGGCGTGATGGTGATGGCATCATCATCATGTATGAACATTTCTAATGGATATTTCAAATGGAAACATTGTAGTACTTCGGAATAGTGAAATTACCATTTAGCATGTGTCACAAAACGGTATCATTGGTTTTTTTTTAATGTTTCCAATTAGTTCTATGGTCAAAACACATTTTAAATTTCCAGCTTTATTAACCCACACCGACTCATATAATAGGTACAATATCCATAGGTCCCAGTGTAACTGGATATACCCCTCTGTTTATTCTAGAATAAAGAAAACACCAGTGGTGATAAAATGGTCCTAATGCACCTTAGTAATTTGCTGTAGCTCCTAACACTGCAAACACTCACTATCAGCTATGTGCTGAGACTATACATTGATTTTTAAATCCTTTTTCAAATGGAAAATAGTTTAAAAAATCTGTGATGCATGTGACCTACCATATCATAACACAAAGGATGAAGAAATAGTAGACAGATTCTTAAATCCTTGCTTCCCAACTTTAGTGTCATGATCCTATTATGATTAAAGTGTTTTTTCTTTCATAGAAATATGAATTGTAATATTACATGTAATACCAATGCAAAAGACTATTTCTGTAGTGTAAACTGCTGCTGTGAAAGACTGCCCAAAAGTATCCCAGGCATATACAACAATTCTGCTCCAGTTGTACTAAGAGAAACTAATTTTGTCTGCCTCTCCAATGGATACAGATGTCCATTTATTACTATTGCAAAGAAAATGCATTTCTCTACAAAGGAATTTCTACTTCCATTGTGTAAAGATACCCTTTATTAAACCCTATTTTCTACATATGTTTCACTGCAATTTCTGTATTTGATGAAGTTATGCAAAAATAAAAATGCCTAAAATACAAGGATGATTGAAACAAAAACAAAAAAAAATAGGGGTTTCTACAATACACAAGGATAAAATCATCCACTACATAAAAGACCATGATCTTGTTTTGTCCAGAGTGACTGATCTTCTGGTTCAAGATCTGTTTGCCTTAGCCATTGTTAAGTACTAAATGATATGAAATAAAACCAGAATTTGGTGGGGTCTTTCTGCTGATAGCCTATGTTGTAAGAAATTCCTGTGTTTTGGATAGTTGTTGAATTGTGATCACTAATCAGAGATTAGCTAGAATGTTTTGTTAGCAGATCATTAAACATGCTACTATTGTGTAGTTTAATAATCCCTCATTGAGGGATTATAATAGGTTTTAGGGTATACTTAAAGGATAAAAACAAAGATTCTCAATTATTTTTCTAGGAACTAATATGGTTCTTTATGGATAAACAATATGATTATTTCAAAGTTAAAGAGTTTAATTCACCAAATAAAATCAAGTTATGATCAGGGAATACAAATCAGCTCTCCAGTGTACTGATGAGTATTTTTTTATGAAAATATGTTTTTTCTCTCTTCTATTGGTTATATATTCCTACATTGTTTTTCACATTTAGAAATCTTTTAATACCACACAGTATGAGGAGTAGTATATCCATTACTAACCATCTACAGAAGGACATACACTTTTCCCTAGACCTCCTTTTCTGGTAAACAAAGCAATATATTATTATGCTGAACACACCCATATAAAGATGCAGTTTTCTTACTTCTAACATACAGAATATGGTAATCTTGTTTGACAAATAAGATACAAAATAGAGTTGAACCAGAAGTGAAACTGAGACTTTGTATTCATTTTGTTGCCTTAACTGTAAGATAGGGAAATATAAGGCATAGAAAACCCCACAACTAGCAATCTATGAGAATGATTTTTTAAAATGTAGAATAGAATTCTATTTATAGAACAGAACAGAAAAAAAGCACATTTGATCACAGGGAGTAGTTGAGAAAAGTATTTCTTGTACTGTTCTACTAGTTGATCATAAGATGCTGAAGGAAAAATAATTAGTATTTAATTAAAACTTTAAAAAACACATTTTAAACTAACAGAGAAGAATTTTCAGAGTCTAAATTCTGCAGAGAATTGTTTTCCTCTCTCTAACTGTGCTTCAACTATTTTTGTTCCTCAAACAGAACTTTATTCATGGGCCCTGAGGTTAATAGTTGCTAAATACCATAACCTTTATTTGATTTAAAACTGAATAGTTACTGCTTAGTCCTACACAGTCCAAGCATGCATTCCAAACCATTATAATAAATGATGTGTTCAGTAAATTTCATTCAAAATGGCACAGACAAGCTATCAGAATAGATCAGATAATCTTTATTCTATTGATTTTAATATGGTTGCCTGCCTGATAAAACCACAGCAAAGAAGGTGTCAGGGCTCAGCACCGTTTGGCCAAATGATCAGTCACGCCATTAACAGTGATGACAGATAAAGATGGAGGAAGATGCACCCTGGGACAAAACAAATCATTCATAACATTGAGAATGCAGAATCTTACTAGTTAAAACTAAAAAAATACTTAAGAAAAAAACCTTTAAGATCAAAGAGTAGCTTATGGAAGGACTTTTCTAAGCCTTTATGGCCTGATAACTTCCCACAGAAGCTGACATAAATCTCTCTGTTCCCTGTAAATTCAAGCTGCAGTCAGTTTTTAGGATATCGTAAAGCTTTATTTAACTTGCATTCTCAGAAATTTCATTCTGGAACCCAGTATCAAGCATCTAAGAAATTTTTAGAAAAGACCAAAAGCAAAATAATCAGTGCACAAAACCTGTGTCTGTTTACGAATGAAAACCAGATACAGATATTTACAGTCATTTCTATGCAGTAGCAGTTGGTGAAGTATTGCTGTTAAGGCATCAAAACAAATACTACAAAATATCTTTCAAGAATACGCACAGCTTATGCACTCAAAATATTTTTGTTGATTACATTAGGGAAAGTATCATTTGAAAACACATTTTACAAAAAAAGTTCTATGGTAATAAAGCATGTCATATACTGCTATAACATCGTATAGCACTGTATCTTTCTTGCATGTTCTCTCCCCCTCATATAGCACGGCCTTCTGATGGCTAGGTATTCTTTTCCACCTCTGGTTTAACATTTGTATCTTCTGCATACGTCTCTCTTTATCAAGCAATACCAAACGGAGAAATCACAGTTTTCAAACCACTGGCTTGAATGTGATCTGCTTTTCATTGCTGTTATGAAACTTGACCACAGCCACAGCAAAGATCTTATATATGTTTAAATTATGTTCAAAGAAATACATTTAGGTTTCTAGTTAATGTTTATGTTTGTTGTGCATAGCTACAGATGAACACAGGAGTTGCTAAATATCTGCTTTATATATGTTACATTTCTCAGCAATATTGTAAACAGGCAGACTATTGATCTGTTAAAAACTGTACTCACTCATCTAACTTATTTATGAGTATGATCATGATCATTTGTCATGCTTATCATATTTTATTTTCCAAAAGGAGTCAAACCACAACTGAAAAGCACGTAATAATATTTTTTTGAACTACATTACTCTAAATAACATGGTGAATCTTATTTTAAAAAATCACCTAGAAAATAAGTTTAAATCCATTGCTTTTGATTCGGTATTGTTTCTAATTTTGGACACTACAATAATATGGCTTTTCTCCTGTTCCTCACAAATCTTCCCAGGCAAAAGGAAGTTTATCAGCAGCTTATATGCAAAATATCAGTAGGAGTTAATACTAGTATCACAGAATTTGCATTCCAACCCTTGCAAATTGGATTTCCCATCACTCTCCATTCTTCCTCACTTTGTTTTGGCTAATAGGAGTTGCAAGGAGAAGAAAAGAGAAAAGTTGCAGAGAGAAGATATGTATATTTAAATCTTAGAAGCTTAAAAACTAGTTCTTGTTGCTCATTTCTTAAAATTACTTGTTAGTCCCGGTGTAATAAGTTTAAACCAATAATAAGCATCAGTATAAAATAGAAGACAAAAAAAACCCTGTTAAAAATCAGTGCTCTTTCAGTCATTAATTGTACTTAAATGCTTTTACAAGGATAAGAGAAAATACAAGTGTTGCTGCAGTGGCAAATGCAGATCCATTTGAAATGGAGTAGAAAGGGAACACCACCACATAGCTTCACGCTCATACTACGGGTTGTTGTACATCACTCACTCCTCTGCTGTACCTAAGTGAGAGCATCCCTTGCTAAATCTGTGTATTAGATCCTTTTACACACAGTACTACTTTAAATAGCTTTCTAAATTTTAAAAACAAAGAGGCTTTTGTTTATTTGTTTGTTTTACCATTTGCAATCCTGTTAACAGGTGGCAAGTTCTAAACCCACAAAAGGGTAAGTCTAATTAACTACAAATGTTGAGCAGCTAAGTTGCTGAAGTCTTGGCACAGTAGAATGCAGATGGTAAAAATTCATAAGTGAATTCATAAAAGAGCAATACTTTGAGGACTACGAAAACTCAGAAAGGCTTTGGCTGTCTAAGGAATCCCCAGGCACACAACAGTAGAGATTAAGAAAGTGTCATTACAGGTTTTGTGATCCACCCTTGCTTGCAGTCAGAGACAAGTCATTGAACTAAAACACCCAAGTATCTATTCATCTGTATCTCCATCTACTTAATCCCTTTCCCTTTGACGGGCATAGATGAAAAAGATGTGGATAGTAGAGGACTATGTAACATTTAGGCAGTTTTTCCTCTTTGATGTGTTCTCCTCTCCTGTTTTTCTTAGCATATTCTCAATAAGATACAAGCAGGGACTTTGAAGCCAAATGTTAGGTCCCATACAGACTCCAGAATAGAATGTGTGACTTGTATACACTGCAAAGGGCAGAAGTATTGTATATGAGCTCTGACACTTCGTAAGGTAGCCTTATTCCTCTAACTTGAGTATGTTAGAGTTGACAAGTGAAAAACAAATGATACGATGGTCTAATTTTTTTTCCATATGCCCTGACACCCCAGCAAGGAAAGTGTTAAGCAATGGCTTGAGGGAACAATTTCCTTTTATCTCATTAGTATATAATGGATTTATTTTGCCTCTGGAAAGCAAGAAGCAAAAAAAAAAAAGCAACCAAAGACGACTGCTGAGGTAATATGCAGTACAATTTACATTAAGTCCTAAAAATATTGGTGCATTCCTTCCTTCAAAGACTCTCTCTACTAAACCTTCAAACTCAACTTGCTATAAGCAAAATTTAATATTCCTTGGTAGCATTGTACATGATATTGCAAAAAAGATTTACAGATGACAATTTGGATATTCTATCAGTGGAACTCTGTACAATGGGAATGAACTTGATGTTTCATGTCCCAGGGCTGCCATTTACAAGAAACCATGCTAAACTGGAAGGAAAGACCTTTAAATACAGAGAAGTCACAAACATGAGATAGGATGCAAAAGGATATTACTATGTTGTAGACCAAATCTTAATTTTGCATCTGTGTTTCAATTAATTCCTTGATATTTTGATAACTTTCTTTGATAAACTATGATACCCACTTCTATACTCTCATCTTTAGCAAAATTTCACAGCCAGCTGGTCTACTTAAAAAAAAAACAAACCTCTTCTTTATAAAATTTCCTAAAAGTCATAATTTATGTCATGGAATTTATGGTTAGAGACATACGCTCTCATCCATCATATTGGAAACACATTTAGTAAGCTTTTATTTCTATACTGTTGCTAAAAAATGTACTGTAGGATTATGCTAATACTAACCTACAAATTATGCAATTTTGTCAGCTTGATTCAGCACAATTAGCACCTTGTAAAAATACACAAAACATCAAAGTAGTATAAATAATTCTGTATTAGTATGTGAAAGCCTTAACTTTAATACTTAAGGCCATTCTTACAGATAATAAAACATGAAAACTTGTTTTTGTCAAGCAACTTCTACAATAAAATTGCTTAAAGAAACAGCTAACCCATTTTCAGAGGTCTGGTGTTTTCATTTTACTTCACAGCAATTCATACCTTTTGAGTGCCTAATTTATATTTAATTTACAGTCCCTCTCTGCATTTGAGTGATTGTCTCATTTTAGACACCGCTACATCTAGATTGTGCTCCCAGGTATTGCTGCAGGTCCTTTCTTGGACAAGACTCAGCTGTACATATTCTAGTCACACCCCTTTATTCTGCCTTTCAGCCACAAAATAGCAAAGGATCAGAAATAAAAAATAAACTGCAATCAAAATAACCATAACAATGCCATCCATCATTCAAAAATGTAATTTCTCTCCTCTTTCTAGACAGTAGATTCTGCAGCATTACATATAAATAAAAAAAAATATAAATTACAATTATGTTATAAACATTTTTATAACTTGAATTGTATTGATTGTATTATTTTTCTTTCCCCAGTTGTCTGCAACTCAATTTCCCATCACACTGTTACTGATGTCATACCATTCAGTGTCAATCACTGTAACAAAGACAATGATAATTAAATTGACTATGAATAAGCAAGATCATGTCATTCATTGTTGGGTTTTAGACATATAAATTCATTTTTATGAAGCATGAGATACCAATAAACTTAATAACCATTTACAATTAATAATTATACAAAAAACTCCATTGGGTTCTAATGGATGTCATGTATCAATAGTGTAAAAAGAAATACTCAATATACTTTGTAGAACTTACATTCTTCTTTCATACTAAATGAGGTTATTTACTATGAGTAGGAACTTCAACTTCAAAATTCACCTTTTTTTCTTCATAAAAAGTTTTCCTTCATCAGAACAGAAAAGAAATTATGTATTTTTGAGAATTTTGATTAGACACCTGGATTAAAAGCAGGCAACAACTTTTCCCTAGAGAAAATAAGGAAGTACTTGATTAATTGTGACCTAGGTGAGGGAGTAGCATATTGCTTTGGTAAAGTCCAGCTATGTGATGAGAAATGACTGTGAGAAACCTCATTTGAGTTTTCTGTCCAGGCTTCAGAGCCATATTTAAGGTCAAGCCCTGACCTGGGCTACTCTGTGGGTAAATCCACAGCCACTCTGCTGACTGTACTCAGTCTGGCTCTGCTTACCACCTCCAGGCATAGCAGGACTACTGAGAGAGGTCCCTACCTGCAGCCCCCTACCCCGGCCTGGCTGTGCCCTGACACTCTCAAGCATCCCTTCTGCACAGCTCCAGAGCCTAATGCCTCAAATGGCCTATGTGCTGCTGTTTAAACAACACACTGAGCAAATATCTCCACTGCTCTTCAAGATCCCACCACCTGTGACTGCAGGATGGCAGCTGGAAGGTGGGGCACTCGGCACAGAGGACACAGGAGTCCGCCAAGGGGGTTTAACCTGCGTAGCCTGCCCAGTTGCACCTGCATCCCACAGACTAGGTGCCCATTTAGTACTGGACTGCATTAGATAGGCTTCCAGGGAGCGTCTCTTTCAGTTTGGTTTTATATGAATAGAATCCAGTTTGTGTACTTTTCAGTGTAAGACATTGCACAGCAAGCAGGAGAACCCAACCCAGATAAAATTATTTGCAGATAGTTCTAAGTCAATACCATGAAACCCAGCAACACCTACTGGCACCTAGGTTTTGTTACTGAACACATGGCGTTTTCCAACGTAGTGCATTTGCCTGGTAGATTACAAGCATAGTCTCAGCTCTGTTCTACTTTCAAGTGCTTGCTTTCTGGTTTAGGTGTAAGTGTAATGAGATACATAATATTTAACTTAGAATAATCTTATAAAAATTGAATGTGTTCTAAATTGTAAGATTAAATTAATAAAACAACAACTATAGTTTCTATTGCTTGGACACAGAAACAGATGCAAGTCACAGAATTTGAGAGAACTGACAAGTCATACAAAGTTAGAGGAAACCAGATCTCACAAATTCCCCAAATTACCATAATAATAAGTCAGTGAATTTGTGTCTCAGAGCATAAGTATGTTTAACACAATATTGGAGGTATATATTACAGTATGTCCCCACAGTACTCCCCTGTAATTACTACAAAGTGCTTAAATCCTATGATTTCCATAACAGAATTCTTAGTTCAATCTGTAATAACACATGATTTATCCTCCAGAACTGTCCTGTTTAATTCTCTATATCCACTGCCTACCTCAAAATCACCCTAAAATGATGGTTTACAGCAGGAGGAATAACAGAAAACTGACGATACCAGTTAATACCAGCTGTTGACTCCCTGAGCCTGAAAGGTGTTATTTATCCCATTCAAGGAGTGGCAGATTTGTACAGAAATATATATACTGGCATAAGAAATTCGACTTCCTCGTTTCACTGAAAACCATAGTAACAACAGAGTACTTCGCATTACTTTCTTAAAATATTGACATCTATATTTGCACTAGGTATTTTTAACCCTTGGTTTTTTTCAGTCAGTTAAAATATTTTTGATAAGTGATTGATTTTTTAAATAAGTTTATGGTGCAACTTAATTTAAAGCAACTTTTCCTTTCCACTCGGAGAATTCATTTGAGATAAGAAACTTAAGTTTGCTGTCACTAGGTAAGAGTAGTATATAATAAACAGTTCCATTTTTCTGAATGTAAAGGTTGATGGATGTCACAGAAATGATAGGAATGGGAAAAGCAGAGAAAATTATATTAATACAAGAGAGCATGCATGATACAGCTAACAAGGAGAAAATACTTCTGACTCATAAAAAGCCTGTTTGGATAAAAGAGTTTACAGTATCTTTTCCATGTTTAGCAAAAATATCTTAATTAATTCTGATATCAGAAAAACAAACCAACCCTTTACTATACACAGAAAGCATATTTTTCAGTACCATTAACTCTTGATAAGTATTTTTTAGAGTGATGACACTTGAAAACTTGGTTTTGACCTTTTACTTCTGGGAATGATCATCTATTAAATAAAGTATTTGCAATATTTGGGATAAACAGGAAAAACAGTGCATTTTGTAGAAAAGTAGCTGAATAGTAAAGGTTACCGTAACATTGGCAACTATTACCATCAAAAAACTCAAAATATTAAATGGAGTGGTTATGAGGTATTTCAAAGATATACATATATACAAATATATATTATGTATATATGATAATTCGATGTATTAATTTACAAAAATCAATGATCAGATTATTATGCATATTAGTCTTGTGACTAATAAAAAACCTTAGACGCTGGTGATTATAACTTATCAAGCTAGAAGTTCTTACTTCATGAATAAATATGAAAACCCATTTTGGCTAGCACATATAATTGTACTACTGGCAATATGGAGAATTTGAACAATGTGCAGCTGTCTAAAAGAGTCAATATCAGGAAGTTATTATCTATATTCTGAATTACATGAAGTAGAGAAAAGGCTGCTTAGCAACTTTATAACTCAGAGAAAAATAGAAGAATAATTGCTTTCACTCTTCCTGTAAAATTATGAAGATAGAGACTAAAGATCCATGGAAAGTGCCTACATGTTATTATAAGCCTAATGAACATTTGCATTCTCATTTATTTTCAAGTTAATGTAATATACTGCTAGAAAACTACAACCGTCTAATGGCAAAACCCATGCATTCTTCGGTGACTTGGAAATATATTTGCTTATGATAATCTCATTTCCTCTTTATGTTGTTAATTTGGAGCATGTTCACATGGATACATTTTCTGGATTGCATAATTGTGTAACTCAAAGTAATAAAGCTGTAAAAAATATTTAATTTCTACACTGATTTAGTAGCAAAATTCATTCCCTTCAGTTTTTTTCCAGGATTAACTCTATGCATCTCTTTGGCAAGTGGTGTCTGAATATATGGTCCACACAGTAAGGAATATCAAATGTATTTTCAGAGATGCCTGCCATTATCAATTATGGTAGCTTACTACTGATTTTAGGCATAATTATTGTTGTATTCTTTTGAGCGGTTATTTACCAGGTTTTCACATTCTGGCAGCCAGGGTAGCATGGATGTCCAGAAATTCCTGATGAATAGCTACAGTGTCTACATGGATCAAATTTATTGCATATGGACAGCATATGTTGCAGTGGCACCTTGACCCCAGGTTCAAGATCTTCTAACTGAAAAACCGGCATGTAGACACACAAGGTCAAGCTGAGAGGTAAGAAATAGGTGTCCTTATAAGCTCAGCCATCCTGACTATGTGATTTGTAAGATTATAATTTGACAGATTAGAATTTATTAAATTTGTTAAATTATGATTTGGCAAATAGATTAATTTAAGATTAGTTCCTCCCCATCCTTTCCTTCTCACTTGTCTGCTGCAAAAAAGAACAGAACTGTCAGGCTGTTGACAGGTGGGACATGAAGGAGGGGTATATAGATAGAGGTGCAATGAGCATTTTTCCCCAGAAACAGAACAGTCCACATCATTAATAGTTTATGATACTTGAGTACTATAAGCACTATTTTAGTACTTATGAGTACTAAAAAAGAGGCACAAAATACCATGTTTTACATTAAATGATTCAGAAACAGGACTCATGTTATCCAGCATTACACATATGTAGACTATATTTTGTATTTAATATGCATATGTCAGGTATACTAAACCAGACTCGGTATAAATGTCCATACTTTGCCACTGCTATCGTGATCTAACTTAATAAAACTTATTTAACTTCTTTGTAAATAAACTAACCAAATAGAAGTGCTGTATGAAGCTATACAGAATCTTTGTAGTGCGTATTTAACTGCGTCAAATTTTCCATCAGTGAAGTATGAAGTTTTCATACCTACTTCGGTATGGAAATTCACAGCTATAAATATTTTCAGTATTTTATCATAGGAGAAAGCTTCGGGTGCTTTATTAGGATAAAGAGTTGGGCAGCATGATGGAGTTGCCCATGTTTTAAACATGCAAACATGGTCATGTTTTGCACATACTGAGTTTGCACATACTGAGTTTGGAAGTGTGTCTACAGCAACAAGAGCATTAGGGACTTTATCACCACTCTGTGGCATGCAAAACAATTAATCAAGCACTATGAGAGATTAAGCCCAGGAACATTTACGGAATGATGTATATCTGGACAATTTATTTCTGCAGCTGCAGCCCCTGGAGGCTATAGCTTGTTTAGTGTCATAAAAAAAACCCTGAGAACTCTTTCTAGGAAAATTCTTCAGGATCCACCACAAGAATTTTAAATGTTATTGTACACAGGATTATATTTAATTTAATTTAATGCAGATCTTTTAATTTCAAAAAAAAAAAAAACAAACCAAAGAGTTTGGAATTTGAAAATAAATCTTCCCATAAAGTCTGTACTTTTTCTCAAAACACAATAATTAGATAGCTTGCACTGCAGCAACATTCACTGCTTCATCAACTTTACAGAAAAGAAAATCTTGGCATGAAAGAATACTGAAGCAGTGAGCAACACATAGGGGAAGAAGTGATAGTATTTCTACTGGAATAATACAAACTTCTCTATTCCAATACTGGTCCTCTTTGTTAGAAGAAAGTAATGCCTTCTATAATTCTTAATATTTAGCACAATGAACAACTCAGCTTTCACAGGAAAAAAATGTAGTGCTCTTAAGAATAAGGTACAACTGAAAAGTGCGGATTTGCAAAAGGGACTAAAGAGGCTTTAATTTCCCTGACCTTATCAATCATATTTCCCACCTTACCCTGTGGCTGACATCTCAGGGGTTTCCAGCCTATCAACACATTTTTTTTCAGCTCTTTAGATCTCTTGCAGATACATGAGTTAGAAAGAAAGGGCAGTCTAGGCAGCAGTCAGAAAGAAACGACAGCATCTCCCTAAAAGACTACCCAACACCACAACCCTATTTACAGCACATCACCTACCAGTGGCTGCAAAAGAATCATCAATGCTCCTAAAGCTTCTTAATCAATAATTTCAAAATATCTTTATATTTTGCTTAGAGTTTGCAGAACTGCAGTTCTATGGCACAAACTTACTTATCAGTAGAAACAGAAAATAGATTCTCGCAAAAAGATTTTGAGGTTCCCCCTTCTGCAGCACTAAAGAAAGTCTTGAAAATCTCTTCTTGCTTAGCAGAGTAAGCAGTTAACTGCATTGAAAGCTCCTGCAATTGGTTCTCCACAGATACTTTATTCCCCTTCCTTCTGTAACTAGGAAACACAAAGCTGTAGTCCCCTGAGGATAGAACAGGAACAGCAAAATAGCTCTTCTAAGCTACAGTAACCTCCCCTTTTGGGGAGGGGAAGAGCTATACCATTCCATTTAAAAGATGACAGTCAGCTTGATTTTTCCAAAAAGAAAACCCTTGAAGTAGTTTAAAAAAGGCTTCTGGTCTCCTGCCAGTTCCTGGGGATCAATGCAGTTTTCTCCCATTCATACAATCTCTCCCAAATTGTATGGGAAAAGACAAGCGAAGTTCTTTAACTAGGGAAGAACATGTCTATTTGATCAAGTAGTAGTAAGCTTTATTTTTAGTTCTCCCAGCCCTAATTATTTCTGGCTCAGTACCAGGTAAATCTAGTGATTGTCATAGGTACATTCCAGCATCAGCAAAGAACTGTTCTGATCTTAATGGGGCTTCTGCAGTAAAGTATCTGTACAAAATGGACTGAGTATGTAAACACAAATAAAAATACCCAGTCGCCCCAAGATCGGCCTAATATTTCTTAGAGAAATCTTACTTCCATTGTTCCTTTAACAATAGAACGTCAAGTAAGTAGATTGAAATTCTAAGAAAATGGTGTTCAAAATTCAAAAGTTATGGCTATTACTTAAAAAAAAAAGCAGAGCAGGTGTTTAACTTACTTCAAATTAGGCCAAAAGAAAAGGTGCTTCTCATTTGAAGACAAATAAAAAATAAAGGGAAGGAGATGAAAGATAGGAGAAATCCTATGGCTTTCTGTGCTAGCCAAGGAAAGACTCAATAAACAAGCTGTAGAAGAACAAAAAAAAATCTTTCTTATTTTTTGGACATTATCCCTAGGGAAAAGCCTACTTACCTATGCTTTGATTCCTTTACATGGCAAACATCTCAAGGCTTCACATCAGAGGGTTTTACTAGACGGAATTACATCTTTGTATTACATGGTTCTGTAATTAATTTATTTTATTTACTATAAATATGTCTCAGTAGAAAACGGGACGGCAGAGGGAGCTGTGTATTAGTAGAAATCATGCAGAACACACCATTTCTACTACTTACTTACAATATCGAGAGTATTAAAATGAGAATCCCCAAAATAATATTTAATCCTAATTGTTAGATTTTTCATTGCCACAAGTAAAATATTCTTAACATCTGCTATGTAACTTTGAATAATTCTGTGGTATCATATATTATTCCTATGAGCAATTTAATTCAACAGCTGTCTCCATCCAACAGTTTAGCTGCATATGTGCAATATATAGGTAGACTGGTCTGTATATATATATATATATAAAGGCTTTTTATTCAGGTTTTCAATGTATTTCAGTATATATTGGTATATATCGATGACTTAACTGTATAACTTCCATTTCAAAACATACTCGAAGCACAAAAATGCTGACTAGAGAAAATGTTTACATACAGGGATTATTACATCACTGTAGCCAAGGTTTTTTTGTGCTTTTTACCACTATGTGTCAAAAACCAGTGATGCAATAAGAGCCCAGGACTAAAATTCAGACATGCCATTCAGAAGCTGTGTATCACTCCGGATGAATAACCTTTTATTTTTTTTTTTTACTGAATTGGTACTAATGTAAAACCTAACTGCAAAAGATTTGCGCAGATGGAGTGTAAGAATAAATCTGGTTTACCACTGTAAAGGCTGAGGTGGCTGGGTGCTGGGTGGCAGCCAGGGTGGACATATGTTGTGCAGCCTTCCACCTTTGCTAGTCACACAGAAATAGCCCATCTGCAGTAGATCTGCTGCTTGTCAGGCAGTCAGTTACACCAAGGGTTATGTAACTTAGTAATGTATGGATGTTTGGGAAAATGGTAAAAATTAAATAAAAAATAGTAGAGCTTTTCAAATTCACTTGTCTAGTGATGACCCTCATAGCTTTAATGCTTTAGGCTGTAGTCAGGCTTTGACTTTCTTCATTAGTCACTAGGCTCAGGGAGTAGCAGCATGAACACTCACAGGCACCTTTTTTCAAACACTCACAAAGGAAAAAAAAAAGGTAAACCAAAGTTTCTAAGGCAGCAGCTGAGCTGGAACCACTGAAGAGTTCTAGGGCGTCACAGGCATCACAGGTCTTACCAGTTCTGACTAGCCTCACTGGGACTCACATTCCTGTCCGTGAGCCCCATCCTAGATGATATGGACCTTGGAGCTATGGTATAGGTAGCTTGTCACCTGGAAGGACCTCTTGTCTCCACTCCTGGATGAACCCCTGGCCTTGTCTCTTGGATGAACTTTGGACCAATGTTGTAGCTTTGTTTCCAGACCTGCCTCTGGCCTTGTCTTCTTTGTTTCCTTACTAGGCTGCCTGGGTGAACAGCGGTCCTGGTTCATCCATTTTTGCCTCAGCTAGGACTATTTATGCACTCTTCTACCACATCCACCTCTACCCACTTGGGTCAGATGCTGTAGTACTGTGCCCCACTAAAGGCGCTGCAGGTACTAGGGTAACTCTTGATTCTTGGCTTGTCCTCTCTTGCGGAAGAGTCCTGTTCCTGCTGCTACCTGGCAGAACATCTAACCTACAGTAATACTGTATAAATATTGACCAGTTGTGCAATGCAAAAAGTTTCATGACTATACCTTGTTTTAGCACATCTGTTGCAATCAGGAATTTCTGTTAATATCATAAATATGATATGTTATGTATACAAATATACTGTAAATCTACATCTATGAAGTTAGTTCAATGCAACAAAAGTAAAAATAGGTCTGCTATGACCATCTACTACTGTAGTTGTAAACTCAGTGACTTCAGTATCAAGGATAAGCTGAGACAGACCACTCTGCTCCTTGTTTTAGCTTCTGATGTCAGGAATCTGAAAAATGTCATTAGATTCTTGTTCTCATGTACCTGTTATAGGAAGACGAAGTTGCACTTTGTTCTTAGGCTAAGCAATCATCAGCCTTGAGGTCATGTTTAGCTAATTAGTTGTTTAGATGAATTTGTATACCTCATATCCTTTACAAATCTTACTGACAGTAGTACAAAGAATACCGTTGGGCAGTTTTAGAAATACCAGATGTCCAAAATAGCTACGCATTAATGACAATTTTTTTTTGTTTACTCACTCATCTCATTCCTTAGGACCAAAACAGAGTATAACAAAGCTATGCTGTTAGCCTTTGGTGTTCTTCCTCTGTAACAGGTAAGGAATCTGAATTATTTTATCAGCTCGGCACTCTATCATTTAGCCTAGCTGGTGAGGAACACTGATTGCATCCCAGCATTTACATAGGTGATAATAATTAAAAACAGTATTCAAAAAAAAAGAAAAGAAAAAGGAAGAATAGAATTAGCTTATCTGCCTCACTGTTTTGGGCAAGACAGAAATGGTGTTCAAAAGTTATAAATAAAAGAGAGAGATAATTTTAGAGAGTTATACTGCATAATCCACTGTTTAATGATGAGAGAACTCAAAGTTAAGGCAGAGAATAATCTTTACACGTGCTTTGATCAAAGCTACAAGTTCATACAATAAAAAAATCTTCAATAATGATAAATCCTAGAAAGCTACAAGGTGTTCATAGATTTTATTTTTCACCAAAAATTATCTTCTCCTACTCTATTCATGGACAAAACTTATTCATGATTGCAAAAGCATGCACACCTCAGAAGTCAAATGTGTGGTAATCTTCATAAGAAATGTGCACCTCCTCTGTCTCCGTCAGAACCTTGGAGAGAGCAGAGAGGCCAGAGTATGCTCCCAGAGTCACAAGTTATGCTAGCATGAAGGGCAAGCTGAACAAAGAATGCCATTCCCAGCTTTAGTCTCACTTTTCTCTCTTCCATTTAAGCACGGGGAGAGATCAAAGGTAGTTCGCTAAGTTGTCCCAATGGCTAAAATATAAATCTTGATATATATAATTTCTGCTTGGTATATTATACAGTACTTCGATGATGGCGAGTATGCTCTGTATTTCTGTTTCAACATTCATAGCAGATACTCTCAATGTTACCTATTCCACCCTTCTATGTTATTATGCCAGTCTCTTCCTTGCTTTAGCTACTTTAAAGGAGGATGACTAGACTAGAGAGTTAACAGTAACCAGTTACTGAAATGACCTGAGTTGGTGAAGAAAAAAAAATATGGTGGCTGTGATTAGTTCCTATTCTGTCTTTCACCAGACAAGACACTAAGGGTAAATCCAGGTGGGAACTGACTTGGAGATTCACGTTGACTGATAATTTTTTTATATAAATGTTTTCATATATGACTGAACACTATTGATCCACAGACCATGAATTGAGATAAAAGCTTGTTGCAAAATGATTTCTATCTCTTTCTGAAGTCATGAGTTCTCATTCTCTTTTCCTACTAGTTTTATAGCATTCTGACTTACAGGCCATGAGAAAGAGAAAAATCAGCATTAGAAGCACAGAGAGCAAGTAGTTACCAAGCCCTTGTATTTTCTTGCCATGGAACCACAGATCTCTCCCTCTTAGTCTAGTATGGACAACTGCCCTCTCATTTTCACAAAGGAAACTAATAAACCACCCAATCACACAGGTATTGTTTACAAATCTGTCTGCATATCCAGAACTGATTGAAGAACTGATGCCAAAATTGCATCATGAACCGTTCAGTAAGTGCTGTTGACGCTACAGTATGTGATTACTCTAAGGTAGAATTGTACTCAATGTACACATACTTCCTGAAAGTTTCATAGTTTAGAAAAAGAGATGTTTGAGAATTGCATCAATTTTCTTCTCCTTATTTCTTTTTTTCAGTTTTAAGAAAAGAGTTAAAAAGGATAAAGGGGAAATGTCACATATCATTCTTTCTTTGTGCGTCAATTACTTACTTTTATTATCATTCAAAAAACTTACCTTATTTTTATTTTGAATGAAAAATTTGAGAAAGAAACTACACAGCTTCAGAGACTGGAAATGGTGACTATAGCAGTGCATTACACACATCGTTAGTGGATTTATGGGATGGATAACAAACAAATTTGCTAATAAATTCATGTCTACATATGTTCCTCTCTTAGCAGTATCAAAACACTTTTTCTCAAGGTGCTTTCATATTTTTCCATCCTAGCTCCTTCTAATCTTATCTATCTGGGAATCCCTCCTATGTCTGGCAGAACTTTGAAAGCTCCTTTGCAATTAAGGGATCTTGCTTGACAACTTTCCTATTCATGCTCTTGCTTGGCTTTTTGGTAATTCTCTTGGGAGAGAAAATACAAGATGGGTTATCAGACTTCCAGAAAAGGAAGCATAATATTTCTCCATTCCCCGACTATCCTCCTCTCTACAACTTCATGCTTTGCCATTAGGGTTTCCCTCGCTTTCAGGAAGGCTTTTGTTTCCTAGTCTCTTAGTAGAAAAGGCTTTTAAGTAGGAAAACCTATGAAGCAATTACAGCAAAAGTATTGTGTTCCTGAACTGGAAATTCCACAATTCCCAGGATATTCTGACATTTGAAAAATTATTGTCTGGCAGAAAAGATGAGCTCATATATGTACATATTCCCAGTACAGATAATTCAAAAATCTTGTTTTGAGACATATCAAAGGAGCTGAGTGGCCCCTGGTGAGCAGACATGTGAGAGAATTCCAGCTTGTCAGATTCCTTCAGTCTATATTCTAAGGTTATATTTAGGACCACCAAGCTTCCTTGTGGAAGATGACATCAGTTCATAGGATCATACAATCATAGAATCTTCCGGTTGGAAAAGCCCTTTGAGATCATCGAGTCCAACCGCACCCATCATCTTGTAAAACATGTCCCTCAGAAACTCATCTACCCCTTTTTTAAACACCTCCAGGGATGGTGACTCAACCACCTCCCTGGGCAGATGTTCCAGTGCCTGATCGCCCTTTCGGTAAAGAAATTCTTCCTAATATCTAGTCTGAATCTCCCCTGGTGCAACTTATGGCCATTACCCCTTGTCCTGTCACCTGTCACTTGAGAAAAGAGATCAACACTCACTCTGTCACAGCCTCCTTTCAAGCAGCTATAGGCAGTGATGAGGTCTACCCTCAGCCTTCTCCAAGCTAAACCACCCCAGTTCCCTCAGCCGCTCCTTGTAGGTCTCGTTCTCCAGCCCCTACACCAGCCTCATCGCCCTTCTTTGGACGCGCTCCAACACCTCAATGTCTTTCTTGTAGTGAGGGGCCAAAAACTGAACGCAGGACTCAAGGTGTGGCCTCACCAGTGCTGAATACAGGTGAACAATCACTTCCCTGGTCCTGCTGGCCACGCTGTTTTTGATACAGGCCAAGATGCCATTGGCCTTTTTGGTCACCTGGGCACACTGCTGGCTCATATTCAGCTGGCTGTCAACCAACCCACCCGGGTCCTTCTCCTCCAGGCAGCTCTCCAGCCAGTCTTCCCCAAGCCTGTAACGCTGCATGGGGTTGTTTTGTCCTAGATGCAGGACTCGGCATTTGGTTTTGTTAAACCTCATCCCGTTGGTCTCAGTCCATCGATCCACCCTGTCCAGATCTCTTTGCAGTGTCTCCGTTCCTTCAAGCAGATCAACACTGCCACCCAATTTGATGTCATCTGCAAACTTGCGAAGGGTGCACTTGATCCCTTCATCCAGATCATTAATAAAGATATTGAACAGGACTGGACCGAGCACTGAACCCTGGGGAACACCACTTGTGACCGGCCTCCAACTGGATTTAACCCCATTTACCACTGCTCTTTGGGCCCGGCCATCCAGCCAAATTTTTAGGATGCATAAAGACTTGTGGAACTGACAAAATAATTATGTATTAAAATTGGAAAGAAGAGACACAGTTTAACTAGCATCACTATTGTGCCAGAGGATTTAAAGACTGTAAAGAGAATTTTTGGTCTGTTTAGTACACTGCAGGAACAAAGACACTCTCATGGTTATTAGAGGCATTTATTTCTAGGCTTGCAGACTCCCATAGTGTCTACTACAGAGTATCAATTCAGAAATGCAGTAACATTTGCTCCTTTCTGTTATTGGCAAACTACAGTGCTTGTCATTAATCACCCTGACAAAATGGAAATGCAGCATTATTCTGTTAAGTATTTCTGACTTCTGTTTTTTCAGTGACCTACCATGTTGTCAAGTGCTGTAAACACAAAGTACACAGTTGTCTGTAGTGAAAAAGAAACAAAAAGAAAAACATTTAAAGAATCATAATTAAAATGTATTTGAGCTTGGGTATCTGTGTTGGATCTTTAAGTTTTCTGACTTAATTTTCTTGCTTGATTATATTAGAACAATGATATATTAACTGTAAAATACTACCCAGTTGTTCAACTGTTTACAAAAATCAGGAATATTTTGTTCCATGATAAAAAAAAAACCAACGTAAATTCTTAATCTCACCACTTCTACACTGAAATCAGACGGAAAATAGAAATAAGTCCAGGAGGATGAAAACCACTTAAAAAGTCCAGAGAAAAAGATTCATGTAACCATAGGTGTCTGGGCTATATTTTTGTTGTACATGAAGGTTCGTGAATCTGAGAGGAAAAGGAATAACTCAATGATTCCCCAGGTTTACGTTTAATCTCAGTTTCCAGCTAGTCAGAGGGTATCTTGTATTCTGACATAACGAGAAAATACACTGGAAAGAAGGAAAAGGCAATTTTCGCATTATTTTGCTTTGCACACCACTGAGAGCACTTTCATTGCAAAACTGCCCCCTAGTGGGGGTCCCACAATGGTCCCTCGGTGTTTTACACGGGGACCAAGCAACTTTTCTGCAGTGCAGTTCTCTGCTGTGCCTAATCCTGCCTTAGAGACTACAGCTTCTCAAATACAACATGCAGAAAGGGCGGGTGGGGAATAGAAAGATTGAAAAAAAAGAAGAAAAAAACCCAAGCCCTGTAAGTGAATACTGTAATATTTTCTAAAGCAGGAAATAATCCACAACACATCTAGCCTGACAATGATTTCTCTACTCATTAAAATGAAAATAATTTCCAAACACTTCGGATTTCACACACCTACTGTCACAGTATCTCAGCCCCTCTGTATGCTCATAAAGATGGTACTTGAAAGAAATAGTGGTTTATGGGTAAAAATCTGTGATGGAATGTAAAGCTCTCTTCTTGGCAAATCAGAATATTTCTATCTGATCTTAGGTGTTTGAATATGAGAGCTGTTACAGACTTATTTATAAAACTGGAATAATATATTTTTTTTTACTGTCTTGTGAGTTTATTTACCCAGACTTGCAAGGGAAACTAAATAAGAGGCTAATAAAACAATATAGGGAATTAAATTAAGAACATGTAAGACAGCTCCCATTATTGCTTATGATAGCTTTGCATGACACCATTAACCATATGACACCTGAATAGAAATGTCTTCTGTTACACAGCCAGAAAACATTACTGACTATTTTGTCAGAGAGCAGTAGTGAAGAGTGAATATAATGGGTCATGAAAGAGCAATGTGCCTGGAATGGCCCTACAATATCGTGCCTTAAAACTTAAATTGCAAAACATGTACCATTTAGAAAGACATGAGAGTAAAACCTTACAAAAAGGAAGACTTTGGCACTGAAATACCAAAATATTCAAATATTATCTTGATGGCTTTTAAAAAACTCTTATTTGGCAAAGCCTTCAAATCATTTTGATTTTTTCTTAGTACTACATAAAAAGAAATTACAATTACTGTATTTTACATGCTAAAATAATATATAAAGCCTAAACACTGAAGCATGGTAATTGAGATTTTAACAAAAAGGATTGATAATTAAACATTTTTCCTGGCCTATACCCCAAAACTATTAATTTCTTGAGCTAATGAGTTCAGAATTTTTACTGCTTCAGAATGCAATGACAATTCCGGAAGTTGAAATTTATTGCTTTTGTCAGCAGTCTATTTTCTGCTTTTTTCAAAATCAAGGTGACAATTTTATCACAGAATCCTATCATAGAATCATAGAAGGGTTTGGATTGGAAGGGACCTTAAAGATCATCTATTTCTAACCCCCTCGCCATGGGCAGGGACACTTTCCACTAGATCAGGTTGCTCATAGCCTCATCCAGCCTGGCTTTGAACACCTTCAGAGAGGGGCATCCACAACTTCTCTGGGCAACCCGTTCCAGTGCCTCATCACAGTATCACAAGGTTGGAAAAGACCTTTGAGATCATTGAGTCCAGCCTATGATCCAACACCAACACCTACTCATCATCTAAACCATGGCACTAAGCGCCTCATCCAATCGGCCTTTAAACACCTCCAGAGACGATGACTCCACCACCTCCCTGGGCAGCGCATTCCAATGGCCAATCACCCTTTCGGTGAAGAATTTTTTCCTAATATCAAGCCTCATATTGAAGAATTTAACCTAAATCTACCCTCTTTGAGTTTAAAGCCATTATCCCTTGTCCTATCAAAACAGGCGCCGCTAACACAAATGTCCTTATCATTCTCATAGGCCCCTGTTAAGTATTGAAAGGCTGCAATAAGGTCTCCTGAGAGTCTTCTGTTCTTCGACCAGCCTGTATTATTGCTAGGGATTGCCCCGACTCATGTGCATATTGAAAGCTTTGAATGCACCTAAATTTCTGCATACAGTTCTGAGTAAATGGATGAAATCTGTGACAGCTGCAGACTAAATACTAAATTCACAAATCCCAGTCATCTGAATTCTTTAAAATGTGCTGGTTTATTCTAAACAACCATTGAAAGTATGAACATGTGGTGGTTTTTTTTCTCCGGGAACAGAAACATAAGCTTTTCCTTTCCCGTGGAATATATACCACAAATTGTTGATTTTATGGCTGTTCAATGAATATTTAGAATATTCTTCATCTGCATTTTCCTTATATTTTGCTTTTCAGTAACTATACTACCAGACAAAACACACAACTACTGATAGGATATTTTGTTCTTCAATGTATTCTCTCATATTAATTGTAGAAAATAAATTTTCGTATTATCAAATCACTCTATAGTCCACAGGAATTATTTCTAAAAAGATAAAAGATTATTGTGAGGTACTGACTGATGGACTCACAGGACTCGTCACTCTTCATATTTGTATTTATGCAGAGTACTGAAAATAATATGGGGATAAGGCAGAAATTCAGTTCAAGAAGTTAGGATCACTATAAAAGACGAAAAGGGAATAGTGAAATAGACAAATCTCTTTTTGGCTAGAAAATAGCACAAGCCACTCCTTTCTTAGGCTGGCATTAAAAGCTGCATATGCAAATGCTTAACTTTAAGCCAACAAGGCCAACTTACACATCTGATATGTTTGGAGGTTTCAATTCAAGCTCTCTCTGGTGCAGTAGACTAAATGCTCAGTTGCAGCTGAAGTACATTAAGTGTGTTCCTGGAACATATCTTTGGAATTTGTTTAATCCACCAGGAATCCAATTCAGCTGCTCCAAGAGCCTTTCTTAGCATGAATTAAATCATGGTGGGGACAATCAGATCAGTTTCAAAAGTTCTTTTCTGATCTGAACTAAAGAAGTAACGCATCAGGTGCAACACTTTAAGGCCTCCTATTGCCCAGGAACACCCTTCTAGTAGTGCTCTTAAGCCTTATAACTCAAGACTAAGCTTGCAAAAACACTCAGAGAGCTAAGCTTTACGGCACCCAAGTGCTATGCATACATATGTTTTAACCTGAAACCACTATACTTCTAGTTCTTGTTTGGCAGAATAAAATGCTGCATCTGTCAAGAAAATCTGGACCATGAGCTTTATGAACAGTTTTCTTCACCCTTTCTGTCTCAAAATAGTTCCAAATATGACTCCAATGTCTCTCAATCTGAGTCAGCAAAAATGATCCAATTAAAGCAGTTTCATACATCCATACACTTACATACACACAGGTATGTGTACAGAGGATTCAATTTATAGCAATACACATTATAATTAGGAAGGGAAATTTATGGCTAAGAAAAGCAATCCTGTAGCCAGACATAACACCTTACAGTAATAGCTAACAAAATAGGTAGAAGGGAACACTTTGTTGAACAATGGAGGAAAATCAAACAGTATTGCTTCTATAATTTTACTAAGTAGAACTGACAGTAAAGAATTCACATGTTAAATAAAATGTTTCCGTGTGAAGTAAAATGATGACGAAAAGGAAGACCTGGAAGATATTTCCGAAAATCTGCATAGTTAGAAATGACATTCACAGGTTTTGGTTTGTTAAGAAGCAGATGCATGCTCTTCTGAAGCACTTTTTAAATCTTTAAAAAATCAAGAAATATAATCTTTGTGAAATAAGATGGGAAGATACCTCGGGACTTCTGATTATTAACATATTCTAGAGGTCTATATAAAGCAGATTCTAGACAGAGACTGCAGAAAATATTACTGATGAATGAATAAGACTTCAGATGTCTTAAGAGGGGCATACTTGTATCAGAAGGCCTTGTTCTTCGCTGAATTTTCCACCAGATGCAGTACCTTCTACCATGTTAAATAAGCATTATATATTTTTTCGATGAGTATGACATCAGAGTTACATAAAAATAAATCTTTTAAAAGTCTGAAAGACATAATGAACCTCTATGGGAAGGAGAAATACTAGCAAGGTCTCTCCAGCCCTTTATACTCATAGAGATGGTTGAAGGAGAGTGTGAACTACTGGAAGCAGATGATGGGCAAGTTGAGAATTATGTCTGAGAACTCAACCCATACCCAGAGATTATCATTTCTGAAAGCTCATAGAGATCAGGGAGAGATCCCTGACAACTTGAGAAAGATAAAACACAGTATCACAGTATCACAAGGTTGGAAAGGACCTCTGAGATCATCAAGTCCAACCTATAACCCAACACTAACACCAACCCGTCATCTAAACCATGGCACTCAGTGCCTCATCCAGTCTCCCCTTAAACACCTCAAGGGTCGGCGACTCCACCACCTCCCTGGGCAGCGCATTCCAATGGCCAATCACCCTTTCAGTGAAGAACTTTTTCCTAACATCAAGTCCAAGTGATGCATCTGTCTTCAAAAAAGGCCAAAAAGACTGTCCAGGGTACTACCAGCCAATTAGACTCATTTCAGGTCCTGGGAAAATCATAGAATCATAGAATGATTTGGGCTGGAAGGGACCTTACAGACCATCTGTTTCAAACCCCCCTTTCATGGGCAGGGACACCTTCCACAATTGCTTCAATCGTGGAGGAAGACCTCTTAGAACACATTTCTGGCCACATAAAGAATAAGGTGACTGGGAACAGTCAGTAGGGATTTAGAAGGATAAAATATGCCTCACCTATCTGATTATTTGCTATTATAAAACATTGAGTTTTGTGGATGATGGAGAACAGTGGATAACATTTACTTTGTAGTAAGGCTTTCAACACTACTATGCACAGGAATTTCGTATACCATTTGGAATACTACACTACAGTTTGGATGGGTGGGCAACCAAATGGGCAGAGAGGTGGTTGGACTGTCAGGATCAGAAGGTAGTTGTTAATGGCTTGTACTCCACATGATTGTCATAAAAAACCTCACTTCAAGGAGGTTATAGAGTGCACTTTCATTGTGTCCCCTTTTAGGTCTGCCAATATAAGACCTTAAAAAACTGAAGTGAGTTCATCAGGGCATCACCAAGAATGTTAGGGGTCTGAAGCACTTATTCTATGAGGAGAGGCTGAGGGAACTGGCTTCAGTGAATCCAGCAGCAGCCTTCCAAAAACATCTCTGAAGTGGTCATTAGGAAGACACAGCAGGGCTCTTCCCAGGGGTGCATGGTGGAAGGATGAAAGACAAAAAGCATAAAGGGAAATTAAAGGTTCAGACTTGACATAAGAAAAAAAAATCACTGTGAGAACAGACAAGATGTGGAACAAATTCGCTAGAGTTTGTGCAGTGATCTTTAAGACCTGCCTGGCTAAAGCCTCGAGCAACTTGATTAACTAGTGTTGACACTGCTTTGTGCAGATGTTAGACTGGGGAAGTTCCTGAGGTCCCTTCCAACCTGAATTATTCTCTGATTCTGTGACACTACCTAAGGAAATGAGACTTCAGTGATTGTGCTGTCCATCACTCATTTCCAACAAGAGATCTCCTAGCTCTTGTAAGCCAATTTCAACCAAATCTGACAAGGAAGTATCAGTCTCAAAGGTAATTGTGTTTTTATATGATTTTGGAAGATTGGTTGCTGGAAAGAAGAGAGAACATCCTATTTGTTTTGCTACTCCAGAAAGACAAGCAGAGGGTCACTGTGGTCCATTCGGTTTGGCAACTGTATTCCAGCCAGTCAGTTAACACATGCACAGATCCAGAACACAGGTATGCTCTGCGTGCTGTGGGATGCATATGTCAATTTTTGTTATCGATCTCAAACGTTGGCACCCCACTACTTTTTAATTTTGTTTCTGCCATACAAAACTTGTGGCCAGTAAGAACAAATCAGATGATCTGCCCAGAACTGAGGCTATACAGTCTTACAGTATTATTCTCATGTTGGCCTCATAGGCAGAGAACTGTCTCAAGGTCTTAATGAAGTTATTACTAAACCAAATTTTCCTGAGTGATATCAGGCATAATGATACAGCAGAACAGCAAAATAATTATCACTCTCCTTTTAGTGTAAATTTCTAAAGAACGTTTTCAAGCTCATGCTATGAACTAATCCCACTTTTACTGGAAAAGCAACCGGACACTTAAGATAATTACCAAACAGATGAAATATCTTAAAATGGAAGCCTAAACTAAAAGAAAATTCCAGGAAGCAACAATAAATATCACATCATAAATAACTACTTGCAATTGATCAATGGCATAGTCCTCCTAAAATAAAATAAACAGAAAACAGGCATTTGGCTTACTTTTTCAGAAAATATCTGGAATGCTCTGCTTCAATTTAAGATGAGAATTTCTTTTCTGTGTTAAATAAAACAATATTTGTGGTTGCTCAGATAAATAAATACAAAGCTAAATTAATCTCAAGGATATAGATTACAAAATTTTCTGGAATAGAAACTACTCCAGCAATGTACAGTGTAACTAGTGCTCTAAGAATAAGACAATGCAAACAGTTTTTTCAGGTTAATTCCCACAACATTCTTGATTAAACCAAGAGTATTGACCATGTTTTGCCCAAATCACCTCAAACACTGGTTGTCCTTCAAGAAAAGAAACTTGAATGACAACTGAATTGACTACTGAATTGCTGAAGGTCACCATGACAGAAGACCAAACTTTCTATGTTTCAAAACTATTACTACCAAAGTCTACGACTACCACAAAACTTGCTGCTTTCTACTCCAAAGATAATGTGTCTTCTTTGTATCTCTGACACATGGAGTATATATAAATAATTTCATAAAAGAAAAAAATTGCATTCAAAATACTTTGGAGGAAGAAAGAGAAAATCATATTTATTAGATGTTACCTACAACATGAACCCAGCTGAAAAACGACAGTGACAAAAACGGTATTAAACAGAAAATTTTAACTTTAGACTTTAGGTGCTGATGTTAAAAGATTAAGGTCCCTCTACTGTCAAAAAATGCTCTCTCTGACGGTACTTCAAGGTAGATGTAGACTTCACCACAGCAACTAGAGAGCAGCAATTCCTTAAAAGACATCAAGGGAATCCTGCAAAGAGGCACACCTCAGTCCATCCATTGCATTGGACTTAATGGCTGTTCCTGCAACATCATCCTTCATTCTGTGAACAGATGAGCCAGTTAAATATTCACTCACGTAAAAACTTCTTGCACAGCACAACGTAATGATTCAATATCAACAAAGAAAGCACCTTAATTGCCAACCTTTAAAAAAATAATAGATGTCATCACAAATAAAGTTTCAGACCTGAGGATATACTGCAAGTCTCTTAGGCTATGCCTACATAGATGGATGCAGCTAAGCATGAATGAGCTCTGCCAGTGTTCTGAGATGGCTGGATATAAATCAGGTCTATCTGTGAAATTACATAGCTGCACTAACATAGCAGTGTCCCTAAAGCAACTATACCTTGCATTTCAGCTGAATTTCATAGCTTATGCCTCTGACCACAAGGTCATATTATTTTCTATATCTGACATGAAGGCCCAAGACAGTTCATCTCCAGACATCTCAGATCCTATTTGCTTCTGTCCATATTTGTCTTCAAACATATTCACATCCCCATAGTACTACAGCCCACTTATTCACAACAAAGCCATAACATTTCCCAGACTGTTCAGTGAAATTCCTTTACTTTGTACAGCAGAAAAAGTCACTACAATAATTCTTGTATAAATATAATGCATTTTTGTCACTGAGTGTTTTGCAGTAAAGTTATGCTAAATTATGCTAATTGTCAGGCTTGGGGGTTGGTGATTTAAAAGATTCTTTTTCAGCTGAACCACTTTCACAGTACAAACACATGCTGTTTCAGATGAGATAATCACATCTACTTGTTAAAAGAAATTCTGAAATAGTTATTTTCACCTTAGTTTACTATACAGACACCTTCAATTCCCATATCAAGAATTGTCTGTGCTAAGCTCTAAAACCAGCTGTATGACAGTGATTTAATAATCATGGCTCTTCCCAAAAGCTACAATATTATTTCTCGTCCTGCCTCAAGTTTGCTATTCAAGCTTTAACAAATAATTTTAAATTTCACTTGCAGCTATTCCATTTAGAAGATGATCGCCCCATATATAAGAAAAATATTTTTCAGCTTACACTGTAAATTCAATCCTTCCGGTTATAAACAAGGGAACAGAAATATTGCCATACATTTTGGTTTTCTTTAGATTGCAAATATTAACAGAAAACCTGTCCATATTTATTATTTGGCCGTAATAAAAGCATTTATACATTACATCACACCTGCTCCTTATACATTATTTTATACCTGTTAGTAATCAATTAAGGAACCAATGAAACCTACCAAGATGTTAACTTGATGGTGTGATATTATGGGGGCAAATGAAGACGCAAATCTGTTGCAAGAATTAGATTGTAAGATGACTTCCATGGAGAGCATTTCTATACAGTAAGAAAGGTATGGAAATAAATTAATGGCTCATGTTGGTTGTAAGAATCAAGTATCATAGGTTTTCTCTATTCTATCTTCTTGAAAATCTAGACGAATAACGAGAGGTGCCGTGAAAGAAAGAAAAAAAAACCCAAAACAAGCCTTCCCTGCATGTAACTAAGTCCTAGTAGCTATTCTAAGATTCGCATTAGTAAAGAAATAATTTCCTTCTCTCCTTGAGGATGAATTAATCTGTTCTGGTTTTCACTCGCATTTTGAATGCCGAGCCAAGGATAAACCTAATAACAAGACTTACAACCTCAACAGAAGTATGGGAGTGGATACTTTTAGGTGAGGGAGCAGTGACAATTTCTGCCTTTCTCTCAAAATACCTAGGCCTTCCAAAAGTTGCTGTTCACCCTGTATTAAAATAAAGCCAGTTAGCATTTATTTGTAACATTCACTTTTACAGAGTAGGTCAAGACAAAGAAACACTGACCACTTAGTGAAAAAGAGATATATAACAACATGTTTACATAGAGATTAAATTATACAGTTTCGTTATACTTTTTAGTTTAAGATTAATCTCCCCCAATTTTAACTATCTAAAAGCAATGTGTCTTGTGTGTACACCTATCTGATCTAGCGTGCCTGAAGTGTCAGTGGATCTATTATATAGTGCAACAAAGAGGTACCTGTGAGAGAATTGCCTGGCAGTATTTAATTAAGAAAGAAACTACTTAAGTACTGCAAAATAGATAACTAAAACTTGGAGAGTTAAAGGTAGGCCAGGTGACTCTTGTCTTCAAAGACTTCACAAATGCAGGGCGTTGTTGGTGCCACAGATGGATACTGGAAATCCAAAACTGAGAAACTTGAAGAAGGAAAACAAATGGCCTAAACAGCCCCTGAGGACACCTAACAAATTATGAAGTACAGTAATTCTATTTTTATCCTTAAGATAGATCTAACAGTCAAGGTTACAAAACCATTGTCTTAAATGTTCTAAAAGGGACTGGCTTATTTTTATGTACAGTTTAGATGGCTGGATAGTTTGCAAGGTTAAATAGTTGTAAAATGGATGGTCACAAGGGATTTAAGTGTCAAGCATAGATTCATAGTGGAATGTTAATGGGAAATCCAAGTAAGACTGGCACAGCATGAATGAGAGAGTTGTGCCCCTCTGAAGTAAGAGGTAGAGACCATATAAGATGTCTTCAGGCATCTAAATACTTCTATAAATCTATATTCAAGCAAAGTAGATTTTCTCGGTATTGTAATATTGGTTGGTTTTGCATTTGTCAATTGGTTACAGATATTACTCTAAGATAATTGTATTCTGAAAAGAGAACTATACTGTGAATGCATCATTTGGGCTGAAACCATATGTTTTAGTATCATATCTATATGTTTTTATTTTATCTAAGCAATCAGAGCACAGAGGCTGGATTTGATTCAGATTCATATATAGATAGGCAGGTCCTCAAGGCTTTCTGGTGGTTGGTTCTGCAGCTATACAGAACAAACAGAAGTTACTTAAATTTGAAAAAAAAATGTATTTTGTTTATTTTTCCTAATATCTTGACCCATGCATCAGGTTAGTCTTCAACTCAACAGAACATATCAGTAAGGGATTATGATATCCGCTACTATATAGTGTTAGAAATATGAGCACAAAATATCACCGTTATTTCTCTAACAATGATTCTTTATGTATAATACATGTTTCATTAGGCCTTATCAAGCTAATCAACAGTTATTTTAAAGCTACTCACAAACAGTTGGCAGTTATACTACTGTCCAAAAATGAAAATCGTTCTTCATATAAGCACACTAACAGGATCTTCATGATTTGCTCTTGTTACTATAAAAATGGTGAGTTGTATGTGGGTTCTATAAAGCCATCAGTCTGTTTAGGCACCATCTAGTATCAGCTTTCTCCACATTTTCTCACAACATTTAATTTATAGTAAATTCCAGATTAATAAGATGAACATTAATCTAGTAACACATGCCTTGGAAGATAATTCTTAAGTAACACATGATAAAAATTGATAAAAATTAATTAGCTGAAATTAATATGTGGAATCCATTACAATTTTAACTCATAATCAAGAAATAGTTTCAAAAATGGTCAAAGTCTACAATATCTGTAAAATTCAAGTATTTTGTTTTTAAATTAGATTTTTTTTGGCACTTTTCTACTTTTTTCTGCCTTGTGCTATTTTTTTAACATCCTCTGAGTGATTTGCAATTGCTATAGAAACATTTAAAAATGTATTGCTGGTCTATTCTGGAAAAGTTTCTTGCACTTCATTCATTCAATGATTTTAGAAAGCAACTGTTAGAAAGTAACACTTTTATGGAGTGCGTCTTGTTCACAGAAAGAAGACTGAAGACTCCCACAAGTGCTAATAATAGAATATAAATATAAACAGGTAAAGACAATAATTTAAGAATCTATTTCGTATTATCTATTGAATATTCTTTTTCAACTATTACATGTGTTCTCATTGAAGATATATAGGGACTTGGTGTTGCTGCAAAGAAGGAAGACTACTAATTCTCATACAAGGACAGGGAAATCTATGGTATCTGAATGGTTATTCTTACTGGCACTTTAATGTAATTCTACCTTACAAAATTCAGATTGTATTATCTTAATGTGATAATTGGAAAAGATAACATAGAAATTTAATGTCATAAGAGTAAAGGTTGAAGTTATAAATGAAATTATAAATTACTCTTTATCTCAAAATCCTGGAGTTTGCTGTGCACTCAGAAAACTAAAACTAAAGAAACAAATTTTACTTGGTATAAGATGGTGTGACCCCCACATATCTGTTGGAAACACTTCCAATTGCCATGTTCTCATATTAATTAGTAGAGAAAAAAACCCTCACTCTTATTAAAGAAACATGCTAGATTACGGCTTTACTTACAAAATTAGTTGAAGAGTAGTGTTTCAATGAGTTTGTGAAAGGAGTAGAAGTTTGCATTCATCCTTGGTTTCTAATACAATTGAAGGAGCACCCTAGGATGATCACAGCATTTTTGCTTACATGTTTTCAGTGTAATATTGCGTGTTGTCTTACAGTACATGAACACTTATTCAAATACAGGAAACAGGCTTGAGCGAGACAGTAAAACAAAAAGGTTTTCAAACACTACAGAAGAACTAGACTTGTAATAGCATTTGAGTATTTAACATCTCAATTAATTTGTGTCAAACTGGCATATGCTCTGTTGTAAACTAAATTGAAATATATTTTGATTTCTAATTAAAGGAACTCACTATAAAGTTAATTACAAAGTATCTAGATATGAATCAGGAATTCTATTTCATACAAAAGAATTCAACATAAATGGTTCGATTGATTTCTATGAAATTTAGAGTAAGCTCTCTACTAGTAACTACAGGGGTAAGGAAAGCTTGTTCTTCCATCTATCACAGTGATAGCTGACTTCGCATTTACTTAAATAATAATTTCCTTGTTATTTAAATTCTTTGATTTCCTATAATCAATATTTAGAGATGAACATAGTATAATATACTTGTTTCTATAACCTTTCAAATATGGAATACTCACATCCACTTAGACACACTCCCTTGAAAGCAAGACAGAGTTCCAATAATAATTCCAAAACTGTCCTAACACATAATCATCAATAGCATATCTCATAAATGCAGCTTCCTCCATGTCTCAAGGGCAACCTACACTGATATTTTTCACCCTTTACAGATACAAACTGCTAGAGGCAAATTGCTAAAGGCCACATTGTCTTCCTTCATCTCCTCCCTAGAATTTGTGTGCAGTCTGAATGCACTGCACGAAACTGGAGAAGCTACAGGGATCAGTTCAGCGTTCAAATGAACGCACTGAAACAGTGACATAGTTAAGACTGACATCACAAAAAAGAAAGATTTAAAAGAAAAAGAAAGATATGCGATTCCAAACAACAGTGAAGTTTATCCTCACCTTGAGTTGCTGCTCATCATGCTAAAAGAGAATGACTTCCCCAGGCAAACGCCTGCTGCAGTGTAACCATACTTTACACTTCTCTAGTGCCTTTACCCGATGACCTCAAAAGACTTGACAAACATTAATTCATTTCACCTCAGAATACTTTCTGCTGCTGGCTAAGTATCACTTTAGTCTAAATAAGGGAAAACTGAGTTGTAGTGCTGATGGTCCAAGCTTTCAGCTAACAATAAATTGCTCTCTCTTTACCATGCACCAGCAGTAGAAAATGCATACACGGAGATTCTAAAGCTTTCTCAGAGCTTAGTCTACTATACTAGTAGGAGTCTGGACAAAGGCAGATTCTGGGAAAAGCGCAACTCCAAATAACCCCAGTTTTTATTATTTGTGTGAGTAGCTTGGCTCCAGTATTTTAGCCAGTAACCGAATCCTTACCACACCAGTTACTATTACATTTTTGAAAATAGTACCGCACATGGGAAAATCTGTAAACCTTATTATAAGGGTTTCCAGATTACAAATCTGGAAAATTTCTAAGTTTAAATCTGTCTTAGTTTCTTGCACTTTAAATGCTGAGACAAAACAGAGATGAAATGAAGATTACTGAATTATATTTTTTACTATGATTCTCTCCGATTTTACTTTTTTTAAATTTTCTGTCTCTCTCCAGAAACCTAAAATCAAAGATAGTGATGGGCTGACAGTGGAAATAAAGTCTCTGCAAAGTGACAGCTTCTGACCAATATTTCTAAACAAAAAAACCCACAAAAGTTACTAAGGCCTGGATTGTATGACAAAACCAGTGCAATTTAAGAACATAGGAGGTATTTTTTTCCTTCTACTCACTGCTTACATGTTTAGATTCATATCTCTTTCTATTATACAATGCAATAATTATTTAGACATTAAGTTATGCTTTTCAGAACAATTACATTGGTTTTAAGAGCAGTTTCTGAGCCAAGAGATAATTCTAAACGTGTAGTGTAAAAAGGGATATTCTAGCAAATTTCTATCTGTTGTCTTTTGGGGTAACATGAAATGAAACCATTTATGTCAAGTTTTCAACATTGTCTGAAGATCTAATTCTGTAAAATTCCTGTGAACGGACAATTTCAATGAATGGTAATAGTAATATATGTAAGGATTTTTAGAATGAGATAAATAGTTTATATTCTCAGAACAACTGTCAAGGACTTTGTATTAATTAAAATCTTGAGACTATCATTTTTTATTTAAAGAGAATGTATTCATTAACTTTTAAATATCTTATAATGTAAATCACTCAAATTTCTGTATCACTGCCTGATACAGAACACAACAATCCCATGCAGAGCTACAGACTGGGGACAGAGTGGCTGGAGAGTAGTCAGGCAGAAAAGAACCTGGGAGTGCTGGTTGACAGGAAGCTCAACATGAGCCAGCAGTGTGCCCAGGTGGCCAAGAAGGCCAATGGCATTCTGGCCTGCATCAGGAATAGTGTAGTGAGCAGGACCAGAGAAGTTATCGTCGTCCCCCTGTACTCGGCACTGGTCAGGCCTCATCTTGAATATTGTGTACAGTTCTGGGCCCCCCAGTTTGGGAAAGATGTCAGGATACTGGAATGTGTTCAGAGGAGGGCAACGAAGATGGTGAAGGGGCTGGAGCACAAGCCCTACGAGAAGCGACTGAAGGAGTTGGGGCTCTTTAGTCTAAAGAAGGGGAGGCTCAGGGGAGACCTCATTGCTCTCTACAACTACCTAAAAGGAGGTTGTAGTTGGGCAAGGGTTGGTCTCTTCTCTCGGGTGACCAGTGACAGAACTAGAGGGCATGGACTCAAAAGCTTCGTCAGGGAAAGTTTAGGCTTGATGTTAGGAAAAAGTTCTTCACTGAAAGGGTGATTGGCCATTGGAATGCGCTGCCCAGGGAGGTGGTGGAGTCACTGACCCTGGAGGTGTTTAAGGGGAGACTGGATGAGGCACTGAGTGTCATGGTTTAGATGATGGGTTGGTGTTAGTGTTGGTGTTGGTGTTAGTGTTGGGTTATAGGTTGGACTTGATGATCTCAGAGGTCCTTTCCAACCTTATGACACTGTGATACTGTGATATCTTCTAATTAAAAAAATAAAAATGGAAGCATAGATCTAGGTATTTTATTGTGTAATGCAAAAAAAATTTAAACACCATCTCTCTACTACAGAATATAAATAAATTACTGGATTGCCAGTCTCTGTTTTGTCAACATTACAAGCCATGCCTGAGTTAACAAAACAGGTCTGGCAACATTTTGAAACAAAATATGATTCCTAGCTTGCAAATATCACAAATAATATACAAGGAGAAAAATAATAATAAGTATTACAGAATATTATAGGACATCATGATTTATTTCTTATCATTTTAACGCATTTCTATACTTCTCTATTGTCCTGCTTTGCTCTATAATGTCTAATATACAGACTTATAGAAAGATGACACTGGATTTAGAGTTGTTAAGAATTCCAGCTATGCCTCTTAGACATCATGCAAGAAATGCTCCTCAAACTAGTAAATCCTGTGCAATTAAAAGAGATTTTACTCTAATACATCCATCATAAATTTATATTTTTAAATCAATAGTACAGGTACAAAAGAGTAACTGCCTAATACTATCTCAGGGTAAAGGTATGTAATTTATAATGACATTGGAATATGTATGCAATATCATGCCAGGTTTTGGTCTGATGCCAGGAATAGTTGGTCAAAATATTTTCAATTTTACAAAAATGCTCATAAAATAACTTACAACTCTCTATAAACATTCTATGCCTAGTTACTAGGAAGTGTCATTCATGACTTTATAAGGTATTTCCACAAAAAGACTAGGAAACAGCCACCAAGAGCAAGCCAAATACTAACTGATGTCATCAGAAATAACAATTTTCAAAAGTTACTTACGCCTGTCGGTCCCTGTACATCTTGTTAATTTTCTCCCATTGTAAATCAAGCTGAGTCAGCTTTTCTTGTATACTTGCCGCTTCTCTTGGTATAGCACTTTGCAAAGCTGATATCTTCTTATTGTGAATAATGTCTATATCACCCATCAGTCTCCCCAGGCTATCTTTAATGCTCTGTAATGTCAAGATTTTAGAAAAGAAAAATAAAACGTTGTTTTTATAAATAATAATAAATAAGTGTTCATAAGCAAAAAAATTGAGAGAGGGAAAATGCTAATTAAACAAAACAGACTAGAATAGACTGGAAGGGACTTAAAATGATCGTCTAGTCCTGACGAGCTGAAGGCTATCCAAACTAAAGCATATTATAAAGGGCATTGCCCAAATGTCTTTTAAACACTGACAGACAGAGTATTGACTACGTCTCTAGGAAGCCTATTTCACTCTTTGACCACTCTTTCAGCAAAGAGTACATCCTAATGCCCAATCTAAACCGAGCCTGGCTCAGCTCTGAGCAATTCCCACGCTTCCTATCACTGGATACCAGGGAGAGGAGATCAGCACATCCAACTTCACTGCCCCTCTTCAAGAAGCTGTAGAGAGTAATGACGTTACCCCTTGAGCATACTGTTTTCTAAACTAGACAAGCTAAATGTCCTTAGCCGCTCCTCACAGGACAGGCCTTCCAGCCCTTTCACAATCTTTCTTGTCCTCGTCTGGATTCATTCAAGGACCTTCACATCCTTCTTCCTTCTTAAGTTGTGGGGCCCACATTGCACACAGTACTTCAGGCGAGGCCATATCTACGCTGAAAAGAGTGGGATAATCCCCTCTTTTGATTGGCTGTTTAAACTGTGTTTGATGCTCTCCAGGATGGAGTTTGCTCCCTTGGCTGCCAGGGCACTGCTGACTGCTGTTGAGCAGCTGCCAACCAGCAACACAGATCCCTTCCTACAGGACTGCTCTCCACCTGTTCCTCTCCCAGTTTATACTTGTCTCTGGCATCACTTCATCCTAGGTGCAAGATCTGGCATTTCAACTTGTTAAATTTTATCCCATTAATCATAATCTAATTCTCTAACCTATCCAGATCCCTCTGACTCTCTTATACCTCAAGAGAGTCAACAGTAGCTTTGACAATTATAAGTTATATAATAACCAGGTAAGAGTGACTGAATATCCACTCTTTCTTTGAAAACTTAATAACTGTATCTAAGAAAGATGAAGGCTGAACAGAAAGCAAAGAACTCGATTACATCTGTTTTAACCTGATGTCTTCTTAAGAAAGCAGAAAAAAAGTCCCCTTTCACAGATTTATGTTCAAGATTTTTTTAATTATTTTGCTGCCTATGCATCTCTTTTATACTTGTTTCAGGAGATATTAAACATATTGAAGTAATTGCACAAAAAAAATAACTTACCAAGTATAACACAAAATCTACCATTCTGTAAGTAGTCAGTTCATTGCTGTTCCAGCGAAAGACAAAACAACTTCATAGTACACCTACCTAACTGTACAATGTCATGTGTTGGAAGACCAAAAGGAAGAAAAATTGAATTTACTCTGGACTTCTAACACCTTTGAAATATGTGAAAGCATGTAAAACGCCATACATTGTCAATGACCTTTAATTATCCATTTAGAAATCTGTTGAGTTCCGTGATTGAATTATACAGGTTTTCTTTTTCAACTCTTACTACAAAACAATAACCGCTTTTGAAGCTATAATTCAGTCCACAATGAACTGAATCATTCAAGACTCTTAAGTGTCAGGTGTAACTGAACTTAGTAAGGACTATGGCTGGTATTTTATCGGTCTGCCAGCATTTTCCATCATTGCTGTGCTCCATTTTTTAGCACTGCTGACTTTTTTCTTTTTTTGATGTTTATTCCTTTTTCAATTTGTTCCAATATACTGCATCCTCTACCTAAACATGTAATAACATCAAATAGCACCAGTTTTCATGCAGATTTCAGATGTTACCTTACTAGTAACCCTATTCAATGTATAAAATTTGGTAAACAATAAAGTAGACGCAGAGATGTGTGTAGCTACTAGGCAGAAGCTTTTAGTCTTAGAAAGCTATCATAAACTGTTTGAACTAAACTGCAGCTCTTCCCAGACTAAGGATGCCTTTTCTCCTAACCTTTTTTTTGAGTACTGTATTCTAATATGTGTCTTCTGTGTATATTGACTTGACTTCTAACTCTGCAACTCCTCAGTTTTCTTAATAAAGAAACTTTTAAAATATCCATCTAAACTATACTTACCAATTCTTTATTCAGTATTTATGAATTCTTCAGATACTATTAATGGAGTTCAAAGCTTTCTTTTAAAAAACACATCATCCACACCATCTCATGTCTAGATAACATGTTCTACAATTCTACTGTAATGAATTTGATTTAAAATTAGTATTTTAGAACCATGGGTATAATTGAGTGTACTGGTATATGATTAGTACCAATATAAAGTGACAGGGAGATAATGATAATTATCCAAATAATTTCATCCTTCAAATTACATGGGAAATATTTTAAAAACAACAAGCACTTAAGACAAAACGGAAATTTATTTAAGTGACAAAATAGGGTTGCAATTTTATACCCTATTAAAGTTATTACACTATATTTACTACTTTGTAAAACAAAAGAATCAAGATCCTTATGAAAATGTGACAGTAATGCTCTGAAATAATTGCATACAACAACAACACCCTCCCCTCCAAAAACTACAGGAAAAAATACTACGGATTCCTAAAGCTCCAGGGTGCAAATACTATAATATGTTATTCTTTGCCAATAAAGGACAAAGTAATTATGACTAGTAATTTGAATTCACAGGTCTTGAGAAATGTGACTTATATTTAGCGGACTAAAGGAAATAAACACCTATAAATTAAAAGAGAATGGTACACGTCTTGTGTCTGGGATCTTTCACAACAAACAACGTGTTTCCTCCCTTGTCAGCAATCCATCATCTACAGTGAAAGCTGCCTGGGATTGTGTCATTACTCAGGAAATCTCATTTGACTTTCCCAGCATAACATCTCACACTCAAGTGTTCCGTACTCAGGCCTACCTAAATCTTGGTTCAATACACTCAGGGCAAGAATTAATAAGGTATTCAACGTTATTAATCCGAATATAAAAAATATCAGAAAAATATCAGAGAAAAACATTAAATGCCGCCAAATCATCCAAGATTATATCCCTTGAACATAAAGGAGGCAATATCTTTCCAAAACCTCATTCATTACTACAGTTTTGTGTATTTAAAGAATAGGAGAAAATGTAATTGAAACATTAAAAGCTGACAGGACATATACTTAAGAATTCAAGTAAAGTAGACTTCTTTTCAGTAGGTCTGAACATCAGCTCATCTCATCCATGAAAGAGGGCACTTATGTTTGTCATATTTAAGTAATCAAATGAAGAGTAAAATATGTGCCTACATGTATTGGAATTGCATATTTTTTTAACCAAGTAGACCAATTTTCCAGATATTAAAAATAGATTAAATACATCTGTGCACTTGAGAACTGAAATGTTGTATCTCTAAATGTTTAGAATTAGTAGTCTACAAAGAGGCATATAATTTATGGTTTATATATCAGATTTTTGCTTTTGCTTAGAGTACAGCTGCTACAGCCAAAGAAAAATTATACAGCTGACCTTCTAGAAATGAAATTCACAACTGGATTGTATAAGTGTTTAAGAAAAAAAAAAAAAGAGATCACACATATATGCTTACGCACAAATCAATATACCTTTTACACCACACATGCACACCATCAATCTTTTATGTCAAAGACAACAGCTTCAAGCAGTTAGTTATCAACGATGCCTTGGGAGATTCTGTAACACGGCTAAGAGAAGTGCACAAAGCTTTAATTTTTAAGGAAAAAAGGATAGCAAAAAATCATTAGCAGCTGAAGTGACAGTAGCCTTTGGGGAATGATCCATCTCATGCCTCTTGAAAAGAGAAATCTGAGTGCTAGAGACTTTAACACCAGTTCATTCTCACTACCTGGCATTTGTCTTCATCTGCCAGAGAAAGACAACTTTCTGTAAAAATTCAGTTCCTTCCTTGTCTATTTGTGTACAAAACAGCCAGCAAGCACTATGTTACTGACAGATCTATTTGGAGAATGCATTTGATTACATTCAGTTTTAAGTTATGGTTAACTGGGTTTTTACTGAGTCACAGTGGAAAACCACTCTGAATATCACATTAGGTGATATGTCTTGGTAAGAATCACCCAATACACAACAAGTATGTATGCCAATGTGCAAAATTTAGCATATACTTTTGGTAGTCCACACATTTTTAGAATGATGCTTTATTATTAATTATACATAGAACAGATTTGTTACAATATTTCATGATTTTTGTACTAACACGAAAATCAGTTACAGCACAATTTTTAGTACTCATGAATAGCTGGGAAAATTCCGTAAACTATTTATAATTCTAAAATTTGTATAGAATTATGATTTACAATATCTGGTATGGGTATTACTGGTTGGACAAATAATTTTAGAAGGGGATTCTGGCTGCCAGAAACATGGATGTGTAATTCTACAGTGAATTCCCTGTATCTTGAAATAAGACAAAGTAGAAAAATGTGCAAAAAAAGTGTCCTTGGTGAAGAATTACAAAACAACGGGAAAAAGTAGAGAAAAAAATAAAACAGAGCATGAAAATATCTGTAATCAAAAAAAACCCAGCAAACAACCCCTTTTTTAATGAAAAAGAAGATCAAGTAGAAAAAGAACTGTGAAGAAGTTACATATACAAGAAATCTCTTTCTCAAAGAGCCAGAAGGCTTTCTGTATTACAACTATTACATCACAGAAAAAATACTATAGCTAAATGTAAAATTGCATTCTATAAAACCATGTTCCTGCTAATATTAATAATAATAAAAAATAACAATAAAGAAATGTCTAATATATATGGGTTATACTGCAGGTTTGCAGTATTTATTTCTATAATATATAATATATATAAAGCAAGTAGCTGCTGAAAATAGGTTTTGAATTCAAAGTTAATATAATTAATCAACAGGCACAACTGTGTCATGACTATGACAGTGATTCTTAACAGGAAATTCTACTAAACACTTTCCCTTATATGGCTATGAACACAAATTAGAATTCTTAAATTAGACGCAGTTTGTAATCATTTTAGCACAATCATTTTGGTTATGTGTTAGCAAACAGAAATATGTGTTAATTTTAATTCAATAGTTAATAAATGTATTTATTTCAGCATATACATCTCCTACTAAATTATCGGGAGTTTGAACAAGACAAGTAGCTTGCATGAGGTAATTACCACACAGAATAACTGGCTTAGTATGAGCAACATGACTTGCTAAAACCAGATTAAGCTGAATTTATGCAGATTTGTACATTCATTTAACTTTTAGGAAGCATTTGAAAAATCCATTACAAGTAAGAATAATCAGCTAAATTCTGAAGGTATTTTATTCTTACACTTGATCATGTAATGAAATCCACTGTAATTACAACTAATGCTATATGGGGAACTCAAAGATTATGAACTCCATCAATATGAACATAATCAATAGCAGACAGAAGTACACAGTGTTTGTGCTTACTACAAAATTTTTCCTATTTTGAAGCATATCATTAAGCTAAATCCACTAATCCTTCGATCTGTGAAACGTGATTTTCCACACAATTAATTGCATTAATTGCAGTTTCATCTTTGATAGAACTGTAATATTTAAATTGTTTGTTAATACTGTAAGAACAGCAATGAAAAAAATTGAGGTACCATTTGGTCTAATACTTACAAGAACTTGAAATAGGATAATAGAAACACTGCAACGTCAGACTTTATGAGATAAACAGACAAGACTTCTCTGATTTTTCCACTCCCTAAATCTTAAAACAAAAAGAACAACGTTCCTATGAGCTAGTTCTAGCAAATTTACTGTGTGCCCATAAAACTGCTCTTATTTACTTCATGTTAGAAGTTATTGGATTTTTTGCTGTAAAAAAACATATTTTGCTATTTTACATACCTTTGATATAAAAAGTCAGTTCTAGATTTACCTATGACAATTAATAAGAGCAATTTTTCATTTGTATTTTATATTTATCCTATTGGACAATAAGCAAACAGTTTTAAGTGTTATTATATCTATTTACTTTGAAGGAAAGTGTTAAAACCAGTTACGCCTGAAAGAGTCTTGTAAATAAACATATTTTTCCTTTAAGGATGAAGTAAAATGGATTCTTTACGAATCCAAAAACCAAACAAACAAACAACAAACTCAGTTTTCAAACATGGAGCTATTCATGACAGTTCTGTAATTTGATTCATGCAAATCTGTCAGGGATAAAACTCAACCACAATTTAATTTCAAACCTTTCTCAACCAGCTGCTGAACAATTTATGTACTACTTTCCTATTTTTACTGCAGGATAATGACAATGATGAATGCTTTTCCTTGGAAATAAATATTCATTAGGCAGGGTCAGATCAAAACTATACCCATCCAAAGCCCACAAATGTGCAAGATCCATTTACCTCTTCTAGGGGGTTTATTTGGGAGGAACTGTGCCCACAAATGCATCTCATAAAAAATTAATAGTTCAGTGAAATTAAACCTATGGCAATTCTTGTAACCTCAGTAATCAATGTCATTAAAGTTGGCGTCAACTCCAATAATACCAAATGTACATGGGTGAACAACAGATTAGTTATGGATATAAGTAAGATAAAGATAGCCTGAATGTAAAGCATTAAGAAGTACTAAAGGGAAGTCAACTACCAGTAAACTACTTGAGGTAGGTCACTGTTTTTTCCATCCAATCTAGTAATAAACATAAACTCATAGAGAAGGGCCAAGTGGTAGCTCATTAGCCCTGACTGACATGGTCTATGACTTTTTTTTTTTTGTGCATAACAGTCATTCTTTCAAAAGGAATTGTTTGAAATGAAGAATGACAATAACATTGGCATGTTATGTGCTTCAAACTCAGAACCACTTTAATGTATCAGTACTAAACCAGAAGAGGTAAAAGGAACCTCCTATTATTATTTCACAGTCTTATTATTGGTTGTATGCTTCCTTTACTCCAATGCCTCATTGTTGTGCTTCACTAGACATACTATACTGCAATGCCAGGAAACTGAGAACACCCTAATTTTGAAGAGCTAATAAGGATACCTATGTGTGTGTGTCTGTGCACATATATACAGATGCCTGAAATGTATAAGATCTATGCATACATAAGAATTATAAATAGATGTGGGTTTTTTAGAAGCTAATAACAGCATACCGATATGGTTTTGTTACATTTCTTCTGTCATGGAAACAGATAAATGGGCTTCTAAAAATTGAGAGCACCTACCCAGAGCCCCTGCCCCGATTCTCCCTCTAAGCTTCCTTCTTATAGCTGACTGCAGGCAAATTCCAGCCTCTTCAGGCTAATATTTCCTTTTGCGAAAATGTTTCCTTTCCCAGAATAATCAGACAAAAATGGAAACGTGGTCTTCTCTTCATGCTGGATGACAATTTGAAATTGCTGTAATTATATACAGCACTTAAGCATGATTTCTTAAAAGGCTTTCCACACACAAATATTACTCTGAAAAAGCTGATAACTCATTCATCTACTCAGGCTTACAATTTTAATCCTATTCTCTTCTTATATCAATTCTGTATTGGAAAAAATCCACTAATTTCAAAAGTTTTCACTGTTGCAAGCAACGAAGAAACCAGACAGCAATATTTAAAGTCATGTCAACAATACTGAATTATATTTTTCTTAACTACATCATCTACCTACTGGACAATATATTCTGTTTAGCTAATTAAACTGTAATAATTGCACAGAGTACAGCCCCAGCCAGACTTCAAGATCTTTTAATCTAGCATGGAATGGAACAGCTAAATTTTTCTTAGTTTTATTGCTGTTTTAATAAAAAATATTTTTAATGGAACACTAAAATAAAGCAGCCAAGACTGGGTATTGATAAGGTTACTTAATAATTACTTCAGATTACAAATACACAAACAAACATTTAACGACAAAATCACAAATTTAAATATATAACTGCCCCTCCACCCTTTCTCTCCCATTCAAGGATGCAGATATTCTAATGCTTATCTTCCAGATGTTCTTGCATTTTGCACCAATGTGCCTTCATATACAAATATTCGTATGTCACATCACAATGAGGGGTTGAGCACTTATAAAACAGATGTCTCCAAGAGCGAGTGCAACTGCCCATTCATAAAGCCCAAAATAATGGAAAGCAATCATTACAAGAAAAGCTTTCTGTCTTACCTTGAGACACTCTTCTTGTTTGAAGAGATCCTCACAATCCTTAGCCTGCAGAACAGGAGAATTAAGGCGCTCTTCTACTTCAGACAAGGCTTGCAGAAGTTGAAGGATCTCTGCCAGGTATGTAGAAGGCACATGAGTGGTTTCCACAGTCATAGTTTCAGTCATCACTAAAGCTGTATCTTCATGAACTGTTTGCTAGTATAGATATACAACAGAATGCTTCCTTTAGTTCATTAACACTATGCAAACTTATAACTTAATGCAATTTCCAGTTCACAACCTAGAAACCATTAAATATAATATCTAAGGTCAAATGCAGGAAATATTTTTTTTTTCTGACATATATCACTCACACTGCAGTAGCCTGTTTGAAACAGCAGGCACTAAAATTAATCCACGCAAAAGCATAAAAAACATTTCTTCTTCTACACTCCAAGGGAATAAAGATAGGAAACGCAAGACTACCATGAGATAACATTTTAGTGTTAGCCGTTTCATTTTAAAGCATCGGACCTCTTCATGAATCTGTCCTTCATTACGTAAATTTCATGCATGTCAGGCCTAGAATACTAAATCATTTCAAGTTGTCAAGTAAAATAATTACTTGTGTAATAAACACAATTTCTTAAATAACATGCAACACAAAACAACTAGGTTAATTCAGCACTTTCAGTACTATACAATCTTTCTCCTCCGACTAGAAAGTTCAATTAAAAATTTCATGATTTTAGAAGTCTCATTCATATTCCTAAAAGAAATTCCAGCAACACGTCTCTTCAGGAAATTAAGATTTATTTTTTAAAAAAATCTGGACACATACCAAATAAACACCCTATTCTGAAAGCACATGCATACACAAAATGTAAAGAAATCCAAGAATGTTTTTGATCCCAGAAAACAGATAGTTGATCTATGGCATTTGACAAAACTGTGACTGTTTATATAATAAATTCTCTACATTTCTGATATGATGTGTTCATGGATCATAGATAAAAATTAAATACTAAGATACTACTTGGAAGCAGGGAGCGCTGTTTTTCCTTCTTTTAACTAACTCCAAATACATGATCATCTGCATCTCCATTAGCAAAGACAAAATGTAAATGATACTAATTATTTGTGATTTCATAAATAAGCTATTTTGGCACATCATATAGGATTCCTACTGTAGGCCAAAATCCACTGTTCTTGATGGTTGTCTTCTCAGAAATATACACTTTATGTAATGAAGACTTGAAAGCCATTTTACAAGCAGTTGCTGGCAAACTTTCTTTCAAAAATATCAGTTAGATGCTTCAGTCCTAATACAGACAATCATGGATTTGGAGCCATACATGTGAAAGACAGTGGACCAATGGTCCTGAAGAAAACAATATCATTAGCTACCTACACAGTATATAAAACAAAAATACAAACACTGTGTTGCACATGCTACCTCAGCAAGGTGTTTCATTTTAATTTATCTATTTGCTCTGTCCATCCTTTCATGACATATTTCTCTCCTCAGTTACCAGGTTGAGTCATTTTGTTCTTCAGAGTCTTAAAATACACATATTCACACTCTAGAAAATTTATGCATATCACATACAAAGCCCATAAATTTATCTGTAGTCTTGTGTTATTTTGCTGCATTTCTTACACAAATTTAGTTGCTTTGCTTACACTTTTCTCACTACATGACTTTCTCAGTACATCTGCTAACACAGAAACCTAATTACCATATCACTGCTATGATTTTTATTATTTAAAATGAATTACTTAAAAAAATGTTTTTCCCCCCATATGTTTCATGAATTGCATGCTCTCAAAAATAAGTTTACCTAGGTAAATCTAAGGAAAAAGCTGTTCCATTTGATTAGGATATGGGAGATTCTCAACAGACCACTGAGGCATGCAGTGAGATATTTGCATTCCTCGACTACATTGCGACACTTATACATGTAGCAAAGAACTTCCGACCCACACGAGGAAAATTTTAACTATAAAAGCATTTTTCTTTTTTAATAACACAGAATATCTATATACATTAATGAAAAGAGCGTGATAGGTGTGCAAGATTAGGTTTCAAAATGTGTTAAGTGACATAAAACATATAATTAGTTTATATAGTTGTAGTACCTTAATCTACTTCTTAACACAAATTTACAGTAACAATATGTACACAGGTACACATACGTGTACACACATATAGGTATACATGTACACATAAAATATGTTCCTTTTTGCTCTAAATAATTCCTGAAAACAGAAAAAGTCAAGTGGAAATCTGATGCATGAGCACTTCGTGGATAACGCGTTTAATTATTTATAGTAGTGCCGAAACTGTCTATCTTTCAATCACTGCTAGAAAGAACTCATCTAAAAGCAGTCATGAAGGTAAAATAAATGAAAACCTGAAGATGGGACTGAACCTTGTATGACATATTTGGTTTAGTAACCCTTTTAAATATGTGTAATACTTAACTCCCATTAATGTATGCGAACTTATATTCATACTTCCCTTTAAAAAACCCTTAGATTCTTATTTCAGCTGGACAATTATTCATATAGTTCTACTATAAACATGACTCAGGAGATTACTAGTTCAAACAGAATATTCATGTTTAGTTTGCTAGTTAAACACTAAAGTGCTACAAGAAGAAGAATAAATAAATTAATCGATACCTGAAAGAAGAGGCCTACCAGAACCTGTCCTCATATTTGGAAACATTATTTAATACCTTATTCAAAAAAACCCTGTAATAACACAAATTAATTAATTTCTGAATACTTTTCAAATAAATGAGTTGGAAATTTGATGCAACTTTGGAAAACAAGGATTAAATTTCTTTTACTTTAGTGGGTTTTTCAATAGGTCATAGGCCTTTCTTGCCTTCTATCTTTCCCTCATTAGGTTCTGTAGCATCTTCCCTCACCGGATTATGTAGCATCACAGAACCCAAAGCAGAACTTGGCACCTTGCACCAAGAAATGGAGGGTAAGCATACCAAGAACTGAAAATTTTCATCAGCAAAAAAGACAAAAACAGTTGGCTTGTTATGTTTACTGCAGTTTCCTTACTGTATGTTTACTAGAAACTTATAGCTGAAACTGAATCATATATTAACACTGTACTGAGAAAAAAAAAGTAATTTTAGCAGCTGTGAATCACTGCTATTAAAAATAATATTAATTCAGTAAAGATATATGTGTTTTCTAATGCCAAAATAGTTCACCATATAGGTTAAAATTTTGTAAGGATAAGAAATAAATAAGAAAACAGAAATTAAAATTTTAGATAATCATTTAAGAATGATTTGAATAAGTTGAATCTGATAAAGTGGCAGAATAGATTAGATAGTTACATGAAAATACTCATAACCAAATAATATTTTAAAATAATAAATAATACAAATAAAATTTTAGGAATTATGGGAAAATGCTATTTTAAACAGCCATTTCCTATAATGTTATTTCTGCAAAATACATTTCATTTGGGTGAGGCTTAGCATGTCATGCGTTGCTTTTCCCCAAGTGTTATTATCACTAGTAAATTAAATTTTCCTCACCATCATTAAGGGATAGGAGTTTCCATAAACATGACTCTACCTACACCTGAGAAGCTGAATTTTTTGATAGTTATGATGTCCTACCAGGTGCCACATAAAGACAAGAAATATATCCATGAACTGGCCCTTACAGAGAACACCAATAAGAAAAAAACAATCAAACCAAGTAAACAAAACTAACTAATCAAAAAGAACCCCCCAAAACCCAGCCACCTATAACCAAATAAAAACGCAAAAAAATTACTAAAGAAATAATGCAGATTGTGCCCATAAAATTAAACATTTTTTCCCAAAAGAAATATCTCTGATGATTATTGCCTAACTCTAGGACCATATTACCTGGTGACATCAGAACTAGTCTTGGGGAATGCTGTTCATTTCCTTTTATCACTGGAAAATTCAGCGTTAAAGCATATTCCAGCCATCTCAGTACATGCATTTCCTTTTCTCTTTCTGCAGAGGGAACAATCCCAACAACATTTTTCCTGATCTACAGTTTACACTCAGAAACCCTCAACCTTTTTGTGTTAGGACGTGGTAACTGTTCTGTTTTTGGTCCTTTCTCACTATATGCCTCCAAACTCATAGTGACCTTAGCGTGCATTTGAGTTAATAGCTTCACACAAACAGAATACATGAGAGGGTAAAGTGTCAAAGCACACCTATCAGTACCACTATACCATGACACTGCTCCTAGCAGCATCCTGAGGGGAAGTTCAGCCAAAACAAAAATCTGCCTCCTTCTGAAGTGAACTAATGCTTGAGAAAGTATTCTCTATGAGCAGCTGCAAGATAGACGAGTGTGTAAAAAGTCAGTCATCTCTGAGGCATAAACATAGGTGTTCTGCACATACCCAGGAAAGAAGCAGATAGCAGACACCTCCTAGGCGTGATGAGTGGTGACATCAACTAACATTCAGAACAATAAATTCTGTCTTCAGTATCGCTAGCACATCTTACATGTAAGTGCCTATATATGTAGAAAGTAGATCAAAACTATGCCAATAACATGGAATTTTCATTGTGAGATTGAATAACTTTAGTCAATCACAAACAAGTTATCTGTCAGTACAAAAAGAATACTCTCAAGTACAGAGAGATCTAAGTACTCAATATAGGATTAAAAATTTATAAAATGCTTACATAATTCCAGGAAGACAAGGTCTTAAAGGCATTTGTCTACATGAAAATCTATTTAAAATAATCTTTTTTTTTAAGCAAACCCACATTTTCAAGAATGTAAATATTTTCTTATGCATGTGATTTTTCTACTCATGTACGACTGCGGTCCACAAAAGCCTGCACGTTGCAATAGTTAAAAACATGTTTGTATCTGACTCTATCAGTGACTTCTATAAAAACTGAAACATGATTATTTTCACTATCCTTGGAAAGAAACTGCTTCATGTCTTCACAATACTTCACTGCTAAGGCATATCTTACTGGTTGTAAAAAGCTGCATCAGCAGTTTTATTCTACAATAAAGTAAATCTATTTTATCTGTACATAAAATAATGTAAAACTAGAAAATATACCTAGCAACAGCATTAATTAGAAAACATTTCAGTAAATTTTGCATAGTAGGAATAGCAATAGAAAATTGCAGGCTTTGATTTTGAAAAACATCAACAGGCATTAACCAGTGTGAACTTATTTCCACTGTCTTATTTTTGACCTTCATAAGTTGATGCAAAGGTTTTGTACATAAGAAAAGGCTGCTCCCTGTACTTTTAGGCTTAAATTGTGAGACATCTCCCAGAGAGTCACACAGTCATGCTACACCCTGGTGAGATTTGTGTGGTGAATTGGATAGCTTCCTGTGGCTGCATGCATTACCTGTAGCTGCTTCACTCAAGGACTTGGATGACTACTTATTCTACCCCTAATTCTTCCTCTCTATCATTACTTTCAGATTGATTTATTTTTTAAAAATATTCAAAACAGACAAAAGCTATTAACTTTAATTTTAAACATTAAACCCAGAGTAACTCATCATTACATCGCCTGTATTGATAGCTGTAAATTTGTCTTCTTTTCTTTCTTTCTTCCCTTCCTTTCTTTCCCCCACCCCTGAGGAGATGAATATACAGTTTTAAAAGTACGACAAAGCATTCTGATGCTGCAGCCAATTCTGCACACTCTCATGCCATTTAGAGCCCTCAAAGATATAAAATACATTCAGTATATGTGGTAAAATGAAAAGTTTTGCTTTTATTTTATGCTGGCTTAGAAAATTGCCTCCAAATATGGATCATCCTCAGGCTGAGGCACTGATGCATATTGAACTTGGCTGCAGCTTATTTAAAAACTTACCCATTGCTCCTTACCTGCTGCACGTAAGAGCGTAATACAAGTAGCACAAATCAGAAATGTTAGCAGTTCTGCCATTAACCTTTAACCCTGAAAACTTCCAATGCTATCTCTTTGTTAAGCAAAGAGAAAAAAAAAAGTCACTTCTGCTACGATGAGACTGGGACATAAGACTCTCATATGCTGAATGGTGTGTGATATAAGCCAGCTCTTTCAGAAAATATAAAAAAAAACATTGAGCATTGTGTATCTTATGCCACTGCTGCGAAGGTACCATGTCCTGAAGAAAGACAAACTCTAGTAGCCTTATGGCATAATTGACTAATTGGAACTATTGGGATTTAGAAAGTGTTGCTTGTTGTAAATAAATTATGCATATATGTTAATTGCTTCTGATAAAGATCTGCATCTTAATAATTGCACTACTTCAAAATTGACAAGGAAAGGAAATGTGTATGTCCCCATCACGTCACTGTAAACAGTTATTTGTTACATTATAACAGGAATTATTAAAAAAAACCAAACCTACCTGATAAGCATTAAACAAACACTGTTCAGGCCACGTGCAGTCACTAGTATTTTAGGGGGAAGGTAAGCCTTTAACTACCAGTGAGTCAAATGATATTTGAGCCATTTTCAGCATTAGAAATCAGTAAATGAGGAAATACTTAGGTATTTATGTCACATTTTGGAATTAAAATATCCAGAACACATCATGAAACCTATATTTTAGGTTGGTTTTCAACAGATACTTATAAATGTTATTTGGAGTTTTAGAAGGGTTTACCTGGAAAACACTTGTAACCAAGATGTACAATTGTGGCAGTGTTAAAACAGCATTATGTACTCAAATTTGCCTGCACAGCAGGACATACCAAAAAAGAATGGAAGGAATTTCATATGATTTTTTTACTCAAAACAGAATTTCAAAATTGTGTTTCTTGGACAGTGGCAATCTATACTGAAGAAACAGTATATATAGTGGCAGAACAAGCTTCTACAGGATATGCTGGAAGGCAGTCTTGCTACGAACAGGCTTTGGTCAATGCCAACTTGGCATTGGCTGATTTACTAAGACTACAGCACTGCCCTAATCTTAGAGAATATTTATGAATAAGCTTCACAGTCATCTTGAATAATAATATGTGTAACTCTACTGACTGATCATGAAGGAATCAACTGATGTTAAATAAAGCACGGGTATGTTAAAATACAGTCTCTTGATGTCTAAACTAACTCCTTTTGAAATTGACTATTGATTTGTGATGCCGATTTTCCAGATATTTATGCAAGCTATATCTGTTAGCTATTTGTGGAGATAATTTAGAAAGGAATCTAAAAATACCATTAAAGTACCACATTACTGTTGAACATGAACAGCTTCAAAGTCTGAGGTCCTAAGCTTTAAACATTGACATTTTCCAGAAATGTTAAAAGGCATTATCTAATAATTTTCCATCTTTATTTCTTAAAATAGCCTTAGTCTACATTTATAGAGATGCAAGAATACATAATAATAATAGGGTCTGTCACTTAGGCTGATTTTATTACTCCAAGACATATTTTTTTTTAAATAACATGAAAGAAACTGCTGTCAATCCAGCAGTTTTGAAAACTACCTAAATATAAATAGATATATATTCAGCACTCACACTGTACATACACAATTTTACTTCCTTCTGCATCTTTATGAGTATACTCAGGCATATCTATTAAAAAAAACCCAAAACAAATAAGAAAAAAAAAAAACCAACAAAAACAACTACAAGTGACATACTGAATTCTAGAAAGGAGATGAACACTGTGCCTTCAAAACATACTGTCTCTTAGGGCTAGATCTCTCTGCAGCAGGTTCTTATTATTTAATTCAGCATTAAAACCAAGTAAATTTGACACCACATTACTCACGATGTAAAATATTATGTTAATAAGTTATGACATATTATATCAGAGAAAATAAGATGGTAATTAGCTGCCTTGTTTCCCAAACAGCTAGATAATTATATGGAAGAAAGTACTATACTACTATAATGCTCAGTTTTGTCCAAAGAAAATTGAAAGGTGAGACAAATGGGTGCTATATCGCATATGATTCTTTCACCAAAGAGATGCTGGTCTTGTTTCCATCTGAATCATAAAGAAAACAGTAATGAAAGCTTTTGGCATGGCTAAGACTACTTTCTTATAACCACTTCACATAATTTAAAGGCAGTATCTTAAACCAGCCTTAGTCAAAGCTGCAGCAACAATTTTCATTTCTATGTTATGAGGTAAAAATGTCAAGTTTCACTTTTAAACTAGGGAATGTAATTTTGATCACTAAAGTTTATAACAGATAGCAAAAAATGACAGAGAAAAAACTTGTCATCTACAAGACAGGATTTTTAAAATCCACTCCATTAAAATACTACAGATTTGCAGTGAGGATAGTGAACACTCTACAGAATTGCAAAGGAAATATGAGAAGAAAAATACACTTCAGAAGAACTCAAAATACTGTAGTAAGCTGGTCTACTTTTATAAAAGATAGCTATAGATGGTCTTCAATTATCACAACACTGTATGCATTCATCTTAAACACGGAGAACATAAAGTGCATTTCAAAATGTATCTATAAAACTAGCTCTTCTTCAGTTATATCATAGATAATACCTGCATTCAGTGTACTTCCTATAGTTTTCTTACCTTAAATAAGACATAAAATACAATTAAATTACCTGGAATAAATTCTCTAATAGAAACTTCCAGGTTGATGTATGCTAGAAAATATGTGCAAACATTCACCCATGATTCCCTTCCCAAAGATTCTCATTCATCCTCACCCCTTTTGCAGACCATAGTAAAAAAAAATCCTGGTCTTTGGCTCTGCTGTGTAAAGCTATTTGTTTAAAAAGCTGCCACTATGAATGTCAGAAAAGTCAAGTAAGTGGTGTCACAGGATCACCTCTCTCTGGACCTTAAGACACCCAAAGCGCAGAGGTGGAACAGATCCATCACTGTACAGTTCTTTTTGTTTCGTCCAGTAGTTATTTTCCTATTTTGCATTTCTAATGACTTTGCTCTCTTTCATTTGTCCTCTCTCCCACTCAATGTATTAATAATGAGGAATTAATTTTCTCCTTTTTATTGGCAACCGTTACTTTTTTATTTACCCCAAGATACAGTTAAGCAAGGATAAGAGAAGAAATCCACTGCTTTTCAAGGCTGCTGGTTGTGGCAACTGTGGAACACAATGATTAAAATGGTAGCACATTACCACTGAAGTATCCATGTTATTTAGATGCAGACACATAATTAGGACACCAAGTCCTGCGTTCACCCAACTGTGACAGATTTATTTCAATTAAAATTTGACTAATATTTTAGAAAATATCTTTACATATAAACATATTTTAACAGTTAAGTGAATTAAATAGAGCTCCACAAGGACATATTAATATAAAAACTTCAAGAAAATTTCAGATGTAAACTTGATCAGTCTTTAACCTGGTTCCAGCAGTTGATCACATACTCTCTCACCTGAAGTGACCAGCCAGTCAGGAGACAGGTATTTTGAATTTCTGAATGCCTTACAGAATCTTAAACAAAATGATGTCTGTTACTTGGAAAAATGAAGCTGATTATATTTCATAGTATGTACTATGTTAGTAGTACTTACTAAGAGTACTGGTATTTTATCCATCTTGCAGATGACTAAAAAACTGCTCAGACATAATCACTTACCTTATAGAAATAAATACATGTTTTATATAGCTATTTTCCTTATTCATTCTTGTTCAATGCATAGTCTAACTGGTATGAAAAAAAAGTCTCTCCTGATGTTCATAATTTGATCAATTTTATTATATTCCCCAGTATGGCCAAAACCCGGGCCCAAATATTTCAGTGATAAAATAACCATAAATTTCAACAGAATGGTGTGTGTGTCATCAATGAACTTACTGAAATAATTTAGGTAAGCTTATTCTTTTGCTTGTATACACCTCAATAGGTACATAATTTAGTCCGTTTTTAATAGATTGCATGAACAATATTCCTCGTCCCCAAAATACCCTTGCTTACAATTTACAGCACGTACAGTGCAACTGAAAGGAAAAGAAAACCCCGTCACATGTGACAGCTGAAAGAACGTTGCATAGCTTGATAAAAAATGGTAATAGGACACATGAAATAAGAATTTATAGTGCAGCCTCTGCTCCTGTGTTAATCTAGAAAATGTTTCCTCATGACAAAGGCCTTCAGTACTCTCTACTGGAAGAGTAATTTCAGTCAGCTCAATAAAATCTAACTTTAAAACAGGCATCAACTAAAGCTAGTTGAATTACCAGTAATCAATACATCAATAACTGATTTTGATCCTGATTTGAATTAAACTAACTGAGTATAGATTTTTCTCTGCAATAGATATATATTTTCATCACCCTGGCATGGTGGCATAAGCCGTTGAGAAAAAAAGTAAATGGAGGATGTAGGTTTGGACAGTAGGAAAAAGCATTGATAACTTTTCTGAAAATACTGAGTTACTGGCAACGCTTTATGATTTTAGATTCTACAGAGATAGTCTAGAAATAAATGCACATCGACCCCTCTAATGTTATAATTTGTACTCAAATTATTTAAAAAAAAATAAAAATGTAATTTTACTATGTAAAAATTGCATACTGCTCCAGGATTAGACTTTAATGGCTTGGATTTTTGAAGACTATCTTAAGCTTCCATGAATTTAATCGAGATTTAGTGGTTATCTACCATTTTAAAACATGATGGTAAAATATCACACTCTCTAATAGATTTTATGTCTGAAGTTACAACTAACTAAATGGAAATTTTTAGCAGAAAAAAAGGCAGCATGCTAAACTTTTTTTAACGTAGGAATTTAAAATCGATATGACTGAAAAGCTCTATTATTTTGCCACATATGAATAAAGATATGGGGTGGGAGAAGAAACTTGTAAGACAACATGAACTCCAAAAACTTTTCCCCATTCAGTGTCATTTTAGGTTTTGTCTCATTTTCACATTAAGAGCTTACCACTAAATCAAATTGAATAATGTATCAAAATTGGCATTACACAGAACACACAGCATTTGAGGTTAACATAACCACATCATACCTTATTATCAAAAGTGTTGTCAGAAAATTCCTTTTTATATATACACCTATGTATATTTGCCAATGAATTGCTGAATATTTACTGCTATGTATTTGTGAGAATCTACCATGCAAGAGGGAATCACTTGTCATATGGTTATGGTTCCTATATCCTTCTGACAGGTCTTCCCAACAAATACTGGGGAAAAGTAAAATCCAAGGGAGCATGACCGTCCTAATTTCACACTCTGATATCAAAAATATACTAGCTCCACCAGAGGTAAGAAATGCAAATCTGTCATTGAGTCACATAACTAAAGGTCTTCTTCAATGCAGTCTTGCTATGTTTATTTAATGAATCATAACAAATTGCAAGATATACAGTACAACTAACTCCTCACTGATTTATAATAACTTTCAATTGTTAAATAAGTCTGTTATTGCATACATCATCAATTATAAATAAAAATGCAGCAGTTTTCTATTTATTTTGCTTTTAAAATTAATTCCTTTTTGTATTTTTATTATATGCTTTTATTCAGTTGATGGTTAACACAGGAAATTTCTGTGAAAGCTGTTTTTGCTATTATATGCATGTGTTCACGTGAATAGTTTGTATTTTCATTTTTCTTTTGTATTCAAAAGTCTTACACAAACAATTAATTAATCCTCACAACATCCCTGTGAGGTAGGTATGTAGGCTGTGTTCCTCATTCCCCAGATAAATACTAACTAGTAGACTTCTTGCATGAGATACTTGAGAATATTTAAAAAAATAACTATTACAAGGATAGAACGATATAATTAATATATTTTAACCATACAAATACATATAATGCTTATATAGCTTTAAAAAGTTGATGACTGTATTATTTTGACCAATTCAACAGCACATGTGCTGATGCACGGCCCTTACATATTTTAAAGAAAAATGTGATAATATATAGTTCTATTGATTTGCTAGTAAAACTTTATAATGGATATACTAATCCTCTGTCATAGCAGGTGGTGGATGACATAAAAAGCACATTGATAGCAGAATGTTCTTATATAAATTACATGCACATTCTTATTTTTTACTTGCTTATCAAATGCACAAATATATTCATTATAAACTAGAGAGACATACACAAAACAAAGTGAAGCCTGCTCTATTTCCATGCCAGTATAAATTATTTGCAATTGATTATGTCGAACACGTTTAATATAAACCATAGTAATCTAAAAAGACTAATCAGATGGAACAAGATTTAATAACATACAAAACAAAGTTAATGTTCCTCTGATTGTTTCCATTAAATGCATAAATATTCAAATTACTATTTTTATATATACATTATGTAACTTAATTATAGAAAAGTTAAAGATACACAATACACTCAGTACATTAAATAGAGGAGTATATTGACCAGTTTATACATTATTGCTGAATTTTGTAATTTTCTTTTTATTTTTCAAAACATAGTCAACCATATATCTATTAGAAATAACACTTCAGGTATTTAAATTTTCATTATCCTGTCAGAATATTCCCTCTACAATCTAGATGTATTTGAAAATAAATAAAGATATATTTTGTTGAAATGTCCCTTTACCACTATCATTTTCAAGATTAAAGAAGAGCACATGATGCAACAACTTCCTTGAGTGCAAATCTCATCTTTCTTCATATAAAATCAAAAGCCCAGAACATAATAAGCAGAGTAATAGGGATGGCAAGGAAAAACTGCCATGTAAGGACAAAAGCAATCTCTGGGATCCTTCTAAACAGGTACCACCCAATATAAATATTTTGATCATAAAACTAGAATAGTGACAGTTTATTTCTCTTTTATTTATCCAGTTAACTGCAGCATGTATAAACCAGCAAGAAAAAATATATATTATATACAACTAAAAAATCTTAAGATCAGAAGATGTGAAGTTGGTTCATAAAACTACATTTTTCATTCTGTCAAATTTGAAAGTACATTTTCTTGCAAAAACTCCTTTGAGAAGTCAAGTATTTGAAGAAAGGCCATGTATATATAGTGTCCCAAGAATTTTTTTAATCTCTTCCTAAAGTGGGTATAATGTGTTATGGACAAATAAAAAAAAACAATTAAAATTGGCATGGGATGGGTAGTTTGAAAGGACAGATTTTATGTTTTGCACATTCAATGAACAAATTAGATGCATGGTAAACTAACGTTTTTCGACCGGACCATATCATGGAAAAATAATGAAGCAACAGAAACAAATATGAATTTTTCATTGCTGAGTTTTTTGTAACTCGCTGATTTAACTTAAGGGCAATTTTAAGACAAAACCACAGAACTATTGTATCAGAATATAAAGACTCCGCCACTTGCAGACAATAGGGTTTTTCTTATTAATATCTGAAGAGTTGACACTGACCCTGGAGCTCTCATTGTTAGTAGGATGCTGTTAGTAGTAGCAGTTGCAAACATTTGGGTTTGCCAGTAACAACTCACAATTTGTGCATAGTTGAGTCTTCGAAACTGAGCAAATTTGCTCTCAAAATCTCGCCAGCGCTTGCTGAGCTGTATCAGGGTTGGCTCCACTGCTTTTGCAGCCCCATCCTTAGACAAGCGTTCAGCCTGCCTGTGCACCGCATTCAGATCTTCCTTCTTCTTCTGCAATTCTCCATCAATCTCCTAGTGAGCAAAACCAATACAGGGCCCAGGACAGTTAGCTAACTAGATCAATCAACTTAAAATTAGCAAAATACTTCTGTCAGAAATTCCATTTCCATTTTATTGTTACAATTAAAAATTACAGCTATTTTATTTTACATTTAAACAAAACAAAAATAACTAAAATTCAAGAAACTTTGTGGAGATTGGCTGTAGAGATACTAACAGCTAGTACACACTGAAAACTAGTTAGCACTTCCAGATTCTTGCTAGTACACTGTGATAGGCAACTGAAGAAATTCTTTTCTCAAAAAGGGTCAGCATATTCAGGACAAATAGCTTACAAATATATTATTGGACTAAAAAATACTATGTAACTCCTGTTTTACTCTGTGGGAAACTCAATAGAGAATGAAGCAAAGAAAGACGATGCAAAACAAACTAGGAAAACTTTTGACAGTATGTAAATAGATTTCTAGAGTTCGACAGTGACATATGAATATGTTCTGATGAAAATGAATGTGCTAATATGAGATAGAGGTCATCCATATATCGATAAGTCATTTGTTCATCTGGAACAAAGATACATAAAATCAATTACAATTTTTACTAGAAAATATTTGATGCTTCTTAATACATTGCACACTTTCCATATTATTGACAAAAGGTTTTATTCAGTGTGTTTCAAATTATTTATATAACTTTCTGTATAACAAACAAATACATGGTATAGTACAACAAAAAAACATCAGTTCAAACACAGATAATTCGGGGTTGTTTTACTATAAAGAGAAAAAAGGACTGAAGTGAAAATTTTCTGTATCTACCGGAATATTCATTGCATTGGCTGTCCGTTAAATTGATAAACTACCACTCAAAAAGATCTACCATTGCCATCCCAATACATTACCTTCAGCTTCTGCTCATCTTTGTGGTCTGGTAGACTGGCTAACTTTTTCTCAATGTCATCCAGCCATGTCATTAGGTCATCAGCCTGCCTCTTGTACTGATACCATTGATGAGAAATCTCTAAAGCCTTTTTTCTTCTTTGAGATCTCAAGTCCTGTTCACAGTGCAGACATTATTAGAACATGAATTAAAGGCTTATAAAATATGAATTGGCATGTGTGCACACTGAAGGGAAAAAGCGCAAAAGGCCACCTTTTTTTTTATAATTAGATGTTGATATTTAAATTAGGTATATAATTACCTCAACACAACATATTTTCTTCAGTTTAACACATTATTTTTTCTTTTAAAGGATGTTACTACATCTTGAATAAACCATTGAGACAGTAATCAATATTCAGAGAAGTTAAGACTCTTACATTTTATATAAAACACTTCTGCTCAGAATACTTACTGGACAGATGGAAAAACAGCCCATCTATACCTGGCCATAAGAGGGATTCCTGTGTTTTATGATCTCCTGTGAATTTCTAGCTTGCATGCAAACTTTGTAGCTATCCAAAGAAAATAATTTCAATGCAGAACTACATGCAAAAACAGGTTTGCTTTTACTAAATTGAACATCTTTTATACAACAAATTACTTGTATTTATGACTCAGCTTTGTGAAGGTATTAAAATTTCTCTTTTAAAGAGGGATAAAAAATATTATTTTATTTCATACAGATTTTAAATATACTCAGTTTGTACTTGCTTTAACTATTTAACTTTGCTGATACAGAATTCTGAAAATATTTTCATTACTTTTCATTTACTTCTTATTAAGAAGTAAAATTAAAAAAATTGCTGGTACATTTAATATAAAAACCCTCAGATGAATTTTTCTCAACCTTTCTTGAATTTTATTTGACAAGGTTGAATGCCTCAACTGAGTCACCCAAATTAAAATCAATCAACTGTTCCTTAAAAATAGCCAGAAAGGATCTGGTCAATAGCATAGTTCTAGAAACACTTTTCTTGAATTATGATCTGCAGAAACTGTAAATATTAGAATGAAATCCACAGGAAATAAAGTTTAAAAATAAGAATAAAATACAACCATGTCATGTTCCTCAAGCCAAGAATAAGTTAATAAAATTTACAAAACAAAGACAAATTCTGCTTGTCAATAAGACGAAAAAATTTTCTATAGTTGCAACAGCCTACAGCTCCAGGTAGGTGACCAAGGTAACTTTCTAACTGTAATATTCTTTTCTCATTTTTCTTTTTCCCTAGAAAGATGGCACTCTCAATTATGACTATTAGCTTGTCCCAACAGGTCTCACTGTGAATATTTCTAGAAACAGTATCATACTGTTATACCTCCAGGAGTGTAGTAACAGAATTTTGACAAACATCTTTGGTTTTCAGCCACTAAGATGCTAGGACTATTGGTACTACAACCTACCCTGTTCTAAAGAGGCTGAAGCCACTTTTTTCCTCTAAAGAACATAGCATCTAAATGTTTTACTAAAGGATAAAACAACTCATTCATTGCCAGAAGCATGTTATACAACTGAAAATGTAAGTTTTTGAGAATTGATTCCAACTATGGTCTTCACTGCTGCTGGAGAAACATAAAACACGCATAATGTATTAAAAAAGGAATTATTATCAAAGAAATTGTTGTCCAACTGGCAGTCACTGAGTTGAAACACTGAGGACGAAACAGTACTCGTTAAGTTGGAGATTTAAAATGTCTTTTCCAAGGCACCAAGAGAAATATATAAGAAAATATATGTTTATAGCCAAATAGTTTAAAATTACTCATCCTTCAATAGTAATGGATTCATTTAACAGAACAATGCCCTGAACTGAAGAAAAAAATGGGTTTAGTAGCATGTGCTTATAATTGCAACTCCTATACCTTGAGAGCATTATGTTTAGTCTGCAACAGCTGTTGTTTTATCTTTATTTCCTCCCGTTTTCTCTCATCTGTGATTCTCTTTTGAAGCATGTCACCCCTTTGCAGCAATTCTTTCACTGTGCTCTCATCTTCACTCTGATTTTAAAAAAAACAACAAAAAAAAGTATAATGGGAATTTTAATCTAATTATTGTTTAAGTACTAGGAGATACAGAACTACATTTCCTCTGCTACAGTAATCATCTAACAGCTACTAATAGTTCTATACTGAAGACTAAATAACTTTTACTTGCTTTCTACATACATGTAGACACGAGTACAAGCAATACAGGGCTTGAAAACCTACAGATGTTTGATGGCAAAAATCTTATGTAGCATCCAAGATAATCAGATGAAAACATTAAATGCCAAAAGGTAAAATGTATTTGAATTTAAAACAAAAAGGATAGATACATCTGAAATATTCTAAACCACTGTCAGTAGTTACTGAAGTTTCCAGTATGCTAGGAGGGCATGTAACTCCTGACCATTTCATGAATCATCACAACACAAAATAGCTATTCTGGCAAGGAAAATGACATCACTAAGTACTTTTTACACAGAGGTTGAACATATGCCACAGCTTCTGGGATTTTTATCTATTGAAACATGTTCTTTACATTTCATGTAAAGAAAGGGAACCAAATATCCTCAAGCAGGAGAAACTGTATCATCAGACATGATCCACTTAGAATTCACCTTTGCAGTACATAGTGCCTTAAATGTTACTTTTTCTGCATTAAAAAAAAAAAAAAGTCATGGAAAGGTTCCTTTCAGCATTGATATAAAATAGCTGTCTTTGAATAATTTCTTAAAAGGAAAAGAATATTGACTTTTATATTGCTTGTAAAGAAATATATATTTGATCTTGCTGAGGATTCACAACGACAGGGTCCTAAAAACGAATCTCTGTTATTACCCAGCCAAGAAATCTCATCCCTCTGAAAATCACTCTGAAGAAAACACACCATAGTGGAAAGAGTAGCAAAGCACAGCAGCATTTTACTCCTCTTTTTTCTTTTCCTCTTTCTTCTTTTTTTTTTCATTCCCCATAATATGCATAAACAGTTTTACGACTTACAAAGAGCAAAGAGGAGTAATAAAGCTTACCACAGACACCAAACCTATTTATAGTTAATGCCTAAATCAGATCCTTTAAAAACTAATTGGCGAGTGGCATTTCTTTCAATGATCACTGCCTAGCATTTGTTTTTAGCGAATATCTTCTTTTACTATACTGCTATATACTACATTCTAAGTTTTCTTGTCTTTATGCTGCTATAGTGATTCTAATATTCTCTGTAATATTGCTGGTACTAGTACAGGACCTTTAGAGAATAATGCTGCTTTGCTTAGTGTTTTCACAAGGGTTGAAAAATATTTTCCTTATAATCCAACTGTTATCACTAAAACTTTAGTTAACGAGAATTTGGTACTTTTGATATTATGAGATGTTAGCACAGGAAACTTTTGTCCAAGTCAGATCTAAAGATCCTCACACAAATATGGAAGTTTTGAATTTTCACTCAGGTTTTTAATATCATTGCCTACTTCACTCAGGCTTCCATTTCAACCATATTACCATATCTTTGTTGAAGTCTTCCTCTTTCAGATTCACCCCCTGCTGAATTTCAACCTCCAGTGGTTCAAGCATTTTTTGTATATCAAAGTCAAATTGCTCCATTTCCTTCAAAGGAATGAAAGGCTAAAATGGGAGAAATACAAATATTATTTATTTAAATCACGTATTTAATAGTTTTATTAGAAACATAAATGAAGAGAGACATCTGTTCTACCCCCTGTTGCTAAAAGAATTGTAGAATTTCAATCATGTGGAAAAATATCTACACCATAGAACACAAAAGTATCCAAAGATACAAGTAGGTATTCAAAAACACTGTAGAATTCCCATATGAGAAAACAAAAGCATTTAATAGTAAGTTTTTTTTAAAAAAAAATATTACACTCCCACATTTGTGTGAAAGAACAGGTTCAGAAAAACAGTGTAACATAACAATTTATCCAAAAAATGTAATGCTGACACTACTTGGCTAAATCTGGTTTGTCAGAAATTACTCCCACAGCAACAACCATTTCATTCAGATAAAAGAACAACTATTACTACATTTTGAGAAAAAAATTATGATAATTTGTTTCGGTGTTTTTAAATCATTGTTCTTTCACAAAGAATAGAAAAATGTTAGGTAAGTTATACAAAACAAAAGACAGATAATCTTTGTGTAAGATATTCCCACAAAAATATTTCAACACAATGTCACTAAAGGAGCTTGCCTTTCAAAAAAGCCTCAACAAATTGCAGGACCAAAAAAAACCCAACTAAACAAAATAGACACAATTCCTCCAAAATGAATAACAGTACAATTACGGTGCTTCAGCTTAGCATTCAGTTTTAAACTCTAAAGAAGCGCCATCAACTAACAACAATATACTGCCCTTTATCTACCTGATACCTGAGTGCTTGTGGATAATTTAATGTACAATATATAATATATTTATTAAATGTGTTGCACTTTCTTCCTCAAAAGCTTCAAATGGAAGAACAAGTAACAAATTCTTGATGATTCTTGCATGAAATTTAGATTTAAAGATAATTACTGCTTTATGATGTTCTAGGAACTCTTGGACATAGTACGGTCTTCTTGCTTAAGACATTAGCATATTTTATTCTAATAAGTTCTCTTTTACTCTTTTCTCCAGTACAATTGGTATTTATTACAAAGTAAAAGTTTATTATAAAGTAAAAGTTGGTAACAAAGTTATTTGGTTCAAACAAGAGAGATTGTAATCCATTTTCAGCCATTCCACAGATGACCTGTGAGAAAAATGCCTTAATTGTATCATTTGGTTGACTGTTTTTGTGCACTTATGAATTAATATTACTGGAAATATAATAATGTCCTATATTTACAGAGAATAATACTTCATGAAGAAGCTCAGAATTACACTCAGCAAGCACTTCAACTGAGTTTGAAATAATAGCAAACTACACAGTAATTTATTCTCAAATGTTGTGAAGGATGCCTTCAAAAGTACTTAAATCTCACTAAATGGCAAATCAACTAATAAGACTGGAATATAGAATTACTAAGCTCCGGCAAATGTTAAAAACAATAACAAAAAGGAAAAAGAAAGAAAAAATACTAAATGAAATTCAAACAATTGAATGAGGTTCAAAGACCACTTGAAAATGTTAAACCTCATTTTAGTATACTATGGCAATTCTGTTAATTCAGGACACAACAATTATGATCTACCATTTATGGATTCAACAGATAATTTTTTATTTATTTCACTTCTGTACTGACAATAGCTAGTATTTAAAAATATAGCTAATTTGAAAACTGATGAGGATTGAAAATAGATTACAAGAGCTTACTATCTTCTTGAATTGATTTTTTAAAGTTATTTACCGATTGAATAATTTTATCTAAGTATGAAAGAAACTCAAAACACTTAGGAAGCATAATGTCACCTCATAAGAATAACTTCAGCCCATAAACCTAATATCACAACTCAGGTAGGTGCAGTTACCTACAGCATATGAGTGGATAAAAAGAGGCATGCTGCCATTTTTTATCCAAATGCATACAGCAAGTCCATATAATTCAAGAATCTAAACAAGCTTTTTGGAACTCTATCTTACACAATACCTATTACTATAGATATCCTTTGTAAATCATATCTTAGTTGACCATTCCCCAAGGTCCCGGAAAAGGTCACTTAAAATCTATTTTACTATTAAAATTAAGTGCTGTAGTAATTCCTCTCATCTTGCTGGGTACCTAGTGTATAAAGCTCAGTGAGGTGCTACTATTCCAGGTCATGTTTCCTGTTCAAGTATAAACAGGAAAACACTTGATAAAGAGGGTTCGTAGGCTACGTTTTGAAGACACTTCATCTTGCTATGATTCTTCTCCCTCTTCTTTACTTGAGCCCACAACAGGCAATGCAAACAGTTAAACCATCTACAGGCAGTCCCTTTGTTCCCTAAGACAAGCAATAATTTCTTACAACACTATTAAAGGCTGCACCAACCCTATATAATTACAGTATTGAGGAAGAACAATGTAAAACTGATAAAGAAATCCAGACTGCAGATAAAAGTTCAGAATAAAAATGTCAGATCACACAGGTTTTTGCGTTTTGTGTCAAGATGTTCTCTGTCTACAGATTGTAATTCTGTAAGAAGTAAGTGAGGTGCACCACACCTGAATGGCTAAATCATAGAATAATATATTGTATTTCACAGAATCATAGAACGGTTTGGGTTGGAAGGGACCTTAAAGATGATCTAATTGCAAACCCCCTGCCTTGGGCAAGTGCATCTCCCACCAGATCAGGCCTCTCAAGACCCCATCCAACCTGGCCCTGAACACTTCCAGAGAGGGGACATCCACAACGTCCCTGGGCAACCTGTGCCAGTGCCTCACCACCCTCCTTGTGAAGAATTTCTTCCTGATGTCTAATCTGAATCTTCCCCTTTCCAATGTAAAGTCATTCCCCCTTGTCTTGTCACCACATGTCCTTTACAGTATCACAAGGTTGGAAACGACCTCTGAGATCATCAAGTCCAACCTATAACCCTACACTAACACTAACACCAACCATCATCTAAACCATGACACTCAGTGCCTCATCCAGTCTCCCCTTAAACACCTCCAGGGTCGGTGACTCCACCACCTCCCTGGGCAGCGCATTCCAAGGACAAAGCACCCTTTCAGTGAAGAACTTTTTCTTCACATCAAGCCTAAACTTTCCCTGACGAAGCTTGAGTCCATGCCCTCTAGTTCCTTCACTGGTCACCCGAGAGAAGAGACCAACCCCTGCCCAACTACAACCTCCTTTTAGGTAGTTGTAGAGAGCAATGAGGTCTCCCCTGAGCCTCCTCTTCTCCAGACTAAACAGCCCCAACTCCCTCAGTCGCTCCTCATAGGGCTTGTGCTCCAGCCCCTTCACCATCTTCATTGCCCTCCTCTGAACACATTCCAGTATCCTGACATCTTTCCCAAACTGGGGGGCCCAGAACTGTACACAGTATTCAAGATGAGGTCTGACCAGTGCCGAGTACAGGGGGACGTTAACTTCTCTGGTCCTGCTCACTACACTATTCCTGATGCAGGCCAGAACGCCATTGGCCTTCTTGGCCACCTGGGCACACTGCTGGCTCATGTTGAGCTTCCTGTCAACCAGCACTCCCAGGTCCTTTTCTGCCTGACTACTCTCCAGCCACTCTGTCCCCAGTCTGTAGCTCTGCATGGGATTGTTGTGTCCAAAATGAGGTACCTGACATTTGGACTTATTAAACATCATCCCATTACAATCAGCCCATCTCTCCAATCTGACCAGGTCCCTCTGTAGGGCCATCCTACCCTCTAGCAGATCAACCCTTCCTCCCAGCTTGGTATCATCTGCAAATTTGCTGATGATGGACTCAATCCCCTCATCCAGATCATCAATAAAGATATTAAACAGGACGGGACCCAAAACCGATCCCTGAGGGACACCACTGGTGACCGGCCGCCAGCTGGGTGAAACACCATTCACCATCACTCTCTGGGCTCGGCCATCCAGCCAATTCCTAACCCAGCACAGAGTGCTCCCATCTAAGCCACGGGCTGCCAGCTTCCCTAGGAGTCTACTGTGGGAGACAGTGTCAAAGGCCTTGCTGAAGTCCAGGTATACCACATCCACAGCCTTCCTCTCATCCACCAGGCGAGTCATACCGTCATAAAAGGAGATCAGGTTGGTCAGGCAGGACCTACCCCTCCTAAACCCATGCTGGCTGGGCCTGAACTCTTGGCCGTTCTGCAGATGAAAGTCCCTCCCCAGCTTTCTTGTAGGCCCCCTTCAGGTACTGGAAGGCTGCTATAAGGTCTCCCTAGAGCATTCTCTTCTCCAGGCTGAACCACCCCTCCTTTCTCAGTCTGTCAACATAGCAGAGGTGTTCCAGCCCTCTGATCATCTTTGTAGCCCTCCTCTAGAACCATTACAACAGTCTCATATCCTTTTTATGTTGAGGATTCCAGAACTGGACACAATACTCCAGCTGGGGTCTCACAAGAGTGAAGCAGAGGGAGAGAATCACCTCCCTCACCCTGCTGGCCACACTCCTTTTGATGCAGCGCAGGACACGGTTGGCCTTCTGGGCTGCGAGCGCACATTGCCGGCTCATGTCAAGGTTGTCATCAACAAATACCCCTAAGTCCTTTTCCACAGGGCTGCTCTTAATCACATCATCGCCCACCCTGTATTGAAGTTGTGTTACTACTGATTGCCAGTAGTAGATGGCCTTTATTCTCTCCTTCCTATTCCAGAAATGAAACCTAAATAAATTCAAATATCCACAAAGAATTTCCTAGATACACAAGGTATTAGGCCCTGTGTAAACCCCAAACAACTCATGAAAACCATGTCTTTTTGCTTATGCTTTTTGCAAAATTTATTTACTGCTCTGCCACTGATTCTCTGCACATTCATTTCCAGTGCTATTACACTAGTCAGAAAAACGTGTTAAGAGCAGGATCCATGCATACCCACTACCCTACGGATGGCTGCCTGTTTTTATCTTCTCAATAGTTCTCTGCAATACATGTAGCAAATACAATGGAGAAATGAGGTGTCTTACATCCTCCCTCATTCCAATTCAGAAGTCAGAACTAAAAATTACTTAATCCATACTGAATTCAGATTCAGTATTCAAAGTAGTTGTACAGATGTGTAGCTGAAATATAATTGATACAATCTGTGTGTGTGTACTTGTGTCAAACTTTGGTGAGTCACAGCCTCACAGGAAAACACTGGATGCATTTAATGAAAAATTAGCTCCCAAAAGGCAATCCATATATATAAAAAAGTTGCTTGTACTTTGGGAAGATTAAGAATCTTACTGATTCCCAGATGATGCTCATTCTTTATAAGCTAATGAAGTAATCATTGTTACACTCATATGAAGTCAGTGAATATTTCTAATTGTGAAACAGTGACAAAAGACGTTAGTGCCAACCCCCTAAACCTTCAAATTTAAAAAAAAAAATAAATTCTTACGACCTACATATTTTTCTTTTAAAATCCTATTTTTTTTGAGAAACTGCAACCCGCTATGTAGTTGTATTTGTGCACCTTATAAAAATACTATTTTGTATGCACCTCAATATGGAAGTAAGTCCTCCTACCTTTCCACTCTTAATTCTTTGAGATACAGTTGCAAATCGCTGGTTGAGCTCTGACAGTTTAGGTTCTATTACTTTCCTGCAGTGATCTCCACGGTTTGTCATCAAGTCTACTGCCTGGTCACGCACAGAGTCCACCTTTGGATGCATATCATTCAGCTCAGCCTTTAAGCGCTACAGTCCGTGAGCAAGAGACAGGGCTTGAAGTTAGTAATAAATGCAAGAGAGAGAAAGAGAGAGAGAGAGAAAGTGTGCAAAGGAATAGGGAGCAAAATCACAAAGCAAATTCAGATAATCAGGCATGAGTGTGTAAATCCAGTAGAAATACGTTAGATAACATTCCCATTCATGTTCCTCAAATTTATAACAGGAATGTATCTACATGTCTGTTTTAATACCTCTAAGAGGAAACTAATGGGGAACATTATTTCTAGGCAGGTTTTTATCTGCAATAATACAATCCTCAGCTTATTTCAGGATATGCTAAATCGTTTTATGTTTTTAAATCTAAGAAAAATTGTTAATTTGTGCATTATGGAGCTGGATGTATAGTTGTTGCTTTCACTACTGTTCATGCTTGTAATTCAGGCAGTTGCTGAGATCAATGATCAATGAGGTTTACGATCTGCCTTGGAATTTGTGAAGGTTTGCTTTAGTAAATAGTATAATTATGTTAGTGTCAGTAATACAATTCTGATTTGATTTGTAAACTGCTCTTCAGAAAATACGTTTTGATCGTGGAGTTGAATACAACGTAAAACTGCACAACAATTTCAGAAGAAAAAATGCAGTTAATTTTAAGGTATTTGATGTTAACAAAGAAGGCATTTAAAATGAGATACTTTACATCTGTCTTGCAAGTTAGTTTTTCATTAGCAGATCAAGTGATGCAATCGGCCAAATAAAACTCTCTGATCAATACAGTAACCCATTATTATACAGGTACTTCATCATATAATATTCTTGTCGGTGGTGTTTGTCTGGCACCAATGTAAACAGTGTTTATAGAATTAAAACTATCGTATGACACAGATAACACACACAGATACCTTAGATATCAGAAAAGTATCTCAGAAAAAACAGGAAAGCAATTAGAAATGACGAAAACAGCAAAAAGGATTTTGTTTAAACAGATGTGTTTAAGGAGTATTTTCCAGCAAACACAGTTTTAATAAGCTGCTGTTCTACTCACCAGGATTTGCCCAAGACTTAAAATAACATATCTGGTTTTATTTCTGCAGGAATTTAAATTTTGTAACGCAGTGAAAATTTTTTATGTAATCTATAAGCTGCCACAGGGTAGCTTTGTAACAGAAAAAAGAATGTTAATCAGTTTGTGATATCTTTCAAAATACACTAGTTTTGACATAGTTCTTTTAGAATAAAATTAATACTCTTCAGAAAATGACATTTTTTTACCTTAAGAATTTCCTCTTTTTGCTGGGGTTTTTGTTTATCAGATTCATCCAACAGTATTTCAGCACGATACATCCAAGTTGTGACATTAGCTACATTCTGATCAAAAGCGTCCATGAGCTTTTGATATTCCTGTATGTGGAAAAGGTAAATACTGCATACAAAAAAAGTAATCAGAACTGAAATAATAGCTGTAATTATGCCTCTTTTGGCAAACATACATAAATTATGAAATAAAACTTGTTTATTTTATGCAGCCACTGTTTGTTTTGTGAAGGATAGAATCTGTTGTTTGCTTGCTCTCATTTCATACGATGTTTCTTTAAAAAGACATTCTAGTAGAGACAGAAGCTTCCAAAGTGACAGGCAGGAGGGTGATAAAGTCACAATAAGACACAGGTGTCTGCAGACTGCTGAGAGGAACAGGAAGCTGACAGCCAGATCTACTGGAGGTGGAAATAAGAGTTTCCCAAGCACCAAGTACAAAACTCATTTTGGAAAGACATTACGTTAATGCAAACTCAGACGGTAACAAGGATGGAGTTCCAAAGTCACAATCAAGACTGGGAGTTTTGTATATATAGCTCTGATTTACATTTCATTTAACTTCTCTGCTTTGGGACTCTGCTTTTTAGAAAACTATTCTAGTTGATATACTGATAAATCTTTTTTGCTCTCCTGAACTTAAAAACATTTCGTCCTTTTTGGTGAGCTCACTGGAATGAGGCCTCTACTTATCCACAGAATACATGAGTACCACACACCTGGGAGCAAAGATTTTATTACTCCTTTTGGCCCCTACACTTATCTTTATTTTACACTGTTCTTTCACACCTTATTGTTGGTTCTAGTAAATATTAACAAAAGAATCCAAAGCAAAAAAAGAGAGAAAGTGGAAGAATATGTAACTATACCTATTTATAAATTCCAACATATGTTTCTTACAAGCAGTTCCGCATGAAGCTGAGCACCTAAACAATACTGAAACGCCTAAGTTTTCCAGACAGATCAAACAAAACCAGATCCTTTCACCTGTATACTGTATGCAGCTGAAGAAGCCCTGTAGTGATGCTCTATACCTTTCTCAGAAGCAGTCATACTAGTCACACAGGCTATAGTAGAGCTCTGACACCTAAAGCTCTGAAAATTCATGGTAAAGGCTAACACAACCTCGAGATTCACTTTGGTTTCTCTGGGCTGAAATTGCATTCCTATGCTTTTGGCAACAGAAATAGCATACAAGATTCCCAAACTATTCTGGCAGCTCAAAGGTTAAGACCCTGCTGTGTTGAAGGGTTCAACTTGTCATTTCTTCAAGGTAGAATGAGTTTTAAGGTAGAACACAGTTATGTGACTATTAGCAGTTTGAAGCAGCTTCGACTAGGCTTAATCTGGTCCTCTTAAGTAATTATCCCTACTAAAATAGGCATTATGAAACTATCTAAAGGAGGATTGCGCAGTTCTAAAAGAAACCGTAGTCCTTGAGCACATTAGGTTTGCATCCAGAGCAGAGGTCCTATTTTAGTTGCCTCTTAAACAAATCTAGCTCACACACACCAAAACTACCCTGTAGACCAAAGCAGCATGTAAGTGAGGACTGACTTCCCAACTGTACTATTCCCAACAGCAATACCAACGTACCTTAAACTAGCTGAGGTTGTTGGTATTAACACTAGAACTTACTCAACTTATTTGACTAATTCTTTCACTTGATTCAAAGTCAAATATTTTAGGTCCTTGGGAAGAAATTACATTTCTTTCATCAGGGAAAAAAACCCAACCAAACAACAAACCAAGAGTCCAGGAACTGCTGATGCGAGCAGGAAACAGTAATAATCTCCATTAAGCCATGACTCTAGAAGTAGTCAGATTCTTAAAATATACATAACATACTAAATATCAATCGATCTTATTGTCTAGGTACCTATATATTCAAGAAGCGTAGTCCAGGGCATCAGAAAAAGCACTCCTATATGGCTGAGCACCTACAACTGGGCACCAACATCTCATCTATGTGAACAAATGCTTTTTCCTTACCCGTAACAGATTGAACCATTCCTCAGCACGTGAAGTTACTGCAATCCAATTACTGTTCAGGAGACTTAGTTTATCCTCCACTAGACTTTCCTTTCCCTTCAGCACTGTCTTCAAATTCTCTCCTAAATCACTGATGCTCTTAAGTTGGACCTGGCGTTTCTCAATCTCCTTCCGTGTTGTCTACACAAGCAGAATAAAAAAGAGATGCTAAGGAAATTAAAAATTCTTCATAATAAGAACATCAAATATTATTAAGTTCACATGCAGCATACATTCTTGCTTCCTATTGGAAGGAACAGCATTCTGTAAAAAGCAGTAAGTAAAAAATAAATTGTTCCTCTTTAACTCTAATAAAATTGTAAATATTTTCATATTCTCACAATCATTTTTGTTAAGTTTCATTTTAAAAAGTGTGAATTATCTCTCTTTCCAGTGTTCAAAATATAGTTTTAATAATTGATTATTTTTTAAAAATTGCATTTTACAGTATTTATATTGAGATGTTTTCAGTTATTTTACATATAATAAAATGGCATAGTTATCAAATAGTACCTAAGGCTTACATAATAAATGAGACTATAACAGACTATCAAGATGACTTCTTAAGACTTAGAGAAATCCCCCAAAATATTTTAAAATATTTTCAAATATTTTAATATTCCCTTAACATTTTCAATGCAATATTTTTCAGCCAAAACCAAGCTGCTCTCTCCTGTTAGCTTTCCTGTTTTCTAACTGTAAAAAAATATATTTAGACGACACAAAGTACGAATTTAATTCTAAATACTGAGATGACGCAATGTAGACAACGTTTCTAAATACTCAGGGAGAGATACAAATTCCTCACAGCTAATATCGCATATAATCAGTTTTATGGGAAAAATTGCTCTGATCTCCTATTTACCTGATGGTAATGATCAAGGCATATATGATCTCTGCTTACAAAATAAAGCTTCAACTAGAAATGAAGTAGTCCAGACTGAACACTAAAAAAAGTAAGTTAGGAGAAAAGAAATGCTGTCTCCAGAGAGATTGAATTCTCAAAGATAAATTGAATACACTAAAAGGTATACTTCTAATCAAATCACAATCAATTCTTCCATATCAGGGTCAACACTGTTACTGCAGAGAAACTACACCTTTATCACCTCTATGCTATCACATCTCTCAAGGTCACGCTTAAGTATGATTCTGTTGATAACGTTGTTAAAGCAAAATTTTCAGTTTGCAATAAAGACAGCATAGAAATTATTCTCTTTGGCACAGTGCAATCTTAACAGTACCTCCAAACTACTTGGCATGTGTTATGTTTAAAGTAGCAGCTCGCTTCCTATGCTTAACAGAATTAATAGTTGAAATAATATTTCACAGAAAAGGTTTTACCCCCCAATTTCATAAAAGTATGGGAAATTCTCCACATCCTACCAATTTTCTAAAATGCAGAAGATTTGTAATAGAACCACGACATGATTAATGCCAGTTGTTAATGATAAACTACAGAATTATAGAATTAGAAGTGGAGCATTTCAAAATTCAACAGGTTCTTGTCAGATTAAAGGAAAACCATGCCCTTTCGAGAACAATTGTATCTGTTTCCCAGCAGGTACAAAATGTCATTGTAAAAAAGAACAAGACAAAGAACATAACTGATCTTCAACTCAAGATGGAAAATCTGATCAGTTTTATTACCTTTTCTGAACAATTTATGGATCGAATAATTAAATGAATACTAAATAAAACTGCTACTCAAAAGCCAGGTGTATAATTCCCAAGGTGAAACAAAAGGTTTGCCTGATCTCAGGAGCTGTTATTTTCAAAGTAAAGAAATAAAGACTAGGTGCACCTCTGGGCAATATGAACATTAGCAGTCCCATGTATTAGCAAGTAAGAGACATAACTAATGAGAGAAGTAAACAGTCACACTTCCCTTCACACACCTTCTTAAAAAAACCCATTGAGGCCTTCAACACAACATCAAAGTGAAAAAAATAACATCTTCTGCAATACTTCAAATCTGGACTATTCAAAGTTCTTATGTATAAAATCCTGGATCACCTGAATACAGTTGTAAATTTAGCAGGATTCTAGTGGGATAAAGACAACGGCATTCTATATTACACTATCAGCCAGGTACGATATATGTGTACTAGATAAACTAACAACTTTTTTCAGTTCTTTCAAACTTTGGTAACCCATTTGGGTTTTGTGGTTGTTTTTCTTATAATTTGATATTTCCTCATTATATTATTCAGATTTCTGTCTTTTCAGTATTACTGGACAATGACAGTCTACATATACTTCATCCATTGCAATATAATAGATAGCACTGGTAAATTTACTGTAACAAAAAGAAAAAGTGGAGTGCTAATAATTTAACAACACAGATCAAAAAATGGGTCATGAACCCAGAATAAAATTAGGGTTATTTCATTAAAATTCAGAGAGCAGCATTGAAAATCTGCTAAATTCTAAAAAGCAAGTCCCATATTCAGTGAACTGGCCTTCACACACCACCTTTCCCTGTATGATCTTGGGAAACAGAAAAGCATATTTAAAAATTAAGGGGAAAAAACAAACCTTGCTGAATTTAAACTCCGTTCTGGTTGCCCTAACATTCGATTGCATTTCAGCTGTGCAGTTCATTTGCAAATATGTAATAAAGATGTAGAATTTTAACTACAGAATCAAAAGTGTAAACTCTGTAAATTAAGATTGACATTTAAAACATCCGATGCCTTAAAAAAACAAACCACCAAATCCCAACCACCACCACAATGGACACAACATAAAATACTAATAAAGTGGTGATATTCTTCCCAGAAGGACTGGGCGATTTATGCTTTTCGATTATGTGTGTCTATCAAGATGAAACTATGCCATATAAATGAGAAACATAATCATGTTAGAAGTTGGGAAGAAGCAAATTTTCTGATGCAATATCAAGTGACATTTTGGGAAAAGAGAAATATCTAAATAAAAAGTTGCACTAACCACCATTATGCCCAGAATTCAGATGCAGTTGTGAAAATTTGCCAGCAATGTTCAACTGTGTTTTAAAACAGATTACATTCGCTCTGCTATTTGTCATTACAGTTATTACATTCGCTTTTTTTTCCCCCTCTTGGGACTAGTATGTTTATTTTTAAAACAAAAGTTTATTTGAGTGTGTATTACCTGTTGGAAGCAATGGTTCCATAAATACTTTCAAGAAAGACAGTTCCAGAAAACGCATATACAAATTACACAGGTTATTTTTAAAAGGAATGGCTTTTTCTGTGGACATGGTGCAGAGACTTTCTGAGCTACACCTTATGAAGATAAAACTACCTTGTATCAAGTTGAAATGCTGATGTTTTTTCAAACAAACCAGAATTGTGACTAAATGAGGAGGATAATATTTTAATTGTGCTGACCATTATGACATGTAGATTTAAAAAATTCAACATCAATGAATGATTGAAGTTCTGCTGCTTCCAAACTGCCTTTACACTGTGGAATGCTTGGAAGTAAGCTTTGCAATTTAAACCTCTTTCAAAGAAATTAGGTGGTTCAGCTCTCACAGGTGGGATTACAGAATTAATCAGAAGCTGACATTATGGCTTTTGCAGTGGCTGATTATACACATTTATTTGTTCAGTAACTGCACATCTTTTATTTTTATTGCATTCTGGCCACTGACTATGAATCAGTTGACACAATCTTCAGATCATTTTCTTTTATGGATTTTACTCACAGGAAATATGGTGCTAAACATGTTATCTAACGTAATTCTAAGTACTTTAAGTAATTACACTCACTGGTATTATAGGTTAAATATAAGATTATATAACATTATATATAATATTAAAACACTGGTAGAGTCATGCTACTTACAGTGGGGAATGATACAGAACTTTCCCTGGTAATACCATCTGCCATTTCATTTTTGAGAACATGGTTTCCTGGCAATCTAACTCTTATCAGGCTAGTTCCTGATTAAAAGGCAAATAAATCTCAGAATGGTTAATGGCTTCAGTGATAAATATGTTCACTAAATCAGAATTCTAATTATAAACGGATTTCTAATATACAATGTTTAATGACTATCTTTCCACCCGCATGTCATTTTTCTTATCTATTATAACAGAACTGAATTCAAATTGAAAGATTTAGCTCGTCTCTGCTAGGTAAAAAGGGAAGATTTACCGTCTTCAGTACATTGCCCATCTCATTTCACATAACTCAGCCATGTTTTTTTCTAGACATGAACAAATAACACACTTCCCTTCATGTCCAGATTAATATTGCTTCAATAACTTTGTTTTCTACTCAAGATGGACATTCCTTTTAGGTGTTTATACCTTGAAGACAATGTTTGCATATATGATTTTTTTTATTCTAACACCTATAGCTATCTTTGAAAGCCTCTGAGTTCTTTCCATTTTTAAGAAGTCTTGAGTACTGAAACGAAATACGTGCAGTAATAAATACAACTGCTTCCTTGTGCTGGAAAGAAAAAAGATTATGAGCTCTCTGCTTAGTTACACTGTCAGCAGTACACATCCAATTTTCAGTTCATTTGCACTATTGAGTTCTCCTCTCTACCCCCATTTTCTGTCTTAGTTTTTCTGCAGTCTTTCCTCACAATGGGAACCTTCTAGGCTTAATTCATCTCCCAGTGCATTTCATCAGATTGGTTATTGTCTTTGGCAGCCTACTCACCCGGGAAGTCCAAAGCCCAAAGCTGCAACATTAATCAGATACTGTGAGGCCCTGGTACTGAGGACTGAATTATTGATGTACAATTTTGTATGATGCCTCATTGAAATTCACACAGGAGTATCAGAACTGTTCTTATTTATGAAGTCCTTACAAAAACTTTAAAATGTTCAGGATAACATGCAGCAATTCCTCTTAGTGGGAGCAGATTCCTTCGGGAAAAATGTACTCCACATAATTTCTGCAAATATTTACATTTGGAAGGCTAGGATCTGCCATCTATACCACCTGTTAGATAGCTCCAAATTAAAAGTCTGCTTATATTTATATGAAATTATATTTACTTTGTCGTAACTCTTCCCTAAAGAAATTCTTAACAAAGGAATTCTGAGGGCCACTCACTCAGTATGCACATACTTTACAATGAGGCAGCTGCTCTTATCCAAAGTTGTTTGTTTATTCTTCTTTTGTGATAAACTGACTGAAGGAAAAAACTGAAGTACTATAAAAGGTTAGATTGCAGTGAAGGCTGTGGGGAGGATCTAAAGTCAAAACACGCTTTTTACCATTTTTTTCTTGCAACTCTTTATGTATCAATTCCTTGAGAGAATTCACAACACTCAATGGTATTCTTTAAGATTAGTAGTGGAGTGGTTACCTTTTGATATATTTTTCATGTTAATATTTCTTATTTTAATTAGCTCTTGTTACAATCTTTTTGATTGTCATAAAATAAAAATATGTTGTACTCATTGTAGCAAGTGTAAGACATAACAAAGACTTCCCACTGTGTCACTGTACTGATCATCAGGCTTCAGGTTCCAATTATGCAACTTCTGAAGCATGAAGGTTCATATCTAACAATTAAATGATATTAAGGACAAATCTTTCTATTTAAACTCCTGTGGAGGTATATCGATCAGGATTAACCCTCCTGAAAACGCATGCAGGAACATGCAGCATACAGTTTTGTTTCACTAGAATTATACTGTGTAGTTTAACACCACCGAAGATGATTCTTATCTTCATGAGTGAGTAAACAGACTGAGTAACTGGTGGATTAGTTTGGGAGCATTAAAACTATATGATTGTATAATCCATCTTTTAAAAATATGACACTTGTCCTTTGTTACGAGTGTTAAGGTCACAGTACCAATCAAAAGTAACAAGAAGAACAGACTTTAGTTTAGGAAAGGCAGAAAATGAAAAAGAGAGAACATCAAGCAGCAATGAGCTTTTTAGGGGGTCAAGGTTTTGATTTGAAAGTCAAAGCAGCAACAGTCAAACCAGTGTTTGTTTTTAGTGTACTGCTTCTTAAAAATTGTCATTCTTAGAGATCACAAAGGACTTGTAGACTGTCTTTGTCTTGTTATTTGCTTGTAAGCCATTAGTGAATTTCAAGGCTAAAGACATTTTATCAAGCTCAGAATTTGAAATGAACAGTTCAAATAAAAAAAGAAAAACACCAAACCACAAACCAAATTCTATTCCAGTGCCTTTAATGTGTATGTAATTTAAAAAAAAAAGTAATAAGGTTTCCTGTGTATCATTCAAGACTATTTCTATAATTCACAGTGGAATCTGGTAATATGTTTAAAGAATTCTTCCTATTATAATAAGAAGAAGTAGGTTTTTAAAAAATAAGCAATACTATTATGGGGGGGACGTATGGTTTTGCTTTGAAATTATATAGGAACACATACCCAAAATACTGATGGCTGCACATAATTATTTGAAACTTTGAATCTTTGAATAATGATGAGCACAGCTTCCTCTAAAGCACAGCGTCTACTGTATGTATACAATGAGGGCTTGGTTTGTTTATATTCTGACTGGATTTTTGTGGCATATCCAGAACATAAACTAGATTAGCTAGTGTTGAATGACACTGTGCTAAGTCTTAACATCACACAGAGATGCACCGTTGGATATGCATTCTTACATTCATCAGTGATTCTGTAAGATGTTTATGTAAACTGTTGTAGTAATTGAGGAAAGCTTCATTTTAGACATTGAGTCTTAAGCTAATACAAGAGGTGAAGGTGAAGGCTCATGAGCCCCCAGAATGAAAATGAATGAGCTACAAACCACCTCCTGGTTGATATCTGAGCACATGGAATATACAGGATCCTGACATCCTTAATCTTTCATCCACTGGAGCTGTTTCACTGTGTAATACTTCTCTAGCAATGAATACATTGGGATGAGAGAGAGATATGTCTGTTTACATGGATGCTGGATGGGTAATTTATAGTAATCTCTGAAAAATGAAAGTCTAACTTTAAATCCATTTTAGTGGAGTACTGCAACATGAAGTTGAATTGTGATTATTGACATATGCAGAGACAAGATGGTTAAATCTTTTTTGAGCATTAGTGTTATGGTGAGACAATGCCATAACAGTTACAAAGTTCTGCTAATTAAAACTCCAGATTTTTTATTCTCCTTATCAAGAAAGAAATCCAGCTTTCCTGCCTCATGCAAAACCAGAGATATATAAAGTACAGTGTGTGTTACAGTGTTACCTTGCCCCAGGCAATTTCAGCATCCAAATTGCTAGGCATCCCCTGCACAGCTGATCTCTTCGTCAATTCTGCATCTGTCGCTGCAAGCCATTCTGTCATAGCATTAATTTCTTTTCGTAGCTTCCGGGACAATTTCAAGCATTTCTCTAACTCCTGCTTTTTTTCTGTCACCTGCAGAAAGAAAACACGCAGTCAAACAAGTTTAATGATTTTCTATATGCCACTTTTTTAATAGAAACTTAATTTGCAATTTCACAAGCCGCCAAGTTGCACTTTTAATAAAGTTATGTCCTGCCTTAGTACTCTCAGTATCGGTAATTTTGCTCCTAGAATGCTAACACCTACAAGAAAAATATGTGCATAAAGACACATTGAGCATTAACTAGCAGGATACCTCTGCAAGCCCCCTCCTTTGTTTTGAAGTCTTTCATAGCAAACTAATTTGGAACAATTGAATTAGAAGGCTTTCCTTGAGGCACAAAATAGATGTCAAAACCCTTCAAAGAGTATATTTTCAAACAGAAGGCCATATAATGATGTTCAACCCTCAAGCTACACTACACAGAAGAAAAAAATATCCCAAAGAACCCCCAAATCTTGAAATACAAAGGTCGCTGACTGATGTCAAATTAAGGCAGTAAAGTTAACATTTAAGCTTTTAATTTCTCAGTACACTATTTTGTTGTCTGTTTAATAATCTTTTAGTATAAGGAGTTTGTATAGGAATTTGTATTTTTTTCTTTTTTTTGAAAGCAAACAGAAATAAATTAAACATCAGAAATGTATATAATTAGTTTTCTAATTATATGGTTTAATAACATTTTTTTGGGTCTCTGCAGAACTACTTGTAGGGTTGCATTACATTCTTTGATACATTCTTTACTAAGCTCTCTTGTCTCCCCACCCATCACCTTATAAAAATGTGTCTGTCACTTTAGCATGATACACATTGTTCCCATCATGCAGTCAGATTCACAGCCATCCTGCAATAGGAACACTTTTATTTTCATTATAATATGATTTTACTTTATTTCATACAGAAGGGAAAAGCCAAAGTGTCCTTAAGTGTCCTCATAAGATTCTGTATGGCACTGACTAAAGATTAGGTATCACTTTTCTAAACAAATCAACCAAAGAAAGGGGAAAACATGTATTTTCTAGAAAAAGCAGAAGAGTAAATGAAGAGACTGAAGATAGACATTAAGCAACTGGTAGCAAGAAAATACAAATCAATAAATGATGTTGTGCTGAAGTTTAAAAAAGGCCTACTAAAGAAGATGTATTAAATGTGTTCAGTAGGTCACTATCATTTAAAAGAAATTATTAATTATCTCAAATGTCAATTACTCATCATTAGACTGTAGTCATTGATTTCATTTAAGTATTTTTTAAATAGAAAAAAATGTCTACAGTAGTGTCAGGTGTCAAAAATGATACTGATACCTACAGAAATTATTTGTGGCTTTGTTTGAGTACAAGTCAAGGCACAATGATCAAATTGATTCCTAGCTCTACCGTCAAGGACAGGTTGAGGTTTTAAAATGTAATGTCACAAGGTTAGGTACACGGTTTTTGCTATTCCTGAGTAAACAGATCAGATTTATCTACGGAATAAGCAATAAAATGTCCCTGATCGTATATTTTCACTCTGTAGAGGCTGACTACTAAAACCTCAGAACACTTCTTCTTCACTGAATAAGCTTTATGTTCTTTCTCATGCGCTAGATTTATTAAATTAGACCCCAGAACTTACAGTGAAGCCAAAAGATAAGTCCCTGGGAAGGACTATAAAACTCAGCTTTCTAGAGTTCCATTCACCTGTGGAGCAAGGTATCCACCATATTTTTTATCTCTTTTTCTGATAAATATTAATAGGTATGGTAAATAACTATTTGCAGGTACTTAACAGCAATACAATGCATAGTGCACTACCTTAAGTCTGATTCCTAAACACCTTGTATACTATAAAATTATATGGATACACGACCAAACACAGACAATTTGCATTGCTATATTCATCTCTAAATTCTATATGTATTTTCAATAATACTACACTACTTTCATGTACATTGTATATATCCAGAGGTTACTGATTAACCAGTTTCTGTTTGTACTTCAAATGTAAAGATGTATTTCTAAGGAAAAACAGGAAACAGTGCCCTCTAAAGGCCTTTTGTTTCATACAGTGATATCACACATGCTATCTCCATAAATTTTCTCTACATATTCGAGCTATTTTAGCTATGCTAAATAGTCTACTTGCAAGAATCCTTGGCTGTAATAAATAAAAATAAAATGAGAAAAGCAGGTATTTGAATCCAAAGAAAGGTATTACACAACCTTTTAGTCTTACAGCCAAAAATTCCTGTGCAGCAGTGCTATTGTGAGGAAAGACCTGACCTTGTAAATAATAGTCCCTAGTACATGCAATGCCCTTAGGAAAGCAGAAAGAACATTATTACTGCCACTTTTTTTTTTAGAGTCTAGCTCCTTGTTCTCATGAATTACCATAGAGAAATTTGACATAAGGATTCTACAGACTGTACCTCACAGTCACTCACAACTGAAAAATGGTAATGTGGTAGTTTGCATGTATATACATATATCTGCTTGTGCCAGAGAGAGAGAATACGGACAAGGGAAGGCATAAGTTATCACAGCCATGGAATATTTCTCATAAATTCAACCACTACACCATGAAATTCAAACGACATTTTGCTTTCCTTTACTTACACTGAGGCCACTATTAAAGTTTAAAAATTATCAATCATGCTTTTAAAGCATGTTTGGTTAAAAAACGTGGAATAAACCTCAACAGACAAACAGACAAAACTCATTCGTGGACCAAAGAGAGATCTAAGGTCTAATACTACATAAGCAACTAGGACTATTCAGACGTATTTATATCCGTATGAGTAAATGAAGAAAAGGAAGAAATAAAACCCCCAAACCTTCACACCATCCCCTCTTCACTAAAGGGAGGACTTTTTACGTTCAAAAAGTCTAAAGTTAAGATACTTAAAATGTATAGAAAAGCTAGAGTAGGTACAGAAACGTTAAACATCAGGGGAACTGCTGAAGCAGTACATATGAAATCATACAAGTGAGTTTAGACATTTCAGCCGTGAGAATTACTATTAGTTATAACTAATAATTTCACTCTTTAGAAGACAGAGCCTTGAATCAATGCAATCAATTAGGGCTGTTAACCTCCAACTAATTCTATATCCTTAGGCCTTTGTGACTCTTTAAAATTGTTAACGAATATGGTATATAAAAGTAAATGTGAGAAACATCTAGGACAAGAAAGCTAAATACAGCACTGCAGATTTCTGAGACATTAATTTGCAATATGGCTCACTTCAGATGACTAATGGCTTCCTAATGGCACATTTTTATCCCTTCATTAGTTAAGAGAGGATTCCTATGACAATGGCACCTGTCTGCTGTTATGTTAAATATAAGATGAAATACTACAATCCTTTTTAAAATAATGGAGAAACCAACTAGATTATCTAATCTAAAATGATAGCTATCCACACCTTAATGAAGCAAACACTTCAGTTTTTTTGACATTCGGAAGACTGATGTCTCTTAATAACTTTATTTTCTATCAAGAGGGAACTATTTTAATTCAGGTTCCCAAATGAGTATTATCTCTATCAAAAACAACAAAACTCTTATTGTTTTACTGTATTGTAGTCAAGGGGCCTGATCATCATTATGTGTTTAAACCACATACTGACTCTTAGTACTAATATGGGTTCATTTTCCTAGCTAGTAATAATTTATGGTTTTAATAACTTGTCATTTCACAGAACAAAGAATATGCATTCTGTCCTGTTCTGTATATCTGAAGTGTATAAATTTTAGAAATAAATAGACTACTATATCTGTCATTTGCAATCTTCATCCAGCCACATACAGCCTTTTAAAAGTTCTGTGGATAGTTCTAATGGGGGCAGGAGGAAGAAATCAGAATTATGAAGGGTAGTTATTAATAGAATTATTTGTATGAAGTTTTCTTTAGAACAATGCCACAACAAAAATATTCTCCTGTTGGTAAGTGTAACAGCATCTAACCTCATATGAATCAATAAAGAAATTGATGATTTATATGTGGAAATTTCATACAGTGTTGGGGAAATTAACAGGAATTATTCTACAAGGTTAATTATATACAAATAATTTATCATTGCATCATAAGGTAAAAGACTATTCTATTTTGAGAACAATTTGGTTTTTTTTTCCGCAGGTGAAGCTGAAATTAGGTAAGAGAATATTGGGAAAGAATGTAGTTCTCCTAATGATACGCTAACACACTTTAAGTGGTCAAACTGAGCACTGTATCAATATAAATTTGATATTTTGTTTTTTATTAAAAAAAAACCCACAAGTTTGCTAAACAGTTCTGTTCCAAGGCAATTACAGAGCTCATCAGAGGACGATTCACTTTTGCACAACATGAACTAATCCATGCAGAATGGAGGATGCTAAATGACTAAATTCTAAGTGAGAGTTTGCCGATAGCTGAAATGTAAAACAATAGGAGAGTTATTCCACATTGTCACAACTAAACAATGCTCTGTGTGGTTTATATATAAAGATATAGTGGATAAGTAAGTCAGGGCTGTACATGACATTTAAACTAAGGAACAGTTAAGACAACAGTTGGAGATTATTAGTTAAATCCAAGAGCGCAGATGAAGCAAAGGAGAGTGTTGCACAAATGCCTCCTGAAGAAGGTTGCAGTACCTGCAGTATCAATAACTTTTTTTTTGTCAACAAATGGAAATGAAATATCTAAAGATCAGTGCAATTAGAGGCACAAGGAAAGGAAAATATAAAATTATATATTTTGTGAAGTAGCTCTTTAAGTAAAAAGTGAAAACTTCACAAAAAATCTAAATATTTTCCTGACCCAAAGTGTTTTGAAACAAGAGACTCTTTGAGACATTAAAAGGAAACAAAATCCCCCTCTCCAATGAACTAGTACAAAGAAAAAAGTAAACCACTAAGAAAAAATATTTTTAAACTACAATCAAACAATTTGGCATTTTTTTAGAAGGTTCTATTCTTTTCTCACAACAACTAAACAGCCATCCTGATGCCTCCATTTTTAATGTCCCACTTTTTACAAAATGTGAGGGCCTTGAATAGAACAAATAGAAAACCCATTTACTTACCATACCAATATTCTTCTTCACTTTGCAAGTTAAAAAAAAGCAAATATAATTTTATATCAAAGCCACAGAGCGTACCTTTGCACCCAATTCATTATACTGCAACTTCAAAGCTGTGAGTCTTTCATCCAGTTCTTTTGGGTTCTCTGTCTGCTGCTTTTGAACAATCTGCCTCCCAGTTTTTATCACTGTTTCCACTTCAGACTTCACCTCACTCAGGGTTTTGTATAGTTTCTAACCAAACAGAAATGTGAAAGTAAAATGACATCATTAAATAAGTAAACCACAAAAGACTATTGAAGATATTCTAAAGATGAACTAGAAATCCTTGAACTGTTTGCTGTATAAGAACACCATCCTGTATGACACTGACCATGTTCTACCCCCATTTGAAAGCTAAAGGAGCTGAGAGTTACTGTGGTATGTGACTTTAGAGAAAACTCACCCTGAGTGTTATGAGAAACATGAATCAGATTCTAAATCAGAATAAAAATTAAAAGATTCAGAACAGCCCATCTTTACTAATGTTGGTTTCAAAGACTTGTCATCAAAATCAACGGTAGAAATGTTATAGATAAGAAACTACATACCATCACTAATTGTTGTAAGATACGACAAAGGTTGTTTTCAAACTGATTTAGATAATGCAGTATTTAGAACAAGAACAGAAGTAGTCTGTCAATTCATTCAGCTTCTTGGATGTATTTAAACTACAAATAGCCACTGAACTCACTTAAAAACCTGACATTTCTCTCATACTCCTAAATCAAGAGACTAATAAGATAGAGGACTTCCCCTACATTTACTAACTGCAATACTGTTCACAACATCAAATAATTTAAAAATATGTGGTTAAGCTAAAATATATTAAATAACCAAGCAATCCGCAAATGTAATACTTCTGAATTTGTCAAATGAGTGATACTAAGAGAAATGAAAGCATTCTTTCTTTTCATACACAGGAACTCAGTATCATCATCTAAATCTATGACCTGTTATCTCAAGCCATTTAGCAGCCAAATTAATATTCATGAAAGTAGAGCAAAACTACAAAATAAATCGCATTGTACTTTTTTCATCTGTAATTTTGACCTTTATGCTTAGTAGCAGTATCCTCCACAACGTAAAATCTGTGTCAGGTACATCTGGACAGTAAAGACAAGACTTTTTTTCCAGCAGATATGGTGACAAAAAAATCCAAGTGCATTTTTTCCATAATCTAAAGTTAATTGCCAAGCCAATTCTTAACATGGTTATTATTTTATTTACTTAAAGGCGGTATGTATATTGTCCAACTGCTTTCTAGGTGCTTAATATGATAAATACATTCTTCATCACTTGAAAAACCCATCAACAAATTTGGAAGCTGTTGTATGACGCACATTAGCTTACATCTGCTGGGATTCTATGACTAGATTTTTAAAATTGAAACATATGATCCTCTTTGTATATAAAGATGCTCTAAAAACACTGTAAGTCTCCCACAGAATATGACAGTGCTGCAAAAGATAGTTGCTGAGTGAAAATACTTTAATTCAGTACAGTGCTTCTAATTACCATGTCATTCTGATAAGAATATTAATTTAAGAGTAATTGCATTTAAGACAAATTGAAGACTTAAAAAAAATAGCATTGACTCATTCCACATTCGTTTTTTAATTTAAATTCTTACACTTAAATTCTTACACCACAACAACAACAACAATAACCAACACTTAAAGACAAGGATCTGATTGTCCTGATTTTTGCTGTTAAAGTCTGTATTTTACTATCATCAAGCCCATGGTGTTCATCTTTACTCCCCTTCAAGAGTAAAAGGGGTACAGGGCTATTAAAGGGATGCATACAGATTTTCTTTGTATTTTTTAGGAACATATTCAGGTCCTCTTTTGCTCTCGTAAGAAAAGTTCCAGCATACTATCTCATGGAAGTTACACACTATATTTTTCCTCTATGTTTTGTGTTTCCTGGCTAGAATAGATTTATATAAAGGAAAAGTTAACTGTAAGACTGTTTCAACCCCTTCACCATATTATCAAATCCTGGGAAACTTTGAAACTGAATACAATTTTAAGTGTTCAAAGTTATTCAAACCTCATTCTCAAGCAAGAGAAGTAGGATGAGAAGAATTAACCCATTCGCTCTTTCCTTCTCTCCTTGAAAAAAAATAAATTTTAACTAAAAGAGTTCCTATAACTTTCATTATATGTTTGCTCTTAAATATTTCTCAGAATCTTTTCTAACATCTCACACAGAAATATTGACATCAACATTGAAAATACTTTAAATTTGAAAGACAGAACAGTTAGGAAAAAAAAAAAAGACAGTATCTTTGAATATTCACCATACAATGATCCAACTGTGATTGTACTACTTCCTGCTCAACACTTTTCATCTCCAACTTGGGCACTTGCAACTTCACTTCATCTAAAATTCTTTTACATTCTTGAAGGCGCTGTTCAAAGTTGGCCGGCTTCTGAAACAAGCGAAACTTCATGGAGACATCCTGAAGCTTTTTCTGAAAAGTAAACACAGGTGAGTAGCAAATGTGAAATCAAAACAACGCTGAAGATAAGTCCTAGATCTGCTTCAGAATAGTTAGAATACATTATCAATCAGCAGTTTCTTATTTAAAGAATTTAAAACTTTCCAGGAAAATACCAGCAGCACAGAATCTTGGTCTTCTGAGAAAGAAAAAAATTCTTGTATCATCCGGTGGACAGGATGCATCAGAGCCAGTGACAAAAGAGCCCATATACTTAACTGAAGAAAGAGAGAGTTTTCGTACTTTCCACTATGCAAAATGTTGAGGGGTGGGGTAAGAATGGAGGTTTAACAGCTTGAGCAAGCAGATTCACATTACAGATTGGATACTAATCTACTCTACTGTGTTGCTGCTTCTTGGTATGAAGAGTGAATCTTTTAGTCCCTCAAAGAAACCCTAATAACATGGCTGGGCAGTCAGTAGGTCTAGCACAAACCCCAGGATTTCTATTTAAATCTAAAAAAAAAAATATTAAAGCGAAAAGAAAGTAATTTGAAGGCAGAAAAATCTATGACAAGCATGGCTTCTAATTTCAAAATTTTCACAACTTTTTATCTTTGTGCATTAACTATATTGCTTGCTCTTATGATCCCTACCTCATGGGGAGGGAAAATAATTAAAAATAAAGCAAAGAAAGGGCAGTTTAATCATATACTTGAATAAGAACTAATTTCTCTTTAGAATTACAGAGCAAAGTATTAGTAGAATATGATTTTCTACTGTTTGGAAAAAAAAAAAAGAACGTCACTAAGAAATGGAGAAGTAATTAAACAGGAATTCAGCATCTGCAAACACACTTTTAATTTTTCTTTATCTTCAAATTCTGGACACTTTGTACCATTATAGTGTTGACTGTACTACACAAGCTTAAAAAAATCTCCTACAATAAGGAGCAGAAGTAACCTATGCATAGTAGACATAGTGAAAATGCTTCCCATGTCTATCAGATCTCCGTGCAGGAGGCAGGAATCGTGACCAGAAGACAATTCTAGATAACACAAAAGACTCCACAGATTTTCCGCAGCTCCATCCAACAACTTTCCTCATTAAATATTCTTAATGAAATTGAGATCCAACAAGGTAAGATAGGAAACCTTTCCATAGATAAATAAGTGAACAACTGAATAAAAATAGGAAACAAAGAGTAGGAATAAGTGGTCTTATTTTTAATCTGGTGTGTTTGCATACACTAAATTCATACTTAATTAGTTTTTCATCTTCTTGTGACACTTCAACTTGATGAAGATAAGTTGGGCGGCAAGATTGCAATGCCAAAGCAGAATCTGTTACACTTCGTGTTGGTCAATACATTAAAAATTATCTAGAAAAGAGAGACAACAATAGTATAAATGGTAGCGCAAATTAAACCCATCTGTGAAGAGTCACTGAAGGATTGCACAGTACTAAGGATCTGTAGGAAAAAAACAAGGAAATGAGATTTAATGTAAAGAGCACAGGAAAAAATGATGGGAGAAAAGGAAAGTTGACAACTAAGTCAGCATCATTCATCCTGATTTGAGAAAAAAAGTCTTCTTTAGAAGCAAAGACTTTCTTATTATTCAGAAGCAAAACTATAGGTAATTAAACATTTTAAGAGGTTTAACAATCTTATATTTTATCACATTAAATAATGGCAAAATATAACTAGGAATTAATAATGTGGGAAGGGAGTCAACTGAGTATCTTTTTACTCTAACTACTCTGTTTACCTTAATGACAGTAATAAACAATAATGTCATTTATCTGGTGTATAATTTCTTCCCACAAAGAACTCAGCATTGAATTTTCAAAAATAGCCCTTCCTCAGACAAGATCTCACTTTCATATAACAATTCTTAAGCTAGTAAGACTAACTAAGTTTTTAAATCACTATGGCAGAAATAGATTTTTATTTTCTTAATTTCCATTTTATCTTAAATTTAAAAATCAGAACTAAACTTTCAACCTACAGTAATCCAAAAACACAGGTTAAATTTGGTCACTTAACAGTTGCTTCATCCTGGCTGGGTGGCCAATAGCAGACTCCTACAACTATAGCTGCCTTATTTCATGTTCCATGCAGTATTTTTAAGTGAGAATGTTCTTCAGGATAAAAGTAAGTAAAGACAAATCTTGTGAAAAGTGATTTACCCCTAAAGGTACTGCACAATGATGAAAAAGAATTCAGGAGAGTTTCAGTAGCCTAAAACCTAATATCATCATTAATGTTCCAAATGGAACTAAGGATTCAGCATTACCCTTTTTGGTAATTATTTATATTATACATGTAAATTTGCTAATTTTTTTTTATATTTTATCTAATGTAAGCAAAACAGATTCTGGAAATGACCCCACCAATTTGTGAAAACTTATACTTACTGACGCATCTAGTCATCTGGAGAAGCCTTTTGAAGAAAAGGATGGATTAAGAAAAAAAAACAAGGTACCCAGAAAGAGTAGCATTCCCTTGCATTGATAAACATGTAGTTACAAAGTCATCTGATGCCTGCATTTCACTGATGAAACATGGGCAACATCACAGCTGCCATGGAGATCATCAGAAGGTGAATTAGTGTGAAAGAAGACATGAAATAAGGAAACATAAATATTCTCAACAAAGAAAAGCTAGCCTTGCAGATAAGAGAAGACATTTTTTTTTAAAAAAGCAATTAATTTGAATTTAATTATCTGTTATCCAATATTATCTGTAATAAAATATAAAACTGAAGCTAAGTTACCTAGAAATATTTGACAGAGATTAAGAAAAAGATAGTCTTGTTTACTGTCAATACCATAACAAAAATATTTGGGAACTTTGGCACTAATGCCAAAAACAAAAGCAGCAAAACAGTTAAGAACTCCTCACAGATCAATAAGTTAAAATGTCTATTTTTCCTAAGTGTTAATTATATCTTCTTCAATTTCAAACAGGTCTTTCAAATTTATGACTGCAATGCATTGTTCAGCACAGATTTATCTTTAAAATCCAGTTCCACCCAATATTACTAAATATTTTAAAGTATTTTTAACTGTAAATCTTTCAAAATACCTCAAAAGGTGAAGAGCCTCACTGTAGTACTATTTCTTGCACATTCAAAACACCCCTTATATAGTCTCCCTACCAGCTGGTTACATCACTCTGTGTATCCCAGAACTGTCGCCCACTAGATTGGAAAGCTGATATTGAAAAAAGAGCAGTAAAAATAAACGGATGCTGTACTTTATCCACTCTAATTTCCTGGCTACAATGGAGCAGCTAAACCAGGCTACCTTGAGAACATTTGCTTGTACAAGCGAGGGGAAGATGGTGGAAACAAAATCTACATACCTGAGCCACATCGATTTGAGAAAGTACTCTTTTGGCAGCATCTTTACCCCGGTTTCGTTTCTTCATTTCTTCCAAACTAATCTCATGGCTTGTTAATTCAGATTGTATTTTCTATTGAAAAACAAAGACAGTGATCAGCAGGGTTTGAAGAAAATATTTATATTGTTAATATTATTGGACATTATATCATATTTAAATTATTCTGAAAGATATTAAACATGAGAACTACACTATATATTGGACTATTAGAGGAAATTATTCAAAGAATTACTTGTTCACCACTCTGTAAATTATTCAGCGTAGTTTCTCTTGATCATAATAAAAACACCTTCTTCTGTTCAAACATATATAACTCTGACATTGTGACAATAATGACATAAACCTGCTAAGAAAATTGGGATTCAATTGTAGGCAAATCATTATAGATTTCTTTGTTCTGAAGGAAACAAGTATTTAAATTCAAATTTAGTCATAGAAAAGAAAAACACAAATAGAACAGTGACTGGTTTCACTATTCTCTTTTCTTAATATATGTACAGTATCATCAGGCTAGTTTAGAGAAAACTGATCAAAGTATACTGCATGTATATTGTACATAATTTGTAGCGTATTACTGATCAGAACCTAAGTTCAGTAACTATATACATGGTAAATGAACAACAACATTAACACATCAACTTAATCCATTTTCTAATACATGTTTTCTTCCCGCAAAATCAGTGTCCAATCAAATCATCATAAGACAAATATCAGCCTTGTTGGCTCACCATAGATCAATTTTATATAAAACAACTAATTTAAGTAGAGTTGGCAGTGTAACAGAAAAGAATTCCCATAATGTACATTGATAGAACATAATTTAGAGCAATTTACATATCTTTATTTTTAAATTGTTAGAAAATGAGAAACTGTTATTAGCAGAATTATTAGACAAGTACTACTGAGAACAATTACCCTGTGAAATGTGAAAAAAAGACAAGATATATCCCCACCAGGAAAGGTGTTTGAGGCCATTACTACTGCACGAAAAGTGATTTTAGCTTTAATCTTTTTTTTCTATAGTATACAAGTATTTTTCAGATACACTAAAGAATAGCTATAAAGACTCAGTGTTAGTTAGCTCCTGAAAAATGCCTTTGAAGTCAGAACTGTACATATAAGGAAGAAGCAAGTCTGTTACAAAAATTTACTATAGCACATCCAATATTTCAACTGTTTGCTTCTTCACCTCATCAATTAACTGATTTTTGGTTTTATTTTCCAGTTTATTATGTTCAACCTCAGAGTCACTTTGTAAACCATATTATCAAACAATTCTTATCTGGATAGGTCAGAACATCACAGTACAGATAAGAGTAGTCTTTAAGCATTTAGGTATCATGGGACAGTGCACAGAGATTGTTCTATCATACCTTTTTAAATGGCTCTGCAGGAGAGAGATGAAGCATCACATACTCTGACATCAATAGCGAATTAAAAAGAACACATTACAGCAAAGCTTAAAAGAGAAGTTAGTAAGGATTAAAGCAAGAAAAGATTTTTTTTTTGTGTTTTCCACTGCTGCTCAGAGGCAGAAAGATGAAACCAGTTGTGAAAAGATAGAAGATAATTTATAACACATGTCTATGACCCCTTTCATTCAATTTTGGAACGACCACTTGACTTTTTTTGTCCATTTGACTCCAGAACTTATTACATGGACTTCTAAACAACCATGAGATAACACTGATTTTCTTTTTCCATTTCTAGTATTCCCACCTCTGCTTTTTCTCAGTGGCTCCAGATTATTTTGGCTTTAAACAAAGAGTAAATATTCTGCAGCAAAAACTGCATTTAATTTCTACATCACAATATCACGTAGTGTGTAACTAATAAACACCATTGTGCTTAAATATTGTGTCCTGCAGGTTAAGGATTTTCATTTTCCATCACTGGCATTTTTCAGGAAGTTTATTGATTCGCAACATATATATATATATATATATATATATATATATAAACTACAATATATGCGTATGCAAATATATACATATATACAGAAATTAACTATATTTACATGACCGAAGGCACCGGTTATGCCTATTCTCATGAGGACCACTTCCAGAGCAAAAGGACTTCAGTCTCAAAGACATGCAATGCATTATTTCTCTCAATTGCTAGTCTTAACTTCAAAAGGATGAATAGTGAAATGCAGAGAGTCTTGCTGCATTGATAGGAAAAAGTAGAGAACTGGTAGTGTAGCTAGTTCTTAGAAAAAACCTCCAGGTCTCAAATCACAGAAAGGAAAGCCAAAAGAAACAATATAACTGTGTCTCATTTGAAAATTGTCACAAACGTAGCTGCAATCCCATGCTTTCAGAACAGCATTTAGGAAAAATGGCAACAGTGCATAGAAAGAAATTCCTACATTATTTAAAACAGAAAATTGAACAAGGAAGCTTGTTTATATGACAGTTCCCATCAATATCTGGTACTACAATCATGATATTGACAAAACCCAAAGAAATTCCAGTCATTAATAATCAGCAAAATCAATGGAAATTAATCTGGAAAAAGGCAAAAAATGAACTCCCCAAATTTCTGTACTTACTTTAAAGGAAATGCAATGTTGAAAAGAGTAATGTTGAAAACACTACAGAAACAGCTGATAGCTCCTGCTGATGTAGCATCACTAGGTTGAAAAAAGTTTCAAAGACATTCTGGAAAACCCACTGATGAAACTGCTTTCCTATGGCACTCATGGATACCATTCTCCACCCTGGAAGTGGTGGAAACGTCTCATGTTTTTTAAACCTCTCATGTTTTTTAAACCTCTCATGTTTTTTATCTACTTCTTAAAAATAAAGAAGATTCTGTTGGTTCTGTTACTTGAGGCATGTGTCAAGGTCACAGAAGGTGTGTATTATAGCACACATTTTCCTCCAAGATATCTTAATTTCATGCTACTTGACCTCATTGCATTGTATTTTATTGTACATTAGTTGCCAGAAATTTGCTACATGGTGTGGAATTACTTTGCACTCAATACTGGCTATACCACCCAGATCATTAAATTAATAAATTCTCAAAAGCCGGATAATCCAGAGAAAGATCCAAGTGTTATGTAGTTACGTATATTAGAACATTCCAACACGAAATAGGGAACATTGATGTCACTTGAACTTAGAATAAGCAACAAAGAGGTGAAGTATTTTCTATAGTCATGCACTGTAATGAGAGTGGCCAATCCCTAAGTGGTTCATCTACCTGTCTTTTAAATACCTTCAGGGATGGTGACTCAACCTTCAAGCAGATCAACACTGTCACCCAGTTTAGTGTCATCTGCAAATTTACTATGGGTACACTCAATCCCCTTGTCCAGATCACTAATAAAGATACTGAATATGACTGGACATAACACTGAGCCCTGGGGAGCACCACTAGTAACTCACCTCCAACTGGATTTAGCTCCATTTATCGGCCATCCAGCAATTTTTTTACCCAGCAGAGGGTGTGCCCATCCAGGCCAATAGCAGCCAGTTTCTCAAGCTGAATGAACACTGTGAGAAACACTGCCAAGGACTTTACCAAAGTCCAAGTACACCACATCCACAGCCTTTCCCTTGCCCATTAAATAGGTAACCTTGTCATAGAAGGAGATCAGGTTGGTCTGGCAGAACCTGCTTTTCACAAACCCACGTTGACTGAGCCTGACCATCTGGTTGTCCTGCGCATGCTGTGTGATAGCACTCAAGACAATCTGCTCCATGGCCTTTCCTGACACTGAGGACAGCTGGTAGACAATGGAAAGGGGTTTGGTGAGGACCTCTGCCAGCTCCCTTAATACCCTTGGGTGGATCCCATCTGGCCCCACAGACTTGTAAATGTCTAATCAGTCGAGCAGGTCTCTAACGAATTTTTCTTGGATTGTTGGGGCTTTGTTCTGCACTCCCTCCCTGCTTTCTGGCTCTGGAGGCTGTGTACCCAGAGAACATCTCATCTTACTATTAAAGACTGAGGCAAAGGAGGCATTAAGTGCCTCAGCCTTATCCTCATCCTTTGTCACTAGTGTTCCCCCTGCATCCAGTAAAGGACGGAGATTCTCCTTGGCCCTCCTATTGTTTTTAATATATTTGTAGAAGCTTTTTTATTACCTTTCACTGAACTGGCTAATGGAAGTTCTAGTTGGCCTTTAGCCCTTCTAATTTTCTCTCTACATGATCTCACTTCATCCTTGTAGTCCTCCTGGGATGCCTGCCCCTTTTTCCAAAGCTCATATATTTTTTTCTTCTTTCTGAGATTGGTGCAAAACTCTCTGCTCAGCGAAACTGGTTTTCTTCCCCTCTGGCTCATTTTATGGCACCTCGGGATGGCCTGCTCTTGTGATGCCAGGATTTCCCTCTTGAGGAGCATACAGCCCTCTAATGTTCCTTTGTCTTTTAGAACTGCCTCCCAAGGAACTCTATCAAGCAGCTTTCTAAACAGTTCAAAGTCTGCCCTCTGGAAGTCCAGGGTGGCAATTCTGCTGATCCCCCTCTTTACTCCTCCTAAAACTGAGAATTTTATCATTTCGTGATCACTGCGCCCCAGTTTTCTGATTTCTATTTCTCTAAATACTACTCAGCTAGCCTAACAAATCTTAAGAATTGTGCTCAGTTAAACCTCATTTTTGCTTATTTTTGTGATGGTTATGGATGCCTAAGGAGTCAGATCTCAGCCTAATTTATGGAGCAAATAAAACATTTAGTCAACATTCTGGAAAGTTAATCTCTATATGGAAAGATCATTATATTAGCAGATACAAAAACATACCTTAAGCAATTTCAGAACTATTTGTGGTTACCTTTGAAAATTCCCAAAGGATAAAAAAAATTACCAGAAGATTGGAAAAATGAAGTACCCATCTTTAAGAGCATGAAAAGACTATGTGCTAACAATACCACACCTTTGCAAAAAAAGGAGACAAGTACATAACACATAGACAAAATGATGTCATAGTTGGCATGACATACAGGTCACACAGGACTGTTTTCAACAAGAACAATCTACATAGTTTTGATCACTACTCTTCAAGAAAGGTTAACTGAAGAGTCCAAATGAGAAGACCAAATATCAGAGGATAGAAACATGATTGACAAAGCAAGACTGAATAAGCTGGACATAACAAATGCAGTTTGTGCAGTTAAAACAGTTAAGGCGGTATTCAGATGCTATAGAGATGTGTAGAGTATGAGAACTTGTACAGTACAGAATTCTGCATAGATATTCAAAAATACACAACTATATTTAAGCTTACACTTCTGACTAATGCTTATCACCTGTTCACTCCTTGACCGCTGACATAAGGCTGAACAAAATAATTCTCAAGATTTCCAGCAGAGGAAAAGTAACTGTAAATCATTTTAACATTAGACATTTTACTAAGTAGACAATTGTGAACATTTTGTCCCAAAACATTAGTCTAAAGGCAATGAAGTAGGGCATTATCCTTGTCAAATAACACAGTGCACAACTGAACAACTCTGCTATTGTATCGTCACATTAAATTTGGTTTGGAAAATAGCAAAACAACATTTAAAAACACATTAATAACCGTCTTCACTTAGAAAAGAACCAGTTGTAGTGCTTTTCACTACAGAACTGAAGTTATTCAAGTTTATTGAAAAGGCAAAGTATATTATGTTTGCTTTTTCTCAGAAACGCAATATTGTTTATTTATTCTCTACATTGCATTTTGTTTTGCCTGAATACAGCATCTTCAGTTGTACTCAAAATGCATAAGTATGTAGAAACTATTGAGTGGCAGTGGTTCTCTAGCATTAAATTCTCTGTGCCACACGGTGGAGTAAGAAGCACATGGAACTCACATTCAAAATATGATCCAAAGGAGAAGTTGAACGGCACATATCTAACTCCCTTTTCCTCCTGTCAACTTAATGAATAAATTAAACTGCTTATTTAATTTAAAAAGAAGTCCTAAATAAAATTTTGGTTTCTCAGTTTCATTTCCTATCAGCTGAACCAAGGAATATTCCTCCTATCAAAGCCCTAAAGATATGAATATTTTAAGTAAATAAACAATGTTCCCAAATCCTCAACAGCTTTCTGGTTTATAAATTCTCCCATACATTCTTTTAGAAAGGCAACACATGCTACTGAACAGTTTGCTAAATCTCCCAGCATGGATCCCTATCGAGAAACCAACATCATCGAATGAAAGGTTCCTATTCCAGCTGTGCAAGCACTATTGTAAGATATTGCATATAAATAAACTGTTTTCAGCTCTACTAAAGCACTAGGCCAGCAGAAGCTCCACAGGAGATGTGACCATTCAGTATGTGCCTATTCTGCCACTGGTCAGCCTGGCCATTCACTAAAGGCCAGGATCACTCAGTATATCTACCTGCATAAACTTGATTGTTTATTCCCTCTCTGTCTAAGGACTTTCAAGAACTTCACAAAAGAACTTCAGAAAACTTCAATATTTGCATTAAATCTGTTCTGTTGTTAATCAAGTTTTTTTCATTTGGTCCCACAGGCATCTTAAAATAAAAAACATGAAAGGGAAAAACTCAGCAGTCTCTATACTGGTTTTCCCACACTGGAAACAGCATAATCAGGTGAAGTCAACATCAGATAATAAAATCTCAAGAACAAAACCAAGTACTGCAAAAGCAACTGAAATTTTCCCATGAAAGTGTATGCTAATTAAGGTTGTTTGAGTTTTACTCTGCTTCAGTTGCTGAAGGTCTGAAATTAATTCCTTTTACATAGTCTGTGATCATTGCCCATATTCTACCTGAGGATGCACATAAACCAGATGTGTCCATGGCATATATGAAGCACCACTGAAAAGACCTACAACGTATAGGGCCCTAATATTCCAGGAAAAAAAGAGGATACTTTCATATGTATTAGAGTTACATAATTACAAGAGGATAAATTAAATCAGTACGTTTTTAACTAATGCTGAATTGTATCCTGTATAATAATTATTTACATTATTCATATTGCAAGGAAGGAACAAAAAAATTCAGGATGGTCAACTGATAGTTAACATTGTTTAGGATTCAAACTGGAACAATTCATCTGGATCGTATCCTTTTCTAATACTGATATAAGTTAGAAGCAAATACATTAGAATAAGTTTCAAAATAAGACCAAATGCAAATGCGATATTACTTTGTAAAAATAACTTTTTTAATTCATGTATGTGCACATGTATCTACAAACACACACACACAAAAAGCAACTGAGAGGAACATCTATCTACATTTTAGTTCAAAAGACATGGAAACCTTCACTTTTAAAGGACAGAAAACACGATTTACAGGCTACATGTACTGAGCTCTCATCACTTAAGCTACTTCATACAAGGCACTCACTTTTTACAATGCTTTAAAACTCTACAGACATGCCAGAAAAAACACAATTGAATGCTTCTTCTAAAATCATTATAAAGCATCCATCATATATTTCCTTACACCATGAAAATATGACTTCGCCATAAAATTAGCTTGAACTTCTAAATGTAATGCTACCAAAAATTTACTTGCACTTCCATACTGATCATGTTGCAAATCCCTGTTAATAACACTTGGCTGAGGGTCAACCAAACATTCTTTAGCTGACTGAGGAAACCAGTAAGCCCATCAGTTCAACCTGTATATAACTTACCTGTGCTTCCTGAGGGACCTGTGCTGCATCAACTCTGTCTGAAATGTAGGCTGTTAGCTGTTTGTCAATAACAGCAAGAGATTCTTGGATTAAACGAAGGGTTTTGTCAGTCTCCTGGGCAGACTGAATACTCTGTTCAAGACTCTTTTGTCTTCTCACAGCCTGAAAACAATGACAATGTTATCAGTAGTCACAGTAATAACGCATATAATACATTTTCTCCCACACTTTTTTCTTTCAAAAAAAATGTAGGATTGGAAAAAAAATAGTACTCCTGAATTGTGATCATCCACCTTTTTGTATGATAAGTTGCGCATCTTTTTGCCACTCATTAAGTTCTTTTTAGTAAGAGACAAACAAACAAAACTCCAGACTGCACAGACAAGTTCTAAAAAATACAGGATGCTGAAAAACCAATGCATGCATTCAGGATTTCTATACAGAGTGGAAGTTGGAAAAGCTGCATAATAAGACCATCCTGATAGTGCAGGCTTTCATTCTGAGGCAGAGCGGTCCTCCTGATCTTATTATATAGTTCAAGAGATTTTGTTTACTGAGAATAGGGTTACTGTCATCACAATCCCATCTGAGACAATCCACTTCAGTAAGTGAGAGGGATAAAGATTCTCTTGAGAAGAAGCTCTCTTACATGAAGTATAAATAGCTATCTCGAACAGAGGCAATGACTACTCTGAGAAAAAAAGAGATGGATCCATGTCTTGTCTTGTCTGTGGACTTGCCCGATCTATTATCACACCAAACACAATACCTTTTAGTCTAGAAAGTTGACTCTTGCTTCTATGTCTCCATCAGTCCCACAGTGCATTGCCTACCTTTTGTACAGAAGGATGCTTTCCTTTCAAAGGAGCTCCCTCTATGGTTTACCAAATCAGAACAATAAATTCCCCTTCCAAGCTGTCCTTAAAACACACGTATATTTAAACAGTTGACAGAAATTTAGGTAGCTTGAACTATTATTTGTAACAGTTTAAAATGATTACCAGGTAAAAAAGAACATGTTACTTAATTCCATCTGTTATTGTGTTCACCAATGGTTTCATATTTTACTTAGACTAAAGCTTTTGCCTAGCAGAGTTTCTGCTTTATATAAAGCACATAAGAACTACCAGTAATCTCAAATGCAATATAGTTTTTCTCTGCACAAGCACAGCCATAGTGCTGACCACAAAATAAAGTAACTTCTTTGACATGAATCAAAGGAGGGGGGAGAAAGCAAGGAATCCATTGCTACGTGTCCTGCCATTTTTCAAGTCAAATCACACTTTCTCTCTTTGGTGAGCCAGCTATACTTTAATTTGATTTCACAGCTATTACAAAATGCTTGCCTTGAACAAAAAATCTTTCAGTAATTCAGTGAGAATTCTTGATGTATCTGTACCTTCCTCATGGAGCTCAGATTCTTACAGAGCTTTACATTTCACAAATGAAAAAGATTCTTTTCTGTGAGCATTCTTGCTAGCTGTTTCACTTAGTTAAAGGACAGAGATTCAACCAGTATTTACTATATTTATATTTGTAAGCTGCTTTGTGCTATTTCAAAACAGGTGATCAGATAATCTTGTATCACTGCCAGTTCTAGGAACCTTCTGCAGAACTGAGCAGCTTTACATATCGGACCCATGCTGTCAGTGTTAATGGAAGCACCTGAGTCACTAAAGTATTATTACTCCACCAAATGAACCATTGAGGCAGTGTAGCTTCCCATTGCAGTATTAAGGCTGGATACTTAAATGCCTTTTATCTTTGTTTGATTTGAGATTTTATATTACAATGTTCTCAGCCTGTTTAAAGCAGCAGGGATAAACCTCCCAGCTTCCATTTAGTTTGGCACTCTTTACTACTCATTTGTCAGCCTGGGTGAGATACAGTCACTCCCTACTTTTCCATTTGCATTGTTATACAGTAGACTGAAAGACACATTACATGAAAAAATAAGGAAAGTAGGTTTCTAAAGCCCACGGAAAAGGGCATGCAGCTGGAAGCATGGAAGAAAACCTCTCTGCCTTTATCAGTCTCTTTGGCTACCTGTTAGGACTAATCTACATGCACAGTCCATTCATACTGAGGGCTGTGGTGTTCTGATGTTCAGAAAAGTTCATAACTTCAAATAAGACACTAAGAAAGTTCCATTCTTATTAGTCATTAAAATAAGTGTCTGCAGTTTCTGGAGAATTCAATATACTGGACATAAATTTGGTACTAAGTTCTTCTGAAAACTAATTTTGTAGCAATACTTGAAGCTTTGAACCTTTGCAAAATGCTGATCCATGCTAACAATTATTTGCAGCTAGGCACTTGCTTAAGTATAGACAAATCTGCTGCCAGCTTCTGGAGCAGCCTGGATGCATACAATGAAGTCATTATCGCTGCACAAAAACTAATAAAAAGTCTTAAAATTGTATGACAAATATGTAGTGATTGAAAAGTTGTCATCCCTGTGCTGTTATCAGCAGAAACTATGGATACCAAAATTCTGCTCTCAAATACAACTGGAAAAGAAAAACATTTCCAAACTCATTGATCAAATGTTAAAGAAGATAAAGTTAAGAAAGAATTACAACAAATCTTTGCCTGAGTCTGACTGAATTATTATGGCTGCACTGCACACAAATATGAAGTCAAATAAACCTATAAGCATGCTTGTGATATCTTTACATGAGCACAAAGTATTTACAACTACAAAGACAAAACATTCCCCTCAGAGAGCATTTGACTACAGCCCAAGAATCTATGTGACATTTGTATCTTCCAAGGAAGGTGAAAAAAAACATGAACAGTTTAGATGAACCAATGGATAATATCAAACCAAAATGAAAGGAAATATTTTGGCACTAGGACAAAAACGACAGAGTTGAACCCCTGGGCACTTTCAACAGCTGTGATGATTTTCTCAGATATAAATGGCTGCTCTTGAACTTTTTTTTGTATTTTTAAAAGACAAGTGAAAGCTGAAATTGTTTTTATACCTGTAATATAAAAATATCGTAATTTATGATGTTCTGGGTCTTGTGGTTCTATTTTGGGTTTTGCTTATTTCTTTTGTTTTGTGTTTGTTTGCTTGGTTTTCTTTCTTTTTTGAAAGATTACATTTTTTCTATTTCTCTGTGGAAGAAATTGATTGTTTAACATTGAAGAGTATAAACAGGCCTGAAGACATAACAGGAAGCTCCAGCTTTGCTATCAGATCACAGTCAGTAACGTTGAAGGCTTTGGTCTCTAAAGGGAAGTATCTGAAAGTTAATTGCTGAATAGCATATATCACGAAAATAACAAAGTGTTTAAATATTTCTGAGCCTGCAGTCAAGGAAAATAAAACCAAAGAAAAAAAATCTGCTGTTAGGCAGCATCAGAGCAAAGGAGAAAGAGAAAATATTTATAGAATGATTTTTTTATTCAAAGTCTCTACAGGTTTTTTATAGATTTTTTGTTATTTCTTTCTATTAAGTATAACATTTAATTTTTATGGCATGGGGTACTGCATAAATCTGTTTACAATTTAACAAAGATCAATGGTGAATACAGGAAATTCTCCATATATCCATATATATTATCCATATAAAATGCTATTTTAAGAGAAAGGTTGCACTGAGAGGCAATCAAATATTAGGAAAGGTTGAGGTGATCAAATAGTTGCTTATAGCTGTAGCTCATTCTTTGATGTTGAATATTATACAGCTATATTTGTAGACACTTTTTCTTTCATGTATTTAATGACATTAGTTACACATGCAGTTACTAAGGTGCTGGTTGGAGTTTTACAGTTAAAACGAGGTACAGTTTTTTGTTGAATTTTGCACTTGGTAGATGCGCTGTGGGGAAGAGACAGAACAAAACCTTTCTAAAATTCCAGTGCTTTTAGTAAAGGGTATATTTATTTATAATGCAGAACTCATTAATTAGCTTATACATTACAGTTCTTGGAAAGAGTCTGTTAAGAAAGGGAAATATGTTAGCTTTTTTTTTTTGGCTCAGCTATACTCTTTAGTTTTTAGAAGTGTTACTACAGGACAAAGTTAAAAAGTTAAAAATTAGAAAAACTACTTTACATCTCTTTCTTAACTTCTTCCAATTACTTCAAAATGGTTTTCATAACGGTTGTGTCTGAGATACATTATAATATACCTGTACATTCTGCATTAAATTTTTAATGTTTTAATCTGGTTTTTTTGAGTCTGAGTGGATAAGTATTTAGATTTAAAGTAGAAACACCTTTTCTAACAAAGCATTCATTTTGGGCCCAGGAATTTTTAATTACCCTCCAAGAACTACTACATCTGCAAATTCCAGTAATATTTCAGCATGCTTTTAAAGTAAATGGTAACAACTATTTGACCTTTTAACCCCAAAGTGATATTTATCTTTGATCAGCTGCATTCCAAAATATACTGCAAAATAAACTAAGGTGTGCTCCTTTATCTCTTTAGGTTGGCACTGCAGACAGATAGGGTCTCAGAGGTGGTAAAAAACAGCCCTCTTCGTCTTCAAGGCAAGCATGTGGAGATGGGGCATTAAGAACTCTTTCTCATCTAAGCGGGAGAGCAAAACAGAAAAATTTTGTCAAATGATAAATGTGTGCTTTTTGAAAGATACAAAGGATAAACTTGAGCGGACTCCTAAAAGCAATTAAGAGACAGTACTCAAGAATAAAAATTGAATCTAGTGTAAAGCCCATCTGAACAACATTTTGTAAAACTTTGGTAAGCATGGACTTGAAAATATCTAGCTGCCATTTTTGAAGTTTGCATTACAAGGGATGATAGTCACTTGCAATATTACCTTGAAACTCTTCAGTATTTCTTAGATCTAATATATAGAGTTGTAAGTGAATCAGTCCTTCAAAAGTAAAGATAGGGAATATGCTGCTTATCGATCAGCCCCAGATGTTCAAAAGCAAACTAAACACACTCAATCTTTCTTAACTAAAGCAGATAAGACATATAAATACAGAGCTGTTATCTGCCTGTAAAAATTAATCTCTATCTCAGTAGAAAGGCTATATTGTCTTGCAGCATCATTCACAGGGCAGTGGTTTGGTCTTCTTTCTCTATTAGTGGTGAATAAGTATTTCATATATCGTTTTCTCCCCACATGAGCTTATTGTCTTGGTAATTACCTGCATAAGTATTCAAATAAAAATAACTTAACAACATTAGGATAGCCTATTGGCCTGTTTGAAGTAGAAGTGACCTTGAACACAAGCTGAATAACGTTATGTGCCTGTGATGTGTTTTTATGCAGACATAGTGCATGCTGTTTGGATTTCAACAGGGCTACACAAAGAGCACAGAACATTCAGTGTCAGGAATCTATGAAAAAAAGTGTGTGAGACTTAAGTGGAAAAAAATAATAAAATCTTTTGTTGCAGAAATCATACAGTAAAGAAGAAATGTGAATCACTTGCAATTAAACCATAGAATCATTTAGGTTGGCAAAGACCTTTAAGGAAAGTTCAACCATAAACCTAGCACTACCAACTCTACCACTAAACCATGTCCCTAAGCACCATATCTAAGTGTCTTTTAAATACCTCCAAGGATGGTAACTCAACCACTTCACTGGATAGCCTGTTCCAATGCTTGACAACTGTTTCAGTAAAGAATTTCTTCCTAACGTTCAATCTAAAACTTCCCTACTGCAACTTAAGGCCATTTCCTCTCATCCTACCACTTGTTACTTGGGAGAGAAGACAAACACCCACCTCAATACAACCTCCTTTCAGGTAACTGTAGAGTCTCCAGACAAAACAACTCCGGTTCCCTCAGCTGCTCCTCATAAGACTTGCGCACCAGACCCTTCACCAGCTTTATTGCCCTTTTTTGAACATCACAAGCACCTTGATGACTTTCTTGTAGTGAGTGATCACAGTATTTGAGATGTATTTTCATCAGTGCCAAGTGCAGAGGGACAATCACTTCCCTGATCCTGCTGGCCACATTATTTCTGACACAAGCCAGGATGTTGTTGGCCTTCTTGGCAACCTGGGCACACTGTTGGCTCAGTTCAACAGGCTGTTAACCAGCACCCCCAGGTCCTTTTCCGCCCAGGAGCTTTCCTGCCACTCCAAGTATTTCTCCAAGCACTGAATGGGGTTGTTGTGGTCCTATTGCAGAATGAGACATAGCCTTGTTGAACTCTATCAATACAGTTAGCTTTCACCCACCAATCCAGCCTCTCTAGACCAGCTCCCTCTGTAGAGTCTCCCTTCACTTTTCACTTAAGCAGATCAATCCTCCCAAGTTGGTGTCATCCGTAAACTTAATGAAGGTTCACCTGATCCCTTCATCCAGATCCTTGATAAAGATATCAAACAGAAACAGCCTTAACACTGAGCTCTGGGGAACACCACTTGTGACCGGTCACCAACTAGATAAAACTCCACTCACCACAATTCTTTGAGCCCAGACATCTAGCCAATATTTTACTCAGTGAGGAGTACACGTGTCCAAGCCATGAGCAGCCAGTTTCTCTAGGAGAATGCCGTGGGAAACAGCATCAAAGGTCTTAATGAAGTCTAGGAAGATCCACAGGCTTTTCCTCATCCACTAAGCGGATCACCTCTTATAGAAGGAGATCAAGTTAGTCAAGCAGGACCTACCTTTCGCAAAACCGTACCGACTAGGCCTGATCACATAGTTGCCCTGTACCTGTTACATGATGGTATCAAGATAATCTGCTCCAAAACCTTCCCCAGCACACAGGTCAGGCTGACAGGCCTGTAGTTCCCCAGATCCCCCTTCCAGCCCTTCTTGTAGGCAGGCGTCGCATTTGCTAACCTCCAGTCAACAGAGACCTCCCTGGTTAGCCAGGACTGCTGATAAATGATGGCTTGTTGAGCACTTCCACCAGCTCTGTTAGTACCCTTGGCTGGATTCCATCCAGACCCATACCATTGAGTGTGTATAAGTGGTATAGCAGGTCTCCAACCATTTCTCTGTGTTCAAGAACAAGTATATTTCAAGCATCATGAAAGAAGGAAAAATGTTGTCATTGTCATGGGAGATTATTATTATTCTAACATAGCTGCTTTCCAAAAATCTTTACTTCTTTACATTGTTTATAGCATTGAAACTGAGTAACTTTTGAATGTCTTTGTAGTTCATCTTTGAACATGTTCTGGTTTCAATCATAAAGATGGATTTTTTGCTAGATCTTTACACCATAGTTGCTTTCTGATCTTTACCAAGTACTGAGCTGGCATCTTCCTGATAGCATCTGATAGTGTCCTCCTTCACAGAAGGAATTTCTTTACTGAAAGGGTGGTCAGGCACTAGAACAGCTGCGCAGGGAGGTGGTTGAGTCACCATCCCTGGAGGCGTTTAAAAAACGCGTAGATGAGTTTTTGAGGGACATAATTTAGTGGATGATGGGTGCGGTTGGACTTGATGATCTCAAAGGTCTTTTCCAAGTGTAAGATTCTATGATTCCATGATTCTATGATATTTCAGTTTATAACTCCAAGATCTCTCTTCTGAACAGTAACAGTCAGCTCAAAAGTTACTACTTCATGTAACACTTTCCATGCATTTGCACTGAATACCCCTGTAATTCAACTGCCTTGTTACTCTGTCCTGTAAGGCTGTTTATTTAGGGTTTGACCCCATCTTTGTTACTAGCAAACTATTAGCTATTTCTTTATGTATCCTTTGATTTTCTTGAAATCTTTGGTGCATTCTGTTTAGTCCTGCCATTACAAACACAGATTTGTATTAGTACATACACAAATGTATGTTAAATAAACTCCCAATAATTAAATATTCACGCACAAGTATCATAGTTTTGAATCGATTTACCAGCAAAAAAATATACTGCTGCACTAGTGGAATCTGTCGAAGAATTAGTAAAATTCTCTTCATGGAGTCTGCAGCAAAGGTGGTTAATGTACATATTGCTAGATTTTAATCTCCTTGTGTTAAACATGATTCTATTCTGAAGTGTCTTTATAAAATCTTTTATTGATACGAAGACTCTTATTTATTGCTTAGTGAAGAATACATCTGTAAGAGAATGTTACTCTTGTATTTAGTTTTGAAAACTGTTTCCTTCTCAATAAGAGCTTTTTTAAAGACGATATATCTAACTATGCAATTGAAGATTAAAACCACTAGATGGTCACTTTAATTTTGGAATTTTAGGGTTACTTATTATACTGGTTTTAGCTGGGTGACACGGTGTTGTGTTTTAGCTTGGTGATCAAAACAGCGTCAATAACACAGGGATGCTTTAGCTATTATTGAGCAGTGCTTGAACAGCACCAAGGCCTCTTTCTCTCTCTGCCTGTCCCAGTGAGTAGGCTAGGGTGGGCAAGAGGCTGGGAAGGGCCACAGTCAGGACACATCTGTACAACACAGAGTTATGTTCAGCAATAAAAGGGGGTTGGGGAGGAGTTTTTCCAAAATTACCATTCCTTGGGGACTGGCTGAGCATTAGTCTCCTGGTGGCGAGTGACTTGTTTTACATCACTTGCTTTTTTCCGTTTTTCTCTCACTTACTAAATCTTCTTTATCACAAGCTATGAGCTTTCTCACTTCTGTCTTTCCAGTTCTCTCTCGCATTGCATCAGGAGACATCGGGAGAAAGCGAGCAGTAGAGAAGTGATGCTTTGCTACATATTGGAGTTAACCCACCACACCTATGCAAACCATCCACTTCTAAAATAAGTCTTTATTTGTGCATTGTTTAACAACTATACCAAAAGAAGTAATTTTTTTTTTTTCCAGGTATTTAATGGGAGGACAGGTCAATTATTAAATATACCTCCTGCTGAAGTTCTTCCCATCGAGTATTGAACTTCTCAAGTTTCTCATTAATCAATTCATCCAAGATTCCACCATCAGTTAAGGTCTGAGCCAATTCCCGAATCTGATTGCGATTATCTTCTGGATGTCTCATTAAACGTTCCAAAGACTGAAACAAAGTCAAGAGGCAGTTTGTTTTCCTTACTGCAAGTAAGAGTCTACAGAGTATCACAATTCCCCTTCATACCTAATAAAAGTACAGAGAAAAGATAAAAGTATCTACATCCCATATCCTGACAACAGATGTTCTAGACTACTTATTACTTACAAATCAAAAAAATTGACTGACTATCTGAATGGATAAAGTTCAACACCAAAATGTGTTACCAATGCAATGTTTTCTATTTTGATCCACTAAGAGTATTAACTTAATGTCTATGTATTTGAAAGGTTTCATAAATAAAAATGAAGGAACAATAAATGGAGCTGCAGTGCTAGGATGAAAGCTTGCTCTCTCTGAAGTCTTCAGTATTTTTTGACTGGCTTAAGTGAGGTCATGTTTTTCAAGATCACCTATGTCTATGACATAGGCATAACACACTTAACTACTCTGTTTCACTTAGGTGGATTTGAATTCAAAACCTCATTTGTACCATTAATTAAGAATACAGAACTTTCCAAATATTGCATGTTGCTCATGTAATGTTGATTTATAGTTTTGAATGCAATGTGATTTACAATTTATCAGTATATGTGATTTAATATTATTTAAGTCAGAACTTACATCTAGAGACTCAGAAATTTCTTCTGCGCCTCCCTGGATATTTTCAGTTGCCTTGAGTTTCAGTTCAATCTCATTCAGCCATTTATTTTCTGCATCTAAATATGACAATAATTCACACCAACATGCCCATACCTCCTGATGGAAAAAAACATATTTTTTTAAGATTGAAAAATCTCACAGCTAAATTTTAATTATTAAACCACTGAAATGATTGTGTGCTTCATCCCCAAAGCAATATGGTTCAAATATGATGGTTACAGTGTCATATAGTTGAATTTTTTCCTCAGTATTTATATATTCCAAACAAATATATCACCAAACCAAAACATTTTGCTTAAACAGTGATACCACAGAAGATAACAAGAAAAAGTGAACACTTCTGCAAAACTGAACTTGTCTTCCATCACATTAATTATCCACTTTATATGCCTTTCTGTAAAATTTTCTTGTAATATATAAACAAACTACCAGAATTGTTCAAGACTCATGTTACAAGTTTGTTTCCAGAATTTTTAAAGATTCATGTCACAATTTTATGTCTTTATTACAGGATGTAGCTAGGTTTCTTATATATTCTGTATATTAATTACTTAAAACACATATACATAAGATGTTTAAGAAGAATTTCAAGAATTCTGAGTGAAATCTACAGAAATTAACTCTACACAACTTTTAGTGCAATTTATAGACCACTTAAGTGCTACAGTACTAAACATAATGTTGCAAAATGATATTTTGTTTTTATTCTCCTGGAATTAAATTAATGCCTCATATTTTATTTTTACAGAGCCTGAAGATACTTAAATAAGCAGATAAAAATGTCCCTTTATACACAAGCAAAGCATTTAAACTTTCCATAAATCATATTTTCATTGTTCCTTTTGTATTAGTAGAAGTTATAATAATTTTATTGAGATGTATTAGGCTGTTTGCAGACCAGGTTTCCCAGAGTGCGATTCATCTCGCCTAACTTTGGTCATATCAAAAGTAAGCGTACTGTCTAGGAGGGGTTTACAGAGGGTTATCACCACACAAGAACATCATCAATGATCAGGGAAAATATAGGTTACCAGCTTACACACCTAATTTTCCACAGTGAGATTTAGGAAGAGATGAATTTTATCCAGGTATATAAGTGTCCTCTATGAAGCTAGCTGTTGCAAACTAGTTCACAACAAAAAAAAAAATACCTAATTGGTGATTGGTCATTGGAATGCGCTGCCCAGGGAGGTGGTGGAGTCACGGACCCTGGAGGTGTTTAAGGGGAGACTGGATGAGGCACTGAGTGCCATGGTTTAGATAATGGTTGGTGTTGGTGTTAGTGTTGGGTTGTAGGTTGGACTTGATGATCTCAGAGGTCCTTTCCAACCTTATGATACTGTGATACTGTGATACTGTAATTCACCATGACCACTGTATAACATGCAAACAGTCCTATGGCAAGAATCTGTAATGGAGTTGACCAAAACGGCAGGGTCAGCTTAAATGTGTGAGACAGTCAGCTTGCCAACAGATCAAATGTTGTTTCTACACTGAGATAAAACCACCTGTCCAGTTTCAGGGCCATTTGACCAAAAATACTTAACTACGGAAGAAAGGAGCTGAGAGGAGCTGGTGAATACAACATCACAGGATTACTACATAAGTCAGATGCTTGGCTTAATCTCAAGGGGGTTGAGAACCCCGTGCAGCCATTGCTGTCTCCCACTTAAAAGCCACATCTGAGGCTTCTCTTTTAATTTAAATCTCTAGCATATAAGATTCTCAAAAAGATTTAGGTGTATGGCTCATATCATGTATATCGCTCATAGAAACAGGACAGCCTTGGGCTACTCATGATCCCCTGTGGTAACACATCTTTGCCGTCTACCTTACTTGTACAGTTAGAAAGACTATAAATACAATGACCGACTAGATATCCAACCTCCAAAGTTTTGCACTTTCCATTCAGTCTGCTGCAAAGTCTCTGGTAACTGGTAATTAGATCATCAAGCTCCTTTTTCAAAGCCTCATGAGCTGCAGTTGGAGCCTTTGCTATAAAACTATTCACAGAATCAGTAATAAGCTTGACTTTCACTTCTTTCTGCATGGCTTCCTCTTTTGCTCTCTGGAGAAAAAAAAAATGTAGTCCAGGTTAAGAAAGGAAACTGATTTCTAATAACTCTGTTAGAATTCTCTCTGAGAGAAAAACTAAAACACCAACCAACAACAAAAACACCCTGAAGAGCCATTTAATTTTCAGACTTTCTGACATAACCTTGAATGCATCCAAAAAATTTTTTAAATCATTTTTTTGCCAATACATGATACTCGATACAATCTCAAAATTATTTTGTTTTCTGGAGCTCTCAGACTAGTAAAACACTTCAGTATCCTTTTTTTTTTTTCCAAGAAATGCTCCAAATATCTTTGCCATAATACCTTATGAACAACGTATGACAAAAAAAAATCTTGTGTTACAACTTCATGTACACAGAAATTTTTAATGAAAAGCAGTACGACAGAAAAAAGAAAAGTATTTCTGACTGATTTTCCATTCCTTGCCACTGTTATTAACTTGTATTTAAAGAGAAATTGAGAAGAAAATTTTCTCCAGTGTATATTTTGCACTTTTTATCAGAACATTAACCACAAATGGATGATAAATTAAAACCATAATTAACAATTCATACGCAAACGGTCTGGAACCACCAGCTTGCCCCCTTTTCCCCACTTTACCTGATGTAACCAAAACAACTGATCAATCCTTTTCCCACCTTTCTTCCTCCATCTTTTGCTACTCTTCCACTTCTTATGCTGTTTCATAAATAAGATACATGATTCCTAGCATTGCTTCCTCTTACAGTTTATAATGGGGTGGTATATATGACTGTAGTCATATCACTACTGAAAACAGAATGATGGTATACATAGTGCCATTAGTGTGCACTGGTCTTCACAGGAACTTCCTGGACTGAAGACATTACTATGAAATGATAATCTTTTTCTCTGAGTCTGAGGAAATCCATGAGCCAGGTAACTGGCATCAGGCTGTCATTGCCAGAGAAAGCTTAAAAGGTTGCTCTTGGCTTTCCTCTTTCATAGAAGTGGGAAGAAGTGGGCTGTAGGATGAAAAAAAAAAAAAGAGTTCTGGTCCAGATTTTGCCCGTTATGTGACAGCAGAGGTGGCTGCAAGCCTTCAGGGAAAAGAATCACCAGGGTCAGGTGAAGGGATTCATGACAAATGATCTAGTTACCAGCATATGTCAAAGTGGCACAGTTTGAACATCCCTGTACTTCAGCTGGGAGTTCATAATATTCACTAGGAAATCCATTGTTGTTGTCTGAAACTATACATTTAACCTATTTTAGTATGCAGTGCAATGCATAAATTTGAGTTTTTTTATTTAATTACTAAAAAAGTGACTCTAGAGCAGACATTTACTTTTTATACATTTGTTTCATTTACAATGAATAAAACTTGTTCCATCTATTTCCATATATTCTGTATATTCTCACTCACATCAAGTAATTTCTGTCAGTAAACAGAAGCATAATCAATTGCATGGTTAGACAATCTCAAACACTGGGAAAACTATGGACAGTGAAGAGTTTGTGAACAAAGTGTTGGATAGATTGTGAAGTCATATAACCTGAGTTCCTAAATAGTACAGGCTAAATAATTCACCTATAAAATAAAAATCAAGTCCCCATCAAGTGGCTGAGCAAAAGTATATTTGAGCATATATCACAAATCAGTGTTTTTTGTCTAAAGGCCATATTCATCCCACATAAAAGAAACATTATTTATTTAAGACAAAAACATACTGTTCTAATATTGCTATATTAAAGGAATAAAATAAATAATGCACACTTAGTACATACCAACACACATCCTGAAGTACTAAATCTTTTCTTTTTCCTTTCTCTTTAACACAAAAACAAGACATAAAAATTATATTGCTCTATCAGTTAACTGCTGCTAACACCTCATTCTTAGGAATTATTCCTTAAGTAAAAGAATGCTGAAGCTGCATCAAAATCAAGGATCCAATAAAGCACAGAGGGAAAAAAACCAATGCAGTATTATGAAAGATTAAATATCTCACAACATATTCCAAATAGAAATTACTTCAAGCCACCTACTTCTTTGAATTTAAGGATAACAAGTAGATCTCAAAAGCACCTTTCTAGATGAAAGAGTAAACTTTCTTTGCACTGAAAACTTCAGAAAAAAATTTAAACACAGCTCAAGGAACTAGTTCATCTTTTACCTTCAGTTCCTCAACAGCCCTCTGTAATTCATCAGGTGTTTTATACTCAAAATCTCTTTCCAGATATTCCTCCTCAGCTTGTGTTATCCATTCATGCATCTCTGACAAATCTTTTCTGAGACTCATGGTCTTATCCAAACCACCTTTTAATGCTGCCTTCTTAGCATAGGCCTTTAAAAAAGAAAACATTACATGATACTTAAAGCAAGGCTATTGTACAAATTTGTCAATATTTTAGCCTGAAAAGAACCAAATTAAATCCTATACTAATAACATTGCTGTAATTAGACAGATGTTAAACAGTAATTAGATAGATATTAATAATAGGCAATGGAGAATGTATTACACATGTATATATATCCTTCTTTTAGCGAGTCACTGCTGTGCAGAATGAGTTTTCAATGATCCTATATAACACAACTGTACACCATGTGCTGAGGTCACAAGAAAACAAGTTTCAAAAAACATCACCCAGGGATTATCTTCTAAAAGATGTAAAAAAAAAACAGTCAAAGGAGATCTTGAAAATTCACTCAAGGATAAAACCAGAGGCTTTTGAGCTGTGAAGTCAGATAACCTTCTAACCAGTTTGATTGCAACTTTTTAGAGAATAAAGCAATATACATATCTTTTACCGATAAAGTTGTTACTGAATCTTTCAGAAAGGTATATATCCTAAAGAGAGCTAACTAAAAAAGGAGTCTACTGACCTTAAAGGGAAAAATACTTTTGTTAAATCCTTTGCCGATGACTACAGGGCTTATACAACATGTTCTATAGCTTAAGTAAAGAACTAGAATCAGATAATCTTTAAAATTCCTTCAATCTCAAACCATTCTATGACTGTATGATTCTATGAATTATGCATTAACTTATCAAAATTTTCCATAGCTGATTGAGTCATTGGCTGGGCCATCTTTCAATGATAGAAAGAAGTTGCAACAAAATCAACTACTTGCATTGGTGCTATTTTTCAAAGTGGCAAATGCAGAGCTGATCGCTCAGATATCCTGCATTGTGATGCTACTTCAGTAAGTGTTAGTTTTGGTATCATCAGGAGGAACTGTGTCTTAGTATCTGCTTTTTCTGACTGAAACTGGTTTCTTTACCCATCCCTGAGAAGTGGCTGTTCAACAGAGATTATGTTCTACGGAACAAAACAGAGTAACAATAAAAAGGTGATGTTCAACAAGTACAAAAGCAGAGCCATATGTGGCACTACAAAATTGTCGCTTCCTCATTCACAAAACTAGAAGAGAGGGGAATCTCCCATCACTTGGACAGAATATCTCAATGCCAGCTGTTACCTGTCACAGTTCTATTAACTGCATGTACATCAACTCATGCTGAGAGGCAATAATTTGTTCTATGTATTGAACAGGGAGATTTCAGAGAAGTCAGACTTCTAAATAGACCTACACAGTGTTACTTGAAATTTCTGGGAGAGAAGTGAAAAGATATTCAACTTATTAATATTTTAGAAAATAAGCAATTAAAAGCTCCACATTGGTTGAAGGGGAAAGACTACAGGACTGGATCAATAAAATGTCTTACGGATTTCAAAGACCTACTTTTTGGTTACTGGGTTTATAAGAAAAATACATGGAGGCTATTTTCCACAAGTAAAGTGAAGAAAAATAATTTTAGAAAACAGACAACTTTGAAAGGTAAGGGCTTTACAGTTATGCAAATATATGTTAAAAAATAGATAGAATGAGCTAATGGAAAAGGTAAAATAATACAACATCAAAGATGTTTCCTTTGAATTGCCATAAAGCATGTCATCAATGAAAAAACAGTAATTTTTAGTCTCCTTACTCTGTGAAATTATTTGTTAAGAAGGTCTTTAATCAAAATATAAGAATGATCATTTTCTTTTATGCCCCATTATCTCAAATATGTGTAACCACTGGAGACTAATTTATACACATGCATATGTTCACATACTCCTAGTCCCAAGTTATTGAATTTGGAATTCTTCAGTGCTTTAGCATCTTATTTCATCTAGAGCAATGACACATAAGTACAATAACACAAAATAAAATGTAATATATTAAATACAGAACTTGATTTTCGACTTTCAGAAAGCTAGTTTTGCAGGAACAATAAATTATATTGCCTCTAAGATCTAAGATATAAGCATATAGCTTTGCTATAAAAACAGTAAGATATATATTATAAAAATATATATTTTACATGAATTCCTACACACTAAATAACTTTTCTAAAATAGAAGTTTAATTAATGTAAACCACATATGTCTAAACATAGTTTAAAGTCTACTGGATATGCATAGAAGAACAAATTTTGTCAATAAGAAAGGAATTACTAATTTAAAGTAAACCTATCATAGCGGGAGACTTGGTACCTGTTGGCAAACGTGTTCCCATTGACCATTGAGCTCCTTTAGTTCTTTCTCTATTCTGGAAGCAAATTCTGGCGCTGCTTCACTCTTCATTTTCTTCCCAACCTCATTAACACTGTTCAAACTTGGCTGGATTGTCTGGATATCATTAACTAAGGCCTAAAGGAATAGCAGAAGATTAGACAAGCAGCATTCACACAAATTTTCACTATCTGTATTAAATGTATCTACACGAGATTCTGACATAACTTTGGTCCAGATATATGGACAGATGAGGACAACTTACAAACTTAACTGTGAATATAAATAAATAAAGAATGAGCAATTCTAAAGTGGCAACCTATTCCATATCAGACAAAATTAATTTGCAAAATATATATTATAAAGTATGGTGTTATATTGCATATATCTATCACAATGCCTAGATCTTTTATTCACATTTACGCAAGTGCATCCTACCATAAAGGTGGAAAATTATTTGTGAATCCATCTTATTAACTATGCCAGCATTACCCTTGGGTTGGTAATTCACCTGATAATTTCCTTAAAATTGTCTGAATGGTGATATTTTCTGGTTATGCCTAGTTATTAGAACTGTATTTGTTGGTGAATAGTATCTAAGCCCTGAGTTAGTTCTAAACTGCCTCCTCCAGTTTTATTTCTTAAGGCCTTTAGTGCTACAGATGCTATCTCGGCTTCCTATACAGTAAAAATGGCTGGTAGTGTAAACACATAAAAGATGACAAAGATTTTGGTAGCTTTATTTTATGTTTGACAGTAATGGCTAATATTTGTGCAAACTCTTAACAAAAGTAGGTGACAGATTCTAAAGGATTTACATATAACTTACTACTATGTACAGGTTAAATGTTGTCATATATATTTTACAATCACTTGCAAAGACTGATTCTACTTGTACTGTCTTAAACATCATCTGACTCTACTTGTATTGTTGTCTTTAACTTCTTCTCGAGTGCTGTGGCTCCTGATGGGCTGACTGCTGCTGTAGAGAAGGGGGAGGAGGGGCAGCATCAGGTGCTCCCCCCACACCTGACTGCACATACGGATACAAAGGGTTCAGGCAGAGGTTATTCTGGAAAGGGTCTGCTGAACTACCAGTGAACCTGGAGCCCCCAACCCCAATTCCAGAACCTTCCCAAAGGAGGTTCTGTTCATACCCCAATTCGAGAACTTTCACAGCAAGGCCACCCCTTATATGCTAATGGGCGGGGGGGGGGGGTATAGACCTGCCCCATAAATAGAAGCCCACCAAGAAGGCAGGTGCATGCTCCCATCACGCCATGGAACCCACCTGAAGATGTGCTGCAGAAGAACTTAACAACCATGTGCTCCTGAAAACCACGTTTTCCAGAGGCCCATAGAGTGGTAACTATTTTTCTCTTTACCGCCCCCACTACTCTTATTCCTCTCTCTCTCTCTCTCTCTTCTTTTCTTTCTCTTTTCCATGACACTATAGTGCATCGGATCAGATCTAAGTTGTGTTGTTTCTGTCTAGCAGCCTTGAGGGTATCAGATTGGGATCTGAATAGACTGGGATCTTTTTTTGAAACTGTGCCCAAAAGAAACAGTTTTCATATTTTGGCTATGCCCAAAATAAATGGTGTTTTGAATTTACCCTGGGAGATCTGTTGGTCTGCAGCTTGCTGCACAGACACCAAAAGACCCTTCCCGTTCTGACTGTGCAGGGCGGGGGGACCCACTGGTGGGAGCAGGACTTGACATCACTTTTCTTTAAATAACGAGTAAGAAAGAAATTCTGAGCTCATAGTTCTGTAAGATCAATATGTATGTTTCATAATATTTACATATCCTCCCTGAACATTTACAAAACTTGAAAACTGCACTGAACATAGAGACATGAACTATCATGGGTTGCAAAATTCACTGTACTTATACACTCTGTTGGGACAGGCAGAAGAATTTGTAAACCCTGTGATGGAAGTATCAATACTTCATGATGCTTTTTTGCTGGGATAAAATCCTGGGACTTGTAAATTTAGTGAAAAAAAAATGGTTATAATCCACAATACTTGCAAGCTCTTTTGGTATAGTCAGAAAAGCTTGTAAATCATGTGTGAATAACTAATACAAAAAAAAGATCTCACACAGATCACACAGTTTATAACAAATACATACACAACATTTGTAACCTCAACAAAGTGAATAAACAGTTATTTTAACAGTCTACTAACTCATTATTTGCTGCAAGTTCCTTTTTGATATTTTCCTCTGGCTATAAATATATAATGATACATTCATGGTATCCCTCCCATTTTTAATAGACTTTTCCTCCAAACCCAGGAAATGCAGGAGACTAAATTCCAGAAGATAATCTTCTTACAAAATTAATTTATTTTTAGGATCAATAATACTTTGTGTAACTTCTCTATAAGCTAGGCTCATAGAGAAGAGCTGAATAATTGCCAAGCAGGCAGGCAATACTCACTGTACATTGCTCAAGTTGCTTTTCCAGTGCTTCTGAATCACCTAGGGCAGGCCACTCTTCCTTCAGAAAAACATCCACTTCAGCCATCCACTTCTTCAGTGTTTTAGTGTCATTCTGTTTATTAAAAAACATTTTATTGCATTGCACAAAGCCTGAATGGCGATAGTTTAATTCATCCTGGCACTATAACTGAAAGTCCTCACAATGTAATTTCAAGATTATTGAGCTCTTTGAAAAATACAAACACAGTAAACAAGCAAAACCAATTTCATCTGGAACTGTCACTGAGTCTGACTATTTCTGCCCAAGTTTAATGTGTCTGCAAGCAGTCAAATTTCTGGCTCTCAGGTTTATGCCTTCTAGTTATCATTTGTGTTTAGAGGCTGCACATGTGTTCATTGCTTCCTTGTATAGGCTTCAGACAACTCATACTGGAAATTAATTGAGGCTCACCTATCAATTATTCCTGTGCTTCAATTTAAATTTCAGCTCCTTTTGGAAGCTGCATGATCTATTTCTCTGCTAGAACACAACACAGAAAAACTCCCGTACTACTCAGAATGAAAAAAAATCATAACTGAAACAGATTCACTTACGAAAATGAAATCGTATTGTGACCCTGAGTAGTCTCGGAGACTGATTCTCAGTTACTGTTTCTAACACTAGAATATTTGTAATTAGTAATTTGCTTTCCATAGTCTTTAATTAACTCTTGCAATTAATAAAAAAAGCTGAACATCAAATGCCTGAAAAGAGAGAATGCTACCAAGTTCCACACTATGTTACATAGACACTCTAATAACCTGAAAGGTAGGATAAAAGGTATTTAGACGAGACCAAATCAGCTCCCAGGTGGCCAAGGAGGCCAATGGCATCCTGGCCTGCATCAGGAATAGTGTAGTAAGCAGGACCAGAGAAGTTATCGTCCCCCTGTACTCGGCACTGGTCAGGCCTCACCTTGAATACTGTGTACAGTTCTGGGCCCCCCAGTTTGGGAAAGATGTTAGGATACTGGAATGTGTTCAGAGGAGGGCAACCCAGATGGTGAAGGGGCTGGAGCACAAGCCCTATGAGGAGCGACTGAGGGAGTTGGGGCCGTTTAGTGTAAAGAAGAGGAGGCTCAGGGGGGACCTCATTGCTCTCTACAACCACCTAAAAGGAGGTTGTAGTCGGGCAGGGATTGGTCTCTTCTCTCAGGTGACCAGTGGCAGAACCAGAGGGCATGGACTTAAGCTTCGTCAGGGAAAGTTTAGACTTGATATGAGGAAAAAGTTCTTCACTGAAAGGGTGATTGGCCATTGGAATGGGCGGCCCAGGGAGGTGGTGGAGTCGCTGACCCTGGAGGTGTTTAAGGGGAGACTGGATGAGGCACTGAGTGTCATGGTTTAGATGATGGTTGGTGTTAGTGTTGGTGTTAGTGTTAGGTTATAGGTTGGACTTGATGATCTCAGAGGTCCTTTCCAACCTTGTGATACTGTGATAAAATTTTTTAAATGTAACTTTAGACTAATTTAAATGCCAGCTTAGGCAAACAATTAGATGCACATGTTAAAATAAAAATAATAAATGGTAAAAAAGTGAAAAGTAACTTATGAAGCATTTGTCATCAAACTGTTTTCATCAACAGTGAAGTACATCATTGACATATGCAGAGTGAAAAGTTGAACTGAAGCACAAAAAAGGGCAATTCATTAGAATACAGATTGTGCCTTAGAATGTTTACAAAAATGCTTTAGCAACTATTACAAGACAGATAACCAAAGGGAACATTTTCCTAATGTGCTTGATATATTTAATAGCTACCATGAAATATGAACTGAATTAATGAAAATAATCATACAGAAATTATCAGTACACTTCAGCATGACAATTATCAAAACACTGTTGAAGTGTCCACTATGTATTCCATTATCAGTCAGTAAAAATAGTTCAGAATCATGTCTCATGATGGAACTTCAATACTTTTGCAGGAATGCTTTAAGTATAGTTTATTAATGCTGCAAAATATAGATCTGATGGGATTTAATTAAGAACCAATATCTCCAGCTACCAATGAAGATTGAATGTGTGACTTGCATTCTGAATCAGACTATAAAATCCTTTTATTTATTGAAAATTATTTCGCTGTATCCCATGCTGACACATTCCATAAACTGCAACAGCTAAAAGAATCGTCTGAAAGACAAGACTTTCATGGAGTTGAAAAGAAAATTACTTTTATATTAACCGTGTACTACAGCGACTTCAGCAGTAAATATAAAGGCTAAGGTTTTTTTTTGCAAAAATAGCTCACATAGCTTTAAAAATACATGCTTTACAGAGCATGATCATGATGTTCAGGACTTTGTCCTTTTAAGAGCAGTGGGGGAACCTCCAACCCTCTGTGCTGAAAAACTGTATTGCTCTGTTTTGTGCAATTGCAAATATCACATTATAGTATTGACAAAGCCTCTTTCCAGTTTTCCTGCTTATACTAGGTTTATGCAGCAAGGTTTTAGTAGCAGGGGTGACATCTGTGAGGAGAGGCCAGGTGCTGCCCTGTGCTGGACACAGACCATTCCAGCTGTCTGCAATGGACCCATCAGAGGACACAGGTAATCTCATGATCAGCAACTGACATTTGCGTGATAACATAGTTAAGAAAGGGCAACAATGCCAGATGGGCTAGGCAGAGAGAGAAAACAAAAGTAAGAAACAGCCCTACGGACACCAAGGTGAGTGAAGAAGGAGGGAGAAGAGGTGATCCAGCTGCTGGAGCAGAGATTCCTCTGCAGCCTGTGGTGAAGACCACAGTAACACATTTTTTCTCCCTGCAGCCCATGGACATCCATGGTGGAACATATAAACCCTGCATCCCACGGAGAATCCCCCACGGGAGCAGCTGATGTGCCTTACAGGAAGCTGCAGCCCACACAGAGTCCCACACAGAAGCAGATATTTCTTGAAGGACCGCAGCCCGCAAGAGAACCCATGCTGGAGCAGGGGAAAAGAGGTAGGAAGAAGGAGCAGCAGAGAGGAGCTGTTGTGGACTGATGACAGTTCCTATCCCCCATCCACCTGCACCTGTTGGTGGGAGAGGACACAAGACTAAAGCAACAGTTGTGTTTGCTTTGCCCACGCTGGTAACTGGTAAGCAATCTCCCCTTTCCTCCTGAGGACAGCGACTGAGAGCAACTGGGGCATCCGGCTGCTGGTTATCGCACCATACCATTAAACTTCATTTCATGGCCAGCTTCAAATATCAGAAGTATAACTATGGAACCAAAGTTACAAATTGGAGCAATGTGGCATTTCAGTAGCTAAATTATAAATGATACTAACAGAAAGTTTCTTTCTCTTTTGGTCCATTTAGCTTATCTAAAAACTGATGAAGAGTAACAAAATAATGAGTACTATTTTCTTCTCTAAAGTCTTCTTTCCCCCGCAAAACCCAAAGTACAAAAATACTTTAACAAAAAATTTATTCCTGATCAGATAACTCTATTGATTTAAGCTGAAAATAACAATTACAGTTTATATGCTACTGTATACATGGACCTAATAGTATATCACTTTCTACTACCAGGAAACCAAACCAAAATATAAAAATGTTTGATGTAAATAGATGAAACACAGGGAGACCATACTGAGAAGAAACACACTGTGAGAACAATTCTTTGAGAATGGCTGCAGGACCTCAACCTTCAAAATTTTCTTTGTGATATCCCCTCCTGAGTATGCAGGAGTTCATTTGCATCGGGGCGAGGAGAGAAAAACGTATTAAAAAAATTCAAAATACTTTCTCCATTTTTCTCACTGGCTGATCTGAATTCCTCTGAACCTGACCCTTGAACTCATATAGAAACAGAAATATGTTAAAAATGTATTTATTTTAAATCTTATAACATCTAAGTCTTAGACATCCCCTGTAATGCTGACACACGATTTATCAATATGTATAAATAGGGGATCCTTACTATGAGAGAAACAATGTATGGTTCCAATGTTGTGTTTTTAAATACCTGAAATTCACACAATTGCGTAAGTCATATACCCTTCTGCATTCTGGCAACTGCTGCCAAGAGACTATAGTATTAGAAATTACTTCATGTAAGTGAATCTATTAAAGTCAAGACGGTTACAGCTACTTCAGCTGTTTGAAAAAGTACTTCAGCTACATAGAGAAGTAAGAAGAATATTAGTAGTGATTTCACTGAAATTTAAGTTAGTTCTTGCTATTAAAATAACAAAGGCAGAAACACCCACAAAAATTCAAAGTAAAATCTTGGACCCACCAAAATCAAACAAATGTTTTAATATATTTTATTCACTGTTTTGATATTTCACTTTGGTGTTACTTTCTTGAGGTATATAAATGCATTCTAGTCTCATAGGCAAAAGACACCACATAGTAGTTTGGACCGAAAAAGTTTGGTTAACCTGGAATCGCTGAAGTTTGGTCATAAGATCCTCTATTTTCTGGCAATGTTCTCCCAACTGTGCTGACAATTTCTTCCAGCGGCCAAGGACCACCTCCATCTCCGATCGGTATCTTTGGCTCACTTCTGCAGGGGCTTTCCTAGACATGTCTTCCATGGTTGTGCTGAGATAATTCAGGCCTTTTTGCTGCTCTTGCAGCGAAATTTGTAAAGCCTATGAGTAAGAAGCAAACAGTATCCTGATTCATGTGTCAGGCAATTCTCTTTGTTTCACAAACATAAGTGAGATTGCTGAAGAAAGGACTGAAAACTAAAAATGTAAGTCACCTTTGCTAAAACATCCAATGACATATTCTACTAAGTAATTTGGAATTGCTTTTCTTACACAAAATAGAAAGCAGATTTTTTTTACTTGAACAGAATATATAACCAGAGATGTTTATACTTGTTAACAGAGGTAGTTCACCTACCTTCATTAATCTGAGATAGGAATTTACTACAGACCCCATGACTACACTTTCAAAAGAATCAGACCGTCCATGGGGAAAAAACCCCACAAAAGTTAGAACTGCTTCTATGATTTAAAGTTTTTGATAACAACTTCTCAAAACTTTTGCAATTCTTAGCCAAATTTGCTGCCTCTAACTTTTTTTTTATATTCTACTTTTGATTTCTGCATGTATATTACTAGTTTAATTGAACAGCATGCTGATTAGCCATCCAATAGTAGAATGATATCAAACATCGAAATGCAGGGAAGGTACTCGCTGGCAAAACTTGTTTAACATTTGTATCTGACAAAGCCTGTGCTGCATTTTGCAAATCACAATCATTTCCATGTCAACACAGGAAAATGAAATGAGCTAAATCTATAATTAACTACCAGGAATATTTTATATGTCATGGGAAAAAAACAAAAGCTTTTCCTTAACATGTTCAAGATCTTATAACATTGGCTTCACTGTTAGGAACTGACATAAGTCAGTATTTGTCATCTCCTGAACCCTTGGCGAAAACTTGAATGGGTATGATTCATGCAAGATCTGTCATGTAGGCTCAGCAAGCTCACGACAACTTCACATTCTGTTCCTGTAAACTTTTCATTTGAGACATTCGTTCCCACAGCCTGACACTCACCTTGAGCTCCCTGAGTCTCTGCTCCATAATTTCATAATCAGCAACAGCAACCTGAGGCATGGAGAGTTTAGTTTCTGACTGCTGGATCAACACAAGTATAGTGTTCATTGTCTCTTTGTAGTGTGCAGGAGGCAAACTGTCAGAAACTATTCAATGAGGAAGAAAAAGGAAAGAAATAAAATTACTTTGTGCTTCATTATTTGGTGAAATGACTGAAGACATCTGATAAAAGACTCAGCCTTATTGAAGTCAATGGCTGTTTTGAAACAGACTGCAACAGGCCCAGTATGTCAGTATCTAAGTTTTCGAAGAACTGTGGAAGTAGAAAACTTTCGAAGAATTAACTCGTTCATTCTAATATTTATATCTATCTCTGTCATTTTATCGGTTGTGTGTAAGTTGACTCTCTTGTTATAGGTTGCATGACAACTTAAATGGACAGGACAACTAGTTTAAATATATGTGTTCAGCGATGAGGAGATAAACCATTGTACTTGACCAAAAATTAATTCAGAAATGCAGGAAGAAATAGAATTCCCTTTTATTGCCCAGGCTTGAGTGTTTAATGTTTCTGTTGAAGTAAAATGTTCTGTTTAAGACATCTGTTAAAAGCTTAGAAAATTAATCTTTCTTCCACATTAAAGCTGAATTTTATGGAACTGTGCTTATTGCGCCAAGATTACACCTGCTCTAAAGAGACAACATCTGGCACACACATGAGCAACTCATTAGCAGAGGTACTCCCTCTGCCCTCAACAATATTTGCTTCTATACTCATTGAGAAAAACACAGACAAACATCATGGCTGGTTGGAAATGAAACATTTCCAATTTGTACTACACAGTAACAAAGTATAAAAAAGCTCAAAAAAAAAATTACATTTGTTTGTATCTCCTTGTGGGGTTTCAGAAAGACCTGTGCTGAGAAATGACATAGCTACCTAAAAGCAATATTGACAAACAACACAGTTAAATTTAAGTGCAAGCTTGCTTAAATCTCATATAGCAATGTTTGGCAGAATGTAATTCAGATTTTAACCTAACTTTTCTGTTGATCAACAGAATGTTACTTGAAAAAAAAAATTATATTTTCCGCTAGGCATCGTAACAACATATTTAAATCAGGGCAGTTTAAGCTCTCTCTTGTGGAGTTTGCACATTGTATGGCATATTTTCCTTGTAAAAATCTTGGTTGATATGATTTATCAGACACAGCTGGGGATTTACACAAAATAAGTCTTTGTATCAAAAAGGACAAAAATTTCTTCCCTTGTGATGTGTTTTTTTTTTTTTTTTTTACACAGAAAGCAATAGTAATACACACCCAGAAACACAGAAAACAATTTCCATCTCATCAAATAAAAATATAAATAAAAATAAAATATAAATCAGCTCAAACTGATTTTTATTTAGAAATATGAAATAATGTTCAGTATTGTGACATAATGTTTGACTTCTATAAATTTATCCTATAAATGAAAAACAAATCTTAGGATTAATGTATGACTTCAAGCAGCTAAATAAAACAAAAGCTGTTTTAATTAGTAGTGTAGAGTACCTTCAGAAAAGGTAAACCTACAAAACTCGCTGTTACAGTGAGCTCCACAAAACTGCATGAAACTCTTCTCCTGAAAGTTTCCTAATAATTATGATGATGACCAAAATAATAATTTTAAAACCACCCAAACTAAGAATTTTGTTCAGTTTTAACACATGATGTTCCTTACTGTTTGCAGGTTTGAATAGGAGTTCAATGGTTTAATCAAGCTAGTGGTTATTAAATATTCCATCTAAAAAGCACTTTTAAGTTCACTGAAACAACAGTTATCCTATTTCAGTTTTCAAGAATACTAGTAGTGAAATACTACTTTTCAATGCCTTTTGCCTAGCTAGATCTTTGTAGTTTGTGTTCTTTTCCTTTGGGCGGCTGTTTGTTTGCTTTTTTTTTTGAGATAGATAATGTGTCAACATTTTCATCCACAAGGAAGCATATTAACATCTTTTTGGATGACACTTAAGAAGTGCCTATGGTATTTTTGCAACTCATGATGCCAATGGTGAGAATTCCATCAAACTGCTACAGTGGGATTCATGTTACCTAATTTTAGCTGTCTAAATCTAAAATATTTACAGTCTCTCTGCAGGCAGTATGAATCTCTAAATTTCCCACGCCCATAACATAAACACACACACAGACCTGTGTTGCTTAGTGATACTAAAGTTTGTACATTAAATTGCACAATATGCACAGTGCAATAATATCACAGTATCGCAAGGTTGGAAAGGACCTCTGAGATCATCAAGTCCAACCTATAACCTAACACTAACACCAACCATCATCTAAACCATGACACTCAGTGCCTCATCCAGCCTCCCCTTAAACACCTCCAGGGTTAGCGACTCCACCACCTCCCTGGGCAGCCCATTCCAATGGCCAATCACCCTTTCAGTGAAGAACTTTTTCCTCATATCAAGTCTAAACTTTCCCTGACGAAGCTTAAGTCCATGCCCTCTGGTTCTGCCACTGGTCACCTGAGAGAAGAGACCAATCCCTGCCCGAATACAACCTCCTTTTAGGTAGTTGTAGAGAGCAATGAGGTCTCCCCTGAGCCTCCTCTTCTCCAGACTAAACAGCCCCAACTCCCTCAGTCGCTCCTCATAGGGCTTGTGCTCCAGCCCCTTCACCATCTTCGTTGCCCTCCTCTGAACACATTCCAGTATCCTAACATCCTTCCCAAACTGGGGGGCCCAGAACTGTACACAGTATTCAAGGTGAGGCCTGACCAGTGCCGAGTACAGGGGGACGATAACTTCTCTGGTCCTGCTTACTACACTATTCCTGATGCAGGCCAGGATGCCATTGGCCTTCTTGGCCACCTGGGCACACTGCTGGCTCATGTTGAGCTTCCTGTCAACCAGCACTCCCAGGTCCCTTTCTGCCTGACTACTCTCCAGCCACTGTGTTCCCTATGGATCTATGGATTCTGCTATATTGTATGAAAAATTGAATTGGTAGTCAGAAACCCAAACTACAGCTGAGCTAGGCCTATGACAGAACTGTAACAAAATATCACAGAGGGAAAGTATAAATATGTTACTGTGAAATATTAGAACACAGTTCCCATCCCATAATAGGAAAATGTTGTTGCATTAATCTGTTCCAGTTTTAGGGAGCGCATTTTGGTGTGACTAACATTGTAACCCTTGAAAACTGATGGGCAAATACATTTCAACTTGCATACTTATTTTAGAGAAAATGCTTAAATTTGGAAACAATGTGCAGACAGATATTTGGTTAGGACATATTTTTAATAAGTAGAAATATTAAAAATGTGAAAATAGTTTTCCAAATAAGCACTTTTTTTTTGTTTTCATTTTTTCCTTCCAGCTGCTTTTTTTTTTTGTGACCAGATTTTGCAGTCAAAAATCTTTTCCCCAAACAGAAATCAAATAAGGATGCAATTATATCCACATCGATCAAATCACACTGCATATGTACTGCAATGCATATCTCCTACAGTCAGGACAAGTCTCACTGCTCTTCACATCATTGTAAAAGAAGAAAGGCAATAAATATAATCTATTGGACCATTTCAGTAAATACTTATTCCCTGAAATGAATAAACTAGATTGAACTGCTTGTATTTCCCATAAAAATCTCTTCAGCAATAATTGCACTGTTTAAAATCATACTGATTTTCTCACAACCTTGTTTTGCTTATTTTGTAATACAAGTACTTCAAGCGATTAATCAAAGTCTTTATATTGATGACTTCATAAATGCTGTGATTCCCTTTCCCCACATCTTTCATCAGAAACTCTCAAAGTGGAATCATAAAGAATCTTGTATAATACATAATCAATGTTCTCCAAGTGTTTTAACACTTCCAATTCTCTTACTTATAAACATCTTAAAAGAAAGAGAAGGAGAGTTCTTCTCTATGTCTACAAAATATAATGTAACAGTAAATATCTTTTAAAGATACACATTTTTTTAAGGCGGTTTTATTTCCTGTCTTATACATTTTCATTTTTATCAAGGAGGAAAAGGATAAAGTGACCTACAGGATACAGGACATTATCTCATACACATTCATTTCACAGGTTGCTTTGTCCTGGAGAAAATGGATGCAAAAGAAAAATGAAACTACTTGCCTGTTACTTATTAAAACAGTATTTACTCACACACATCTGAGCTGTATCTTCAGCAAGAAAGGCACATTCAAAGAAAGTTAAGCTAACTTTATCCCCCAAAAACCAAATATCAAAGAATATTATTGAATATTATTGTTACTAGATTATAGATCAGTTCTTAAGAAAATCTTATAGTTGTGAAATGTACAGGAGACAAAACTTTTCTTCCTTAAGTATGCAATGATGGTTGAAAGATTATTATACATACAACAATTTAATTGTCACGTATAACCCATCTCTAACATGCTTAGAGCATAAAAAGAAGTTAGCAGTTCAAAGTTGAAGCAAAAGTAGATAAAATGACTGACTCCAACTCCAAGTGGTCACCACACTGTTATGGTTACTGTGGTTACTGTCTTCAAAAGGATCAGTTACTATAGCTATACAGAAATTCTACAAAGGAAGAAAACGAGGTCATATTTTGTCGTATTTTATAAGGTTGCAATTCTCTCATAAAGAAATCTCACATTACAAAATAGTAAAAAAGCAACCAAGCAGATTTAAGAATTAGCTTTAAACTAGGTTTTATAACTGGAAAAGCTACCTCAAAACAAAACCACTACCACCCTCAAAAAACCCACCCATTGAGAAAAAAATATTTGAGGGAAACAATCTCCTAGAACTAGAGAAAATGTTTTTTGGGGAAAAAAAGCCTTGAAAAACAGAAGAGCTTAATACCCTCATCCATCAGAAAGTAAAATCGAGTAATGGAACATGAAAAAAAAAACCAAAACCCCAAACCCTTAACCCCCTAATGATGAATCAAAATCAATTTAACACGAAAAAGCTCCTAATAAAAAAAAAAAAAAAAATTCTAGTCCATGCAGGTTATACGTGTGTGGGAAAAAAAAGGAGCAAGCACGACCACCGACCTGCAAAACATCATTAAATCTTTAAGAAATTCTTCTGTCTACAGAAAATAATTAATTGCAAATGATTTATGCAAATAAAAGATGTATATCTAAAATGCTCTAGCAAAATGTCAGCATTTTCTATTAAACTAAGACTAAAATAGACACATAGGATATAGTCTATACTCCATCTGTTCAACAGAACAAAAACAATCATTCAAGAAAGATATTCAAAGGGCCAAATTTTCTGTGCTTCAGCTTCAGGGTTTTTTTGAGATTTTTTGATTCATAAGACTTTCCCTGAAACAGGATTAGACCTAACGCAGTATCCAAAGCATGACCATTCATATCTTCAGCAGAGTTATGAAAGGAAGTTAGCACTTTATATAAAACTGTGTATAAAATTTCTGAAGATAAAATATGATTGACACAATAATCTCACCTAAAATACCACTACAGGTATGTACTGCAAGAGATAAAACAGTCTGATCTTGACAGCTGAACTCTCTGAGATGAAGCACCTGTGATGCAGAGCATCCGAATAAAACAGTAACATCAGTCTATGGCTCCATAAAATATTGATTCAGGGATTTCTGTTCTGTAGCAGTTTAAGAGATTCTCCCCCACCTGTTCAACACTGCCACTTCAGGACAGCTGCTCCTGTGGCTGGCCAGGACACCGGTGGAGCTTCCTGCAGTGGGGATAATGACCTACCACCAGGAAGAATCTTACCAAAGCCCCTCCTTCAGACAGTGAACATTGCTCATTTTACAGAGCTGACCAACTGGTAAGTTCACAAGGTCTTGTTATAGTAAAATTAGGTGAAGTTAAACCACCAATTACAGAAAATTGGATACAGAAGAAATCATAAAGAAGCTAGTATTTACCATAATTTCCTCTTGGCAGAATGGTAACTGATTTCAGCCTGTAAACCTCTGTGGCACCAAAAGTTTTAAAACTTTATCCATTGTATGGCCTGAATTTAGAGTCAAGAATAAAATTTATATTTCTTGATAAAATATTTGTACAGCTCATTCTTTCATCACATGCAATGGCATACTCACATTTTATTCTCCAGTTCTCCTAAGCAGCAGCATAATGCAGTATTGTTTAAAAAAAACCCCATCCTTAAAAATGGAATAATGCCAAATCCCTCCATGAAATAATTTAGGAGAAATACTATAAAGATCCACTAGAATGAGGCAACACTATGCTAATTTCAAAACAGTACAGTCATTTAGAGACATCACTGGCTTAAGGGGCAAATAGTCTCTTTGCCATTGAGAAAAATTAAATTCATATCTTCATCTGATACCTTAATTTCACAATCAAATAATGACAGTATAAAATAGTCACTGACATGCAACATATCGTTAATAAGGAATAAAGCCAATTTTCTATTTTGGTACACCATTTTCCCCCTTGTGAAAAATGCATTTTATTACAAATATTGTAAATACCATTATAACTAGCAGTCATATATTCTGGGTTGCAAAAAATGAACAGTCCACCAGATGATGAAAAACTAGATACCCTAAAGCAGCTACTCTCTTTGATGAGTTTCATGCAGTTAAATTTACACTGCATGAAAATGTAGAGCACATTCACCCCTGCAATTAAACGTTCTTTACTGACAGAAGTAGAACAGCCCTGTCTCACAACCCGACTAAACAGTTTTATGTTGCCAAAAGTATCACTGAGTCTGTCCATAAAGATGCTAACAAGAGGAGATCTGATGGCAGAGCTACACTAAGTATAACCTTTGATTCTGAATAGTCTACCTATCCTTGTTTTCCAATAAATGAAAAGTATATAATGCACTAATAGTCCCTGAAAGACTAATTCTATTTCAAAAAAGACCATCTAAATTTTACTACTGGTTTAGCATGACAAAAGGAAATACAAAAGTAGGAAAGTAAAATATATACACCTATTCTTTGCATGCTAGTCAGGAAAATTTACTTCTTGTAAACACTTACTGGTCTGTAGCTGTTTTTCTCTGGCCTGCATATCAGCAAGTATTCGTTTGAAATGGCTGGTAAAAGCAGCAAGGTCAGCATCCAGAAACACCGGCCCTTGTTCTTTCTCTTTAAGTGCTTGGCTTCGAGCCTTCAGCCGTTCAATTTGAGGCTGAAGGGTTGACATTCGGATGATTTCGTCCTGCATTTTTGAACAAAAAACATCCATATAAAACTGTCCCAATAGAATCATTAGTGGCATGAAATCATTGCTGTTTCAATGCACATTACACAAATGTTCTCCTTCCAACTACATCTGTTACATTACCTAATCATTTATCACAAATTAATACCTTTTCTCCCAATATGACGTTCTTACCGTTCTATAAAGCCACTCTCATATGATATTACCATGTTAGTAGCGTAATGCTCAAAGAAAATGAGATACATTAAAATTATATGCTCAAGGAGCATTCTTTTCTTGTGGAGCTGGGATGATAAGAACTCCATGCCCCATAATTAATCTCTGTTAGATTATATACAGGCTAAATAACATGAAGTAGAAAAGCAGATATGAAGATAGATATTACAGGTTGGGGTTGTGCTATTATAACTTCAGAAGACCTTGTACACACTGTTTCAGTTGCAACTACTGAGTTAAAAAAAATGAGGAAAGTAAGTCAAACGTACAGTTCACAGTAGAGCTACTGTAAGAGAAGCTTTCTGCAAGAAAACAGAGAACCTCTGCAAGCACAATGCCAGCTTAGAAATGTCTGAAAACAGAAGTAATGGCATAGATCTAAATTTGGGATTCAAACACCCTTTTCAGTTTGAGAGTTTCTAGAGACTCAGGTTTCATGAAGTCAAACTTCTACAAGTATTCCACGCATTTTATAATCCATTACTACATCTCAGTAGATTTCTGTCAAACAATACTAGCTTGTAAGCAATCTCCACTCACAGAGTTGCCTACAGAAAGAGAGATAAGCAAATTTCTTTGATGATCAAACACATAAATGAAAACATTTAGGGAGAATAATAAGTGAAATGGTGTGACCATTTTTGTACAACTGTCGTAATTCTGCCATATGATGATAGAAGAATGTTTCATTCAACTACACAATCTATCCTGCATTAAAAAGAAGGGTATGTAACAAGTAAAGCAGTCTTCAATGACAGAATGTTGGACTTGACCATGAAGACCATTTTATGTCATGAAGACCATTTTATGATGAGGAACAGTTTCTGAATGAAGAACCAAAGATATAGATTCTTAAAGGAAAAAAAAAGGAAAAAAGAGTTTAGGGGCATAGTTCCCTAGTTTGTGCATCTTAAATGCCTTAAAGAACTTTGAGAAGAATCTCTAACCTTGCATTTTTCCAACTGAGTTTTTACTACAGCAGGATCTGTGGCTGGTGCAGGTTGTGCTTTCAGCCAGTTTTCTGCAATAATTGCTGTCTGCTCCAGTTGCTGTAGCTGGGAGTAGAAGTCAATGATGCTGTTTTGGTACTCCAGCCATGCTAGTCTTTCACTCAGCAACTGGCAGAACTCAATCCAGCGGCTCTTCAGCTGCTCTGAGGCTTGTCTAATGCTGTCAGCATTCAGACCCTCTAGAAAGAAAAGAAGAGTTGTTTGACACTTATAGATAAATAAGTCACATAGAAAAAAAAAAAAGGTAAAATAATGAAGCAATTGAATTTCTGTATTTCAGAGCTCATAAATCCAGTTAATGACTTATCATCAAATAACAGTCCTGAGCATACAGATGTTACACATTCGTGGAGAAAGCATTTAAAAATTATTTTAAGATGCTTTCAGGGTACTTTTGTTGCTATGGGAACGAATTATAAAGTGCATTAAAGTACAAGAAAGGGAATAAAGCAGAAAATAGAGATACAATACAATAAAGCTAATTAAACAACTGTAAGAAATAAGAAAATGCCTAACAGCTGTATTTTGAAAACCATGTCTGGACTTTAATTAGATTTTAATGTACAAGACTGTTTTTGTTGGTTGTTTCTTTTTCTTAATATAAGAAGATCAATTTAAATAAATGGGGATTCTTATTCTGGAGTTATTTTGACATTTCTGACAATCTAAACCTTAAGTTTTGCATTACATTTAATTTTAGAACATCATAAGCACAGAGGAATAAACATATGATCTGATCAAACCTCTATCTAGACCAGTCCTGGGTGTCCAACAAGGACTATAAGAAGACATTATGCAAGGACTGAAAGCTGAGAAACCACCCTTCTCTATTATTATTTTCAGACAGGGTTTTGGTTTCTCTCTTATAGTTTGCCTATTTCTGTCTATTGCTCAATAATCACACTTAAAGTTCATAAAAGAAAACTGACTTCAATTATTAGAGACAAAGCAATTAGTTAGAACTATTTAAAGGCAAAAGAGCTCTATATACTCTACAAAGAAAGTATATCAATACACGTCAAAAATACACAAAGGGTCGAAAATAACATAATTTTTAACTCTCCCAAAACTTGAACTCAGGCTAAGTTCAAAATAATCATTTAGTTTTCAGAGGAACTTTAAATGTAATCCCTAAACTTTTTTACTGTCATGATATCTAATGTCATACAGCAATAGGACCAATATTGATTTCAAAATTAATAAATTTCTCAATCCAGTGAGTAATGCTTTATGCTTAAAAACATTTTAATCAAATCATAACTTAATCATACCCTAGTTATGCGGAAGCTATGTTTTTATCAAAATAATCTAATTTAAGGTGTTTTCAATTTCTTACTAAAAAAGTTCAAAGCAAATGATACAAGTCTTCAGTGATATATTTTCTTGATTTTTGATATGCTGTCAGTGTGGTTTATCTTTTTTTCAATCCCAATATGCAGGAAAATTTATCAGGGATAAAAAATAGTAAGGTTTATGGGAAATTTTTGAACATAGTACTCTATTTTCTACACCCTATTTAAAGCTTATGCTCTAAATTAAAAAAATACTGAAAATTTCTTATCATACGATTTTCTAAGGAATTACTATAATGCATGCTATCTGGGAAATAGCATTAAACAATAATCTGGGATCATGTCTGTTTCAGAGCACCACAGTTATGTGGCAAATCCTATTCTGGACTCAGTGCTCTTACATTCAGAGTCGCTTAGAAACAACTCACTTGGAAACAGACTGTGCAGCACCTGATAGGGGATACCTGGACATGCTCTGTTTGTAGGATGTTGTCCTAGTCAAGTAAATTGTACGTGATTTCAAAAAACAAGTGAAATTGTGGAAAGATAGGAAGTCCAGTACTACTGGGACATAATGGCAGCTGTGGTGGTTGGAGTGGCTATACATGCACATTTAAATCCAGAAACTGGATGTCATTTTTTAAAGAGTGAGCAAGGGTACAGAATGAACTTTAAAGCATAAAGAAGGAAATAGCATTTTGACACATCTTAATAAAATCCAAGAATGATGTTGTCTTTCGTGCATGTGTGTTTGTATCTGGAGTTGCAGTATGCATAACTACGTTGTCTTGAAGTGCAACATCTAATGAACATAAGTGAATAGGCAGCATAAATCTGAATTGGCATAGCATGACTGAATAATAACAATCAAAGATGACCGGGCACATAGATACTGAATCTTACCAACAGCAAGAACAAACACATACAGAGAATATGAGCCTTTAACTATGCCACAGTTCAAGAATTGCTTCTGTTTGGTTATATAAATGCTGTATACTCATAACAGACAGGAGGTATTTTTGTTCTCTGAACCTCCCAAACTGGAAGATACTGTCTATGAGTTTGGCAGAGTAGCTATAAAAAGAACACTTTTATTTTTTCCTCCTTTCCTCTCTTTTCAGCTGCCACAGTCTCTAAAGTACCCTCAGGCAAGATTATTATTACCAGGGGAAGTGCAGTCATGAATTCTACTTAGATAATAATACTTTCACTGTAATATTTTCTTCAAGTATTCAGAGAAGACCGTATTTCAGATGAAAATCTAGATTCATCACTCTTTTCTTCTTTTTACTCATATGCCTCTCTTAGCATAACATTTAAATGTGAAAATACCCAATATTATTTCATTTTCTTTAATTCTTTTCTTTATTATTTAAACTTTGAGTCTAAACGTAATTCCACAAGTGCACACATAAACAAAAAGAAATGCTTTTGCTCTTCATGTAACTGAAGTGGACAGTACAAGATTGGAGTGTGCAGAGCCACTTGCAGAGATGCATCTTCATTAGACAACACAATATTCTGCTGAAAGGAAGATTCCTCTGAAAATGTCCATAGGATGCATTTTTAAAACTCTCTTAATTCACAGTCTGCTCAGGTAACTCAAAGTTGTTTACCAGATGTCAGTATGTTGTTTCCGTATGGATGCAAGAAAACAGCCGTTACTTGCACTTGAAATCATTAGGGCAAATTCGTCAAAATTTTGTCTTATTTTGAAGAAAGCTAGTCCTCTGCCTCATTGAAAATGACAAATTAATAACTATTTGAGTAGTTGATGCAATAAGGACATAATTTTAATGTGTTTATTTGATCATTAAATTAGTGAAAATCAAGAATTGGAAACTTACTTCCATGATAAGTACTGATTTCTTCATTATCTGCAGCAATCACCAGCTTTCATTCATGATGTTATCATCAATCATCTTACTCTGATTCAATCATGGCAGCTAGACATACCAAAAGTTGACAAGCAGGCAAGGAAACAACATAAAACCCACTCTCTGGTAAAACAATATTATTTTAGGAATAATGGTTCATAATCTTTCCATGTTTTATATTGTAAAAGCTTCTGATACAATCTGTGAATAAATATACCAAACCCAGAGGAAACAGATCATTATGTGAAGTGCATCTATTAATTTTATTACCTTGTGTACTTCTTGTAACAAATTCTGTCTGAATATTTTTAATTGTGCAGCACCTTACATGCAAGTACTTTGGAATTGCCACTTAATATGAAGTACATCTTATTAAGTGCATTTATCATTTGTTATGGTTCTATGATACAAACATGTGATATTATGTGCGTTTTTATAGCTTTTGACTCATAAACAAATGTGAAAAGGTAATTCACAAAATAATATATTTTCTCTCAAAGAACAGGAGCACTTAACAATTCTGTGCTTTACCACAACAAAATTCATTTGAATTGATTTTATCACTGCCTATCAAAGTCTCTGAGTATTCATTTTGATGCCAAATTGATTTTATTCTAAACTACTATAATAGTCAAGTGTCCACTCAAACTGCTTACTTGCCTCAGTCATCAACAGATTCATAATCCTATTTTATAAAAGAATTTAGAAAAGAAAAACAGAACTGGTAAAAAAAAGAGGTGAGTTTTCATTGGTTGTAATCATCTGAATTCTTTAAAAGCATGGGCAAGGAGAGGCAGAGCATGGCCGATGCAGAAGATGGGTAGTTGGGTAAAAAATCATCCATCAAAAGCATCAATGATTTCCTCCGTGATGGGAAAAGTCCTTCAAATGACATTATTCAGATACATTGCTTTTAAAAACAAGAAAAACTGCACTGAGATGGTCGTTCTTTCCAATGCAAAATACTTTGTCTGACAGTGGCTGAAAGCATTTACATAACGCAAGGATAATGCCTTGTATAATTACACTTCCTCAGCATATTTACTCTGGGCTAAGGAGCAAATAAATGATACCTTAAATAAACCAATCCAATTCTCTACAGAATTTGAATCCTAATTTTTACTTAGTGCCCCTCCAATCACTGGAAAAATAAAACAGGGAAAAGAAATATAAATTATGCAACAATAAAATTCACCACTGTTCTGAACTCTCTCTGATAATCCACCAGAGGTCTTAATCTTTTTATGCTCTTCATCTTTTATATTCAGAATCTTGTTTATGAGCAAATAGGAAGCAATTCTTTTATGTAAGGAAAGCCAACATTTTAGTTTAAGAGTCTAATCATTATTAGTCCAGATCTAATTGATACACATTAAGTAAAAAAATAACAATGCAGTTAAAAATCTCATCACTTGACTTCACTGGTCTACGCCTTAAACATGTTTGCCTTGTATAGTCTTTTAGTTACAGATTACACTGAAAATGCATGACAATCATCAGTTGCATTACTGACTGGTTTCCCTAAAGAGCTACGCAGAATAACAATGGAAGCATCATCATTTGTGATTTGTAAATTATGACAGTTAAAAAGGGTTTTGACTTGAGATAACACAGTACATATTCCCTCCACTAGACAGAAAATTGTGTGTCTCCCACAAATCCATAAGGGCATATTAATTGCAGTTCCTTCCCATATTATGGAAAAGAGTTCCATCATTTGAAGAGGAAGGTCTGTAGGCATAGATAGTCAGATCTGCTGGACCTTATTTTGAAGAGTCAGAAAAACTTTCCTATGCTATATCCTTTCCTCTTGTTAGGGAATCTAGAAATCAACAACAATAACAAAAAATAACAGATGTAGACTATTAATCTCCACAGCCACACAAAGACTAAAGAAACTTAGTTGAATTACTGTGGAAAATACAAAGATGCATAAGTTTATTACAGTTTGAGATGTTGGTTTAAAGTCCAGTAACTTTTTTGCATTACTTTTTCTTCAATATCAATTTAGAGATAAAGAATACAATTTCATAATGATTTGGAAAAAAAAATTAAAAAATTGTGCATTTAAAAGTACAAAGTTTAATCATGGCGGTTAACTTCCTCTACACTAAAAGTGTAGTTGTGAACATCTAGCAAGATACTACATTAGCAAATTTTTGTTAAAATAATCTTACAGTTCTCCTCTACCATTATTAATTAATTAATTCTGCTCTCTATTGCTCCCAACTGTCTAGAGGAGAAATCATATGAGGAGAGGCTGAAGTCACTTGGTCTCTTTGGCCTGGAGAAGAAGAGATCTCACAGCCGTCTACAGTTTCCTCACAAGAGAAGGAGGAGCAGCGGGCGCTGATCTCTTCTCTCTGGTGACCAATGACAGGACTCGAGGGAACGGCAGAAAGATGTGTCGGGGCAGTTCAGGCTGGATATTAGGAAAAGGTTCTTCACCAGCGAAGACTTCCCAGGCAAACAGTTATTGTGCCAAGCCTGACAATAATCAAGAAGCATTTGGACAATGCCCTCACACACATGGTGTGAATGCTGGGGTTGCCCTATGCTGGGATAGGAGCTGGACTTGATGATCCTTGTGGGTCCCCTCCAACTTCTATAATTCACCTGTTGGTGATTACTGAATTATTTAACCATTCCTACACTATTTTTCAAATTGGCTTGGCAGCAGTAGAACTGCTGAAGTCCCATGAATATTTTAGGCTTCCAGTCCAAATGAACTCTTTTCAAAGGAATTCTTTCTTCCCTAAAACCATGACAAAAAATATATTCATTCTCACAAGCAAATAACTTGTCATCCTTGCTAAAATATTCTTGCTACCAAGGCTATATAGCATGATACAGAGCTCAGAGCAGTTGACAGGAAACACATAAAGCCATGCTGCCTTAGATAGTCTACCCTATGCTTATACCCAAACCTGAAGACGTGATTCTTAAATAAAGATGTGATTTGGGTGATAATGGGAATACTTATATGTACACCTACCCGCAGCTGAGATCATAACATCTATAAAAGATAAATAAGAACGGAACAATGGATAGAAGCAAAGAAAAAGATAACCTTGAGTTAAAATCATAGGAGAATATTTAAGACAGAATGTTAATCTACTTAATACTGGACATGGTAGGTAGTTCAGTACCAGAAAAGCAACTAAAACCAAAAATTGTTCATCAGAAAGTACTATATAATCTAAAGAAACCGAAGCTGGAATTTTTGAGGTGCAAATCTGCCTTTGGCCAAAGGAAGAGCGGTGCGTGGCTAAATGTGTCCTAGACAGATCTCTCCCAAAAGAACAACCTTGATGTGGTAGCGCAGACATTCCAAATACTGCCTTAAAAGTCCTATACAACCAGCTTTCCCAGGCAGAAAACCTGTCCAACAAAACTGACAGGGTTTTTTACGTCATCAGCCATGGAAAGCTGCCAAAATTATTTTAAAGAGGGTGCAAATGTTACCAGATGCCTTTCGGTCTATTCACTAAGCATAGGAAAGGAACCCTTGCAACAGTTGTTAAAATAATGATGAAACAATACGCCACATACATTACAGACAGTCACTTTAAAAATATGAAACCTTCATACTTAAGACAATCATAGGATTCCATCAAATTTTTTTAGCTTGGCCAGTTAGTACCTCAAATGCAATGTATTTCAATTTTAGCTATTAAATTCTTGGTTCTTCATTTTAACAATTTAGTATAAAATATATGTTCTGAAGCTCAGTGCTTTCAACATCTGTATTTCTGGTAATCATATCAGTATGACAGATGTTGGTCTGTGTTTAATATTTTATTGCAAAATATAGATATTCATTAATGTCAAGGACAATGGCATGACTTACACTTTTACTTCCATCTACCTTTCTTCGCTTTTTCTTTTTTCCTTTAAAAAATATCTAAAGGTTAAAAGGAATGTCAAAAAAGAACTTTTTTTTTTTTCAAAAAATCAATAATAAAAGTAAAAAAATTACAAATAATTCTCTTTTTTAAGAGTTGTACAACCTTTGACTTTTATCATCTTTGAAAAATCAAATGCCAAGAATCTCTTCCAAAACCCAATAAAATTTTATATTTCTATGATACTTAACATTGCAACAATGTGTATATAACAAAACATACATTTATTATTATAAGCAGTCAGAAAGTACTTTTTTTTTTTCAAACTGTTCAGAGTAATGCTTTCAGAGCTTTCTAACTCAGATGACTTAAGGTACCTTCAAAAGCTTACAAACTCAGAAAATAAGATTACAACTTAAGTCTCTGCAGAACAGATTGTTGAGTGTATGTTGAGTGTTGAATGCACTGTGAGCACATTTTACACACATTTCTTTTCATGGTACAAAACTGGAAAGATTTTTTTCTCTTTTCTAATTAACAGATTTAACAGTCAGAAATAATAAAAGAAATATAAGGTAATATTACTTTACTGTTCCATTTAGACAGTATTTGATAATATAATTTTTGTGATAAATATGAACCTGTACCTTTATACAAGCCCTAAGAAGATTATCTAAATCAACTCCCATATAATTACCATTCACCATCTGTTCCACCAGGGCCTCAGCCGATCTGCTGGCATCTTGCAGTTTTCTGTACTTCTCAGGCTTTTCTCGCTGGATGGCCTGCAGCATAACAGGAAAGGTGAGTATTTCAACAGAGGGATTTTGAAGAAGAAAGTAATCAATCTCAGGGAAGTCTTCTGATTTCCTGAGACCATTAAATTTGCCATATTGCCCTGCCAGCTTCCAGATTTGCAATGAAAGTAGCAACTACCTGATAACATCAGGAAGGGAGTCAGTTATAAAGTAAAATACATAAACTGAGAATCAGAACACAACAGAGTTGGCAAATGATATATGTCCGTATTTTAGAGACAAATGAAGGACATTCAAATTAAGAGCTATTCAAAGCCCAATATTTTAGAATAAAAATACATGTTTAACAGAAATTCCATGTTAATAGATTTGCTCATTTCTCATGCAGCTTATAACGGTAAAAATTAAGCACTCCAACCAAATCACAGGGTTTCATAACACGCTATAGAATTGAACCTATATACTATTTGATTGCTTACTTTACTTTTTTTGATGGTAAAAAAACCTGTAAAATGCATATCTAACATACATACGAGCAGACATCCACATATGAACTACTAAGTCAGAATGAGAATTAACTACAGATACAACACAGGCTTCTACTTATGTACTGTAGATAATACTCTCAATTCACCTTTCTGTACTCAAAAATTTCTCAGTCATGTTGAGGTAGCATTCATGCCAGCTGGTAATGGTTAGTGAAGGCTAGCTGCTAAAGTTTCAGGTTATAGCAGGAATCTAAGTTTCTCCTTCCATTTTGGGTTGATAGTAATACAGCTGGAAAGTAAAATAATTTTAGATCTGACAGCCCCTCAATGCTGTCTCATGATGTCCTTCCACTGATTTTAAACCAATTTAGTTCTAGAATTGAGATGTAGTATAGAAGCTCTAAGTCAGAAGCCCAAAGAAGAAACAGCCAACTTTGGTATCAAAAATAAAAGACTATATATCTCCCAAAGATCCTAACCAACAGTCTCCTGTGAATCGGAGCTCCTCACTTTATCACAGCAGATACACACACAAAATGATTTGCCACTGCGAAAAGTACATGATGTGTATGGGAAGACAGCACAAAACCGTGGCCTTGGCTTCTCAGTCTGGCTGACTCCACTAGGCTTCCCGATCACCTTGTTTATTTCCACAGCAAATGTGTATTCTGTGTTACTTGACTCTTTGGGTGAAAATGTTCCTCACAACTGGAAAGAAGACTTAAGTATGCTTCTTCGGTGTCTAAGAACACATTTAGTAGAACAATTTTATTCACTTACATTTGAAAATGTTATTTTTCAAATAGATTGCTATGCTTAGGGGGAAGTAATATAAACAGCTCTTAATAAACTCTCTTAAAATAACTTTTGAAGTGTGATGCTCAAAACATCTTTAATTCAATAAGCAGCAGCTCACTGGAAGACTTTCCTAGGTGAGGAGACACTCAAAGTTTTAAAGAGAAATTTTCACAAAAATTCACACATTTCCATAGCCTCCTTATGACTGCCATTCATTTGCGTATATAGAAATTATTAAACAGCAGGTTTTCTAACAATGTACAAAAGCTACTATCAAACACTTTCAATAATACAATTTTGTATTAATAAAATATATAATAAAAAGAAGTTTACAGAAGAGTTAAGGATGGAAATATTTTTGATTTTATAAACATATCTTTAATATATAACTAAATTGTAACTAAAAGATTGTGAAGCTTAATCCCAATGATCTAAAGGTGACTGTATTAATTATTTATAGTTTTGGTTGGTTAGTAATATCTTCTGCCATTCCACTGCACGATTTAAATATTGTCCAATTTTTTTTATATGTCATTAATTTACCACAGAGTTTCAAAATTACTTATAGAATCTTAATTAATACTACTCTGTCTACAATGCTGGGTATAATTAACATGAGTCTAACTACAGAGAACTCAAATGAATCATAAAACCACTAAAATATACGGAAAATAATTTTGCTCTGTCTGTAATACCAGATGTGCAATTATTACGAGTGCAGCTGTAGTGAGCATAAAAGAATCATTAAAAAAACAGATTAAAATAAAATAGAGTAAACATTAAGTGTTTTAAATATAAAAGGATATGACATTGAAGCCTATGGCAGTGAACCCTTCAGTGTCCAGTAATGCACTGTGTCCAGAAAAATGTGGATAAATGTCCACCTCTATCCTCAAAGATTCAAGTGTCTATGTCCTTAACAGAAAATATTAAGCACTGTACCATAGAGTCAAAGAATCTGGAAAAGACCCGCGAGATCAAGTCCAACCGTACCTGTTCTCTTACTAAACCATGTGCCCAGGAAACTCATCTACCCATCTTTTAAACACCTCCAGGGATGGTGACTCAACCATCTTCCTGGGCAGCTGCCAATGCCTGACCATCCTCTCAGTGGTGAAGTTTTTCCTGATGTCTAGTCTGAACCTCCCCTGGCGTGACTTATGGCTGTTTCTTCTCATCCTATCGCTTGTCACTTGGGAGAAAAGACCAGCATCCATCCCACCACAGCCTCCTTTCAGGAAGCTGTAGACAGTGATGAGGTCTCCCCTCAGCCTCCTCTTCTCTAAGCTAAACAATCCCAGCTCCCTCAGCCACTCCTCGCAGGGCTTCCTGTCCAGCCCATTCACCAGTCTCGTTGCCCTTCTCTGGATGTGCTCCAGCACCTCAACATCCTTCTTGTACTGAGTGACCCAAAACTGAACACACGAGGCGTCGCCTCACCAGTGCTGAGTACAGGAGCAAAATCAGTTCCCTGGTCCTGCTGGCCACACTGTTTGTGATACAGGCCAAGGTGCCACTGTCCCTCTTGGCCACCTGGGAACACTGTTGGCTCCTATTCAGCCGGTTGTCAACCAACACCCCGAGGTCTTTCTCTGACAGGCAGCTCTCAAGCCTCCAGCTCCTCTGGATCAATGGGTTGAGACTGACGGGATGAGGTTCAACAAGACCAAGTGCCAAGTCCTGCACTTGGGACACAACAACCCCATGCAGCATCACAGACTTGCAGCTCTCCAGCCATTCTTCCCCAAGCCTGTAACGCTGCATGGGGTTGTTGTGTCTCAGGTGCAGGACTTGGCACTTGGTCTTGTTAAAACCTCATCCCGTCAGCCTCAGCCCATCAATCCAACCTGTCCAGATACCTCTGCAGAGCTTCCCTTCCTTCAAGCAGATTGACACTTCCATCCAACTTAGCCATCTGCAAACTTACTAAAGATACATTCGATCCCTTCGTCCAGATCATTGATAAATATATTGAACAGGACTGGACACAGCACTGAAAAAATCCTTTAAAAATTATCATGAAATTTAGTATATATCAAATTTTCTGTTAACTACTTTTATACATTAATTTTTGTGTGTTTAGCATATACTATAAATATCAAGGTCTAATACTGGTTACACAGAAAGCACAATGCTAGCCAAAGGAGAAAAGACTGTCCTCTTGGTCCTTATATGAAAACAATGCAATCACATGCAATGTGTCTAGAAATGGAACATGAGTCTTATAAATACTCTTATTTATCTCTCTGGCTCTATTTTGTTCATGTTTTCCTTTACTAAAAGGATAAGGCTCTAGATTCAGACTCATCATGACACAAGTAGGCTAGGACAAGTTTGAAGAGTACATTGTAATCAAAACTTTTTTGATGAAGAATTGTGGCAGTTGTAAACTCAGTTCAAAATATTTTCCATTATATAACTTTCTCTTTTTCTACTTTTTTTTCCCCCTACACAACATTTCTAAAAGAAAAGTTACCCTTACAGACTTTCGTCCAGTCAAGGATTAATTCTCTTTTGGACTATTTTTTAACTGGCAAGGCAGATGTATAATAGCCTAGTTTTAATTGATTGAATAACACTAAAAAGTCATATTTAGTTAAACGCCAGCTGAAGATGAAGAGGCTGTTTTACAATGCTGCACATTCAATTTGACCCCGAGATTTCAGTTAGCAATTAATGACTTCATAGCCTAGAAAACACCGATGGTTCAAGGAATCTGGATGTTATTCATATCAACAGAACATCCTACTTTGAGATCTCTGTGAAAGGATGCATGGTAGCAATACTCCCTGACCTCCTGTGACTCTGACCATTTACCCTTGAGGGAAGGAGATGGCAACATTATCATCACTGGCTCTGACAGTGACTCAGCTTCCAAATAGCCAGGTCCAACAAAGCATATCTGAAAAAGGTCACTAAAATAAAAGGAACAAAGGAGAATAGGGCTTCTGAAAACACCAAAAGAACAAATTTAATTGTCTAGGATATCTGACTTTTATCCTTATATCTGTTTCTTATATGTTTACCTATGTTTCCGAATTTCTAGCAACTGTTTCTTGGCTAACCAACACCTCTTTCAAGGAGTTTTATTCCCAGTTCATTGACGTATGGTCTCAAATCTGACTTCTAATTAATCAGGATTTTCTATCTAGCAAGTTTTAATTTTTTTGCACCTAAACCTTCATATATTGCAGGCTCATTATGCCTTAAGAAAAACAGAAAAGGTCTGAGCCTGTGTTAGGCCTGTTTTTAGTAAAATACACATACTAACTGTGTGTTAACAATGTGATGCAGCATAATGATGTTTATGGCAATAATGTTTGGGTGTCTTCATTATTTAAGAAGTGGGATGGTTATTCTACAATGAAACTTCTATATCATGGCATCCAGGTTCTGTGGCCAGATAGGGCAAATATCTATCTTTGGGACCAGGGAAGGCTATAAATATTTTTGCTTTTCCCCAGACCTAGGAATGGACTCATTGTGCATGTCTAATATATTCAATCTACATAATACATCTGCCAAAAGCTAATTTACTGCCAGTATCGGAAGAACAGCGAGCTTAGCAAACAAAGTCACTGCATTTCATACAGCCTGCTCTTGGCTCTGTCTCCCTCAGGACTTTTCTGAGTTGGGATGGGAGCAGGCTTTTGAACTTAATGAATCATCAATGATGGCAAAAGAGCTTTCCTTGTGGCTGTTGTTACTGAAGTCTGTGTCCCTCCTTCATACAGCAGATGCACTTCCAGCATGTCATATGCAAGTGACACCTCATCCAAGAAAAATGAGGCAAGCTGCCAGAAGAAAAATAAAAATCATCCAACTAGTAATCTGTCCTCAAAAAGAACACAGCAGAAAAGAAAGTCGTTAGGAAAAGGCCCTAGGTTTTAGCACCTACCGTGGCAGGCAATAAGTGGTAGGTCTGACATCAGGCAAGCACAGGCATTCTATGCTACACCATACAATAGCCAGTGAGGGCAAGATGGGCCTTCTGCATGCACGTGTGCATGGTCAAATGCACGCCTGTATGGGTACCACACTGGAGCACGACTATGTATATCAGTACAACTCAATCTTCTTCAGTTATCACTACCATATGTTTTCCTTTTTGGCATTTCTTTTTTTACTATGTCTTCTAAAACTTTACTAGAGATTCTAATATATTTAAGCTCACACCCTCTTATTGCCCATTGATTTGAGGCTCATTTTGAGGGCATTAGAAACAAAAAGTGTTAACAAGCAACAATGTCACTGGTCAAATCAATTAACTGCGCGGTATGTCCTGCTTTGGCTACTAGTTTTATGCATGGAGAAAGAAACCAGAGCAAAAAAAAAAATCAGGTTAAGACAAGCTTTAAAACCAAGTGTTTTTAAAAACAGGATTGGGGTTTTTTTTGCTTTTTTGAAAAGTGTGTACAAAGAATTCCATTAACTGAGAACTATTCAACACAGAATCCATGTAGAACTTGTCAAGTGCCATATTTCAAAGTTCTTCTTAATCAAACTAATACACATAAAATGTTTTCTCCCTTAAAATATCTAGATACTTCTTCTCATACCTTTATCTTCTCAAGTAAATGTTCATTTTAAATGTAGTGACACTATGAAATCAAAACTAGTCTTGATACTTCAAAATATTTCCAGTGTTAACGAAGGACACATGTTCAGTTCTCTTCTTTCTATTTAGAGTTACTGGTTCATCTCAGACCCCTATTGATATAAGGAAGATGCTTTTTCTGCACTACTTCTCAGTAAAGAATATGGAAATTGGTTTCGTAACCATCCAGTTAATAAATTTTCAAGGAGTTCAAAGAAACATCTGAAATATCTCCTGCTATCTGCAGTGTCTTGAATTCAAAAATACAATATCCAAGTACGGGTTAAATTCACCCCTCTTTTCCCTCCCTCCCTCTTCCTCCAGTATTACGTATGCTTTCACCAACCTAAACGAGATCTGAACAAGTGGCCTTCCAGACCCAATGTTCTTCCTCAGCACCAACAAAGGCAAAGCAAGAGCTGCTAAGAACTCCAGCTGGGACCAGGGGCAGGTCTGTGGTTCACGTACCTCCACCCCCTTTACTTGCAGCAATCACCACCGCCTCGGAAGCAAAGAAAAGAAAGAAGGAGGAAGGTGAACCATGGCTCCTTGATCCTTTAATGTTTTTATAAAAACTTAGAAACTGACAACATGAGGTAGAATATATTGGTTAGGGAAACTTGACAGTGCAGGTATCCAGTGTCATACATAGGACAAGACAAGCTAATTTGCCATCCTTGAAATTGTTATGTTCCTCAAAGTGGGAATATATGAAGAGGTTGTTTTTGGTTTGTTTGTTTGTTTTTTTTATTTTACCTACAAGTAAGATTGAAGCACTCAGAAAACTAAATGTATATCTATTTAGGCACTAGATTAAACCCACTACCCCAGTATGGAAGCATTTGAACTGATTCCTCTCTTTATATTTGATCCATTTTGAAAACATTTATATATGTATTTATGTATATTTTACATAAAATGAAGCATTGCCATGAACTAAATTCAGGATATTACATTCTAATAGATAATTACTAGCAGTAATAGTATGACAACATAAAAAAAAATTGCAAAAAAACTATGATCTAACATGAAATTTAAAGTTGTAACTTTACACTCATGAAATTCAGTGTTCCTCAATTTTATCATATCTGATTTATGATGGGCAAGCAGACAGTGAGGAAAAACCCTGTAACTAACTTCGATACAGGAACTTTGTTACATCTATTTGTGTACTAGGAGTATGCATCACCATACATTTTAATGAAGTTTCATGATATACTATGATACTATAAGAGCTAATTATAAAAATAACTTCTGTTTACCTTAGAAAAAAACAGACATTTTGGCATCTATTTAAAAAAAATAAATATGGAAGAAAATTTGTAGTAGTTTACAGTTTTCAAGGGTTAAATTCAGAGTGTGTGAAACGTATATTTATATTACTCCTTAAAAAATGCAGAATCATTCATTTTGTCCAAAAATAGAAAAGAATCATTTTTGATTCAGGCATGGTACTTCAATAAAATTAGAATAAAATTGCACAGCAGGTTGGACTAGTTGCTCTTCCAACCCAAATTATTTTATGATTCCATGAAAAAAAAAATAAAGTGGAGACTGGTGATTTTCATATATATTTTACAGTACTGTGAAAAGAATTAGATACAGAATTTCTTTAGCACACAGTAAAAATGACACTTTTTACATCCTTCAATTTATGCATGTATAATACCAAATTAAGCTGTTAGTATAGAAGGATCATTCATATTTACGAAGTAATTTATAGGCTTTAGTTCAACTTTATCAAAGACTTTCCAGAATCTAGAATACCATAGATAAATATGAGTGTTTATGAAGAAAAAAGATATCTCTATTCAGACAGGTGGTGCAGTAATTTTGGTCAAAATCCGAAATTCACAGAAACAGTGAGCACTTCTAAATCTCTTGTACATATGGACAATCATTGCTTGTCAGTTTATGTTTGAACTTATTTAAACTTGGACTTTTGACCACACTTTGACAAGATAACAGAAACGAACAGACATATATATGAGTACTTTCTCCTACATTGACTTTTTCTCTGAGATCTGAGAGATTGCCTTCTTTTCGATATATTGCAAACTCGGGACTCTGAAGCACTGCTTCTGAGCGGGTCATCCAGCTATGGAGCTCTGTTGTATCTGAGTCAAACCTAAGAGACAGAGAAATGCAATAAGATATTTTATTTCCACAAAGTTTCTACAAATAAGATGACTGTAAACATGTTTAACTGGCTGTTTAAACAAGCGACTGAGCAGCAATTTCAGCAAAAGACAATTTTAAACTCCTCATATTTCTTTAGACAGTTCATAAAACTATTCACTCTAAAATTTGGAGACCTAGATATACTTCTTCATTTCTACGACCCTGATTTGACAGTTGAACAGATGCAACAACTTTCAAAATAAGGATTCTAATTTTTCCAGCTGATGTTTTGAGAAGACATGAAACAAGTAGCTCTCGGTGAAGAAAGTGTACCACAAGTCCTCTTGACTAAGCTGAAGATGTAAGTTCTATCTGGCTGACCAAATACAGCCTGCATATTCACAACATTTCTGTCCCAGCTTGTGTTACTTACACTGTGAAGGACGTTCAAGCAGGAAATTGACTCAAAATTACTGTGGAATTCTAATCAAAAATAAATTATCATTTTCCTACAGTTATAATTTTAGAAACTGCAAATTAAGATCCCCAGCTCTCTGGGTATACTTTTAAACTAGTTCTACTGCACAGTCCTTTTTAACAGAGCCTGGATTCTTTCATCAACTACTTTAAATCTGATCTTCATTTTTGTTACTTATTCAGAAGGAAGCACCTCAAAATGAAGAGTATCATATGCAGATATTTAAATTGCTGATTTCTACAAAAATCAAACTATGATTCAGTATCTACTGTAGTTTTTAAAAGAAAAGGCTTGAGACAATACATTTTTCAGTTGTGCAACACTATTCTTGGTCTCATTTCTTTATCGTAATGCATGTTCTAATATTTACATCTAGTTTATAACTGATTTTCCTTTTCATAGAATCATAGAATCTTCCAGTTGGAAAAGACCTTTGAGATCATCAAGTCCAACCGCACCCATCATCCGCTAAACCATGTTCTTCAAAAACTCATCTACCCGTTTTTTAAATACCTCCAGGGATGGTGACTCAACCACCTCCCTGGACAGCTGTCCTAGTGCCTGACCACCCTTTTGGTAAAGAAATTCTTCCTAATACCTCGTCTGAAGCTCCCCTGGCACAACTTATGGCCGTTTCCATTTGTCCTGTCACCTGTCACTTGAGAGAAGAGATCAACACTTGCTCTGCCACTTCCTCCCTCCAGGCAGCCGTAGACAGTGATGAGGTCAGCCTCCTCTTCTCCAAGCTAAACAATCCCAGTTCCCTCAGCCATTTCTAGTAGGACTTGTTCTCCAGCCCCTTCACCAGCCTCGTCACCCTTCTCTGGACGTGCTCCAACACCTCAATGTTTTTCTTGTACTGAGGGGCCAAAAACTGAACACAGCACTCGAGGTGTGGCCTCGCCAGTGCCGAGTACAGGGGCACAATCACCTTCCTTGACCTGCTGGCCACACTGTTTTCGAAACAGGCCAAGACACCATTGGCCCTCTTGGCTACCTGGGCTCTCCGCTGGCTCATATTCGGATGGTTGTCAACCAACACCTCCAGGTCCTTCTCCTCCAGGCAGCTCTCCAGCCATTCTTCCCCAAGCCTGTAACGCTGCTTGGGGTTGTTGTGTCCCAAGTGCAGGACTCGGCATTTGGTCTAGTTAAACCTCATCCCGTTGGTCTCAGCCCGTCGATCCAGCCTGTCCAGATCTCTTTGCAGAGATTCCCTTCCTTCAAGCAGATCAACACTGCCACCCAGCTTGGTGTCATCTGCAAACTTGCTAAGGGTGCACTTGATCCCTTTGTCCAGGTCATTAATAAAGATATTGAACAGGACTGGACCGAGCACTGAACCCTGGGGAACACCACTCATGATTGGCCTCCAACTGGATTTAACTCCATTTACCACCACCCTCTGGGTCCAGCCATCCAGACAGTTTTTCACCCAGCAGAGGGTGTGCCCATCCAGGCCAATGGCAGCCACTTTCTCAAGCAGAATGCTGTGAGAAACAGTGTCAAAGGCTTTACAGAAGTCCATGTACACCACATCCACAGCCTTCCCCTCATCTATTAACTGGGCAACCTTGTCATAGAAAGAGATCAGATTGGTCTGGCATGAGAATAGAACAGAATATTTTTGCAATAAAATGAAAACAATAGAATAGAAAGACCTACCAAAAAAATAATTAGCTGTACCTTCAGTTCGCTTTGTAATATAGGTTATATCATTTACACACAATTGAAAACCTACTAAAACTAAGAAATTGAATGATATTATATCTTTTGAAGAATTATTTTTTTATAGAAATATATTCCATATATACAAGGATGTAAAGAAAAATCGGATGCTACAGAAATCTAAATATACAGAAATTAAACCAATACATGAAACAGTTCCATGCTTGATCTAACAATTATGCCTCCCATTTTTAACTTCTCCGCTACAATCTTTGTCACTCCATTTAACAACACAGTGTGAAAGACTCACTAATAAATAATGAAAGCAGAAGTAAGAAGAATCAGACACTGCCTTAATCCCAGTCCAATATTCCATATTCAAATAATTAACTCTTCGGAATAATTTTGATACAGCAATTCCTAATAATATTATTTGAAAATTCATTAAAGGTGAAAAAATATGATTGTGAAGCAATCTTCATTTTATAGAGAATTACAAGTTCAGAGATGGAAGACCAAAGAAAATTCCCAGACGGCTAAGGAATCTTTGTACCAGATTCTAATCCTTGAAATCGAACTGCACTGTCAGTGAAGAGCAACCTACCTCTGCTTTATTTCTGATCCTATGTGACAGTCAATCAATTGCAATTCTTGAAATATAATGTTATCCACTCTTCTGCGTATAATAACTGTATATGTAATGCCCACAGAACATCAGACATCTGATAACGACGAAGACAAGTTTACCAGTCCCTCAGTACTAAAATTCCTTGGCTGCAGGTAAAACTGTATTGCTTCTGGCGTTCGCTCCATTCTCAAGGTACACATAACTAAAGCCAGCGAGACCACCTTTCTGAAGAATAGCCTGGTACAGTACAGAAACTGACAGAGCAAAATATTTACCAGTTATCATTTCTTCATTTCTTAAACAAAAGGTTTTAGCCTTTGCCTCTACATCATTCTCCCTGGAAAAGGAACGGAAGAATTTGGACAGTTTTGATAATACAACAAAATAATCAGGACACATCCTGTGGCTCAGAGATTCATCAGACAGTGGTAAGTATTAGCCACAGCAGACAGTGCATTGACAGAGCTGATCTCAGATAACAGATTGCACTATCACTTGCAGTTTCTTCTGGAGATAAATATAAATCCACAAGTAAAGCCTTCTGCCCCCCAAAAAGGATATACAGAGGGGACAGAAAAGGATTAAAAGATATGAAAATTAATTCTAAGTGGTTTTTTTTAATCATATAAGTATCCTTAACCTAAAGAATTTTTCTATTACCTTGAAACTAAAATATTCTCTTATGTTCAGCTTGTATAAAACCAGGAAATAACAGCAGAATGCAGCATTTACTCATTCTGCCATGATGATTGGACATTTCCTTTCTGAGCACAGCTGCAGTTACAAACCATATTAACTCTAGATTGATATCAAAGGATCAATACAGTCTTTAAATGTCCTAAATGCAACAACACTTTTGACATAAAAAGTAACGCAATATTACCTTTCTGACCCAATAAAGTTGAATGCATGCAGACTTTATTTTAATAAATCCATAAAAGATATTAAAACAAAATCACTTGAGACAATTACTCTAAACAATTACCTTACGTTAACATGCACATTAGATTGCTCCCCACCTTAAAACTCAATCTGTAATGGAGGATTTATTCTTTATGCTGCACTCAGAGTTTAGTTTTCCAATTAGGTTTTCCTTCTGCTGTTCCACAAGAGAGAGACTATCTTTTATGGCTCTCACTCTTCTCTCTCTACAGGTCAGCCCATCAGCTGCGTTCAAATATAGTCTCTTTCCTACTCCAGAGCATGTTTGAAAAATACTTCTTGATATTTTCCAGACATGCCACTGAAATTTTCATGGAAGTCCCTCACAAATTGATTTTATGGATCATACTAAGCCATATGTCCTCTTCAGATTCAAATTCAGAATTCTCTTGCTGATATTGCCACATCTACTTGTTCAAAAACGATTCCTTGTTCTAGCGTTCCCTTCCTTTGCTGTATTAAATACATGAAAAATTTCACCTATAAGGCATTTAACAACTTAGTTGTTTTTTTTCTTTAATAGTCAAGTCCAACCTCTATCTAATCAAAACCTTTTGGAAAAAAAAATCCTAAGTAATAGCTAGTACTTATTTGTTTATATTTCATAATAAAAACAAATGCAATTTTTATTAATAATCAAAGAGCTGAATGATTATAAACCTTCCATTTGTGCAATATACATTATAAATGTCTATAGGTATTACAGTTAATGTCATCTAGCAACAGACAATGGTATAGTTTAAACCCATAACTTCCCCTTTTCTTACTGCTACAATAAGATGATGACAGTGATGTGCATGCACAGACCTTCCACATATTTATACAAACAACTTGAATGTTGTACAAGTTCATATAGGATCACAAGTTGTGAATTAAGCTGCTGTCATGTGGCTGTCATGGTATATAATCTTTTATTTAAATTGAATTAATTTAGTCTTGAAACTGCTACCATTTTACTGCTACCACGTCTACAGAGTAGTTTCAGTATTTCATGCTTTCCATGGAAAGAAAATGCCTCACAATTTCCTTTGCTCATTTACTATTTCTTTCCCTCCCCAAACAATACCACACTGGGCATGTTACCACTGTGTATCTTGGGCAAATGTAATATCATTTACCAATGCACAGAGAATGACACAACTCTTATCCAAGAACTACATAATTGAATTACTGCATTTACATGGCTGATCTGAAATGTCCAGCTCACCAGTGGTCATACTCAGCTTGCAGCTCATTGTTGCCTAGAACATGTCAAAGAACAACTTTACAGTACACGATGCTGTTCGGCAGAAATATTCCGTGATGAACTAATTTCCTGCTATGTCTTCCTCCTCTATATTTGTAGTTGATGAACTGTTAGTTGATAGTCTTGTTCATGTCTACTAATTCAATCGTTCATTTGTTCTTATAATTTTTTCCCTTCCTATTTTTTTAGTTCAGTCTTATACTTTTCTTTCCAAACGACATTTGTGAGTCTATTCACTTTATCCTTATCAACATTACGACCAGCACATTTCTATAATGCTTACCAAGGCATCAAAGGAAATACTTGACCAATCCAAAGTGTAAATATCCTTCAGAAAGTTCACTGGTATCATCTTACTAGCCTCACAGTTCTCCTTCTTCAGCCAGCTATCCATCTTACCACTGATGAGTTATGGTTATAAAACATACCTTTCCCCACCTGAGCAGTAATTCCTGAATTGGAACTAATTCCTAGTAATTAGGAACTACTGATTTCCAACTTGGAACACTTTGCAGAAATTCTGATAGAACTACCACATCCCCCATATGTAAGGAAATCTCTTATGGCTAAAGCAAATGAAAATTTAGAGATTTTTGTAAAGTATGTTCATTAACACCACTTGTGTTCAGCAAACAGACAGTAGCTAGAGATGCAAAGCAGTTTTAAATCCAGTTATCATGACTTCTGGTGAGTGTCAACTGGCACTACTCATATAACACAGGAAATTAAAGGGTTAAAAAATAGTAAGTACTAATAACTTATAAAGTACCCATGTTTACAGATCTCAACATACCTGCATTTCTCAGGGTCTACATGAAAATGTTTATAAATTATTTCTCCTGTAAACAACAGAAAACTATCCTTTTGTGATTCAGTCACCTTTTCCTGTCCTGTGGCACTGGCTGCACAGATACAACACTGAAACCAAGAACCACCAGAAAAATTAAAGACATGGCTTTACTCTTTTTATACTTGCTAAGTAGTTTTAGACAACAACACAAGAGCAAAAGTTGCATCTCAATAAGAAGATAAGGGTCAAACAGCCCAACAGAGCTGCTGTAAAAGTGCTAAACAAACAGCTTTTAGTTCTGACTAATATAATTAATTAGAGAGCAATGGGCAATGGCCTATTTGAAACAATAGCTATCAAGCCATTTTTAATAAGTCATTATAAATTATCCTTTGATATACTCTTCTATAATAATCCAAACGCATTTAAGTACTGAAGCATTAGAAATCCAAATATAGCAATTTTCAAAGACATGAAGGTTACTCTCTTTTCAAAAAAATTGTTAACACTTGTTAAATGAAAGAAAAAACACTAGATGGAGCAACTACCCTATTTTAACTTGCCTTTCACTTGAAAGGGTATAAAGTCTCTTTCAAATCTGAATATTAACATAAGAATATCATCCATAAGAATGTTATGACAAATAAACTTTCCTTAGAAACATTAGGAAGCATATACAAAGTTATTTACAAAATGGAAAAGGAAGGTATCTTTGGACTTTATTCAAGAGCATCAATATTACAAACATGTTTAGATTAAATTAGCTATAACCTGTTTGCTTTTTGAAAACCTACTGTGAGCACAGTAATTTGAAGATTTTTCTGTGCTACACAACTGAACCTGTTTTTCCCGGAATATGTAAATATTGTGAAATGAAAATGTTACCTTGCAATCCTTTCTCCCAATTACAGGGTTCTTTTTCACCCTGTGTTATATTTATTTCTAGTCTTAGGACTAGAGATATGCCTACTACACACTTTCAAGACCGTGATTGCACAGCTCCAAGTATTTTTCCCTTCTCAGTTTCAAATTAATCCCTTTGGGGAAAAAAATTTCCTATGACTAGTAAAAGAACCTACCGCATGCTTGAATTATTCTGATTATTTTCTGAATTATTTTTTAAGTATTATTTTTTAGGTAGTGTTAGATGGTTTTGGGACGTGGAGGAAGAAGAGAAAAAAATAATTTGCTTCTTACATGTACTTTCCACCACTTGTAGCAAAACGTTGCTGTAGGAGGCAAGAAAAATCAATAGTTTCTTTCCCATGCATTTATGGCACAGTGAATTGGGGCAATGGAAATGTGACATTCATTCTTGTCTATGCTACTGGCATACAAGTCAATTGTTTCTCCTCAATTTTTCAGTATAAATGAATTCTCTCACACTTCTAATATTTCTAAACACTTAGAATTGTAAAAAAAAGCTTTTCAGAAAGCTTGATGCTTAAATCTTAGTGATCCACTATTCCTCATCAGCTAAGTAGCTGGAGACCATAATCTTATGCAGTCCACTGACACAATATTCACAGAGTAGCTAAACTATTCTTCTTCCTTGAAACTAAGCACCTAGCAATTCACACTGCAGGTGCAGTGCATTCTTAAGACATTCTCTAGATTTCCTAAAACATTTAGATCACAGGAAAGAAAATCTGGAGCACAAATAATTTTTCCAAATGCATAGCAATGGAACCGGGTGCATTTATACACTTTTACAGCAACAACTCTGCCTAAAGCTTGACAACAGATGAAAGAAGCTGACAAAATCTGGAAGAATTATCCATCAACTGAAAAAATACTTAAAACCTCAATATGTCTTTCTGTCCTGGCCCCAAAAATACCAGGCAAGAGCATGCAGTGTGTTGTACCGTGACTGCAGAAAGCGGTGACCACAATCTGGTTATGTACCTTCAGAAGCTTCTGGCAAGTATTCAATAATTACTGGGTTTTATTAATCAAAAAAACCTAAATAGTACAGAATGATAAACTCTTAGTCATTAAGTGCTCAGGGAAGATTTTGTAGATAAACACACATACAATACAGAACTATATAGGAGAAGGCGGCTGAGAACATTCATTCTCAGTTTTTTTCAGAAACCAAAAGCTATGAAGTACTAAGACCTTGTTTTTTCTTGGGTGTAGGCACAACTAAATATATGCAAATCCCCCTCCCCCCGAAAGATATGGCAGCCAACAATGGATCCAGAAAATAACTGACTGACTTTGTGGGAATACAACCATGAGTTTCTCCCAGAAAAAAAGCACTGATAAAAAGGGTGTCTAGTCAATAATGTACATAAGCATTTTAGTCAATCACCCATATTTTAAGATGAGTTTTCCTCTCCCATTTTTATACTTATGCTCAGTACAAATTCATTACGCTGGAGAAAGACAACAACATACCATCAAATGTATTAGTTTCTAAGACTGAATTTTTATGATTGATGTAATAAAAGCAGGCACAATAACCATTACTGTAAGCCAAAACTCCTTCCCCAAAGTTTCCCCTTAAATTGTTCCTCTGAAGCTACTTATTGACTAGTCCTTCTGCTCCGAAACACCTGCTTTGACTTTCTAGAGAGGAAAGGTATATAGTGCTTTTTTGGCTGTTCAGTTAGAAATACCAAAAAAAATAACTAAACAGTAAAACATTGTCTTCAGATAATATAACCATCATCCATCCTGTTGAACAGCTGTGGGTATTTCTGACACTGTTTTATTCTCACATTACGACATCAGAGGTATTCAGTGAAGAGTCATACTGAACTAGTGCTCATATGATGTTATTATTAAATTGTTAAACAAATCTACGCACAAAGAAATATTCCAGTTAGTTAGACCATATTAAACTGCATTAAACAATGAAATCCTGCTAGAACTCAGCTTTCTTTCCTACCAGATCAAAATAAAAATCTGATCAATACAGCACAGGGACTCTGATAAATATATATATAAAAGAAACCAGAACTTATTTGATTAGTATCTAAAGCAATCCTAAACAAAGACTCAGAACTACAGTTACAAGGTTCATATCTTGACTCTTATCCAAAAGTTAAACAGAAGTTTTATGGTGAATAAGTATCTTTTAGAGAGTGTAAAACATAAATCAACCCCCCTCTAAACCTAATATCCAATGGTAAAAAACATCAATGCACAAAATATCAAATGAATACGAGCAAGAAGGAAAGTATAAACTAATAATACATATTAGGAGCTGAGAAATGAAATTCTGCTGCAAATTGGTCTCTAATTTTATAATACATAGCTATTTATAGCAACAGCTTTTCTGAAGAATTGAAAAATATAGGTACAAAAAAAATCTCACCCTGCTTCATTTAGTTTTAACTAAGACAATACTTTCCCTTGTAACAGTATAGTCACATTTCACTTCCTTACATTTATATCAAGTAAGATCATTCCCAGAACATTCGGTCTGGGGAACAAAAAGTGAAAAGTTAAAAATGCCACCATTTTAAAATTTCAGTCTTAATTTTTAAATTTCATAATTAGGAAAGCCAATATTTTCAAGGCAGAGACTACTCCTTAACATAAGTTCACTCTTACATATAATACAAACAGGGCTTCGATTATACTTGGGATCTTTGCACATTACTACTGAGACATTAACAAGCACCAATGCTTATAATATCTATTAAGTAAAAACATCACCATGTAACAAATTGTTCCTTGAAAAATTCAAGTTGGTGAAGCCTTTGAAGCACAAGTCTTATGGGGAGTGGCTGGGGGAACTGGCGTTGTTTAGTCTGGAGAAAAGAAGGCGGAGGGGAGACCTTGTTCATTTACAACTACATGAAAGGAGGTTGTAGCAAGGCTGGTGTTGGTCTCTTCTCCCAAGCAACAAGCAAGAGGACAAGTGGAACCAACCCCGAGTTGTGTGTAGATTGGATATTAGGAAAAATTTCTTCAATTAAACGGTTGTCAAGCATTGGAACAGGCTGTCCAGTGAAGTGACTGAGTCACTGTCCCTGAAGGTATTTAAAGGTGTAGATGTAGTGCTTAGGGACATGGTGGACTTGGCAATTTTAAGTTTACGGTTGGACTTGATGATCTCAAGGTCTTTTTGAACCTTAACAATTTTTGCTATTCTATTTAGTCTAAGCATTTTCTATGTGACGAGTAGTCATTCAATTTCACAAAAAGGGAGTGAATCACTCTTTTTGGACTATATATAGAGTGTTTCTAAACAATGAGGTTAAACTAGATAACTTTTAAAATGGTTGCAGGGTGGTAAGATAAATCCCACCTCAGAGGCCTATGTATAAAAATGTGCCGTTAAATATCTAATTTTTTAATGATATACTCTAAAAAAAACCTTAGTATATCTCATTCTTCATAAAAGATATTTTAAAGGAAGATAATTTAGGACTGCAAACACATTAAATTTAACAAAGATGCTTTCTACAGAAATGAGACACTGAATGCAGTTTCACATTCTTTCCAGTCTTTTACCTTGGAATCCATATGTTTAAATGTATATTAAAAAACCTTTCCAAAATAAACATGGTAATTAATCTGGCTTCTCAGCATCTTATTCTGTGCTATCTCACAGCAGAGAGATCTAGTGTTTGAGCCTATTCTACTTAAACTCATCAGAAATTTTTCTAGCGACTTTAATAAGTATCCAGTATTAGTCTAAAATCCCTTCTCAATTGTACTCGAATTACAGAGAGAAAAAAATCTGAAAATAATGATACTGCACGTTCCACCAAATATTAGCTCTGCCTCTGTAGAACTGTTATTTAAATTGCTGATCCACAAGCCAGAAATAATATAGACTGAACTTTAGAAACCAGGCAACACCTGCACTACTAATACTATAAATATTAAAAAATCTTTTTTAAAGAGTGTAAAAATCTGAGAACTGATAGAATGCTTCTTGTCCTTCAAGATTAATGACTATAGTCAAGTGGGACCCCCACGATGCCATATGTAAGGACTATCACAACTACTGACATAATGATTAACACTGCATGCTAAAACACAGTTGGACTAGAACCAAAAAAAAAAAATCACAACTCAACTCATTCTGAGTAAGGAAAGACAATAATCAATCAGTACCTTTAGAGAGAACAGCAATACAATTTTTAATCTCAAAAAAAAGTATACAGCAAGCTATTGCAGTAAAATGACTATTTTTGCATTCTCATACAAACTCTATCAGTATTCTCTCTTCATCTCTTAATGATTCTCACCTCTTCCTAATTTCTGAATCCACAAGGAGTTGCCTCTTTTTGTGAGGTGGAGGTGGTGGGAGTTCCTCTTTAGCATGCTTAACCAGGATTTGTTCTCTTGTTGTCACCATAGTTACAGTTTCCATTACAGTTGTCTGTGTTAGTGATGTCTGAGTGGTAGTGACAGGCTGAGAAATCTGTGAGAAGTATTAAAACAGAGGTCACACATTGTTTGAAAAACTTCAGTACACTATTTGGAGTACCAATAGAAAATAATGAGAAACTTCTCCCATCTGATCTCAGGCTGATCTTCACAAAAATAATGACACTATATGCAATTCAAACCAAATTGTTTTATCTGATTCATGCTGTGTGAACAAGACATCTGCAGAAGTTAATACCAAAATCAGAAAAGATCCTAAACAGAATGAACTTATGGCCCCTTCTAAATCAAGCTGAATTAAGAAAAGAAATGAATGGACAATTTTATGAGGAACTGAATGACAGCAAATACATAAAATGCCATGATTGCTGTATGTTACTCTGCCTCCATTCTGAAGATTAATTCTTTGTGATATAACAAAGGAATGCTAATGGCACCAAATTATCAATTTTTATTTTTACCATTTATAATAATTTTTTAACTAGAATGCAATTCATCAGAACCTACTTGCACAAAGGGGTGGTTAGCTTTCTGTCAGGAAATCTTAAATTAGAAAATATACACTATAAGGCAAATTAATTTGCTTCAGTGATATTCCACAATTACAAAACTGATGTTAAGGGGTCAAAACAGAAACTAACACACATAATATGTAACGCTGTAAACACCTCTAATCTAATGCATTTAACTTGGCCTGGTAATATGAAAAAAAAACCCCTTCATTCGTTTCAGCTGCATTAAAAAAGGAACTATGAGAAATATTTTCTGCTTGTATTTGTTTGAAAGATAGTGTTTGTACATGTACTGCCCGTTTATATTTGTTTCCATACAACATCAAACTACAGAGGACACACTTAACCACGGGCATCTGTTCTGAAGTCCCCTTAACTCATGAGAAATGGGTCACTTCTTTTTTTGGTTCTGTCAGATGATGGCTCATTTGTCAAAATGCTCTAGTTACAGCTCCAATGGCTACCTCACAGTTTAAGGGCAGTGAAATGGAAAATAAAAGGAAAAAATTATACCAGGAGCAGGAAAAGCTGTGCATCAGAAGAGTCCTGCTTCTTTGCTTATTGCCAATGTGCAAGAGAGAGATTTTCTAATTCAGTGACAGGAATGTCACTAGTTAAAATTCCATGAAATCATACACACATACATAAATTATCCAACAGTTCTTGCATCAGAAGCTCAGTGAAAGTGTTGTTACCTCAGTTATCGAGACATTAGTGTTTGTGCGCAAAATATAGAAGAGGCATACCAGGTGCTTAATGTCAATTGGAGTAAGCTGCTCGTGAACTGCAGGGACTTAGCTAACATGTAAAATACATAAACTTTTGGAAGAGAAAAACATGCCCTTGACTTTTTAATCACTACAATATTAAGTATTGACTGATATTTTCAACTATTGAAATCATGACAATAATAAGGAAATGTTCCCATATAGGTTTATTTATGTAGAATTATTTTCAATTTTATTTTTATTTTGGGGCAAAAAGAAAAAGCAAATTAAAGCTTCTGAGGTCTAGGGTTCTATAAAGTTTGAGGATAACACCTGATGACATTTTTTCCCCGGACTGACTCTGTACCTAAGAACACTCCAAATAAGTGCTTTCTCCTTATATGCAGTTTTGGGTACAGCCTCCCTTTCCTCTTCTCAAAAAAGTCCTATTACACTTGGTTTTATCCAAAAATCAATGACAGGATGATGTTTCTGACACCTGAGGTCATATTCTGTCATGTTTCCATTTGCCAGTCAATACCAGGGTACAGTTTACAGTGAAGAAGGTGCAAAACATAATAAACTACTGCTAAGGTGCTTTAGATGTCATCTGCAGCAAACTACCAATTACACAGTAGAAATATTTTCATCTTGTGACTAGCAACTGTGCTTCAAATGCAGGCAATGCAATTATCATATGCTCAGAGCTGTCAAGTCATGATGCTGTGGGGGGGTAATGATTTACATGTCAAAACAGTAAAGAACTATTTTTCATACTTAATCAATAGGAGTGGAGGTTAAATACTATATACTTCAAAAGGAGAACAGAGATGTGAATCTGAAATTCATAATCCTTCTAATTACAAACTGGGTAAGCCAAAAAGGTACTGAAGATCATGCTGCAATGTAATTCTGCAAGGTCAAGCTGATGCACAGTTAAAGAGAACACACACTTTAGAGGGTAAAGGAAAATCCTGAAAAATTCAAGAAAGTACCAGAAAAAAAGTAGCTTTTATTAGCTTCCCTAATGTGGAAAAACAGACAACAAAACAATAACATCAACAAAAAAAATCCCACCAGCCAAAAGCCACCTCAAATCTAATCATTCGTATGTTTCACGTATTATTCAAAACGGTCCAAATAACCACAGTATAGCTTCTTCATCCCACTAAGTTCATGACCAATAAATGTGAATCTGAGAAGGTGTAATGCAGTCTAGGCCTTTAGCCCACTAGAAAATCATACTGCAAGTGCTAAGGTGACTCACAAAGCTGCATATTAAAAAGCTTTCAAAATACAATGCTTGCCTGCAGTTTTACAACAGCAAGCTCATCTTAGAAACATGTTAACAGTTATTTCTTTTCAGAGTGGACGAATTTAAATGTTCCTTTTCATCCTCTAGAGGCAAACATATGGACAATGTGTTGATAGCACTTCAGTAGTTTTATGTCATTTTATTTCTCTTTTATATGTCAGACTACCTTTCATGCCATCTTTTACTACTGCTTTTGGGAGTGCCCTCATTCCTGATAAACTCACAATTTTCCTTAACACTCACTTTTGGAGCTGTCATCTGTTCTTTGATGAAATGTATGTATGCGAGTGGGGAAGTTCAGATAAGGAATGGTGTTTTCTTTAGTTTGGGTAGGTTTTCAGAACACTTTAGTGAAGCATAACAAACTCACCAAAGGTGGTTTAGAGTTTCTTAACGGTTATGCATCAAGTTGTCCTTGTTTCCACTGTGTCATCATTGAAGGTAAACTGACATTTTCATGATGGAGACAAACTACTTTTTAAAAAGTATGTCTGTCTCTCACCTTTGCCATACACTCAATTCCAACAGAAGCTTCAGCCATACGTTCAGATTAGATGCTTAAATTCAGCAGCACTGAAATCAGATAAATGTGGGAGGACTTATATTCCACTTTCTGCACTTTTCCTCTGGGATGTATAACTGCCTTCTATGTCTAGTTGAAGAATCAGCTTTGAAGTGAGGCTGAGGTTGTCTACTCCATTTAATTTCCTATTTTGTTAACAAGTTAATCATTTAGTGACACTTCAGTAAGTGAAGGAAGGGAAATAACTAATGACAAAACCGTAATTATGAAGGTACTATGAGAATTATTAATGAATGGAATAAAGTTCATTTTGAAGTCAACATCTAAGTTCAATAAATAAAATATGCATTTTCTGATAGATATTAGAGAAAAATGTTTTATTTGCCACTCTCTTCTAACTCCTCTCCTCCCCAGTTCATGATTAGAGAGAATAATTGCATCTTTTAGAGGCATCTTTTTCTTGCAGTCTAAATGTAGCCATGAGCTCTGTAACGAATAAATGTATAAACCCCACTAACAGTATCTGTCCTGTCTGCATAGAAACACATGGCAAAAAGTAAACCATCACTACTTCATATAGGAAATATATAAACTGTAACAGTGCCTACAGAAGCAGTCCTCCCATTAACACTGAATGTGCAACGTCTCTAGAATTTGAAGCAATACACTCAGAACAGCATACCAAGTCTGTGCCAAGCAAAGCAGCTTCTCCTTGGAGGAATAGCTTATCTGCTGAAGCGTGCTGCTATGATAAGACATTTACACTGTTTTGGGAATCCAAAGCATCTCCCACCTGTGTTTCTCTATGATGTATGGATATACAGCTTCAGGACTGCTCAGTTCACAAGGAGGATATCTTTTCTCTAATCAAAGTTCCATTTTTCGAAACTAATAACTGCTTTTACGACTGATCAATGATCTAAATAATCCTTGAACACCTTGGAATGACTTCCTAACTTCTTCAAATCATATGAGAATAGTCAAAATAAAAATGCATCTCTGGATTTTCCTCTGCATTGAAACAATAGGTTTTCCACAGAAAATACACAAGAGTTAAAGGGAAATTGTACCCCTTCCCCATTTTCTTGTCTTCTGTTCTCCCAAACTGATTTTTGCAGTTCCAGCTATATAAGAAACTGTATCACAGAGCAAACCAAAAGATCAAGCTATGAGTTGGAAGCAAGGTTATTGAGAGACAGTCACATCGCTATAGGAAGTATAGCAGCTTTCATGTAATTATTCAGACGTAACTTAGTAGAACTATTAGTGTATAGCAACAAAAAAGTAAAGCATGGTCAACAGAACTGAAACAAATTGACCAGAACTATGAAAGGCTCTCTCAAGGCAGGGCAGAGGTGCATGCAGTAACATTCTGCTCTGTTTTATCAATAAAAAAATCTTCATGTCCATTTCCATTTCACCAGTTATACAATGATAGCACAAAAACAACTCAACATTAATGAAATAATGGGTTGGGAAAAAAGTGAGCTGATTTGGATTTAAATACAATACAAAAGAGATTCTGTCAGATGGCTAGGAAAAATAAATTGATATGTTCCACACTTAGAGCACTGATTTTTGTTATCTGATTTAAAAAAATGTGAAACTTTAAATATCTGTTTTTTAATATGTTATAATTAACATACAGGAAAAGAGCAAAATAATAGAGGACTGTATTCTTTTTTCATTGGCATTTGGCTACAGGTATGGATTGAATTCTTTATTTTTCCAAGAAACTTCTCTTTTTATGGCCTCTCTTTTTAATCTGTAAATCAGCATAGCATAAGCAGAAGTAAAACAGTAATGTATTATAAACTTTCACTGTTGAAAAGAAATAAAAATATAACTAGCAAACAGTTCTTACACTAATATCAGACTAAATGCTACTTCACAGAGACACAAAAGCAGCGTATTAGAACTGACCAACTATTAAAGGTTAAAAATAAACTAACTGGAAAGAATATTTTCATTACGGATTGAATCATCCCTGAAAATCTAGTTATTTAACAACCCCAGAAAGTAATCTACACTATAAAGATAGATCAAAATCTAGAAAGAGAAATAAAATTCTGGAAAGATCTATTACCGTTGTATTATGTTGAATTAAAAATAAAATACGCATTAAGTAATCATGCAGAAAAAAAAAAATAAAACAATATGACAAATAGCACCAATATTACTTCAAGAATTTGACTGGCAGAGGATTTGGTTACTGCCAATTGACAAAATGATGGTTGTAACAAACCTGTTCAGAATTTCTCTCCACCTTCTGCACAAGGCCATCCCAGCGCCGGGCAAAATTTTCAAGACGACTTTCCAGCTTTTGAGCCACTGCTTTATTTTTCACAGCTACAAGGAGGTCTTGGCTGAGTGACTTCAGCTTGCCCATCATTTGTCTTTTCATTTCTAGATCTCCTTTTAGCATCTGTTAAACAAAGTAACAGCAGGAAGAACAGTAATTCATACAGGAAAAAAACAACCAACAAACCGAAAAAACTTCGAAGAAAAATCCTATTGAAAGCATCATCAAGAACCAAAAATGTATAAGGGTATTTCATATAAACTCCTATACTTTCATGCTGTTGTTACTGTAAAAGCTACTGGCAGAGATGACATAGCAGAACGGACACATTGCACTTCACAAAGCAATATAACATGACAGGTCGAGCAACTCCAGACATCATAGCATGCCTCAGGTGGTGGCATCAATCAAAAAGCTAACAGCTGTATGACATTAATAACCTTAAAACTGCACTGAAGTTAACAACTTTATCAATGTTTCAAGCAATGTTTCTTTAAATTTTTGTTGTACTTTGTCATATATTGCATATTAAAACTCACTGGGAGAAAAATTGTTTTCTAGAAAAAATATTATTTTAACCCAACTCAGGATCAAATAAAAAAGCAAGCTTAAAGAAAAAAGGTTTGCTTTCGTCAGTACTTCCCTCTCTCTTGGATCTTGGTGGGCTCTAGTTACATGGTGGTAGTCTCCTAGGGAACGTGCAAGTCTTGAGAACCCCAGGAGCTCTAATAAGAATGCCAAGGAAAGCGCCCTGCAGCTGGGAGCCTGGAAACTCCCGTGTACAAACTCTGCTCTGCAAGCTGCCATGCAGCCTGAACCTATGGATGCCAATGGAAAAGGAGAAATTGTCAGTCTTCACACCTCTACTGCAGGAAACTGGCATGGGATCTTGAAAATTCTGAGAGTTATACCTGCAAAACTCTGCACGAAGTAGGCTCTTCACAGGTCCAAGAGATATACATAGCTCCAGTTCTCACCCAGGTTTATTTTTTTAATCCCTCTACTGCCTCTACCTTAAACCTAACCTGTGCTAACCATGGCCAACTTTTGGACTCTCTATGCAGTTGAAGACTGCAATCTAATCCCCAAGGCACGAAAGGAGTAACTAAACAAATATTTAGACAACAGAATTTAATATACATATAATTTGATGTAGCCATATAATCCAAAATTGTAATCTAAAATATAGCTCAGTAAAAGAAAGATTTGTAGTCTTTGTAATCAGGACTCTTTCCATTCAGGTGTGGTTCAAGACATCATAATTACTAACGTTAGATATAGTTAATATCAAAATTTAAATTGACAAGACCCTCAGAAATAGTAGCTAACACATTTTATATGTGAGAACCTATTTGCATATTAGTAGATGTAACAGAGGGAGCAGACTAGATGTAAAACAATTTACCATCTTAAAATTTCAAGGATTGCTACAGTATCAGAAAAGGCCCACATGAAAGATGGACTGAAATAATCTGACTGAAATAATCAGCTATGGTACCCTATGAAACATGATTAGTGAATTCTGAAGAGCAGTGTTTTATTTCCATCCTCCACAGCTGACAACAGCTGTATAACACACAAATGAGTCAGCATCAATCCCAGATACACAGAGCACAATCAGTAAGTGAAATACCAGAAAGATAAAGATGCTAAAACTTTCTGTGTCAAAGGTAACTCCCACCACTACCTAATATAATTTTGTGATAGCTACAGATAACCTGTAAAGATATACTAAAGGATTCTATTTTCACAGCTCCTTACTGAAAACCTCTCATTGTGCTGCACTGAACAATTATGTGTTCTAATTTTTGTTTGTTTTTTTTTTTCTGGTACAAGAATTGTCCTAAAATACTAATGAGCTAGCAATAAAATATGTAATTAATCAATCTGCAAGAGAATAAATGGTACTGTTTGCTTTATTAACTACATTATCAAATAACTCAGCCATAACTTCTATCAAGTACGTACTGTAAACTCAAATATTTAAACATTCTGAAGTGTTTTCCTTATTTGTTGGCAATTTGCTTCTACTAGTTGTTTTTTGTTTTCAAGGTTTTAATTGTTACTTGTTTTCCTTTACTTAAACATCACCAAAAATCTTCTTTGCTCATTGTAATACTTTAATCAGCAACATCTGCTCTAAAGTAGTTGTTTGCCTGCTAAGAGATTTATTGTAGCAAAAAGTGGTATAATGTCTAATTAATTTCTTCTAATAAGTAAAAAAATGCCTTAAATGAAGCAAGAGAACATTTAACTCTGTATTAATGGAATATTTAGTATAAATACATAAACCTAGATCTTGTATACTTTTATATTACATCTCAACTTTTTTTTGAAAAAGCAGAACACCATGACCTTCATTTTATAGGCTGCAAACCTCAGACACAGGATATGAAAAGAACCTATCAAGTCTGTACCGTAAAAAACAGTAAAATTTAACCTGTCTGTCCACTCCGATGTTCTACATTCTCCCTTTAGCACATCCTCCAGCTTAGTTCACGCTCTATGTCACAATTCACCTTTTGTAAGGATTTTGAGAAAATTATAGTAACAGTGAATAAATAGCATGTGAAAAACTAATTAAAAATGTTGGTTTAAGGAAATATTTTTAGAACTACAGCAACTACCTGTCGATATCAGAAAAAAAATGAAGAAAAGTCAGTATTAATATATGCACAAAGGAGAAAAGTCAACAATTTTTTTGAACTTTAGACTGAGTAGATGCCAGAAGAGTTAATGACAAAGGAGATAAATTTTCACATACAAATACTGAATGAATCCCCTGAGATTATTAGAACACAAAGAACTATTCCAAAAACCCATTTTATCTGAAAAAAAGATTCCTACAAATAGATGTTATGAGTGCAGTATATAAAATTAAGAAATCTAACTAACTTGATACTAATTTAAACACATCATTAGAACTGAGTGAATTGCTGCACTGACTAAAAATACATTCTATCCATTGATTTCAATAATAATGAAAATGTAAGTGGAAAGTTGAGGGGAAAAGAGAAATAGCACCTGTATTGTCTTTACATGGCAGGATTTTGGCAGTAGGGTGGCTGCAAAGGTGAGAAGACATGAGGGGTTGCCCTCGTGTTGGATAGAACCAGTTCCACATGGCTCCAAACCAGACCCACTGCTTCCCAAAGTTGAGCCTATTAGTGACTCCAGTAATGCCTCTGTGAAAATGTCTTCAAGAAAGAGTAAAAAATGCCACAAGCAGCTGTAAGAGAGAAGAGTGAGAAAAGTGTGGAAGAGTCCTGACCAAGGTCAGAGAAAAATGTGGGAGAGGAGGTGCTTCAGGAGCTGGAGCAGAAATTCTCCTGTAGCCTGCGGCAAAAATCACGGTGGCAATGCAGGTTGTCGCTCTTGCAACCCATGGAAGATCCCACACCAGATTAGGTGTATGCCCGAAGGAGATCCCAGGCTAGAGAAGGCTCCTGGCATGAGCTGTGGCCCTGTGGAGAGGATCCCATGCTGGAACAGATTTTCCAGCAGGACCTTTGGCCCCATGAGGGACTCAAACTGGAGTAGTCAGTTCCTGAAGGACTGCACCACATGGAAAAGAACCGTGCTGGAGCAGTTCACAGAGAACTGAGGCCCTTGGGAAGGACTCACACTGGAGAAATTCATGGACAGACTGCCTCCCGTGGAAGGGGCACCACACTGGAGAAGTGACAGCATGAAGAGGAAGTTGCAGCAGAGACAAAATGCTATGAACTGACAGCAGCCCACATTCTCTGTCCCCTGCACCACTCAGGGAGAGATAGAGAATTTGGGAGTAAAAATGAGTCTGAGAAGAAAGAAGAGAAGGAGGGGCAGATGTTTTAAGATTGTTCTTAGTTCTCATTATCCTACTCTGACTTGGTCGGCAATAAATTACGTTAATTTGTGAAGCAAAAATCTCTCATCAACACTAAACCAGGAATCCATGCACGCAGATTTTCATTCAGGAACAACCTCAATGTTTTTGCTTACTCAAAGTCTTTATTACTGTCTGAAAATATCCACATGCTAAATACCAGTTTAACAAATGTTGGTAAATGAAAGCTTACATTTAGGCAGCAATAGTGCTCACTATCAGAAATCCTGTTTTAACTGCAATTAACAGCGTATTTCCTCCCACTTGAGAAACATGAGATAAAATTGCTGTGGAGAAGCAAGCAGCAGTTAAATCCCGATTTCTTCAGAAGGATCTTGAACTGGAAATACACATGGAAACTACCAGCTGTTCCTTCTTTTTTTTTTTAACTTCTATTTTAAATATGTGATATAACAATTAATGTGATGTAAAAGTCAACATTTTTGTCACACTGCAAGCAGCATCTCAACAGACCTATTTCACTTTAGGCAGTTTAGAAGTCTTAGAGCCTTGTAGGAGGGTTGTATAATTTCAAATGATCAGTCACAGTACCAAATGGTTTAATAAAACACATTCATAAATTTCCTTCACAAGCTTAAGAGACTGAAATATGGCTAAAGAACATGTCCTTCACCCTGCCAAATTCTGCACATAAGAGATACAGGAAAAATAGGCTGGAAACTCTTATGTCATATTATACTAAACATAAAATTCTTAATATCAAACAAGACAAATTAATACTGTAATTTCCTGCTGGAAACATTCAGACAACTGAGGGACTGAACTACCATCTGTTAAGAATATAAACATCTTTATATTAGTAAAATAATGTATGTATATTGCCTTACAGACTCATCTTTACAATTCTGGAACAAACCGATCTAATTATAAAGTCAATTTTCCATGATAAGTTCTCCTTTACTACATCCAAACACACCTCTGTGGCCCAAATAACATATATCAAAATACAGGGATGATTGGCATGTCAGGGTCAGAATACTATCATCTCATTTTTCCCTATTTCTAAAAGCAAGTCCAAGAATGGAAGAATATATTCCCTGTAAAGAATTTTCATGAGGGTAGTGTATTAATACAAACACTTCATTCAGAGAAGACTAAAATAGTAGATCTTCATCCACAAATCTGCTGATAATTTTGCATTGCATCAATGTAAAAATATATACTCACTTGAATTTGAAGATGGCTGTTAACAGGTCTAAAACCTGAGAGGAATTCCAGTACTGTTTACTATCTTAATCAGTGAGACAGACAGTAGGATCAAACACACTCTCAGCAAGTTTGCAGATGACACCAAACTGAGTGGTGCAGCTGATATGCCTTTGGGATGGGATGCCATCCAGAGGGAAATAACAAGATTGAGAAGTGAGCCCATGAGATTCTATGAGAGTCGAGGCCAAGTGCACCATCCTGCACATGGAACAGGGTAACCTCTGGTATCAATACAGGCTGGGGGATGAAGGGATTGAGAGCTGTCCTGCCAAGAATGACCTGGGGGTACTGGTGGATGTACTGGACAAAGCTGAAGATGACATGGCAATGTGCATTTACAGCCCAGAAGGCCAATCATATCTGTATATATCTTGAGCTGTATCAAAAGAAGTTTGGTCAGTAGTTGGAGGGAGGTTATTCTGCCTCTCTGCTCAGCTCTTGTTAGACCCCACACAGAATACTGCATCCAGTTCTGAAGACCTCAGTACAGGAAAGAAAAGACCCGTTTGACCGGGTCCAGCGGAGGGCTACAAAAATGATCAGAGGGATAGAACACCTACCCTATGAAGAAAGGCTGAGAGAGCTGGGGTTGCTCAGGCTGGAGAAGAGAAGGCCCCAAGGAGACCTTATTGTGGTCTTTCAGTACTTAAAGGGGGCCTATAACAATGATTGGAACAAACTTTTTTAGTAGGACCTGTTGTGACAGGACAAGGGATAATGGTTTTAAACTAAAACACGATAGATTTATATTAGACATATGAAAGACATGTTTTACAATGAGGTTGGTGAAACCTGGAACAGCTTACCCAGAGAGGTGATAGAAGCCCCACCCTTGGAAACATTTATGGTTAGGTTGCACAGGGCTCTGACCAACTTGAGGTAGTTGAAGATGCCCCTGCTCACTGCAGGGAGGTTGGACTAGATGGCCTTTAAAGGTCCTTTCCAACCCAAACTATTCTGTGGTTTCTATTCTAATATGTACATCAAGAGTATGAACAAAGAAACTTTCAGTATAGAAGTATATATACTGTTAAGACATCCAAATGCTATTTCACTTGATAAACTTTTGAGTGAAGAGAAAATCATGCAAGTCATATGTACCAATTGGGTCCTTAATCAGCAAGGCCAGCGACCAATTTATTCAATCTACATAAGACAACATCCTCTCCCAGTATGAAACAGCTGTTCTGTTATACGTATTGTTTGAGTGGAATAGTCCCTTCCACTCAGATTCATGAATAAAAAAGTTGAACATAAAATAGGAGAATGGAAAATACATACAGCTAATTTACGCAGATTGGTCAGCATTTCATTTTGATCTTTAAAGCCAGTTGTATGAATTTGGCTCACAGCATCCTCCTTCTCAGTAAGCCAGGCATCAAAAAGGCACTGAAAGAAAATTGGAGAGAAGAGAATGAAAAGGCTTCAGTAAGGCCTTTCTTAGTGCAATTTTCTGAAGAACATTCCAATTTATAACTCCTCATATTACTCACCTGCTCCTCTGCAAAGTGCTGCCATTTACGAAGAATATCTTGTAGAAGGATCCATCGGTCTTCTGTCCACCTACAGATTGCTGCCCACCGGTTTCCAAAGTGCTAGAAAGAAAGAAATATATAATAGAGGTTTGCATTTCTTTACATTTTTTGTATAAGAGAGAAATCTGATTTTCCTATGGAACTGAAAATTGTTGTGAAAACACTTTCATAATTCACTTTTTATAGTCTTAAGACCTTAAAATATATTGCATATCACACTGAAATGGGTATCACCATTTGAAATAAAACCAAACAAGAAAAGTAACAGTGCCGAAAAGAGAGAATTTTAACACACATATATTCTTCTATTGAGTCTCTGGTACCACATTCTAAAAACACCTCTCAGTCCCAAAACTATAACTACTGGAAACATAATTTTGGAGGACCAAAGATGTGATCAAAGCAAAACATTATCTCGTTCTTAAGTTGCACCATTTATGTACTTGATCTAAGTTCTTACCTGTTTTAAAATATTGCTGGGAAGGTGGAAAAAAACTCCCACCTTATAAGCTAATGCACCAGAACAACTCCCACTAAGGTTTCCCAGATATTTAGAGCATATGCTACTGCTTAATTTTAAATCGCACACAACACTACCTTGCTCTCTTTCTCTTATTTTAGTTGCTATTAAGCATTTTTTTAAAATATCCTACTGGCTTTTATTGAAAAATGTCTAAGACGGAGGATGAAACTTAGTAGTGCTGTGATACTCTATAAAATATCTACTGAAACAATTGACAATGATTTATTTACCTCTGAGCATCATATGCAAATTATTCAGCTTCTCCTAAATAAAAAATCTTGTAAAATCTGCAAGAAATTCTATACTACTGCATTCTTATTTTTTTCATCTACCTCAAAATCATGTCTTGACAAGAGGAGAAACAGTTTCTTATTTTTGTCATATTTATTTATTCACTTGATGACCCCTATGGGTGTCTCCCAACTTAAGATATTCTATGATTCTATAGTTTTCATATTTACACGTTGTGCATAGGGATAATAATTTAATTTTAACAAAAAAATGGTGAATTTGCCCAATGGTGAATCTTTAAAAGAAAAGGATTAAAATTCTGAATGTATTTACTATCAGGAATGAAAGAATTTTATATTGCACTGCCTAGGAAATGAAAATCTCAGGATGCTATTTGAATTTGTGGCTTTTCTACTTTTATGTCAAAGTAAAAAATCATCAAACATTGTATTTTTCATTTAGTGAACACTAAAACTGTAACAAGTCTTGCAGACTAAACAGGCAGCGTAGATATTGACTAATTGAAAAATGACAAACTAATGAAAAAATAGAAAAATGAAAACTATCTCTAATTTACTTGCATAATTTAAAAATGTGCCAATTCTTAAACAGCTCAAATATGTTACACAGTAATACAAAGTATTACTTTTCAGCCACTTGCTGCACAAATTCAAAGTAGATTTTGAAGAAGTTGCTTTGCTTGCTTTTTTCAGGCTTAATATTAGGATAACGGATCTGTGATATATTTGGAATTATGTAATGAGCATTGACTTTATTTCCTAATTAGATACAGACAAAAATCAGGTAATTTTGCAAATGTAAGAATCTGATTTCTTTTCACATTAAAATCACATTTGGTGTTAATATTTGCTTGCCATAAACCATTATGTGATGAAAGATCATTAATTCAAGTAAACAGAAAAAAGTTCACATTTTGAATGTGAATATTTCAGAAAGCTAATTTCAATAGTAACAGAAACAAATAGTTGCTGGTGCAACACTTATGTCTTCATCTTATCACGAAATAGAGTACAACATACTTTACCCATTCATTTTACCCACTCATGATTAAATAAAATTGCCAAGTTGCATGACACAGAACTGTGCAGAAGATCATTCACAGCAAGCTAATGCAAATTTTCTTTGGAATTTTTTTTTTCCTTTTATAAGAAAATCATGATTTCATAATAGTATTGACTAGTACTATGTATACCATAAAGTGCACTCAATAATTCCTTCTGCCAAAATTATAATTTCACTGATTGGAAAAATAAATTCTTAATATAACCAAATGATGAGTTATATTTACTTTCATTTGTCCTGAATCTGATTACATTTCCAGTTTTGCTCAAGACAGTCCTCAACAGTTTTCAGTTATTCTTCAACAAGCTCCAAGTAGAACTTTTTTCACCTTTGCCCTTTCTTTCCACTCTCACAGGAGAAAAATATCTTACTTTCTCAAATCATGAGATGAATCACATTTGGTTGATTTGGTGCTTGAATTACACTGAAGTTTATGGATACTCATTACGTACTTCATTTTAAAAATATACTTACAGTTTTTATTGAAAGATTCACAAACCATACCGAAGTCAAGTAACAAAGGCTTTGGCACCTCTGATTTAGATTAAAAGTTTTAAAAAACTTTTTTCATGGCCAGACAACTTTCCATTGGTAATGTAGGTAGAGATCAGAATAAATTACACTGCACAAATTTAACTGATAGTTTGCATCTGCCTGAAATTTTGAATTCTCATACAAGTGAAATGCAAGGTCCTTCCTTGACAATAAAAACATTTTTTTTTTAACAGGACCTCCAAAAAAGTATGAATAAACCTTCACAAAGTCTACACTTCTCAGAAGAAAATTTAATCTTTGAAGCGTGCAATATCTTGAGTTAGACAAGCTGTTACCTTGCAAAAGACTTATATAATGGAAATATATATACATGTGCGGATGCAGAGGAAAACTTGGAGTTGGTGGAAAAATACAGTAAACTACACAATAAATAACAAACTACCTTTTAATAATTTAATAATGATTGTTTAATTGTTATTAAATAATCAATTAATTAAACGGGATAGATTGAGATAAAATGAAAAATAAAATTTAGACTATATTTTTTCTCTTCTAAGTCACTTCCTAAATACTATAAGAATATATAGTAAAAAGAATATAAATATTAGACAATATAAAAATTTTCTTTTCTATACTCTTTCAAAGGAGAAGACCCTAAATATACTCTATTAGAATACAAAGCAAACCAAAATGAATTTGACATATAATGCCCCACAAAATAAACCCCCATATTAGATACTTGACATAGGAATAACTGTAATTCAGCACAGTTCCATATGAATACATACCAATATGGAAGCAGTCATAAATCAAGTAATCACGTATACTGAATGTCCTGCCCATTGGAATATAAGCATCATTCATCCTTCATGTGTATCAGAGCAAAAGCAGCAGGCACACACATAGCTGTATATTGGCATGTATATTTTCAGTTACTTAATTTCTCTATATGTGTCAGCATATGATATTTGATTGCTTAAGTTATACTAATCACAGGCTAAGCCTCAAACTAGTTCTCCATCTATGCTACATTTTATATCAGACTTACATCATATCGCATCCTTTTGATGTTTTATAAATAAAGCAGTAAATCTTTCACTGATAAAAAGTATACTAAAACCCCCTTATACCTGAGTAATTTTCAAATATCTCACTCTCAAGCAGCTTTTTTCTTGACAGTGTTTGCAAAGAAATACTGTTTGCTCTTAAGATCAGCAGAACCATCTTAAGCAACTTGCCCTTATCACTGTGATATACCTTGAAAAATATTTTTTGTTTGCTCATCTAGAAAACATGAAAACCTCAAGAGTACAAGATCAAATACCTGGCTTGGTATGTACTTTAATAAACGCAGTCATTTGCATATTACAAAAGTTCTGCTATGTAAGTACAAAATACTATTTTCTGCATACGATTCCAAAGTGCTACAAAAACTACCTTTTCTTTTTGCCTCAATAGTTTCACAAAAAGTTATATTTTTTATAAAGTAAGTAAGATGACTACGTAACTGCACTGGTAAAAGGGTTGATTACTGTGATCTGCTTGTTATTTCTCATGAGAGACCGTAACAACCATGACGCCAAGATATACTGTTTGGGTGCCTAGGTTTAAGACACAAAGTTTCAAGGCAGAAATATCACATCAGGACTGTCTATTTATAAAGCACATATTGATTACTAACTCATATGATGCTCAGCTTTACCTCAACTTTATTCACATCAAATACTAGTCAGTGCTGTAAGTAGCCTGCATGATGCCTGGAAACTTGGACTGCACCAAGGGTTTTGCTCACAGCACCTGGAAAAACAAGCCTCCAGAGAAGCTAAATTAATTCAGAGTAAAAAGTAAACCACCCTCCTGCTCCCTTGAAATGCCTCTTTTGACAGACCTAGCCGGAATTTTCTAAGAAATCTGCATATAAAAGAAACTTTTTTTTATTGAGAAGACTGAAAGAATATTCTTCATGACTACAAAAAGCAGAAGATAAAATATTCCTAGTCCACAAAAAGGTCAAAGTACGAAAACATGAGAACAGGGGAAAATGAGTAAAACCAAAACAACTCTTGGGAACACTAGAGTGAATGTATAAAAAGTGAAATAATATGCCTCAAATCGGCAACTAATAGAACAGGTTTTTGTAAGATGCCTTTCTAATACAGAAAGGCTACCCACTCCTTAAAGTAATGAAAAATTGTGGAAATATGGGTTTGTCTACATGCAAAATATTTTTTTTAAAAAACCTTAGCACATTCACAGAATTTCGCCCATGTAGGAATAAGCAGTGCGTAGTTCTTTAACTTTCCTCGCTTATTTTAATGTATTTTTAAGAAAACTAACCATACATCATCTTCAATCAAAGCACAGTACTCTGAATAATATGAATATGTAATGGCCAGTGTAAATTATACTCTCAGCTCCTTCCCCTCAGCAGGTAAAAGGGAACTAAGAAGAAGTGCATACATTTAACGCAGACCTCTTTCCAGTACAGACCCAGAGACTTCCCTGGCTGAAGATAATTTCCCACACTTTTCTGAGAAACAAGTCAGACTACTGTAATATATTTGCCTTTGATTTTGCAGCAGTAAATACAGATTTGAGCTTTCCTCAGCAACTGCTTTTCGTTAAGGCTCTGGATTGAGCCTCATGGGGTCTAGGAGTTACAAGTTTAATTGGGATAAATAGATAGAGCCTCACAATATGTCACACACTGATAATGTCAAGTAAGTAATGTTATGTAAAAGTAGTTTAATATTCACACTCACCTAGGCTAGGCATTAGGGCAACAGCTATTTGTAAGAGAAGAACTGTAATTATATTTACTTTTACTTTTCCAAGTGAGGGTACCTTTGCTACAGATATTTGTTTCAGGGGATAATTTTGGTTTATACGCCATTAACTGCCTCTTAAATAGATTTTGTTTTGGTTTTTTGTCATATGCAATAAATCTTAAGATGTTCTACAACACTCATTTGAAGCCAATATAGATTATTCTCATTCTGATGACAGTTTTAAACTTTGTAAATGACCTTTTAATGTTTTTTAATATTGTTTTATATGGACATATGTAAAAATATAAGCTTTATATACAGATATATTTCTAGATAAGGAAATACTTCAGGAATCAGTCTCAGTCCTTTTCAAAAAGAAAGGTATACCTGAAATGCAGTTGCCTGGAAAATGCAGCCTTAACTATTTACATAGCAATAACTGTTCACTTTCTTCCAATCTGATCCTGACCAGTATCTCATTCAGGCAGTCTTATTAAGCTCTTTTGTCTGACAGTGCATGCTCTCGTTTTGTTCTACTTTTAAAAGTCAGACTGGTAGATACATAATCAAGCTTTCAACTTTGCTCCATTGTTCTTTTTGTAAAATGCTCTAATGGTTGTGCCTGCCAAAAACATCATATCTCCTGTGCTTACATTCAGTTTGAAAGTGACATGAAAAAAAATATCCAAACAATCTTTCTGTATATTCAAAAAAGGAAATGTAACATTTTACTAGGATAGTAGGCAGACTATGGCATCTTAGTTCTCCTGGGCATAAAAGTATGAAAGTTTGCAGTCCTCCTTAATACCCTAAACCCCATAGCTTATATCTACTTTTTGTTTCTATTGACATTTATAATACTTCTATATATTCTGTGACTTCCAGAGCAATGGGAAAACTGAACTTTTCTTTCAGATTCTTCCCTAACAAACTGTGATTCAAGGTGGGAACTGAAGAGCAACTGGACTGTTCCATGCAATCCTGTGCTCTGCTCAGAGCATATCTGAGCTGCAGGGTATGGTGCCTCAGGAACCCTCTCCACTTATACTGTTACAAATGTTGTATTTCCATTATGTTCCATTTAAACTCATCATTATTTATATTTCTTTAATGGGTTAAATATATTACAGTAATGTCTGAATCCTATTTCAGGTTGGATTCCAATACGGGTCAGGCACAGAAGCAGCATGGGATACAAATGGTACTGCTATAACCACTGTAAGAATGAGATGCAGCTGTATTGCCTGGCACACTCTTAATTGTTCAGATATCTTTCTGAAGATATGAAATTACATTCAATGTCCAAAAATCCACAAACCTTTCATCTGGTTTTCATACTATTAAAAAAAAGTCAGTTGTACATCTGCTAATTCATAAACTGCAGCAAATACCAAACACCTTTAATAATTTCCCCTTTTTCTGTCATATTACTACAGGCCTCTCTGAACACACCTGCTGTTTGCCAGCATAGAATTACATCCTGGTTGAACCTTTTCCCATTAATTTTTGCATTTCATTTCATTTTTTCTTCCTCTTCCATTCAAGATATTTTACTAGTTTAGTCTAGCTTCCAGAAGCATGTGCTTGCAAGCGATCTGTCTTATTCTACTAAACAGAATACAAGGAGTTGGCAAGAACTTCTGGAAGGTTAAGACTGTCTTGAGCAGGTATGCCACAGTTCTGACACTTAACATGAATTAACAAATCCGTAGAGGCTGCATTGGGCTCTCCGAGTGACTATGAAGTTGCAGTAAATAAAAGCGAGACTGATTTTTCAAGTGGTAGTGCTCAGCATCTTAGCCAAACAAATAGTACCTACTCTAAATTCCAGACTAATTACAGATTTACTGGTATTGGTACCCAAATTAGCTAGATTGAAGATAGCACAGTTGATGCTGAAGGAATCAAAAAACAAGAAGAAAGTTGCGCTCAGACATTTTTCTCCAAAATACATGGATTTATCCACCTATGCAAAAGCTACATCCTACAGAAATATTTAAGGTCATACTCAGAAATATCTCCTGAGATAAATCTATTGCTACTAGTAGTTATTCTTCAACTTTATTAACACTTAATGCCACTGACAGCTTTTTCTCTGTGAGAGAAGTTTAGTTGTTACCTGAAGCTGCTCTTCCAGTGCAGCAGTAGCTTTGTCTCCGCTGTTTTCATCCACCACCACTACCATATGGGTTAGAGAATTGACCTTGACTTGCTCCTGTTCCAAATCTTCTTGAAATGCCTATAATTAAAGCATACACGTTAGAAAATGTGTTCCAAACTTTGAAAATGCTGTGTGTTTGGAGTCCTACTGATGACAACAAACCAACCATAAGAACTTTATAGTCCTGTTGCTGTCAATACTAAGTAATTTAAATCTATTTTGCTACCTTAAGCACACATATGATAATATAAACATATTGGGTAGATTTTCATTCCTTCCACAAAAACAAATTACTGTTACTCGCTTCCAAGTCTTAATTCTTGATAAAGTATTTTGCACTGAAAATTTGGCTTCAGAAAGTATTTCTTGCGTTGATATGCTTGACAACAATTTGGCATGTATATATATCAGCAGCCTACAAATTTTAAATAGCCACTGGAGTAGATTATGTACTTCATGCTAACATATTAAAATATTTCAGTTTTGCAAAAGTTATAAAAATATAACAAAATTACACAGGTTTTCATTAAACAACCGCATACTACTTTCAGCTTGGCATTCCTACAACATTAATAACATAGGATGAACCTGTTCAGGACGTGGCTCAAGACTAGGAAACACATGCAGCACTCATGTTTTACTTACTGTAGAAACCAGGAAACAAAGTGAGAGAGGCACTTTATGGTTTCTGAATGTCTGAGGAAAAACCTTCTTGCCCTTTAACTTTGATTCCCAGTTCCAGCAGCAAGCTTCAATAAAACTGAAGAGAATCTTTTGCTGAGAAATAGTAAACTGCTAAAAGTGCAGAAACTCCTCTTAAGCCTGCAAGCCTCTCAAATTGCCATATGAGCAATTCCTAACCTTGCCAAATTTCTAGAACTCTTCACATCTCTCTGATGCTCCCACAATAACCCAGGCTTCATGTAATAACCCATTGTTCCTTCCCTCTTTCCAGCACACAGAGAAGTCCAATGGGAAGTCTAGATACTTCCACTTTTTGTACAATGGTTTAGAGTATATTCAGTGTAGACTTAACCCACAGTGCAAAAAAATTAAAAAATTAAAAAATAAAGGCACTGCAATGCTTTAGTAACCCCTCTAGGAATGTGGGGTTTTAGTGTCTCCTCTTAATCTTTTTATTATTATTTTTTTTTTTCTTCTCACTTGCTGTGAAAGATGGAATCTCTACTTTGCTACAGTTTACTATACAAAACTAAAATCAACCTGGCACAAGAGAACTAAGCTGCCAGACCTATTTGCTCCTTTTCTTTGCTGAGATGCAGGAAGAGGACAAGTGACAAAGATGGAAAGAGGAGGAGCTAAAGAACTGTTATTATTGAAACTTCAAGTAACAGAGAAGGCAATGTTATTTTTCTTTTTCATAATTTCGTTACCTATCTCCAGCTTTATATTAGTTTATTAGAACCTAATGTACATTTTAAACAAATTCCCAATAATTAACCACTCTTTTATACTGGGTTCTGTGTCACGTTTTTTAAATAAAATGTGAAAGAGCCTCTCATCCCACTCCTCTGAAAAAAAAAAAACAGACCAAGGTATCCAGGATCACATCCTGCCTGATACACTTTTCAGGTGTCTATCACTAACTTCAAACCAAAAGAAGAATGTAGAAAACCACAGTCTTGGATTGTGCCCCCAATACTTTAGCAGAGTATATGCCCGTGATTAGCACATACATAATGTGATAGTAACAGTCTAATAAATAACAGGGTTAACTATATATGCCTTGTCAGAATGGAAGCTGTGACTTAAAAACTAAGTTGAATTTCACCATATCAATTTTTCTGCTGCTTTTTCAAGTACAGTAATTCACTTGGGTATGAAGAACAAGCCCTTGCTGGAGACTAAGCGATGCATTTTAAAAATCTTTCCTAAAACATTTTACTTTTATTTGAAAATTAAGACATAAAATATAATGTGGTTATTGGCAATAGGAAAGGAATTGAGAGACTACTTTGTTTTTAAGACATGAAATTCCTTACCCTAACACATTTCAGAGTTTTAATTCCTTCATAGACACAGCCTATATACCTATGATTCCTCCTTTTTCTGACTTTCATGCCTCTGATTACCATTTCCTTCAGAAAGCTAGACTATAAAGCAATTCTCAAGAACTGTGAAGTACACCAAATTGTTATATTCTGACTTCTCAGCATTTTATGACCCAGCACTTCATCAAAGAAGAGGAGGCAGACCATTCATGGATCAGACAGCATAACACAGCTTGCTTCCCTCAGGTTGAGTCCTCTCTTTCAGCCAGATGACAATAAATACATTGCTCTGTAAGACCACAGCCGTTGAGAATGTGACTTTTATTTCCTAATTAGTGGTTACCAAAGATGGAATCCCAGAACAAAACTAGAGTTAACAATACTCTGCCAATGCAGGAGTGGAGGGCACTTTGGAAGTGGGAATTTCATGCACTGTAAAAGACCTGAGAAGTCAGAAAAATGATGAAAATAGAAAGTTGAGTCATTTTCTAATCCTCAGACAGAATCGATTTGCCCTGAGCTAAAGCTAAATTTCATTTTTATCATGAAATTCACTGGCAACCATCAGTTGCATACAGGAGGCTGCTAAAACAAAAATTTACTGAGGACAATCTCAAGACTAGAGCACGTTCTGTTCAAATAATTTAAAATGAAGTTTCTAACAAATCCTCCTGAGTTTGTAGAGATGGCAGATTATCAGGATATAAACTGTAAGATGGATATAGATGTTGATGCATGGGGATAGCAACACCAGCAAGTCATAAAACTCCATAGTTCCTTTAATTCCTATCTATCAGATAAAAACTTATGTGACTTCGACACAATCTACTTAAAGTGTATAAAAATACCTACCTAAATTATCTGAGTACCTAAGAGAAAAACATCCCTGATATCTGACCAGTTAGGAAGTGTCTCCTTTTCCCTTTGCAATTAGTTTGAAGTACTGAAAAATCCTAACACTAAAAATGTTCCATAATTGGTGACTTTTTTGTAAAAAAAAAAAAGGCTCAGCCTTTCAGAAAAAGTACAAATACCTAAGAGCAGCTTAGACATTTTTAGAAAGTTAATGAAACTATAAAATTTAATAACAATAATTGTATAATGATTATAATGTACAATAATAAATCTGTTCAATTAAAAGCACAATTTTGCTTAATTATAAAGTAGATAATACAATATTCTGCTTAGACAGCTCAGTAGTCCTCAGATTTTTATTTAAAAGCAGCTTTCTCTCTTTTTAAAATTATGAAGAAGGGACACTTGCAACAGCAGACAAAACACATGAAATACTGCTTCAAGGACCAATAAATCCTTACTGAAATGTTTGGATAATACTCAAAAATACCTTGACTATGCCAGATTCCCTACCAGAACTGCGTACCTTGCTAATGACATTATCCAGAGTTTACCTCTATTTTAGTTCACCTGAAAATATTCTGTACTATCAAGACATTAACCTTGTATACTACTGAACTAAGTCATATGCTGGAAAGAAAGCTGTGTGCTTTCTCTGGTGTCAGGGATAGGTGCCATTATCAATACACGTTACTGATTTTTTTTTTATTTTTTTTTTCAGTTATAGGACCCCGGGGGAAACATAAGTGCTAGTCACAAGAACTCAAGATCAATATTTTGAGACATCGTTGAGAAAAAAGTAGAATGAGAGAGATCAGACCTATCAAAATCGTAAGTCAAAGGCAAATAAATACCATGAAATTATAAATAGAGTCAAAAATAGCTGCTAACGAATACAAAAAAAGAGGGAAAGTCAAAATGATGACAGGATGACAACAAATCAAATCTATAATCTTTGGTGAAGTCTGTTTAATTTGAAATGTTCTTTGCCTTCTTGTTCCTCCTATCGATTTCTACATTTTTTCTGAGATGTGCAGAGTCATGTGACACTAAAAAAAATTGTGGGGCTATAGGTTTTCTTTTTTTTCCCTTGCTTATTTAATAACAAAGTGATAACTGTGCTATTAAAATTCCATTGTTAAAGCCTTCTTATAGAAGGTAACTTTGCTGCAGAGAATATCTAATAAAATTATCTGAAGCTTTCAGACAATATGTGAAAGAACAGAAAGCATCTTGTTCTTTGACTTATAAGATAAAGTACACATGAATAGAATTTTAATTTAAATTAAAATCAAAACATTGCTACCTTATAAACTGAATTGTCTTTAGTACAGAAAAAAATAATATTCAAAAATAATACACATAAATAAACACTGTTGACTAAGTCGATATACCAAAAATGAAGTAGTATGTGGGAAAGACTTCTGCATATCCTTACTCAGAACATTCACATACAAGCAAAGTACCCATTTTTCTCAACATTAGAAAGAAACAGCATACAGATATTGCATAAATAAAATTATTACAATTCATGTTAGTATTCAAATACAAAATGCACAGAAATAGAAATGAAATTATTCAGGTCTTAGCACTCATGTATTCAAAATCTCTGAGGTTTCTTTCTCTAATTACCATTCCACAATTATTTGATGCTTTCTTAAAAAAGAATATCTAATGTCAGAAGACATGCTTAGCTAGCAAACTCGTGTACTGAAATGCATTGTCTCCTCACAAGGCAAACACAGCACAAACAGCACCCACAGGCACAGAATTTGTATTCTTCTTCAGCAGCATTACTTAATCAGAATACATAAAACCCACCGTTAACACAGAAGTGGATCATGCAGTCTTTTGCAGCTTTTGATTCTGTTTTAAAAAACTGTAAAACTGTTTTCAGTTTAAATTGTGTTTTCAGGATAACCTGCCCTCTAGGACTTCGACTAGCACTGAGACATGCCATCAAGCACCAAATGTTAAAATATCTCAAGATACTATAAAACTGAACTACTTTGAACCACTGATGTAGAAACTTTAACATATTATCACAGTAAATCTCTATGACCTCAGAAACTGTCTCTGTTTTCAGTACTTTTCTGTGTCTCCCCATCGTCATCACCATGTGCCATGGATACGTATATAAATATGCTTTTTAAATTTAAATTAATATGAAGCTAGACAATTTAATCTAGTAAATGAAACAAAGCTATTACACAAATTATACAGTCTCTCTCTTTTTAATTCTTAAATTTTCCAATTAAAGAATTACCCTCATGGAACGTGAAAAAATCCTCTCTTACACTCCATTTATTATTAGCTTATTATTTTTCATTAATTAAATATATTACTAAAAAGTATTTGCTACTGTTAGAAACTAGAGCATGCAATGAAAAAAACGCAACACACAAAAAGAAAAAAACATAGGTATTAAAATATACGACATATTCTTATTTTACTGTATAATGAAAGGATGTTACAGTTCTCTTGTACATTCTAATATGTTGTTTATATTTCTAAAGGAAGTAATTTATATTTTTATATCAGGATAAAAGTCAGAGTTGTGACAAAATAACTCTACAAGAGCCTCTTAATTGTACAAAACAATCAATATGAAACCACGATTCCATAGTATTTTGCTAAAGGTTTTAAAACATCAAAAACTCAAAATGCTTTTTATGCCTTTGGAAGCATACCACAGCATACCTTATGTTCTTCTACTTGACGCTTTAAGTCCTCCAGGTCTGGACCTAAAGGCTCCAAATCGATTTTCTTTGTCTTTTGTTCTGTTTTTGTCAGCCAGTCAGCTAACTGGACTAGCTGCTGGTTCTGCAGATCCATTAGGATTTTATGTAAACTGTAAAACAAAGAAATAATGATGTCAATTTATACATGAAAGAAAACAACAGGCAGAAATATCTGCCCTGTGTACTCTTAACTGATTTTCATGAGGCTACAATCTCAAGTCAGAATAAAAAAAAAATCCTTTCAAACAGATAACTGAAAATTTGTTGAATCAGTTTTGAACTAGGCAAATTGTTAAAGCTTTTTTTTTTAAGAACCTGAGTACTTCATACAATACACTGTCTGTTAAAGTATTAGCCCCAGTCACATTTCTTTTAGAGACCTTTGGAAGTACAAAATTTCTACTGCGTGATTTCTTAAAGCTTATGTTGTTTACTACAAGTACTTTGAAAATTGCTCAGATATCTCCACTCACCAGGCTCTCTCAAATTTATGATATTAAACAGAAGATAATAAATTATTAAATTTTCAGTTCTTAAATGCAGAATAATCTAGAGAATTAAACACACAATACCTTAATTTTGCCTAAATTAAGTATTTGATAGCTTAAAAATTATCTGTCCAGAAATTCATTTCAAACCCTTCACTTATACTTGCAATGTTTAGAAAGTTTGCAGATGATACCAAGCTGGGAGGAAGGGCTGATCTGTTAGAGGGTAGGATGGCCCTACAGAGGGATCTGGACAGATTGGAGAGATGGGCTGATTCTAATGGGATGATGATAAGTCCAAATGTCGGGTACTTCATTTTGGACACAACAATCCCATGCAGAGCTACAGACTGGGGACAGAGTGGCTGGAGAGTAGTCAGGCAGAAAATGACCTGGGAGTGCTGGTTGACAGGAAGCTCAACATGAGCCAGCAGTGTGCCCAGGTGGCCAAGAAGGCCAATGGCATCCTGGCCTGCATCAGGAATAGTGTAGTAAGCAGGACCAGAGAAGTTATCGTCCCCCTGTACTCGGCACTGGTCAGGCCTCATCTTGAATATTGTGTACAGTTCTGGGCCCCCCAGTTTGGGAAAGATGTTAGGATACTGGAATGTGTTCAGAGGAGGACAACGAAGATGGTGAAGGGGCTGGAGCACAAGCCCTATGAGGAGCGACTGAGGGAGTTGGGGCTGTTTAGTCTAAAGAAGAGGAGGCTCAGGGGAGACCTCATTGCTCTCTGCAACCACCTAAAAGGAGGTTGTAGTCAGGCACGTGTTGGTCTCTTCTCTCGGGTGACCAGTGACAGAACTAGAGGGCATGGACACAAGCTTCGTCAGGGAAAGTTTAGACTTGATGTTAAGGAAAAAGTTCTTCACTGAAAGGGTGATTGGCCATTGGAATGGGCTGCCCAGGGAGGTGGTGGAGTCACCGACCCTGGAGGTGTTTAAGGGGAGACTGGATGAGGCACTGAGTGTCATGGTTTAGATGATGGTTGGTGTTGGTGTTAGTGTTGGTGTTGAAATGAGTACAGGAATCTGATACCCTGCTTTATTATAGCCTATGAATCACAAGGTATTAGCTATCTCAGATCTAACCCACTCCACTTTCAGGAGTGTATTTTATCATCTTACATATGTTTTAATTGGACTTATTACAATTATTAAAAAAACGCCTTATCGTAGAGATAATTTTTTAGTGATAAATTAAATAAATGGTATAGAAAACCTGATGAAAAGAATTTGAGTCAATCAAGACATGACAAAATACATATTTATTTTATAGAATATTGAAACTAATTTGAAGCAGGAATTATAAGCTTGAAAAGGAAATAAAAAAAAATTTAATCACATTTTATTCTTAAGGAAAAGAATGTTTCTTCCTATTCTCCAGGTACATTCTGATTTTCAAATTACTTCTATAAACATCTGACAGAGGTTTCAGTACATATTTATATACCTAAGGAGATTATAATAATCTTTGTTTATGGTATAAATTTTCAAATACGAAATACTTTTTCATTCAATTCAAAGTGTTTTAATAGTTGTGGAGTTGTCCATAAAATGGTAAATTGCATTAACTTTTCCTCTCTATTGTTTCATTTATCACTCTGAAAAGCTTTACTATGGAGAAGACTATTCCGGGAAGGGTATGAGAAAGAAACAAAAAAAACAGGCTGTTTTCCTTCAGCATGCTAACATATTATTTGCTAGAACAGTCAAATACTTTCAGTATAGAGCGACTACATGGGAAATCCAATTTGGGCTGCTTTTACATAATGGCATTGCTGTGCTCCAAGATTCCTCTGATGTTCTGACCTCTTAAATCACTTTTCATAAGATCCTTTGACTTTTATAATATCCTTTATCAGTATGTGTTTCTCTTTGCTTTGTTAATTGCTTGCTTTTCCTTCCCTTGTGTTGTAAATTGTGTTACCTACTTTTACTCTTCTTATTACCATTACAACACATGATATCCAGCCTTGCTGTTGTCACCTTAACAAAACTCAATCTCTTTGGATCAATATATGACTGTTGCCTTAAAGACTAGATTATAGCAATATGCTAAGAATATTATGCTTTAAATTGAAGCAGAAGATAGATCTTGAAAGTTTAAATTGTGTACAATAGCCCAGAAATATATTAATTGTGATATGAAAACTGTTTGTAACCTTCCAACTGGTGGCTGAAACACAGGGGTTTGAGCCAATAGGTCAAAATTAGCCATATTGAAATACCTAATTCCTGCAAAATTTTCTCTTACCCTCACCACATTTCATTGAATTTATCACAGATTTCTTTTTTGTATAGGAAATTAAATAGTACCAAAACATTCTCTGTAAAGTCCTTATCACTTTGTGTCTTCCATTAATTTCATGTTATCCAAATATGACATGCCTAAGAAGATACCATACCGTTCAATTTCCTGAGCAACGATTTATAGCTTCATCTGGGAGATAAGCTTGAAAATTGGCATTAAAGGACATGTTAGTAGACACAGTTCCACTCATAAATGTGAGGTTGATACTTGCACGTGTTGTTTTAAATGAAAATAGAGATTCATAGAATCTTCTCTCCAAGAAAATAATAAAGCTGGAGGAAGTCAGTTTGAAACATCTGAAACTCATCAACAGTTTTACAGATTGTCAAAGAAAGATAGAATAAAGAAAACAATCTCAATATTCAATAGGCAAGTTGAAAAGAAAAACAATCTTTGGAATTACTAAGAACACATTGCAGAAGAAATAAGTTATTGTTAAAAATCACAGTTTGCCCTTTAATATTGTAGGCAATTCTGGCCCATTGAACTCCAAAACAATAAGGCAGAACTGGAAAAAACCCAAAGAAGAGCAAGATGAACAATCAACAAGATTATATATAGAGAGAGAGCCAGGAAAGATAAACACTGTTGACCGTCACTTGTAACCTAGTGATTATAGGGAATTACTTAAGCTACCAGTGACAAAAGAAAAAAGGTCATTCCTCAAAAAAAAGTCGCACTTATACCAGGTTAAAGGTCAGTGGAATTCAGTGTCAAAGGATACTGTACTGGTCTGAGCCAAAGTTAAATCGGTTTTCTAACTTTTCAGCTCAGCCTTGTCTAAGTTCCTTCATTTTCTGAAGGTTAGCTGCATATTTGCAGACTGTGTCTGTCTCTAGAAGTGATAACATGGGGTGCTAGTATGCAGAAAAGCCACTGCTTATATCTATCCCTACGGAGACAGAAATGATCTGCAAGTTGGTGGGATGTTTAAGTCAAAGGAGGGAAAAAGGGTGATGCTTGCAGGGAGAAGTGGACAGGACAGGTGACCCAAAACTGACTAACAGGGTATTCCATTCCATTCCATTTCATATATGTTCTACCTGGTATAAAACTGAGGGATCACAAGGGTTAAGCCCTCTTCTCTGATGGTCAGCATCTAATGCAGACCTCGTCTGTCCTTTTACCCCTAAACCATGATAGATGTCACTGGCGCTAACAGGTCGAAGGGCATTTGGAATAAATAGATGGAAGGAAAAAAAAAAAAAATCAATAGCAGGTTAGAAATAGGCAAAACTGCTTCAATCTCAGGAAGTCACCTCAGCTGAAAAGAAACTGAGGTTGGGAGAATTCTATGGGGAACTTCATAAGACCTGCAGTATCAGGTCAGAGCAAAGATCCATAAAGCCCAATATCTGGTCTCCAGAGGAACAGGCCCATGCAGCTCAGTATTCGATCTCCACGAATGGCAAAAGGCAATAAGGAGTTTCTGCTTCAGGAGATCATGTATCTCCCATAAAGCTTATGTTTTCTTGTTCTGTTACAGTCAGGATGCTGGGTTAGACCATTGGTCTTGCTACTAGAGATATTCAGTGTTTATGAAAATCACATTTGCAAAAGGAGTCACTCTCCAGCAGTGCTTAAAGAGCAGACAAAAAAGTTTCTCACTTTAGTTCATTGGGATTTTCTGAAAGGAAAATTAAAGACCTTGGCAGAAAGATTTTAATGATGTCTACCTAGTCAAAGTCCCTGAAAAGCCACCAGGGATCTCAGATTCAGGTCACGTGCCACTGCACTTGTTTAGCTTTACTGTACAGAACAACTACATTCTTCGCTAATTAATAATGCTTGGCTATAAACAAGCTTCTAGTGACATTCAATTAATTTTAAAATTTCCACTGTGTTTTACTTAACATGATACTAATATTTGACTTAGCATTACTTGGCAATTATTGCCAGTGATGTCCTGTACGGAAAGGTCAGTAGGCATACAAAATTCCTCATGACAAAGAAAGATTCAGTCCCATGAGTTTGAAACAGAGGTGTTGTTGTCAGGCACTTATTAAAAGTATCTACATCAAATGAAAAAAAAGAAGATAGGCTGAGAAAAAGAAATGTGAAAGACCAGGTAAGTAATAGAAATTTTTTTGAGATAAGGAAGGCAACTCATACAAAACCCTTCAGTTACGTTTCTGGTTTAAGCACTGTGTAACCTGCAAAACAAACTACTGCACTGTGGTATAATCACAAACTCTTCCCTTTATGTTTTTTTTTTATATTAGATGGCACTACGTAAATCAAAACTGACAAAATAAGACATAGAAATCTTAAAGATACTTCAAAGAACAATGTAACTAATTAATAGACTATTTTTCTAATTTTAATGGTATTTCTGCTTTAAACTACAGGACTTGCCCATTTTTGAATACTGTAATTTGTCCTCAGATGGAACTATGACAATATTCCCCTTTTCCATTTTTTTCCTCAGTAGAGATTCTCTCCTTTTTTGGCTAAATATTGTGTGATACTTGTTGAAAATCAAAAAAAAATTAGGTAGGTTTTATAAACTTTAGTTAAAATGTTATTAGCCTTCAAGATGTTGATAGCTGCTGAGATTTTTGCAGCTTCCAGTCTCAAAACATCACATCATTCAAATTTAAAAGTCAATACACATCAAATTTCAGGATCTGATATGGTGAAAGAAAATCCCAATTGTTAGTCAAATTCGTAATTGTTTCAGTCAAACTCCATATATAATATTTTACCTGATATATTACTTACTTGCTTTGTTTTTCCATACTTGCTACCCTGAGACTTTCCCATCGAGAATTAAGTAGATTCATTTGTTCCTGGATTTCATTCTCTTCATCATCTGAAAGTTTTCCACTTGCTAGAAGCTGACTTCCAACTTCCAAAACATTGCCAACACGTCCTTGGTGAGCTGTTAATTCCATCATGAAACCCTGACAATAAAAAAAAAAACCTCGTTTTAAGTAAGATTCTTTGGAGGGAAAGAGTGGGCTTTTGAGAAATATCTTCAATTCCACCAACACCCAAGCCTGATTTTCAACTTTGCTTTTTTTTTTTTTTTTAACCCTCCCAAAACCAGAAATAAACATTTTCACTTCTTGTACAGGGCACAGTCTCCAGTACTAACTTTAAATTCTCCAAATCAAAATTAAAAACAAGAAAGAGGAATAAAATAAACTATAACTATCTTTTAAAAAAATTTCTAACCTTATTATGGAATACAAGCGGATAAATGCCTACTAAAAGATTATTGTAAACATATACCTCATGGGTGTGAAATTGTTCTTTAACAACTTCTACATCATTGGATATATCTCCTTGTGCTTGTAATGAATCTTCAGCAGAGAGAAGCCACGTAAGTACTTCTTCTAAAGCAGTTTGGTAGTTTTCAAGATCCATTTCAGACCACATCCTCACGGTGCTAAATGTCTTTTCTTCAACAGTTTCTAAAAACTGATCAAACCAAATATTTTTATAGTAATGCAAATAGTATCTTATGAGACAGTTCTACAAAGGAATAAATAGAATGACTTTTTCTTTTATAAAACAAAAAAATGTCATATGCCTAATGCGTGGAGGTACTTCTTAGTATAAAACCAGCTAATTGAGCAAGATCAGAAAATTCTAGAATTCAAAATTCCAAGCAATTATTCTGAATAGTGGCAATATTTACATTATACCTGTATATTGTTATTGTAACTTTTCCAAGAAACAGTCTGATTTTTAATTTCTAGTCTACTCTTTCTTATTTAAATATTTTATCCCGGAAATGAGAGAAATTCATTTTCAACAGCTGCCTGAAAACTGCATCATCAAAAAGTAGTAAGTCACATGATGACATTGCAGAGAAACTATGACAAACAGAATACAAAAAAGAAAACAACTCATATCACATGCAGTTCTAAGCTTGAGCAATAAATAGACACCCATTTTGTTAAAACTATTATAGGAAGTCAAAAAAGCTCAGAAATCTCATACCAAAACATCACTTTTTAAAATCAAAAAAGTGCATTAGTGCTCATTTCTCTTTCCCATAAAGGGCACTTTTAAATTTATACTTTAGAAACTACATGACTCTTAGAAGAACAGAATTCACACTTATGTTCTACTGCCTAAAGTCAAGAGAAATCAATAACAACTATTTATGGATTAGTATAATAGTAGAAGACCAGGATAAAACAGAAGCAAGAAATATGGGTTTGCTATAGAAGATGTTATTCCATAAATCTTTAAAAAAGTTCTGAAGTTTAGATACTAGCAAGTTAGTACAAACTGTTTAGATTAAAATACGCCCATGCTTTAAAAAAAAAAATATACCAAGACACTGTGTATTTTTACAGTTAGCACAAATCATCTCTACATATCCTTGTGCCAGTGTAACACTCAAAGCAGTGTCTAAAGCCTTTCATTGCAGTGTTGGACAGAAAGTGAAAGTTTATCATTAGAAAGCAGGAAGTGTAATGAATGTAACATCAATCACTTAAAATCTTCAGTCTTCATCTTCACAATAAATGAATTCTGTATTGTATAGGTCTAATAATGGGATTCCCTCTGTCATACGTGTGTTAGGCCAACAAAAAGAGCAGTCATAACTTCAGCACCACATATGTGCGAAAAACAATATTCAGCAAATAAATCTACATCAGAAAAGCAGGCTTGGAAACGTGATGAACTCAATAGTTTGGGTTGTTTTGGTTTAAAGAAAATACTATCTCACCAAAATATAAACAACAAAGTATAGAAAATATTCAACATATACTCCTGCTGCACAAGTTATTAATTGTGTGGAACTCCAGATTTTAAGTAGTATAGAATTCAGTAAGAAATTATACCAAACTAGATAACATTTCTGCAGCAAAACAGTTTTTTGTAGTATACAGTCTACTGTGGAAATGGTTAACTTAGTCGTTGCTTTGGCACACATAATGATTTTTTTTCCCTTTTTATAACAATATTGCACAGAATATACCCACATCTGATACAATGGGGGGGGGTGGTGGAAAGATGCTATAGTAGCTGAGTGAAACTTGGGATATCATGTTTGCAGATACCTGTGATGCTGAGCTATTTGTTTGACAAGTTTATCCTTTATCTAGATCTGATATAGAATATTGCTTCTTGTATGAGACGTGTTTAACAAAGCACCTCCTAACAACTCTTTTCTGTAGAAACACTGTTGTTCTAGAGGAACAAAAGAGTGGTTCTAGAGGAAACACTGCTCAATATAATTTTCCCTCGCCATATTGACCAGCATTTTCACTGCTTTCTCATGCTATCACAAATACGATGAGTAACTGCATTGGAAAAATCCTGGACTCATGATCTTCAATGGCAAAATAGTGCAGACTTACTTCTGCATCACTGTTATAACTCTTGAAGAAATGTAAAGACAAACACTCTAACATAAATGGAAGCCAACAGAGTTACTTCACAGGTATTCCAAAGTATGCTCTCGTGTAAAGACAAATAAACACTCTAATGTAAATGGAAATCAATGTAATTACTTGATAGGTAGTCCAAAGTATGTTCTCATAAAGAAAAATGGCCATTTTCTGACAGTAGGAAATCAGAAAAAGGCTAGGGGAAGTATAATGAATAGAACTTCACCGATGCCAGTATTCCTTATATTTGGTAGAGGAACAAAAAAATGTTCCATCTTTCCTGAAATATTACAGCACCATTGTCAGCAAGGAGCTGGCATTGATCACAAGGTGACAAAACAGAGGAATGGATAATTGCTGTGACTGAAGTACAAAGAGAATTTTTTAGGGGGGAAAAAAAGAAAGAAAATATTCATTCCTGGATAGCACAATGCACAACTCAATATTTCTCAACTTCTGAGACCTAATAAAGCCACTAGAACATCATGTCTTCTTCCCCATGCATTCTGTGGAAAATTAAAAAAATATAAATAAGAGAATAATCATCAGAAGCTGAAACAGAAGTAGCATCTTGTTATCCTAGAGCACGTTGAGTATGTAGACTATTTGTGATTGGATTTGACAGTGACATATGCAGGGACTCTCTGGAATTGTCAAATGAATTGAAACAAATCATCCTGATTTCATTGATAAAATCAAGCCATGCTTTCAAAACTGTGATAAATCTCCTTCTACACCTTTAAGCACATTCTCTGTTAACAAGCCAGAGCAGAGCAATGGCTGCCTATATAAGCAGTGAATATCCACATTATAAATGTCTACATGCATAAAAAATGGGCGTCAGAATCAACAATAAGTTATGACTGGACAAAATACACGTATTTTAAAATCTGATGTTATAATGAAGCTTCGTTACTGCTGCCACTGCTTTTAGCTTTCTAAAATAGGTACATCCTTGCTTATCTTGCTTATGGAATTAAAGCCAGCTACTCAAATCACCAGAAATTCAGGCTGTTGGCTCGGCAGTAAATGGAACCTCAAACAGTAAGCTGAATATTCACACCTGGAAGGAGACAACTACTAATCTAATGCCTATTCCACACACCTTGTATTAAAAACAAAACAAAAGAAAAAGGAAGTATCTCAAAGTAATATTCATCTACGCAAAGATTATTCATGCCACCACACAAACCACATTTAAGTATGTAGATGCTAAAGCACCAAGAATAATCCACTGAACACTGAATTAATCCACATAACACAAACAACAATGAAAATCCTGAATTCTATAAATCATGATAGTAGGCAAATCCAAACAATTAAAAAACAATGCCAGCATTTCCTGTGACTGTCATTTCTGAATCTATACAAAAACTTTTTAAAATTCCTAAAATAATAAAAAAAAATAGAAAGTTAACATATTACATAGACTACATTGAGAACAAAGACACAGAGATATTAATATAGACAACTAGTACAACTTGTGTTGGCTGTTTCTAACCATAATTTCTGAGAAAATGAAAAACAATTAGGACACACTGAAGTTAAACCATTACAGCCATATATTGCTAGGAAGGCTATACTTAAGAAAATAGCTGCTTAAATAAGCACATAGTTTCATTTTTTAATGAAAAACTGTTCTTAAAGAAGTATGTAATGATTATGCAAAAAAAGTTGATTGGGTGCAGTCAAAGCAAAACTTTTATAGGGAAAAATCTACTGCTTGATGAAAACTGCATTGCATCTACTGACAAATTAGTCTGCTCACAGACTACTTTTAAAAATACCCAGCCATTTTTGCATGGAATATAGTCCTGGTTGTTATTATGGACTGACATAGAAGGAAAACAATTCTCTGGACCCATATGTTGTCCTCTCAAATATGCCTACAAGAAGGTTTCTACTACTTCATAAAGACTGCTTCTGTCTTTTAGAAATTAGTTGGGCAGTTTTAGAAAGTAGTTTTGCAGTAAAGATTTAAGGTTCACATCACTTCTATCTATGTCATACACTTTCTTCCTTCAGAAACTGCCTGTCTGGCTGTAAAAGATGCAGAAACTGGCTCTAGACATTTAGAACTTTAGAACTTGGAGACATAAAATTTTAAAAATCACTTTTTTTAGTAATGGTAAATTTAAGTCCAAAGTAGTTTTGTTATTTTGAAACTTTTCTATGTAGGATTACAGTCTCAGAAAGTAGCACACATTATTCACCCTCTATACATAACTCCTACCAGGTTACACTGATATCGCTGCTTATCCTTTCAGTTCTTCCAAGTTTCTCATTACAAAATCATATTTTATGTATCTTTAAAATCGCCATATTAAAACTGTTAACATGTGAAATACTAAAATGTTCTTTGCAATAATCACAACTGTTTCAACAGATAATATCAAACAGAACAGTTCAGCCACTTCTGGTAATAAAAACTAAGAAGGGCTGATTTATTATGTTAACCATTTCCTTGTTGTAAATAAGGCTGGCAGTTTCATTTTATTAAGGATTTGAAAACTGCCTCTGTGAATGAAAACTTTTGGGTCAGGAAGATGCCTTTTCATTTTTTTTCCGATGTATATGAAAATCTATTCTTTGGCCTTATATACGTCAAAACCTGAAAGTTTTGCTTGCTCCTTTGAGACAACCTAGATTTCTAGTAACCGATTTTCTCAGTTTCTCACTTTTACTGTAGATGTGTCCACCTGGATAAAATGGCCTGTACTTGCAACTGCAGTTTTGAGATGCATTTGATTATTGGTTCATTCAAAGTCAATCAAGTTCAGGCAATAAGCATGTTAAAAAGAAAATAACCACAACCAGGCAGCACGAATGAAAGTAAATTACAAACGAAAGAAAATTCTGAAACTATTGACAGGAAAGAGCAAAAGAAAAAATAATCTCTTCAAATACTCTATTTAGTTACTGTTATTAAAGGAAAATGTTCCTCCTCAAGACTTGGACTGCAGAATTGGCTGAAATCAACTGAAAGGAAGTGAAAAAAAAATGAAACAAACTAGGTTGGGAAAAAATGAAGACTGGGAACTGTAAAATAGTATTAAAAATTGAGAGGCAGGAACCAAGCCTGCCAGCTACCTGGAATAACTGAATCTTATAACAACTTAAAAACTCTTTCATTCTGTATACATTATCAAGTAAGTCAGTGGTTCACAAAAATGTTTTCTACTTAACTTACTTTCTTCAACACACTTGTACTCGGAAAATATATCACAGCAATTTTGGTAGGTAGCTGCTAGACCCTTTTTCCACAAAGAAAATGAAAACATCCTGGGTTTACTAACTTTCCAGTGATTTTTTTCCGCCCAAGTTTATTTATGGATTTTAATTTTATTTTTTTTTGTTCTATATGCATTACTATTTGGTGCATTACTGACGACAAGACATACAGTACTTGCCTTTTTAAGAAAAGCACCTCCCATTCAAGAAATTAAGAATCATGGCTCCAAACAATAATGAAACAATGAGGATGTGTTAAATCAACCGACTGCATCTGAACAGAATTATTTTCACCATACACCTAACAACAAAATTGTGATTTTTTTTTCCTGTTGAAATGCATAGTTTATCCACTTTTCTTCAACCCTTCCCTTTTCTGTTCCAAGAAAAATGCACATTCTGAGGGGACATATACTTCAAGAGCTATCATGACATGTAGTAGACCGTGAGGTCACTTGTCTCTACATAAGACACAAATATGAGTAGTCTTCACATAAAGGAAGATGAAACTTTCACCCTAGGATAAGTTTTCAGTATTAACTACTGACTCTTCACAGAACTCTCTGTTAGGGTCCTGAAAGCATGTCACAGGTCAAGAACCCTAGGATCTGTTTCCAGTAGTTCTGGAAACACAAGGTAACTCCAGAACAGCAGTTGCAGTTCCTTTCATGAATGTCTATCATGTTTTATACAGTCACATACATAAAAAAAGGAAAAGGTAATTGTATCCATTGGTGATGATCGGTTCACCTTAAAATTTGAATCAGGAACACAAATTGAAAAATATTCAAGATGGAATAAATAATAAAGTCATGCTTATTTAATTTTGATTTTTAAAGTGTAAACTCTAATTGTAATAAGGACTTAACTGACAGTCACTTTAAGCCACAGTATTCTGACAAAGACTTTTTAAATGTGTTAAGTTCTTAATTAAATTTTATTCTAAAAATTTCCATAAGCACCAAACCATTAAATATATAAACGGAAAAACAGCGTGGAGAAAGGTGAATCATGTCTTAGTTAAAAAAAATCAAAATGGATAATCCAAAAAAATATTGAATTATTTCCTTAGCATGTCATATAGGGTATTGAAAAGCAAGCATATAGATTATTACCTTTATCTCTGGAAAATGACAAATGGAGAAACAGAGATATCAAAATCTATTTTACTAAAACACAATTGGAGAATTCAAGAGTAAAAAGTTAAACAAAGAAAAAAACCCCAAACCAGGCTTTTTAATTTTGATATATACTTCATTATGAATTCTACAGCCTTACAGTTCAAAAAACTATGTAAATGCATAGTTATCTCTATGATTCCAGAAGGAAAAGTAGTCTTCTTTTTTCAGCATCCTTTTAAATTGTTGCTCTCTCTTACTTTCCTTTGTTTTATATTCTCTCTCTCCTCTGCTATTGCTGTCAGGAAAATCAGTGTTATCCTATAGGATCTTTTACTTTGATTATATCAGTCACCCATCTGATTATCATATTCTCTCTCCTTACTGAATTTATGAGAAACTGTTTCTCCTGCCCACACCTAACAGAAGAGTAATTTTGACAGTTCCCATCAGTTGCACAGACATATACTTGTTCCCTCCTTCCTTATTACCTTCACTAAGCTTCAAATTTTCTTCAGTAGTTCAAGTATTCAAATCTTTTATTCACTCAGTAAGACCTTTGTTACTCATGCTTCCAAGATAATGTCTCTTTTCATACTGTCACTTTACCTGAGGGCTGATCTCTGCCAGAGCAACACGCCTTTTCTTCTACTTTTCCAAGGAGAAATGTGCTTTTCTTTGATGTCTGAAAATTATTTCTTAGGCCTGTTCCCATACTGTTTCAACACCTCCTTTAAATTCATTTGCAATCACTGTTTCAAGAATCTTTATCCTCTCACCCGAAATAATGCTCAAACCAGTTTAATAGCTATCACACTGATCCCTATGCTCAACAGTATAAAGGAAAATATTTTGCAAGCTCTCTCCATAAGCAGCTCCTACTTTTAGGGAAGAATGTCTCACTACACAAAGGACTAAGAATGTACCTGTGCAGTCAGGAGCAGGCAGCTATAAGTTTGCTCTGCTCACAATAGGAAAGCTTTCTCCTAAGCTCAGTGACAACTTTTGTAAAAAAACAGCAGAAATCCAAAAGGAGGACCACTCAATGAATTTGATCTCACCTAACTGTTTGAGTAAAGGGTTACCAGTTAACAATTGCAATGATGCACAAGAAGGACATTCTATCATAATGTATCCCTGTGAGACACTGAATTTACAATAGACCACGCAATCTAAAATCTACTGTTTCTCTAATAATTAACTTTAATAATACTCCTTTAACAGGGGTCAGACCTGTTTTGCATGTGCGATTTCCACGGATTTATTTTTTGAAGTAATTTTTCATAAAAGGAATTCCATCCCTTGGAAATACTACATGAAATGAAAAATTTAGTTTGAGAGATATTCGCCATCAGCTAACTCCGTCACTGCCTCTGAAGTGCCATTTTTGAGCCACCTACTTGTTCTAGGTTTATCTTTTCATCATCACCAACTTTTCAGGTTAGACCCATTTTTCTTGGCAGCTGATTCTAGTCTCTGCTGCCTAGGTCTCATGTCTCTGTGTCTATAGTGCTAGTTGTTAAAAATTAAATATACCTTGAAAGGATGGAAATTTAATTCAACATGAAGCAATCACACATGATGTACAGTGTTTCCTCAAAACCATTACCTTTTGGCAAAATTACAATAAGTTCTATCACTATAAACACAATGTGAACTTGAATCAGAGGAGCTGCACAGTCACATGAACTGGTAGCTTTACAAGGTTATGTTCAACACAGAGCTGTCCCCAGCAAAATTCTAAGAGTACATGTTTTTTTTCTGATGCATCTTGTTATATGGCTACATGTTTGTTTGCTTAATAAGACAAATAAAATCATCATAAGCAACAGACTTAGAGAAAAAATGAGGAAAATAAATTGATAAGGTATATAAAATCCCCAATAATGACTAACCGGAAAGTATAAATGTTATAGCTGCTATAAAAATTTTGCATTCATTTTTTAGAAGTTTAATCAAGGCACAAGACAATGATAGTTTTTAAGAATTGGATGGAAAAGGCAAAAATATAACAGAAATGTTGAATTATTATTTTTTTAAAATTCACTGCTATATATTGTGAAGGACACTACTTCGCAAGAGCTTACAGCCAGGAAGAGGCAAATATTCTGGGCTCCTCAGATACTCTACTGCTGGGTACTCTACTAACTAAATATGCCAGGGAAATACAATACAAAATATGGAGACATATTATTACGGCAGATTTTTATGTCAGTCATTGTTTTAATATATATTGTTAATTTTACCATTACAGAAAAATTAATACTGGTAAATGAAAATGAAAACTGCATGCTGAGCTTAAAAAGCAAAGGAAAAAATGAAAGAAGTAGCCAAAGATCATTTAAATAGCAATAAATAATTTAAAGTTCATTAAATTTTCCAGGTTGCATATGCCTTCAATACTTTATTTACAAGCACACTTCCATTTCCAGTTGGGGTTTAAACAGAAGAGTAATCTGCAGTCTGTGAGCCAGGTATGCAACGGATCCAGTTATTGCTGATTATGGGGCAGTAAAAGTAAGTCTGTTGTGCCTTAGGGTTTGTTCTGCAAATCTTGCAACTACTATGAACTTCCACGGAACTCGTAGGTACTAATTTATAAAACATGCAAATAGTTCCTAAAAAGGTGAAGATGGTTTGGGCAATACTAAATAGCAAATCTGATCAACTGGACTTCTGCTGCTGAAGTTGCTCAGAGAATAGATCACCTCTCAATATATATCTCACAAAAGATATATATGTTCTGTAAGACAGGTGCTGATGAAAAATTACTGAAAGTCAAAATATTAATATTAATACAGCTGACATGCCAAAATTAAAATCCATTAAATCCAACAAATAGTGACAATACTGTTTTTCCATCCTCAGAAGATGAATGAAATGGAAGTGACTTCTGTGCTGAAATTCAGCAATAAAATTAAAACAAATTAATTGGTTTAGGACACATGTATACAATGAACCTATATACCTTTGAAAATTCATGTATCTTTATTCCAAAAGAGTACTTTCCATTAAAGTATGTTCTCTCAGATCATAATCCAAATTAGCAAGCTTACTATCAAAGAGGTACACAGGGAGCAAGAAGTCCTACAGTGTAAGGACTAGAAGATAAAATAGCCCGAAACTACAAAATGTTAATACACTCTCTTTGCAGTATACTGCAACCATATAACTCTTAACTTAATTGACTTGTATTCTGCTTTGCATTTAGCTAAATTTTCTATAATAACCAGGAAAGGCAGCAACTTAGGAAGCATATATGAGAAATTTAGCCCAAACCATAATCTCACAGCCCTAATATATACTATTTTCTAATATAAGAAAGTGAAGATATCTTCTCAGCTTATTTTAATCACTGAAGCCAGCTACCCATGCTGCTATTAATTTGGACTACTAAACCATGATAGTTCTTGACAAGATCTTCATTAAAGACCATCTACTCTTCACAATATGAATATTTAACTCCAAAACTCTTTTGATATGTCCACATAGAACAATAACAAAATGCCTTCAAAAGTTTCAATAGCAAGAACAATTAGCTATAAAGAGATACATCACATCTACAGTATGATTCTTTTACTTTTGAGAAATAAAGAGCCAATTAGTGGACATGCTAATTAGTTTCTGTGAAGTTGAGGTTGAGGCTTCTGGAGATTTCAGTGTTCAATATTATGTGCTACCATAATTGGAAGGCATTATTAAAAAAGGTGGCTTTGCAAAGTCATCTAAACCCTTAAAAGTCAAATTTGCTTCAATAGGCTGAATATTCAACTCATGGCTTTTGTATGGTTTATCTTTAGCACAGTTAAACATTTCCTAAGTATATTTTAGCATCTATTAAAGAGGCTCTCTTTCAACAGAAGCCACTTCAAAGAATATATTTTCAATTTAAAATTAAAAGATAAAAAAAGCTGTTGCAGAGGTTCAAGTGTTTTAATATTTTTTTTAAATTCTGTAGCATGACTACCTTGCTTGCAGCTACATACTCTGAATAATAAAAAGCTGGAAATGAGATCAAACTATAAGCAACCATCTCACAATAGGTCTTTTTTTCCTCTTCTGAATGGACCTCACATTTTTAACTTGCCTAATAATACAGACAATATTACAAATATTTTCAATAGATAATAGAAATAGGAAGCAACAAGTATTTCTGGACATACTGAAAACTATATGAAAAACTTTGTTAAGTGTTTACAAACACAAGCAACAGGATGGAAAAACAGGATAAAAATCCACTGAGGAGTGTTAAATATAAAGATGCCACCTCCAGCTCAGGGAATTTATGTGCCATAAATCAGTGGAGGGTAAGTGAGAATACACAGTTGTTCCAATACTTTTAATCAGTCCTACCTCTTTTCCTCTTCCTACATACCCACGATTCATCACAACTGGGAACAGGACGCAAAGCTAGAAGACCCTTTGCTCTGATTGATTTTAACTATCCTGTTGTCACATAGACCTACTACAGAGGCTCTGAAATTTATCTGGAGGCACAAAAGCAGAAATTAGTGGTTTTTTCATGCTTCATACCTTGACATTAATTTGGCTATTTGTAAGACATACTGAAAAAAACACGATATGAGAAATAGAACTACTGACATCAAGTTTACTATTAGTTATTCTTGCTTAAACTAATTATTGACTGCTTTTCCCTCCTGTAATTCTTAACTATACTGTCTATTTGGCCTTTTTCCACTTGCAATAAAGAAAGAAGTTAATTAGGAAATTAAAAAACAAATATAAGAAATTTCTTAAAAAAACCCCTGCATCTTTTTATAACTGAAACGGAATTTGTCACTGTCACTCCAGTTAGGACCTCTGGAGTAAAACATCAAATTGTGAATTCACATGTAAAACTGAACAATTTAGGGTAATAGAAGTACCTTAAGAAGCATTCAAATAATTAGTTATATATGTCTCTTTTTTTTCCAGTTATATATGTCTTTTTCCAGTTATATATATTTCCACACGCTATTTTGAAATTTTCCGCACCAAAAAGGCTTCTAAACTAGATGAGAAATATTAACCCGTGATTGCTATTTCAGTGACAATGTTTCTAGGTTTTTTATATATGTATATGCCATATATATATATAATTAATTAATAGAATCACATTATTCTCCTTCAGCTATGAACTATATCCCATTGTTAATTTGAGATGATGAGACAAAACCATCCCAGGAATAGCTACGTACAAATATATTTTTTCATACATTTATGTTTGCAGTTCATATTAAATTATACCTCAATTAAGTGGTTAGAATGTTTATTATGCAGAAATTTAATTGCAGTGAGGTCATTTGCAGTGATGCAACCTGGATTTACCTTCTGGTTCTGTTAAGAGGGAATGTGCTTAATTAAAATAGCTTTTTAGATATAATTACTAATGAGGTGGGCATGAAAGCATACTTCAAGAAGAGTGAGTGAAAGCGTCCTAAATGCTTATTACAGAGAAAATATACAAATGATGCGTAGCTTATGTAGCTCCTAAATTCTTTTAACAGATGCTAATAATTTAAATAATGTCAGCTTAAAAAATACATTATGAATGTACTGTTTTGTAGCTATATTCTTCTCTACATTTGTTCTTTCTTCCTCAACACTTTGTACTCTTCCACTTTTCCTCTTTCCAGTTGAGTATCAGAAAGTTGTAAAAGAATCCATACATATTTTATCAGATACTTCTGCCTGACATCACTCATAGTGCAGAAAAGAATTACAGGTTCTTCACAGGTGAAATTTTGCCAAGCATTATTTTACTTCCCCAAATCATATTTAATAAAACATCATAACACATGACTATAAACTGTAGGTATTAAATCACATAACCATTGCAGTAGCCATCATACATATTTACAGAATGGGAATAAAACAAGAAACAAGGCTGAGCAGTGAAAAGAGAAGTTAAAATTGGGAAAATGAGGAAGCTGAACATGAATGAGTAGTTCTAACTTAGTTTGAAAGCCATCAGTTCAGCAGAGAATGATTTTGAGACCAAATTTAAAACAGACAGGAGAGCCAGGAAAAGACTACAAGTAGCAAAACATAGCATAGCATAACAGAAAAAACATTTATTTGGAGACACAGAGAAGATACAAGAGCACTGTGATTAAGAAAATGAGCAGGAATAAATGAGGTTAGAGAAAAAACTAAGCTAATTTCTAAGATTACAGATATTGGAAGGAAAACAGGAGTGTTCTGAAAAGGAATGGATAATTGTAAGTAAATTAGAGAATGTTTTTAAAAAGGTAATCATACTGATAAGTGTATAATGACATAAAGAAGATTGAGTATACACAACATACATTGTGCAGTGGAATAATTTCGTATTCCTCACCATATCTGCAAATGTAATCAGGTGGGAAAACTTATGCAACCATGTAGTCATTCGTTATCATATCTCAGTACTTTCTAGAATGGACTTAATGTTGTAGAATCTCAATGTTGTAGAATCTTTTTCTTGAACCTGCTGACAAATTCAAACTCAACAAGTTACTCCAAGGAAACTAATACTGAGTACAGGAATTTTGCATTTCCCCTAATGATTTCTGCAAAGAGCACATATTTCCACTAGCTTAATTTCTGTCCATATAATTAGTTTTAGTCTCCTTTTTATAAAATGCTGGTAGTGACAAAACATATAAAAATGAAAAATTCATATTTTCTCTTTAAAAAAACCCTGTTTCTAATTGCTGATTTATATTGGATTGGATATTCTTAGCTTAAAGCCTTCACCCTAAGACTAAGATAAATAGTTGCAAATTGCATTATCAACTGAAAAGATCTTTTTAATAAATTTATCTTCTGCCTATTGATATGTAGCCTGGTATGTCTCTTAAATAATTTCTGCTTTAAAAGAAAAGGTTTTTTTCTATCAGAAGTTATGTTCTACTTCTGCTTTCAACTTTTTATAGCAGTGAAATAAGAAAATATTTTAAGCTGAATTAGAAGATGTGTGCCTCTTACTTGAGGTAAGTAAAACTAAAAACTTTCTGTTGATATAATATATTATCACCAAAACATCTTTCTAAAATTCATTAGGAAACTGAGTTGCATACAATAACTCCACCTAAAAAATTCCTCAAATATTTCGGTCAGCAGCACTGTTCTGTCCAGCTAATCAAGGCAGGTGGACCACTAGTCCTGTATGAAAGAGCCCAAAGCTCACACGTTACATTAGTCCACTTTGAAAAGTTAACTGCATTAGATGACCAACACCATACCATTGGAGTCAAAGGACAGAACTGAAGAGGATTAATTAAAAGCAACAAAAAAAACCAGCCTGAAAACATTTCAAACTATCACTATTGGGCAACTAAAATTTCCTTTTGCATTTTTAATAACGTTTTACTGCTTCAAAATGTATGTATTATTTCTTTGCTATAGCCAAGCTAAGTTCTAATAAAACAAACGCTTTCTGTAGAAAGACTGTGGATAAATTCCAAACACAATACTGTTCCACAACACTTTTTATTTTGGAAGTTCTCATATTTGCTATGTTTTATTTTGCTTTCAGGATTCGAATTTCTGAACACCTAAAGAAGTGTTTCTTGCCCGCCCCCTCCCCCCCGGTTTTGTTCTTTTAAAAGCTGTTACTTCTTCCTACTTCTTCCCTTAGCTCACTAATCACCTCAAGCTAACACACTTACAATAATGATATTTCTTGGAATACTTTAAATTTCAGAAAACTACAAAGCAAAATCCCTTAATACTACTATATATGCAGAGACAAATGCTTCTGCATTCTGGAATGAATGTGAAAAAAATCTACTAGTATCTTCCTTTGTACATTTGTACCTGAACTAGGTACATGCACACCAAAACCATAAAGTTCGTGTTGCAGTATCTTAGAGGGAGAGTCCTCTACAGGAGTATTACAATACAGTTTCTACTGTATCAAAATCAGAGCAGGGGAGTGGGGAGGTGGGTAGAAAAAAGAAATCAACACTTTAATGATCAGTAGAGATAAGCAATCTGGCCTTTTCAAAGGTCACTACTTCAGGTAAACATGCAGATCTGCTTGCAGTACAAATGTGAACTAAGAATCGATGGCATTTACTAAAGACCCTGAAAACATACAACTCTAATGTCATTGTTATAAACATGGAGGGGAGGGGAATCGTCTCACAGTGCTAATTAATTCCTCAAAATGACAGCTATGCTTGGGCACAAGCATTTCAAGGGCACAATGCATATTTTGTACTCATTATTTGAAGGTATCTCATTTAAAAATCGCTACTCAGTTTTACTTTAGCTAAATAAAATTCAGCCATGTGATGGTGTAACATGGCTCAGAAAATAAATAATATAAAACTAGTGCAATTAACACTCATCAGAAGAAGTTCTAACTAGAAAACACAATTCTTATTGTTTTCATCATTCTCACATACACATCACCACCACTTCAGGTAGCCCTCTGAAAGCTATTATATGTTAAAATAAAGGTCTCGCCTGACGTTCTTCAGAAAATCAGGCAGAAAAAGCTGAGATGAAGCTACAGGGGTCAAGGAGGCTTTTCTCAGTGATGAGGGCCAGCACAGCCCAATTTTTGCATTTCAAAGGTTTAAGTAAGTGCAATGAGAATGTTCAATGTGAACCCATCCTTTAAATCAGATGAACTAAAAAAGGTGAATGCTCAAGTAAATGAAGGAGTTCTACATATGGAGTTGAAATCCATGCTCAGTACATCTTTCAAAATCACTGAACGCATAAGCTAAGTATTAAAGTTTGACAGTCTCCTCCTTATTTGTATTTAAATAGACCCCTAAAGACTGATATAATATAAATCTAAGAGGAAATGGCAGTCTTTGACAAAACTGTATTTAAAAAGCACAGAAAATAAGAAAGTACTAAAGTACTATTGTTATATATTTTTTAAATTTTTCTGTTTTCATATCTGCATAAAGTGAAAGACCTTTCCTAAAGTTTTGAAATAGGGATGCAAAATGACTTCTAGTGTGTAGAACCCTCAATTTCCTTTAGTTTCAGTCCTGAGATTTTGAGAAAATTAAGACCAGTCTATCCATTAGTATGAATTTTCATTAGCATTGTGACCCACTTCTCATCTAACCCTTCCCTTGCATCAAAACCACTGCTGATATAAGCAATTCCGAACTATTGCTTAAACTCTAGAGGCCAGGAGGAGGGTTGAAATTTATTAGTTAACATATTATGGACATAAAAACGATCAAATGTTTTCAGTAAATGACTATGTGTCCCCATTAGCTATAGCGACATCCACTTTTACATATCTCATACATACACATATTAATAACCCTCCCTTCACAAGACTCAGTGGCACAAAATAGTATAAATGACCATTTTAAACTGCTATGTATCCTTTTTATTTTATTGTAGGTCTTAAAAAGTAAGCTACTTAAAAAACATAGAAAATACATTCCTTTTGAAAACGAGATGGGCAAAATTACCTAAAATTGCAAAATTCTTCCAGTGATTTTTTTTTTTTTAGAAGTGAATGCTTTCAGTTGTATTCATCAGGTTTCTAATGTGGCAAAAGCAGATTTTCAATACAAATTAGAACTTGAGTAAAAGACACATTTTTTTAAAAAAAACAACAGTTTTATCACAATTCAACTTGGAAATTAAGTGTGCTTTTCAAAAAAAAATGCAGCTGAAACTTGAAATAACACTGAAGGTAGTTAAAAGCACCTAAAAATAATCTATAAGAAAAAAAAAATCATGGGCAAAGAGATTTATTGAAAGTACATACAGTTCTCTGTTCTGAAATATATTCATTAATAATGCAATCAGGGAGTAACCTGTATAACTTTTCTACATTTCTAACAATCAAAAAGTAACAACTTTAAAAGTAATTCCAATCAAAGTCACCAGTTATAAAATTTTTTTATTCTTTGATATCGCCAAACACATATAAGTAAACTCATGTAATTATTAGATTATCAATTTATTTAGATTTATTTGATTAAATCTGAATATACAGTGGATAGAGATACATTTCTAGGAATCTAGGAGTCTTTACTTTCTGAATAACACATTAAACTTTTTATTAGTCAGCAAGGAAGAGTCTAATAATTCTCACGGGACACACCACATGGCATATCTAGTGTTCCTATGTTTAAACAAGTTTTATAGATACTTATAGTAAGAAATCATGCTTGATAAAGTCTTACATAAAGAATACAAAGTTCTCTCATAGAGTTTTTACGGTCATTAAAAGGGAAAGTTAAAAAGAGATGGAAAAGTCAGAAAGTAATTGCTTTTTAAGTCAAACTCTAAAAGAAGTATAATTACCTGTTAGAGATGAAAACACAGCTTAATTCATGAATGTCAACAAGTAGGTGAACAGGCACCTGTACAGGCAGCAGATAACTGTGTATGGGCATGGGGAGCAGGAGCTGCTGAATGACTGAAATTGTAGATTCCTGCTACTTGCTAGCTGCAGCCAGTAGGGGCTGGTTGAAAATTTTAGTAGCAAATAGTCTAGACAAAAGCAAAATGTTCTGAATCCTCCCATAATAAAGAGGCATGAGACAGAAGCACAAATTAGGAAGGGTGATCACAAGTTGTACATCTACACATAGTCTGTTTAGACTGGGAAAACTTGGGACTTGGGGTTATGGAAAGAAAAGCTGCTGCTGAAAGAAGTATCCTGAAAAGAAGAATTGATGTCAAGGAAAAGAATGAGGTTTAGAAATAAGGTGGAGAAAGTGCTTATTAGAAGACAGATCCTGGAAGTGGGATAAAATTCTGTAGAACAGAGAACCACAGAATTATAGAATATCTCAAGCTAGAAGTGACCCATATGGATCATTGAGTCTATCTCTGCTAAGGAGTGAAGTTGAGAACTCGTTAGTTTAGCTCTAGGGGGAACCAAGTGAATGAATGTGTAACATAACCAAGCAAAGGCTCTAATCTCACTGGGTTCTTAAATACCAGGATCCAGATCCACTACTGGCTATTGCTTACTCTGTCTCATCCATGAGAGTATGAACATTTTTGCCAGCAAACACACTAGAAAAGTCTACAACAAATATTCAACCGAAGAAACCACAAAAATGAGTTAGATCTGCTGCTGGAGTCCATACATGAAGCAGTGACAGGAAACTGAACTGTCCTCTTGACAACTCTTCAAGCTTGGAGAAGAATACAGCAATTTGCCAGTCTGTTTTCAGAAAATATAAATATAAAAACGTGCTTCAAGCTGTCTGCTTTACCATTTTGAAAGGCATTCCTCGAAGACATGGCATTCAGGAAAGTTCCCTAAGAAATTCAAACGACTTTCTCTTGGCTTTATTTTTGCATCTCTGCATCTCCTTGTTCTGACTTCTGGTGATGGATTTTACAATTTTACTATGCTTACTCTGAATCTTAGCTCTACAGAAACAGTTTCTAGCTTTCTAAACGGAGAAAGGTTCTAGATAAAAGAGAAAATCTAGGCTAAAAGCTGGGACTATGGTTTTGCTTGTTGTCCAAATTACATCTATCAAGATCTTGTGACTAAGTATGCAGATCATTTAGCAAATATTTTCTGAAGTTTCCTGACTTTTGCTTTAAATAATCCCATAAATCCAATATCAACACTGAATGCTGAACCTAGAGTACTTTCTGTGCCAAGTGTCTTACCTTAGAAATACATGCAGAAGTTAAAACTAAAACTCTATCTGCTTATAATTTTTTCTATGATAGTTCTCTTCTGATGCCTCTCCTAACAGCACTTTACCACAAGGTAAACAGAATAGGATCACAGCCTTTAAGGAAAAGAAAGGTCTGTTTTAGTTCAAAGGAAACCAACAAGGCAATTCTGTGACACTGTGCCACTAAAGCCTGTGGCATAGAAGAACCCCAAAGAGTCCCAGAATAGACATCTCGCAGCAGTTTTAAAGAAGTTAACTTTCTGGCAGAATACCAAGAGTGTAGCAAATTAAGGGTCTAGAAAACCAAAAATCTCAAGGGTAAGGCTGCCAGAAGGATTGTGTTCTGCGTCTGAGTGAATTCAGCTTAATTTTTATAATGCATTTGTAGTTAACTTCAAAGTTAGTTACTATAGTTATGAACTTATGGAGAAAGTCCAGTACTGTAACTCTGTAGTCTCCATATCATGAAACAGAGAACAAGAGAAAAAAGACGTTACAATAATTATGTAAAACAGAAATAATGACTGGAAGGTTAGGAATTTCCCACAAACTAATGACTAGGCTGAGCCTTGAGGTGAAGTCTCCAATTCTTAAGTCCCAAATCAAATTATTAAGTCCTGGAGAATATCGTCCCCATTAGCCAGTACCGCATGCGAAATCTACTGAACCTTTTCAGTTTACATGCTAAGAGTAATATACCACACAAATTCTGTATTCATGTTATGTAATGGAGAACGAAGAAAATGTAATTCCTACCCAAAGAGCAAAAATCTACAATGTATCGATGCAATAGGCTTGATTTTGCATAACAGATCAAGGCAGCCAGATTCACATTCAGCCTTTTAGACAGGCTTGCCTAATGCTTCTTTTCAAAAATATCAGTCTCAAAACATATGTGGATTTTGCTCGTCCCATTTTTCTCAGTGCTTACATTTTCAGCACCGTTTGTCCAACATGTCAAAAAGCCTTTCCTTTCTTGGCAGTTCAGTGTTTTACAAAGTTTTTTTAATCTGAACCCTTTTTAAAACAGTATATTTTATGTCCTGTGTAGTTCAGGTAGTAGGTAATCAGTAAAAGTGAAGCCAGTGATATAGGAGTTTTGCCTGGGATCAATATTAGAAACTGCTCTGATAAAATATTTTTTGAAAAAAAATTAGGAAGTGAAACTATCTTCCTTCTTGTTCAGGTTTTCAATGAGATGAAACAATATAACAAAAACACAGGCTTTCATAAATAAAAAACCACCACAATTTTAAATAGGGATTTTGAAATACCTCAGAAAATTAACTTGAGAATTCTTCCTTTCTAAGTGAAGCTAGACAGACTGTCTCATTACAGAGACTGCATACAAGAGAAAATACAGAGCTGCAAAGCCAGGCAAGTCGCCTGTAATTGCTGAGCAGTAACTGCCATCTAAAGCCTGTCAAGATAAATATTTTCTCTTGGGCCTTTCTTAATTGTAATACTGGGAATTCAGGATTTAGGTTTGAGAAGTGGATTCCTCATTTATGATCTGCATGAGTTTATGAACACTTTCTGAGTAAACAAAGAAGGTAAACTTGCCAGAGTGTTAGCAGAAGTACTGCTATTCACGTTAGCAACAGCACTTAAAAAGGCTTAACTGCTTGAAATAGAAGTGGTCAAGCACAGATCAAACAGCAATAAGGCACCACATGAATTTTTTGGCAGAACAATGATCTTATTTGAATCTGAGATATGTCACAGTTAAACAAAGCAAGACTTGTCTGATCAAAATTTGTGCAACTAGACATTGAAAGTAACTGAGCAACAAACAGAGTAAGAATTCAGAAAGGAATGGTGAATGTAAAGGCATACAGGTCATGAAGGTATTAGGAAGTGTGAAGATGGAGAAAGTGAAGCGAAATGTGTCACAGAAGAATATACAAGGGTAGAAGATAGAAGGGAAAGGACTTTGATACATGATGACATTAAGAGGAAATGTTATTCCTTCTTGCCAATACAGGGCTCAGAGAATCATAATTAATTTCATTATTATGATTTCTGACAACTGACATACACAGTAAACATAAGGCATATACCATTAAATTTGCAGGACAAGATTAAAAATCTTTGGAAAGAGGTATTATTTATTTTTCATTTGAGTCACAGTTGGCTCATGCTTGGACTAAAGCAATATATGGGGCCATTCTTCCAAATGCAAAACTTAAAAAAAAAAATCACTCAAAAACTATGACATTTAAGATCAGTGTTAGCAGCTAGAATCTCTAGAGAGCAGCAGGGAAAAGGCTTTTTTATGGATAGTTGCTACGTATCTTCTTTGATTATCTTGGAGAAATTATAATAGCCAAGACCTATGGGATGCAAGTTTTTAGAGATCTGTGTAAATATCAATTTCTTTATTTGTATTTGTTTGTATGTCTTAAACATTTATCTTGGTGCAAAACTGTGTGTGCTTGGGGTTTTAGGCAGCTTGACAGCAGCAGAGGAGAGAGAGGGAGACACAGGCAGAGGTGCTGGCTTTGCTCCCTCTGCCCCCGCTGCTGCCTCCAGTTGGGCTGTAGGGTTGGTTGGACCATCCATGTCAGACCCACACAGTGCAGAGGGATTTGCACAGGAAAACCCATGACTGCACATGTGCATCCAAAGGGTTCAAGCAGTGGTTATTGTAGCAAGAGATCTCTCAACTGTGAGTGACCCCTGAATGCCCCAGCCCCAATTTGGTAACTTTCCAGAAAGGACTTGTATGCATGCTCCAATTTGAGAAATTTCCAAGCAGAAATACTGCACAGGTGACACAATACCCCTCTTCTGCGTGCCCCATATGCTAATAGTTATAGAGCTCCTTTATAAATAACCTGTGCCGAAAAGCACATATACACACTCTCTCTTCTGTGGAGCATGTTTCCTGTCGAAATCTCAGTAGGATCCATTGGAGTGATGATTTTGTTTAATCTTAAATTCCTCTTTATCTGTTACTTTGCTTCCTTTTTTCTCTCTACCCTTGTTGTCACCTCACTACTTCTCAGCACTTTTGGGTGACACTGGTTGTTATCGAAGTTCTTGTTGTAAACTGTTTTTAAATTGACTAAGCTCAAAATAAGGAGTTGTGACTTTGACTGAGCTCTAGGGAAAGACTGGAATTTTGAGTAAATCCCTAAATGGACCATCATCACTTCCTTGCTGCCACACAAACATTTAAAAGATCATCTCCCCCCTGCCCCATTCTGTTGAGCAGGTTTGTTGGGGCCAGGCATTAACAATCTGAAAAGCAAAAATAACTCACGCTTTTCAAGAGAGGACCAACATTCTTACTGAAAATATTGCTTCTTAGTGATAGCACCTAAGATAGCAGTTGAAACTGGCACAATAGACTAAATCTACTTAAATTTTTCTTTAATAACTAGATAGAAACAAGAGAAAGTTGTCTAAAATTTACAGAATCCAAGCAAAAAAAAAAGTTGACTTCATCTTGATTTTTTTAATGCAGTCTTCTAGAGAAGCACATTTTACTGAAAATCCTACAGATTTTCTAAAATAGATGCGATTATTAAGCTGTATCAGCTTCAGACATCTAAAGAAAAAAATATAAATCACTTTTACTAGCATTATAAACTTGGTTTATTAGTTAGGTGATGGGTATTCTTCAAGAAATACATGGATAGAGGCAAAAAAATCATTACCAGTGATTATGAATGAATATGGTGAATTGGCATATTAATTGGTACTATTTGTAATTCAATTTTATCTTGATCATAACAAGACTGTGTTCGGTGATTTCCATTTAGGATTTTTTCGTTTCTTAATATTTGCTGTGGCTATAACACAAAAGGGCCCAATTCAGATTCTGCCAAACTGGCAGAATTATAATATTATAGTAATAGTTATTGCATAAGTGTAATAAACGAAGCTTCCAAATTCAGGAAAATGGGATCTGAAAACTGGAATGCAAGGTGAGGACTGAATAATGGAATGATATTTTCTTACTACACTTCAATAACTGAATTTTAATGACTACATTTTGTAGAACATGTATGTTATGCTTGATGGTGGGGGTGTTGACAAAACCAACAATTGATCACAATAAAAGTACCTCAAGGAAAAAAGGTTATACCATTACTCTTCATTCTCTCAATTATCAGTATAGTATCTAAGTAGAGCAAATCAATTATACCAAATTTAAACACCTTGTTTAAAAGCTGTATTAATCATCACTGCAACACATTTGATGTTAGTACAACCTAGCAGGGCTCATGCTTACGTGCATAGGATTTTTTTTCCTGGATAATTTAAAGGAAGACATTATTCAGTAAAATAGCTCTCATTTGAAAAATAGATTAAAAAACATGGTGTTGAATTAAAGTGTAATTTTGCAATAAATTTTTAGAGGTTAGACAAAATTAAATCTCCACAAGAGAACTCATACTCTCATGCTAAGTACATGCAGATCTCTTTTCCCCAAAGTAATGGAAATATTTTGCATTATACAATATGACCTTTGGATCTCACACTTGTCAAAAGTTATAAAAATCTGACTACTGAAATGCTCATTATAAGGATTGCTTGAAACAAGTTTTAATAAACTACGGCAGCTGTTTAAAAGTCAAAAAAAATCTAACACAAAGAACATTGGCATGGTGTCCTTTGTGATAAAATGACCAGCTGTTATCACCTAATACCCCAGGTCATATAAAGAATATTAAACTTAATGTTTCCTTTCTCTTCTGTCCAACTACAGCAACCTCCTGAAAAATACAATCACTTACTACTTTCTTTAAATAGATATGAGAGTTAGAAAAAAACAACAGAAAACCAATAGTTCTTCTTTTTCTATAATCAAACATTAGATGAAATATAATAATTAAATGCTAAATACACCTTATGTTTGGTTTGTTCTTCTAATACTCTTTTAAGGCAATATATGTGCTACTTTAGAAAAAGGATATAACAAAGGAAATATCTTATAATTCTGAACCAGTAGTGAATGCTGCTCATCCTTAACAGCCAGAATAACACTTACTGCCAGCCATGCTGAAATACACAGTAAGAAGCAACCACTCGATAGATGCTAATAAAATGGAAGGTCATCAAGAGCAGGTAAAAGCAAATCAAAACATTTCATTCCAAGCACAGGTTTAATAAAACAGATTTTAAAACAAATGACAATATTGACAGACCTGTGGAGGAACCTGCCTCCTTTTTTCGTCAGGAGATATATGCGTAACTTTTGTAAATGCATAACTTTTGAACCGCTGTTTAGGAGATGGTGAAGGTCGCTGGGGTACATTGACTGTGATCTATGAAGAAGAAATTAGAGGTGGAAAGAACAGACATATGGATGGGAGCATGGATTATAGAAGTAATGTAAGGATTTTAAGAGCCAGTGAGGAAAATGAAGTAGGAAGGTCATCAACAGTTACATTTTTCAAGGACAGTGTTGGTATTCTGCAGTCAAAATTGAGATGGCATTAAGGAAAGCTCTCATTTAATCTGACATTGTTTCCAAAAGCAACGAACCGTCAGGACTCAATACCAGCAGAATACCAATGTACACTCAAAGTTCTTTATAATGTACAAGCTCAGAAACAAGTGATCTTGTAGTAAATCTTAAATAAACAGAACCGATATTCATCTGCTCAGTAATCTAAGAGCATCCCAAAGCAAGATACAGATTAAATTCAGACAAGTACACTAGGCCTAAAATCCACAAAGCACATCAGCAAAGACTAATGATTCAGTAAAAAGCATAACTGAGATAGCAATCATAAATCAATTCTAAGTATTACATGAGCTTTTTGAGAAACCAACTGTAAGTTGAGAACAGATGATCTTAAAATAAATCAAAAGTGTTAATCAAAAGTTAAAAACCTACAAATCTATCATGAAGAAATATAAACTGGTGTTCTCTAATAAAGGCAAGAAATTTCCTTGTCTCTCTCTTTAAATATCAAAGCTCCCCAGTTTCTGTGTTTTGCCTTGTGGTGCCATCCCACAACCAAAACACGAAGTGCTGTAAAATAGAGGTGCAAGGCACTTTGCCGAGTAGTTACTTTTAAAACAACCCAGTGCAAGGTGAAAAGTAGCATGAAAGTACAGTTCATGCAGAAAAGTACATTTGATATGCCTATGGCAAGGTCATTCGTCCATTACACCCATGGTTTTTTGCCTTCCACTGGCTATCTAACATCAAATTTGTGGGTGAGGTAAACAAAACAACCATCACTTTAGAGAAGCAAGATAAAGGCAGAAAAGAGAAACAACTCACTTCTTGAGAAAAATGCTGTTGATGATGAACTTGTATGTGCTCTTCTCTAGTGACCTTTGAGCGTTGTGGCAGCATCTCCACCTCTCTGATGGCTTCCATGGTGACTTGCTGGGGCAGAACTTGGAAGAGGGAAGTGACGTACATTAAGAGGGACTTCTTGTCTGGACAGGCGGTAGCAATGTCTGGAAGGTAAATTAACATGCACCATTTCAGTTTCCACATTAGTCATGAGAAATAGCCAATTAGCTTCTTGGAAAGTTGATAGACTAATGAGCAATATGTCACCCATATGAGTTCTCTAGAGACTAATTAAAACCTTACAATCAGTTCCAAAACTACAGACTAAACTTGCTTACCAGTGAGAAGGAAGGTAACTTATCTTATTCAAGCTGAAATTTCTGTCTATATTTCTTTAGTCAGAATGCACACAATGTACAGTTTGACACTATGATCCTCATGAATTGAGATAAGACTAAAAATAATATAAGGACAAGATCATTTTCAAACTTGTGCCTTGCACGTTCTCCTCACATCATCTAATCATTGGAAGTAACAATGTAGGAAAAAAAAGATTTACAGGTGGACTGTTTTTTTTTGTGGGGAAGTGTTCATATAAACATGAAGCCAATCTCCATTACAGCTACATAGCTTTTATACAAGTTCCAACACTCAAATACAGACATTTTCTTACCCTCAGTCAGAAAATGTCAGTGTGCAAGAATGATCAGTGAGTAAACATTAAGACAACACACCAGCCCACAATGCTTTGTCTGTGAAGCAGACTTGCTGTGATTTCTACTTCTTCCCAAAAATCAGGCTGGTGCCCAAAGCAACCCATTTGTTGTCAGCAGGAAATTTGAAAGCAAAAATGACAGATATCTGCAACAGCTTTTCAGAAAACAAACTGTTGAATTGCTTTGAAAATCAGCAGTATCGTATGCAGCTGCTTGTCAACGAAGAAAAGAATTATTTTGAAAGCGACCACTTTATTTTCTTTATTTGTCAAACAGAAAGAGTTATTGGCACAGTGCTGGGTCTTTTTTTGTGTGTGTGTTGGATCTCCTATTCTGCTTAGTCTTGTATTCCTCATGAAGTCTGTGGTACAACTATGGAACATGGTATTCACAGACATCAATACACATAACAGAACAACTGTTTTGGAAAAAAGCCCTGTATAAACTCTGTGGATTTTATCAATAGGCGAGAGAAACTTTGTATGAACACGAAGACAAGTTCAGCTTTTACTTGTAGCCATGACATACATTAGCAGGATAAGTGATTTATCTGACTCAACATTTCAATCAATAACAATTTGTAAAAATGTAAGGCATGTGGTAGCTCTTTGAAGTAGTTATTTTGTTATCTGGCATAAATGTTTACCTCCTATATCAAGTCTAGCAAATCAAGATGTAAAAAGGCTGTTTCACAAGAAATTTATCATTAATTCCATAAGTGTTTTAACATGAGTGCTGGCAGAAGACCAAGAACTATGAGCTCTTACTATCCTAGTTCAATCTTGGCCTAGCTAAAATTTCAGTTCAGGGAAGAAAGAAAAAAAAAAAGACAAAGAAAAAAAAATTAAATAGTGTATTCTGGAAGACTCAATGATGCTACAGGGTGGCATCTTTCTCTCATACGGTGGCACCGTATGTTAAAAGCATCACGCATATTTGGAGATCCAGAATAGACATCCTATAAATATTTTTGATTTGGCTTTCTGACCTATCTCCACACATTTGCTTAGTACATTACGAAAGAGAGCTGAAGGTTTAGTTCCACTGACAACTGGCTGGAAATTGGCACATTCCTTCAAACATCCCCATCACTATAAGATTTACTGTCTCTGTGGCCACAGTATGCAAATTATTTTTATTTTATTTTTTAAATTCAGCAAGACTTTTCCAAACCGAGTCATGCTACAGCCCTCAGCCTCAACAGGCTTCATTTCTGTGGCAGAATTGAGTCCAGGAAGTATTTGGCTACAATCATCTTCTTGTCAACTCACTTTAATATCATTGTGTTATACTCATTGTCCACTAGTAACTGAAGTTTACAAGAATATCCATGCCTCAACATGGACAAGAGTTCAGACTGAAAAAACCCAATAGTGGTAGCTGTGAATTTTTCCTTCTTTGTTTCATTACTTTCCTTTTCAAAATCTTCCACTAATTAAATAGGAAAATACCTTATCATTTGTCTACACAAATATGTCACATAATAAAGCAAGTACCTTGCAGATATTAAATATGCCAAAATGTGTTTACCTATTCTATCTGACAAACAAAAAGAACATACGCAGCTGTCAGAATCCACTGGCAAATAGAAAAAGATTTAATTATTTAATCTGAACAAATAGATAAACAGCCATTGTTGCACAGTCTGTCACTCAAAATTCTTTTGCAGGATCTTGAATTATCAGAACAGGAATGTCTTCTGTTATCCTGCCCTATGTTTTCGCCTTCATATTTTTTTCTTTTTGAATCCTAGCCTAATGTATTGTCTTTACCACCTGTTAAGTCTAATGGATATTTGATATCCTAGTAGTTAGGCAATGAGTAGATTTAATTTTAAGCACTTGCTTGCAAGGAAGTTCACTAACTCCCTGGACACATGTCTTGACTTTGTTTCTGGGCACAATTACTTGTCAAACTAACCTACACTCTAAAAACTCATCTCCAACTCTCAGAAAATACAAGAAAATTTAAGAAAATTAAGTCAACCTATGTAGGCTACGTCATTATTCAGAAACTGGTTTTGAAAGAAAAAAAGAATAAAAGGAATTATTGAGAATATTTTTTCAAAAACAAGGTATCATCTCCAAATTCAGCTCAGAAGCAATACTTTCTGAATATGTAATCCATTTTCCTGAAAATTACATTCCAAAATAGGATTCAAAAGAGTAAATAAGAATAAAAACAAATTAGAGTATAAGCCAAAGGAGAGTTTAAAATGGGTAGCATCATAACACTAGCACAAATTACATTATTAACATGTGCACCAGTCAAGAATCTGAAAGACTTGCAGAACCTCTCCAGCTCTTTAACAACATATAGTTATACAGAATATTGGAAAAGTTCCAGCTATTAAAAGGAATCTTCTACTGTAGAAAACTTTTATATTGGCAGATTAATATTTTTCAAAAGAAAACAGTGACTTTCTGGTACTCAAATTGGCAGATGTCACATAAAGCATATTTTTCATAGAACTAGTTTTTTAATACACGTTGTGATCCATAGGCTCACTTATTAAGATACATGGTGTCTTAGGTATCTTCTACAGTGAAATAAAAAACTGCTTTGAGGGATACAGAACAAGGCCCTGACTTTACATGCTCCCTCTGAAAAAATATACACATACACTGACCATTTAGAGAGATTAGTTTGTCTCAGGAAGGTCTCCAGACAACATGACAAAGTAAAGAGAAATAAAACAGAATACTTCTTCTAATACACAGGCTGAAAAAAATGTCTGATACTAAGGAAGACAACAAGCTACAATTTGACCATAAATTTTAATGTATGATAACATCCTGCTCATCTAGACAGACGGCTACTTGGTAACAAGTCCCAAAAGATTCAGAACAATCTGGTTTCACCACAGAACTTTAAAACTATGAAATAAATACCAATCTACTCCAGTTTAAGTGCTGCTGCCTTTAAAGGGTTATTATAGGTTTAATTTGGGAAGCAAATTGCCTGATAAAAGTTCATTACAGCTTGATTTTTATTAGTAAATATTCATTTTCTGATGGATGTAAATACAAGTCTGACTGTTGAGGATGAGTGACTACAATAAACCTGCCAAGAAAGTAAATAAATAAAAAAATAAAGTCAAAACCTTCAAAAAGTGATCCTACAGTCTTGGATCCTTATGAGTCTTGCAAGTTCACAAATTGTTTGTTTGGGTATTCATAGGCTCTGTTAATGAGCAATTCCCTGCCAAAATTCCTAACTCTGGTGGAAAGAAGCATTTCTAACAGATCATTGAAAGTGAGTACGATAAATAACACCTAAATAAGTTCTATATTAAAAAGTACTGTAGAAGTCTACCAAGAAAAATAAAAATTAGTATTTTGTTATGCATTGTTACTTTACGTATATACAGACACACAGACTGCAAATTACAAACATTCATGCAAATGTTGCTCCTAATTTTCAAATACATGTCTACTTACAATACAGACATCCTATTTTTAATATTTTCTTTCTGATCAGGTTTAAGCTAAAGGAGAACCAATATTTAACTTTTCAGCTAACTCTCTTCTAAGTAACTTCATTTTCTGGAAGTTAACAACATGTCTTTCAGGCACTGTCTGTCTCTAGAAGTGGTAACAATATTTATAGTTATCGCTAAAGAATAGGGTACTGGTACGCAGAAAGGCCATTGCTTATACCTATTCCAACAGAAACCAAGACCATCCTTGAGTTGGAATGCTGTACGTCAAAAAGCTGAAAAAGGATTTCACCTGCAGGAAGAAGTGGACAGGATAGGTGGCCCAATACTAACCAACACGATACTCCATTTCATATATGTCATACACAGTATAAAACTTAGGGAATCACAAGGGTCAAACTCTCTTTGATGGCTGACATCCAGTGAGGACGTCATCCATCCATCTGCTCCTGAACACAGTTCCCAAATCCAATTCTTGAATACAGTTCCCATTTTCCACTGAGTCCAGCCTGGGACTTTTGCCCATGCCTGTCCTGCAGTGTCAGTGGTGCTTTGTAGTCACCAGGGAGTTCAATTCTGTATATTTGTATATATTTTTATTTTCTTATTAATAGTATTTTCCCTTTTGTTAGTATTGTTTCATTAAAGCTGTTTTAGTTTTCCACCCACAAGTCTGTGTCTCTTTTTTTCCACTTCCCCTCTTCTTGTGGAGTGAGGAACTGGGACTACAACTGCCCCATGTATAGCTGCTAACCATGCCAGTGTGAGCGGGCTAAAATGGTACACTTTCTCAAACCTTTGATCAGATAAGAGTCCTCACACTGTTTGTGCTGATTCCACTCACTCTTTGTTTCAAACTAGTTAGCAAAGCACCTTTGAAAGAAGAGAGCTTAAATGCTCTCCGCACTGCTAGAAAGATTATATTATTGTATCTAAATTGCTAATGTGGCTTCTTTACAATGAGAGACAAATTCTGAAAAATACCTTATACAGTGCTGAGAAGCAAGACAGGACTTAACGACTAAAAATACTGGAAATACTTTTTCCTCAAAAGAAGTAGGTAGGATTTTCATACAATCACAAAAGTAGAAAACACAGAAAATTATAACTTTGAAATCCTGTACATCACCTAATAATGTTGGTTTCTATGACAACAGTAATAATAAAAAATCCCAGTATTTTAATATTACTTACTGCTGTCTCACATGAGATTTAAAAAAAAAAATATACTAAACCCACACTGCCCTTCCTTACACAATACTGAAGGAAAATCTCAAAGTTGACTTGAATTTTCAGAGATTATGCAGCTTTTTCCTCTGATAAATAGAGGCTTGTTGATTTTGTTTTCTTCCATCAAAGCTATTTTTTCATGTTAAGGCTGATTAATGACACTAAACACAACGTTAACATTTATTAGAATTACTGCAACCAATCTCACTGCTATCTGCAAATGCATCTGTTTAGAAAGGTCTCAAAACACAGCAGATAAGCTAATTGCAGAAGCTCGAGAAAAGACAGAACTTAACTGTTTGTAGAAGACTATTTTCTACAATGTAAACCCATTACAGAAGGGATTTAAATGTTTGTACAGCAACTCTCACTGTGGTACCAACCTCAACTGCAGTCTCTAAGACGAGGGCAAATTAAAAGTATTCAAAAACATCCAAAATCAACCTACACGTTATTTCTATTTGTTTTACCTTTCAGCCCAAAGAACAAGGGTCAACTTTTTCAAATCTGCCTGACAGAACTCAAGCACTTTGAATGAGCTTCTATAAAACCTAAGCCACGTACTTTGATCAAATGTTGACTTGGATGAACCTAAATCAGAGACTGAAACAAAAGTGCAAAAGTGTATGATACTGTACCAGCAAAAACCTAACTGCTTGGTCTTAAACAGAAAGAAAAAAAACAAGTAAAACCTCATTCCCAGATGGATGCATGACAGTTGGTGCAGCACGGAAAAAGAGATCTTCAAACATTACCCTCAAAAAGCAAGAAAAAAAAGAAAGGAATTTTAAACTTGGCATCATGGTTTAGCGTCACCCAGCTTGATTGGCAGCTAAACCTGAGCCTATTTTTGTTTCCTTATTAAGAAGTCTACTTGTAATCATGAAGCTACATTAGAACCATAAGACCCTATCTTAGATTTGCCATCACTGGTAACGTCTTAATTTACTTATTGTAAAAGCATGAGACTAGATATATTTTGTTCTTATTTAAGCACTGAGAAACAAGCAAGATTATCAGGCAAAGAATATAAACTGGTTTTATTTAAATGTATAAAAAGTTCCCTCAGCTAGCACCTGGTCTCACAATTATATTGTTCTGCAATCCATGTTTAGATTAAGACTATACTAAAAGTAATGATAATAGCAGGAACAAAAGAAGTGATAATTGTTTACTTTAATGACACTTACTGCTGCCAGTAATACCCTGAAGCAATAAAAACTCTGCAGTCTCTCAAAGGTCAGTCAGTTGCTACATTGACTGCTCTGCTATTATTGACCTTTTGGTGTGTTTTTTAAACTTATAATTATTTTCTGCCCCGCTTTGTATTCTGTTAGTTGATTGCATGTTGAATTGAAAATGAAAGAAAACTTTACAAGTAATCTCAAGGAATAGTGGTGAACTTCCAAACAGACAAAAACTGAATAACTTATAAAATACTGCATAGCTGTAAATATTGAATCTAGGAATTTAAACTGACAATTCTTTAAAAAAAGTTAAATGGCAGACAACTGCTGTACTTTGCCTAAAATTAATTCTTTAGTGCACTTTCCAACTGACAGGAAGATATTTAATTAAACGGAAATCTATGCATCTCCAGTCTTTTGTGGAGGAGACAGTTTAAAGAGGAAAGTTACATTATGCAAGTCAGGGTATTACATTCCCTGCTGGTACTAAGGGTGAATTAAAATCCTCTTTGCAGAGAGCTAAGTAACCCATTTAGCCTGGAATCTTACACAAGTTAAAAAAACAAAACAAATCGTGTCCCTGTGTCCCATCCCCTCCACCCCTTCCCTAAAGAAACCCAAACCAAACAAAATCAAACCAAATAATAAAAAAATCCCAAATCCCAAAACCAAACCCAAAACTCCCAAACTGAATAGCTCTGCTTCTGGCCAGTGATACAGACAAGAAATCAAAATATGATTTGGAAAAAGACTGAGCAAAAGTCAAAATTTTGGAAGGCTGTCTAGTGGTCTACCAGAATAAGCATGGTGATGAGATTCTATTGTTTTGCAGAATAAAATTCATACTTTACAAAATGAACTGCTAGCAAAAGGCACAAAATACATATAGATAATTGAAGTGAGAGTGGAAATCTGGTCACCCCAATTGTGACCTACATACAGATAGTGATACTGTACTTCTTTCTTTTTTTTCTGTAGATAGGAATACCCATTCACCTAAAAGAAAATGCCATTATTTTTTCAAAAGACTTCTCCTTAAGAAAGTAAATGTTTTAAACCTTCTGGTCAAGACCTAAAGAATACCTTAAAAACACTGAAGACAGCTGTTCTTTGTAGGCTGTGGTGAATGAGGTCATAACAGCAGCATGAATAAAATCTCTTCAGAAGACTAATTTGTATTTACCTTTTAGAATTATGACAACAGGTCAGGATTTGTGGGATTAAAGTGCTGTGGTATATTCAAGTGTATCTGGTATCTTAAAAACTCAGTGGCACAGAATACCTCAGATCTGTCTGAATGTCTGATTTGCTACATGAGTGTGAAGGAGTCTTGGACTGGTATGCAAGCACTGTCCTGGCTGAGTGAACTTGGCACTGTCTCTGGTTCTGAAATCTGCAAAATCAGACTTAATACCTATGATGAACCAGAAAAATGAGCCTTATTTTCCTTCAGTTTCCTTACAAAGTTAAGCATCTATTCAATAACACCACAACCTTTGCACCCGCAAAGATATAAATAAATAAAGACAAAATAGCAATGTAATAAAATGCTGGTTTGAAAAAGTGGGGATGTATCTGTTAACAATTTTATCAAACATTTTGTATACTATAGTAGTTTTGTCAATGAATAGGAGTGAGTAGGAGCGAGCGTGGCTCTGATCCGTTTGCTGAAATAACAAATAAAAAGCAATATTCAATATTCTCATAGCATTTATATGCATTGCTGAAAGCTGCAGTCCAGTTATTCAAAACCCTCAAATGCAAAAGTAGTTAGGGGCAAAGCAAAGGGGGGGTATGTGTGTGGAGAAAACTGCAATACACTGTACCACCTAAGTCCTACGAAAGCGTCCTGAAACTAAAGCAAGATCAACAGAATTCTGGTTACTCAGTCAGAAATAATGTACAAAAATGGCACATTAGTAGGCACTCATACAGCAATTTTGCTAAAAATATTTGAGATATCAGCAAGTGGGCCAATGTTTAAAAATACTGTACATTTTCCATTTTTCTTTCATAAATATTTAGCCTAGAAAAGTTTTTACTTATACACTTCTCTCTTATCAATCGCTGTTAAAAGTACTCTTCATTCAGTATGGAAACTATGGCAATGACACTCAAAGACTGAAAAAGATGTTCTGCCACAAAATATCATAAACTACTCTGAAGGTAGCCTCCGAAAGCTAGACAGTATTGATTCCAGCTGAGTCACCTGATCAGCACCTGCAGAATCAGGAAGATTTTGCCTACTGGGATTGGCTGCACGCACACACAAAGTAAAAAAATTTTTGTACATCTGCCGTCTTAAGAATTTTTCTTCCAACCGTGACCTGTTCGTCTGCTGCAAAGTTACATGCACAAAATATGCTTTGTTGATTCTGTGGTTTCAAGAATTGTGAAATATAATGGAAGAACTTGAAGAGCTAAGGTAGTATTAGCAACTTGCAATAGCAGGAAAAATCAGTGAGCAAAACCACAATATCAATGTCAAATAATTAAAATGGTAAACGAAATGGACAACTCAAAATGTATGAATTAACATTCATCCTTTTTAACTAGGTCTACTAAAAGTTTTGATGAGACTGATTAAGAGAATTTATTTAGGATGTGAGATGCTTTGTAGTCAATAATTCTGAAAATAATTAGATGCTGAACTGCAGTAAATAATTTTAGAAGTTGTCGTCGAAATAAATTAATTACTTTTATTTCATTGTAAAATATCTCACAAAAATAATATGGCAAGATAAATGTGAGAAGGCAACAGAAATCTAAACAGACAATCCTGAATAGACCACAGAAAGACCATTATGCATACTACATGGATGATGCCACTCAATACATAAAGTTAATAGTTCAAGTGCCATCAAAAGCCACTGGACAATATAATATGTTTCTAAGATATTAGGTGTAAGGTGAAATGCTTCTAATTCTGTCTCATCTTCTAATAGTAAATTTTTCCCAAAATGAAACAATACATTATAGTTCGTATTAAATTGTGAAATTGAGATTACAGTCTCAAATTTATAAAGGTATTCAGAGTCAGAATTCTCTTTCAATCTATTTTTGTAAAGTACTTTGGGAAGAAATAGCAATGGCATATATTACATTCCTTCTTTTACTAGCACATGAATAAAATTAAGAAGGATTTGCTACTTCTGTCTGAGATCTGAGAATATTGTTTTCCAGTTATGATATATTAATTTAGCAAAATGCAGGATTTCATTCTATAAATAATACCTTGCTTATTCAGAAATAAAGATTGGGATATGCAAAGCAAAATATTAATGCTGTTAGAAGAAATTCCACTGTACTGAACAATGAGAAGCACTCCAGAACCTTCACTTTTATCTGTAGAAATATGGGGAATCTGCTTCTAAAGTATATACCTTTCTTTTATTCCCATCCAAAACGGGTTATTTATGACATCACAGCAAGGTAATGATCAGGTTAATCTCTTCCAAAACAGTGCATATTACTGCATGCAGCTTGTACTCTTCCTCTTTAGAATTTCACGGATAATTGGTTTTCCATGAAATCTGAGAAAAGCAAAATGGGAAAAAAAACCAACAAGAAAATACCGAAGATACACTTATTTGGATGTAAATCAAAGCTAAGCTTTTTTTTTTTGCTTTGTAAGAAAACAAAGCATAAAGTTTAAGGAATGTAGCTTGATTTCTATACAGAAAAAGTCTTAATATTAGGCAAACTTCAGGTGTAAAATTCCTTATAGATATTGTAAAAAAAATACAAAACTTATCGTGTAGAATAGTACCTTCAATGAAAATCCCTAATTATCACAAATTTAGGCCAGAGTTTTGTTTACAGATACAATGCATACTTCTTATATTTTATACAGCATACTTACAAGTTTGATTAATTAAAACTGAAATAAAAATTCAGAGAATTTTTCTATATTATTACACGAAATAGGAGAACTTTATTAACCATTCAAATTTAGTTACATATGAAACCCCTAACAAAAAACCCCCACAAGCCACTGTCAGTAATTAATCTGTACAAATTGATTTAAGCATCAGTATTAAAATCAAAGAGAAGGTTTTTTGCTGACTTCTCTGGCTATACAACTTGTTTTTTTTCACTTGATATGCTGTTCCTGCATCTAAATGAAGACCAGTTACCCAGTTAAGATTGGCTTACATATGCATGACTCACACACTGTATCAAAATACCAAACGAGGTCTTTAAAAAAGTTAACTGCAGTAGATGCAGTTCTAAAGTGCAGGCTACCTGCAATTTAGAAGCATATATTTTAAAAATAAAAATACGTCTTGAAAGAGTTGAAACCCAAGTGATTGCATTCTACATATAACCATAATTATTCCTACTATAAAATGCTAAAATACAGCTTATAAGAATTTTTCGTAAATGCAGTAGGGAAAGATTTCTAACAATTGAGAGATTGTTTCACTAAGAATGCAACAAACAGATTAATGTGGTGATCTTTCTCTTTAGGCATATCATGAGGAAAACCTGTCTAAAATATGTCATGCCAAAAATTTTTTAGAAATATAAGTTTTGCTCAGATGGTTATTCACTGTATGCATTCTGTCCTCCAGCAAGTTACTTAAACATAACTGTTTCATAATCCAAGAAGAAAAACCTTAAATGTAATTATCTGAGAACAGTTCACATTGGACAGCCAGAATATCTCAAGCTCATACTCTAAGGCATTTAATACTTTTTCAGCTGGAAACATCTGCTTATATTTTGCATAAAAGTAATCTTCTATTCACATTTCTGGTATGTTGTCGTCAAGATAGTCTGAAAAAATACATTTTGCAAATGCAAATTTTATCACAAGCAGATCTTTAATTAAGGCCATGCTGACTCTATTAGACCACATACCAGGATGCCATTCTGCTTGGGGCACAGTAAGGTCTACTCTCCTATCCTCCATTCATGACCAAGTTGTTAAATATATTCAGGAGATATACTAGTGAACATAACTTGCAGCAACAGCTTCTGTGGTTGTGACACAGTAATATGTTTTTAGGCAGTAATCTGTTCTTAGGTAAACTGTTGCATTTATTCTAATCTCATCTCTAGCTGTCCACTTTATTATTTTCTTAATGAAAAGGTGTAATTAGTATCTTCCTACCTTTATGTGCTATATAATATTTCTGTATGCTACCTGACCATGAGCTTTCTGTCATTAAGGTATTTAAAAGAAAAAAATAAATATTATTTCAAACAATCTCTGGCAAACTAATTAGCAAATAGAACATCTGTCATCTGGAGAAGGTGGTAAAGGAAGGAGAAAACAGAGATATAATTGCTTCAATACATACTGTAAATGTTTAGAATGGAGAGTCCTCCTTGACTGTATGCCAATGAACCATATGTGAAGTGTCAAAATCATTTGAGGATGTGAATGAATACTGGAGTAACAATGTGAATAAAAATGAAAACTTGTTTTGAGAAACTGAAAATAAATGCAATTTTATATGTGGCTAGTGTTGGAGAAATAGTCAAATAAATCAAGGGCAAAGCAAGATATTTTGTAAGAATACATACTTTCAAAACAAAAAGAAAATCTATGTTTTAGTGGTCGCTATTTAAACAGGTAATAGAAGAAGCCTTGCCTGTTCTAGCCAATGCAAACCTCAGCCTAACTGACAAAGCATAAGTGCATGTAACACTAGCAAGTGTGAAGCAACATGTAAGACCCTAAAGCGAAGTGAAAATGCCACAGCTCAGTGGAACCAAGCTGGCTTTGAGGACATCATATCTGCAATATCTACTTCAAAAGTTTCCTGCAAGCTGGAATAGTTGTAAAGATGCAACAACACCAGCCAGATGCGACCAAGATGCCAATTGGTATATTATGTATGTGTCAAATAACAATGGATATATATATAGCTAATTTCAAATGGGCAATGCAAGACATTGAATTATTTAATATATGAAACTAAAACCATAACTACTAAAATATTAGGACAAATAGGATCTGATTGCTCTTATCTGGTCAGCAGAACAGCAGAATTGTAATGCCTTACCGAGTGCCTGGATAAAGGAAATCCTTCTTAATATTGTATCAGTTTCTTAAATGGGGAGTTCAAGTACCCCTGGATGATGGGAAAGGTCAATTCTGAAGAAGGGACTACATGGGATTCCTGAAACCAGTTCTGCAGTACTAGTTTGTTTATTATACCCATTTCTGACTTTACTGTTAAAAAGTGTTCTTGCATTATCTCAATTCAGAAGTATTTATTTTCTCTGGGGTCTTGTCTCCCAGAAACATATGGATAACATGATTTCAGAATTCAGACAGCTAATTCCAGAAATTATGACAATAGCAGCACAGAAGCAACTAAGAAAGAACAGCAACCTTGTTGTGGATGTTTCATTAAACAAAACTAATGGATTACATGCAGACATTGCAGCAACCATGGGAGAGATCATCTGGACAGCCTTGTTCAGTCAGCCTCCAACTCTTTCCATCCTTAAGCTGAAAAGACAGTGATATGGACCAAAAAAAGCTCCCTGAAAGTGCTGGTTCCTCCTCCCTTCTCCAATCAAAAAAAAAAAAAAGAAACAAACTAAAAACCAAACCAAAACCAACACAATAAAACTAAACTAACCTATCATAAACACTTCCTGAGGGAACTGGCTGACATGGTGGTCAAGGCACGCTCCATGATATTTGAAAATTCATGGCAGCCAGGGGAAGTCCCTGGTGACTGGAAGAAGGGCACCACTGTGCCCATCTTTAAAAAGAGTAGGAAAGATGATCCTGGAAACTACCAACTTGTCAGTCTCAATCTCTGTGCCTGGAAAGATCATGGAACGCATCCACCTAGAAGCAACATTAAAGCATACGGAGGTCAAAGATTTGTAGTAAATGGAGTCAAATCCAATTGGAGGCCAGTCATAAGTGATGTTCTCAAGGGCTCAGTGTTGCATCCAGTCCTGTCCAATATATTTATCAATAATCTGGAGAAAGGGATTGAGTGCACCCTTAGCAAGTTTGCTGAAGACACTAAACTGGGTGGAAGTGTCGATCTGCTTGAAGGTAGGGAGGCTCTGCAGAAGGATCTGGACAGGCTGGATTGATGGGCTGAATCCAATACGATGAGGTTCAGCAAGGCCAAGTGTGGGGTCCTGCACTTGGGACCTAACAACCCCATGCAGTGTTACAGGCTTGGGGAAGACTGGCTGGAGAGCTGCCTGCGAGAGGGGCCTGGGGGTGTTGGTTGACAACCAGCTGAATATGAGCCAGCAGTGTGCCCAAAGGCATCATGGCTTGTATCAGAAATAATGTGACCCAGAAGAATAGGGAATTGATCATACCCCTGTATTCAGCACTGGTAAGGCTCCATGATCTCAAAGGCCAACTGATTCTATTATTCTATGACAAGGAAGTGATTTGAGACAGCCAGCGGGGCTTCAACAAGGGCAAGCCCTGCCTGACCAACCTAGTAGCTTTCCATGATATGGTGACCACGTCAGTGGAAACAGGAAAAGCAATGGATATCATCTATCTGGACATCTGTAAAGCCTTTGACATAGTCCCCCACAAACATCCTTTTCTCTAAATTGGAGAGATATGGATTCAATGGGTGGACTGTTCAGTGTATAAGGAACTGACTGGATGGTCACATTCAGAAAGTAGCGGTCAATGGCTCTATGTCCAGATGGAGACCTGTGACAAGTGGCGTCCTGTGGGGAGACTTACTGAAACCTGGCTCATTGAAAGCAGACATGAGCCTGACAAAAGCAAGCTGCTTAGGCCTTGAGCGGAAAAATACTGAGCTAAGTGAAAAAATACTGACCAGCAAGGTCAGTGGGCCCTTGTTGTGCAGTGAAGCTTAGGCAAGGGAGATAACAGGATGTCTCCCATGGGACCAGATGGATTTCTAAAACTACAGGAATGTATGTGACGCTTATTCAATGATAAAGTCTGTAACCAATAAGGAGCTAAAGTTTTGTAATATGTATGAAGCTCATTAACTAAACTATTTATGTAGAAATACTGCTAATAAAGGGAGACTTGTTAATCAAACACCATATGTGTGTCGTTAAGTCTCCCACCATCTTCGACAAATGGTGACCCCCAACAGTGTCCCTCAGTGGTCTGTACTGGGACCAGTGCTGTTTAGTATTTTCATTGATGATACAGCTAGTGAGATTGAATGCACCTTCAGCAAGTTCGCAGATGACACCAAGTTGAGTGGAACAGTTGTTACACCAGAAGGATGGGATAGCATTCAGAGGAACCTGGACAAGCTGGAGAAGTGGGCCTCTGTGAACCTCATGAGATTCAACAACGCCTAGTAAAAGGTCCCACACCTGGGCCAGAGCAATTTGCAGTTTCTATACAAGCTGGGGGATGATGCGATTGAGAGCAGCCCTATGGAGAAGGACTTCAGGGTGCTGATTGAGAAGTTCAATATGAGCCAGAAATATATGCTCTCAGCACAGAAGGCTAACCATGTCCTGGGCTGCATTAAAAGAAGCGTGGCCAGAAGGCTGAGGAAGGTGATTTTGCCCCTCTACTCTGCTCTCACAACACCCCACCTGGAGTTTTGTGTCCAGTTATGGAATACTCAACATAAATAGGATATGGAACATTTGGAATGGGTCCAGAGGAGGGCTACAAAAATGATCAGAGGGCTGGAGCTCCTTTGCTATGAGGACAGGCTGAGAGAGTTGGGGTGGTTCAGACTGGAGAAGAGAAGGCTCTGGGGAGACCTCATAGTGGCCTTCCAGTACCTGAAGGGGGCCTACATAAAAGCTGGAGAGGGACTATTTACAAGGATATGTAGCGATAGGACAAGGGGAAATGGCTGTAAACTGGAAGGGGGAAGATTTAGATTAGACATTAGGCAGAAATTCTTCACGATGAGGGTAGTGAGCCACTGGAACCGACTGCCCAGGGAAGTTGTGGCAGTCTTCTCACTGGAAGTGTTCAAGGCCAGGTTGGATGGGGTCTTGAGCGGCCTGATCTGATGGCAGGGGGGTTGGAATTGGATGATCTTTAAGGTCCCTTTCAACCCAAAACATTCTATGATTCTGTGGTTCTAGGGCTTCAAGGAATAATAGAAGTACACAAATAAGTGGGGATAAGTGATAAATGACTGCTCAAAACTGAGTAACAGCACTTCAAGATCTACAAATTACACCGCACAGAACCTACAGTTCTCAACTCAGTAGTCTACAAACACTGCCTGACAAGTTTTTTTAAGTTTAATCCTATCCCTACTCACCTCCTCATTACACAGCAACTTAACCATGCTTTTTTTGAAAAAAAAAAAATCTGTAAGTGAAAACAATTTCTAGAAGTGATATTAATTCTGGGAGATACTGAATCTAAACAACCTTCAGATTGTTTTGGAATGCCAATAACAATAAAAGCACTGCTTCTGTTAAGTCCCAAGTGGTACAGGCCCAGCTATCTCCGGCAAATGCTGACACAGCATGAGATCAGATGCAGCACTGAAACCAATGTGTATCTTATGCATGCTGCGATACTCACTAAATTATGTTCATCAAACTTCATAGAATAGCTGCAATTAGAGCAAATATATATGGAATTCTGTACAATTGCATCAACTGAAGGTACTTCATACTTCTGAGCATTCAAGGAGTCAGAGAGGTCATAGCCTTAAAAAGCAGGTGGTTTTCTGTTTTTTGTGGGCTTTTCTTTTTTTCAACTATCAACTTCAAAAGATAAACCAGTAAACCAGATATGTCTTCAAGAAATACAATATCGATTTTGTTGCACAAAGCATTAAGAAGATCTAGTCTGGAATTCTATGTTCCGATCAGACATGTTCAAAAAAAGATAAACTAGAGGTGGAACAGAAAACAGTTGTTAGTGTTAAGCAGGAGACAACGTAAAGAAGAATAAAAAACTATTGAGAACTCAGTCAAAGGCTGAGAGTAAGTACAAGTGTTTGTTATAAATATACCATGGGATAAAAACAACTAGAGCAAAAAGCATCAAGGACAATGGTAGCACAAGAACAAACCAGAACAAAATATACCTACAGAAATGCAATTAAAAAAAATGCAGTTAAAAAAAGTTTGTCACCTTCAGAAAGTGAGGTTCCAAGATGCAAAGGAATAGAAGCAAAGTATGCAGCTGATTGTGACAGACCTTGAAGAACTTAATAAAAACATTATAATAAGATGTTTAGCTTAAACTGCAGGTAACAGGACTCAGTGCATCATGAGGTCCGCTACATTTCCTTCCTCATCTTCCTTTTACATTATAATTAATACCAATTAATTTTCAGCTATATGATTTTAATACAATTTGCTGCCACAGTTTAATGTTTCTCTTCCTATGATCCCTAGTCCCTTAATGTTTTTTAATTATTCAGTTATGGGGAAATATGTCTATGGAATAACCTAGCAAAAATTACAATAAAAATAATGTGTCATGTCTGACTATTCTTAGAAACTCTAACAAAGCATTATGCTAAAGATGTGACAGAGCTTTTACATATATACTTTACAAATACGTATTTACCAACTAATATTACATTAAGGGAGCATATGGAAGAAATCTGGAGATTAATTATGCAGTAAATTTAATGCAAATAGACTTAGGAACACAGTAGAACAACAAGCAATTTTATTACATATTTATCACGTAGTATGTTAATGAAGAAAACACAAGCGACCCTAAGAAAGGGTTTAATCAGGACTATGAAGCAACACAGCACAAATTATCCTGGTTAAATCTAAACATTAGTTGGCACATATTATAACAGGGAGAAGAATTTAGAAATAAGGAATAAGGGCTAAGAATAACAAAAATAGAATTTGTAGAATTTTAAGAAAATACATACTCCTGGAAAGGGACAGTAGAACAATAGTTACATGTGGAGAGACTTACTGAAACCTGGCTCATTGAAAGCAGACATGAGCCTGACAAAAGCAAGCTGCTTAGGCCTTGAGTGGAAAAATACTGAGCTAAGTGAAAAAATACTGACCAGCAAGGTCAGTGGGCCCTTGTTGTGCAGTGAAGCTTAGGCAAGGGAGATAACAGGATGTCTCCCATGGGACCAGATGGATTTCTAAAACTACAGGAATGTATGTGACGCTTATTCAATGATAAAGTCTGTAACCAATAAGGAGCTAAAGTTTTGTAATATGTATGAAGCTCATTAACTAAACTATTTAGGTAGAACTACTGCTAACAAGGACTGAGACTTGTTAATCAAACACCATATGCGTGTCGTTAAGTCTCTCGCCATCTTCGACAAATGGTGTACTTAACAAATGGTGACCCCCAACAGTTACACAAACCCTTGCTCTTTCACTGTCTAGTATCAATTATAATTTCCCGAATCATTTATTTTTAAAAATGGATGAAACTACACAAACTTTGGATTCAACAACTGAACAACACCCATTTGACCAATTTCACCTGAATGTCTACTTAACTCACTTCCTCTCATAGTCAAATGCATAACTCCCCACTCTTGTGGGTTTTTTTTTACCATTAATAGAAATCTATTAGAGCACAGTGATATTGTTCCTTTTTCTTGCCTCCTTTCTGTCCTGCATCTATTTATCTCTTCCAACTCAGATTTGGAAGAACGGTAAAGGGCTTTTTTTACCAGTCTCTGAAATCTTTAAGGGCATCCAGCAGATGACAGAACTTATTGTAGATATTTTATCCTGAAGTAAAGCTACCCAGAAGTTTGACTGTTATTTTGCCTATTTTGAAGTAGTCTTACTTCTTTTCATGACAGTTAACTATTAAAAGTTAAAGTTTATTAATAGTTTGTCATGAAAACCCTTAGTTTAATTTCTTTAAAATAAAATACATCTTTAGAGTTAAATCAACTTATACAAACTTTTATTAGCATTTCAGGGAAAAGCAAAGTTTTTAGAGGATGTCCTCAAAAAGTTCTGTATGTTTGGTTTTAGAATAGACTTCTCTAGGCTGAACAATTAAATCAGAGTAATGCTACAGGTAGAAGGCTCAAATAGAACCACAATGAGAATAAGCAACATTCATGATTACCATAAATGGGAGCAGAAACTGTGATTTTAAATGAGAGCAGTGTAGGCTAACACTTTCAAGTCCTTCTTTAATTACCCAGCGCTAGTGAGACTGATCTTAGTCCAAACATTAAGAGATAATTTAGTAGTTATTATCTAAGAAAACATACATAGTCTAGAAATTATGCAGAAGAGGTGGCCTTGGCAAAGAATTAAGAATGCTCTGAAGACTTGAGATTGGGCTTTGAAACAGGGCCTACAACATCTAATAAGTACCTAAATACATGTCCAATCCTAATGGGACATTTTTGTTCCTTATACAGAGTAGTCTTGTATTAAATTACAAACAGATTGTAAAACAAACGTTGCTGATGTCTTCTCTCACTGACTTGGTTCTATTGATTAAAAAACAAACAAACAACAAAGAAACAATAAAAAATGAAACTCCGTCCAAAACTAAAAGAAAAAGCAAGCAGCCCTCCAAATTTTAAACTACCAACATGCAATGTTTTTTTCTTTATAAACAATTTAGTAAACATCTCAAAATAAATACAAGATGGTCATATTCTGCTTACGAGATTGACAAACTGGCCCAGTACTCTAAGAATTTACCCCTTCTCCACAAAAAAAGCAGCAATCACATTAAAAATGACCCTTTGGGATTCAGACAGGACAAGCATGAAACCAGTAACAGAGAAGTGGCATGTTTCATTACCATGGAACATTAATAGTTCAGTAATATATATTCTGGGCCCTCAAGAAACACGCTTCATGAAACATGAAAGGTTCTATTGGTTTAGAAACTGCACATTTCCAAGTCCAAAGCAGCAGACTTGTTGCAGACTGAAGCATTCAGTTTGTCTCAAGGAAAGACTCAGTATCAAGTGGGACCAAGTGCCTTCCTGACACTTACTCCCAGTAAGCTCAAACAACCAGCATGGGAGAAGATTTTGCCAACACTGAGGCATGTGGATAAAGACTGAAATATATTTTAAACCCTTTTTGAAACCTGAAAATATGAGAAATTTATGCCACCTAACCGACAAAAAATATTTTGCATGGAGCATAACCACTCTTCCCCATCTTCTTGGTCTATCTTTCCTGAAAATCTAACCCATCTACTGCAGCACTCAAAGTCTCGTGAGAATTTCACCATGCCTCTGGAATCCCAGTGAGGTCAGAGCTCTGCAACGGCACGTGGATTTCCAAGTACCTGTTTGTTTTCCCTTTCATATGCATTTAGATACCGATTTTTGCACAGGGAAGACGAGAGCCATCTCATAATGCTGTCTACCAAGTACTTCTTCACTGTTTCAGGTGCCTTCCCTTCAGATTATGACAAGCCTTCCCTGACATAATGGAGAAGTGGGCCTGTGTGAACCTCATGAGGTTCAAGGCCAAGCACAAGGTCCTGCACCTGGGTCGGGGCAATTTGCAGTTTCAATACAAGCAGAGGATGAGGTGACTGGAGGAGAAGGACTTGCAGATGCTGATTGCTAAGAAGCTCGACACAAGCCAGCAATGTGCCCAAAAGGCCAATCGTATTCTGGGCTGCATCAAAAGAAGCTCGGCCAGCAGATTAAGGGAAGTGATTTTGTGCCTCTACTCTGCTCTCGTGAATTTTGTGCCCATTTCTGGAATCCCCTATATTAGAATAATATGGAATTGTTGGAATTTAAGTTAGACTTTAGGAAAAAATTCTTCACCATGAGGGTGGTGAGGCGTTGCCACAGGTTGTCCGTGGAAGTTGAGGATGTTCCCTCCCTGGAATTATTCAAGGCCAGGCTGGATGTGTCCTTGAGCAGCCTGGTTTGTTGGGAGGTGTCCCTGCCCATGGGAGGGGGTTGCAACTTGGTTCCTTCCAACCTAAATCATTCTATGATTCTATAATTAAAGTTCTCATCATAAAGTTAGAAGCTTATTGTCAAAAATGTTCCTGTCCCTTTTTATCAGACCAATCTTGTCCCTGTTTAGCAGGTCTTGTTCCTCAAAGATGGCTCCACAGTGAAAGAAGCCGAAAGTCCTGCCTGTGACATTAGCCCCACAACGAAGTGCTGATATGAAAATTTCTGTAGCACTCTTTGAGCCTTTCCTCTTCACCAGCAGGATAGAGGAGAGCATTACACGGGCTCCACGCCTTTCACCCACCAGAGTCCTGTAGCCCATTCCTAATACATTCCAGGTCACTTCGGCAGTACCACTAGTGCTTGAATGAATTAGCAAAAATCATAGTTGTCTGAAGGTCAGAAATACTTTGTGATTCTTTCCACAGCCTCCTGGATCCAAGTGCCTGGTAAACAACAAGCCTCCTGAAGCACCAAGTCAGGTTGGCAGAGGAATGCCGCCATCTCCTGTAGGAGACACTCTCCAGTAAGTATCGCCCTTCTTCTCTTCACCTTGGCAGACGTGCAGCTGCCTCCGATGCCAGAAGTCATCTGCCTCACCCATTTCCCAGTCTGTTCTTCAAGGGATAATTTTCACTGATCGTTTCTGAACTGCTGTGGTTTAGCTTGTGCAGTCTGCTGCAGGTTTTTGCTCTTGTCAGCTGTAACAATTTACCTCTGGTGCCTGCTCCTTTATCAGCTAGTGCTTAAAACATCTTGTCTGCAACAGTCTATCAGGGAGCATCAAGCACCTATACAACTGCTTAGGAATGATTGATATAACCATTGGGCAAGAGAGTAATAACCAGAGGCAGCCAAAAAAGTCACAGCAGATGGTTCAGAAGAACTTAAGAGTAATAATAAAAAAAAATAATAATTAGTTAACGTTAGATTCCTTCTTACATGAATAATCAGTATATATTTATGAACACTATTAAACATATAAACAGAAAATGTGCACCCAAGAGCTTTAGAAGAAATGGATAATGCTCCTTATGAACATTAAAATTCACGCATAACTTGGATAGCATCTAGTTTAATTCTCAATAACATTCTGACAAAAAGAAGCATTATATAAAAATCACAGCAGCCCCATGAAATAGATTAATCCATAGTTATTAAACAGAGAAAATTCACCATGCAGAGAAGCTTTCCAGTATGGTACCAGAAGAACCTATACCTAAGCAGGTGACAGATACATGATACCTAAAACCCAAGTCACAGCCTCCAGCAAAAGTTAATAAAGTAAATGAAAAGATAAAATTCTTTCATCTGTAGCATACATGAGATAGGACCATGTGGACGCAGTATTTCAGTTTGGCCATATAATCTGTGAATCCACAACAGAACTGTGATGACATAAAATATGAAAAGAATCAATATATTGCTAACTTGCATAAAGCATTAAAACCAATGAAAATACCAAAGCATTTCTATTATTATCTTTTGCAGCACATATTGATATAGCAGTCAAAAATATTCATAGAATCATAGAATTATCTGGGTTGGAAGAGACCTCCAAGATCATCAAGTCCAACCCTTAATCCAACATTATCATGATTACTAGATCATGGCACTAAGTGCCACATCCAGTCTTATTTTAAAAACCTCCAGGGATGGTAAATCCACCATCCAATCAGGCCATTCCAAGGCCTGATTACTTGCTCTGTGAAGAACTTTTTTCTGATATCCAGCCTAAACCTTCCCTGGCAGAGTCTAAGCTTGTGCCCTCTTGTTCTGTTGCTGGCTGCCTGGGAGAAGAGACTGACCCCCACCTGTCTACAACCTCCTTTCAGATAGTTGTAGAGAGCCTCCTCTTCTCCAGGCTAAACAACCCCAGCTCCCTCAGCCTCTCTTCATAGCACTTCATAGGACTTCTGCTCAAATATATTCTTACATGTTTCTCACATACTACATTTAAAAGGAAAAATAAAAAATGATAAAGCACTCTACTTCGATTTGGACAGTTTGTCCCTATGATCCAAGGAATTAATAGGAAACATGTCATGTCTTGACTTCAAAGTGGATGTTAGTAAGCATCTCTGGCAACTATAAAGTTAGTCAAGAAGAGATTCTTCTCTTCATCTGCCACTTTAGTGCTGGATAAGAAAACTTAGTTCCCACAAAGAAACGTATATAATCTCACAGGCTGATAATTTGTAAACTCAGCATGCAGTTTCACAATGCTTTTAGCCCTATATTGTAGCTTAAAGAATGAAGGTAGGACAGTTTCCATAATTCCTACCTTTTAAATGCTGTACAATTCTTACTCTTTTCTTTAAGAAGGCACAGGCATTTAACTGATATTTTAAAGAACGGATTCAGAAACTAAAAGAATAAAATCAGTACAAAATAAATAGATAATATTAATTATTAATATTAATTATAAAAAAATGAATCCACAAAAAACATTGCAACAAAAAAAAAAAACACCAAAAAGCAACCTCCCCCAACAACCAAACAAAAAAAAAAAAAACACCCTAAAATAAATATTTATCAACCAGTTTAGCTCTCTGAACCATTTCACTGTGGAATAATAAGGAGGAATAATGCAGGAGGAAGGAACGAGACCATCAGAGAGCTGACTGGCTTAAATGTTGGAAGAACTTCCTTACAGTTGTACAACCATTTCCCAGTTTCTGACTGAAATAATGCTACTGGGATTAAAACTATAAAGTTATACTTGCTATTCTACTTCTGTAATACTGAATTACAAGAAATACAGTTAAAACCGCCTCTCATTAAGTTTCTGGTCAAATGAAACAGAAATAAAAAAAGAGTAGATTTTCTCTAAAATAACATTTCATAAAAGTTACTGATATTCAGTTAAGGTTCATCTTGTCCTCAAACACACCACAGAAGAGTCATAACAGGCTGGAGTTATTTTTTATAATTCAGACAAATTTTATTCCTTTTTTCAGCTCTTCATCTGATTTTTCCAGTTTCATTGAGCACTATTTCTATTCTAAGTCTATGTGAATGACTGGGAATGTAATTTGTTTTGTTCCACATTCTGCTATTTAAACACAGTAAGTTTTTTAAAATTACTGCAAACACTTGTGGTGTGGTGGCAGAGGTTGGTATTTTAAAACGGCACCTGGTGGACCTCTTTCACAATTACTTATAATGAGCAGGAATGTGGCAGAACAGTTCTGAAGTGACTTTAGTATCACATTTCTTCCATGCTCTATGAAAAGTGGTTGCATTCAATAAATAACCGTGCTAAGTTCTTGTTTCTTCCACTCCTGGCTTCTGACAAGAGGTATACACACCCAGAGGATCTTCATCTTATAAGCTAATTTTCTGAGTTAAACAGTTAACAAAATCAGCACTGCTCTGAGCTTAATAACCTGCTACAGACTTTTCAAGCATTCTATAAGAATACTACTGACTGCTGAAGTAATGCTGTCTTAATTTCTCAATATGGTGAATTAAGAAAGGTATCTGAAAGAGAAAGACCAAAAGCCTTCTGGAAAAAGAGAAAAGTATACTATTACACTCTGCAGTACATTAACTGCTCTACTGGAGCAAGTAGCTTAATTTTTCTTCATTTTCTTGTAATCAACAAGCATCTCTCTGGGTATATAAATAAAGAAATGGTGCTGCATATGCTTGGTTATCATTGTGGTCCTCCATGACGTACTGATAGTCTCTGCTTTCTTGAGTTCTCAGTCCTCACAGTAGAAACATTTTCTTCTATCCAGTAAAACAATGTCAGGAAAGCCTTAGAAAAATGTTTCACATTCACATACTTAGTAAAATATACTATGTATAGTATATGTCTATCAAAAAAAAATGATGGTCAGAGAGCAAGCATGAGGAAAGAACCAGTCTTGTAAGCACCCAATGTTTACATTCCTTCTCACTCAGAAATACTTCTGCTTCCTACTTTTATAAGTTAACTAGTTGTATCTGCTGTTTTTGCATGGTACTGCAAAGAAAAGGTGCAAACAGATGCACATCAGGTCTCTTTATGCAGTCTTTCCTCACCAAATGATTTCAATAATTGGTTTGTAGACTTCAGCACAAAAACTCCAGGGCACACCATCAGTACTGCATGGTTTCAGTCAAAAATGATTCCACATGTAAAACTTGTGAGATGAAAAAATTAATTTATTCCCCCAAAATATGTTCTTATGCTATCATACTGCTTATTCTTTCATTAATTTTTTCAGCCAATATAGCCCCCAAAAGGTTGATGGCAGCTCTTTCAGAGAGATGCTACATATTGCCATTTTTTAAGAACCCTGAGACGTAGAAACTCACTGACTCAAAGTCGTTAGACCTTAGAAAGCACAGGTTCCATATAGAACAGGAGCCTTTGTGTGCAAAAGGTGAAGTCTTTACTTAAACATCTCTGCTGTTGTAGTTCAATAGGTAAAATGTCTATTTATATTCAGTAAACTGGAGGTTCTTGGTATAATAACCTAGCAGCAATTTTTTCCTTTATTAGGCTCTGTTCAAAAAGCCATTAAAGGAATGTGTTATGGCCCCCTAGGCACAGACTGCTCCATGACCCTGAAGAAATGAATCAGTCTATTAGTTTTATATTCTAATTTTAGTCCAAGGAGCCAAGACACATATCATGGCAAGATGCTAATAAATATTCATAATTTAAGCCCTTCTTCCCTTTCAAATATAGACTTATATCAGCTGCAACAACCACCGACAAAAGCAGGAACTTAACTTGCAGTGACATGCAACTGCATACATTACAATGGCACAAAGCAAGATGCAATTTAAGCATAAAACGCTTTGTTTTATTATAAGTATTTTTGTTTTATTTTAAATAATAGTGCCTAGACTGTGAGTATAGGTATCTACAAATACAGAAAACAAGGTTTGACAACCACCCTACAAAACCTAAAGTTTTAACAATAAATAGCAGAAAAGGGACTTTACTTGAACCAAGTCATACTTAAAACAGGGTGTATCGTGTTTGGTTTGTTATCTCTAAAGGGCTCAGAAAAAAAACTATGGAAGAATGTCCTAGAATGGTACAAATAGTAAGTAACGAATTTGGAAACTAGTCTTTTGTGTTCTGACAACGTTAACTGGTACACTGACTTATTCTTACGTAATTGCTTAAGCTTTTTACTGAAAAAAGAAAAATAAAATAAAATTTAGCTTACTTAGTCCAGGGCGCTCTTTGGCTTGAAACAAAATGCCTTAACACATCCCCCTTAGGACTAAGTTGTACAGAATCTGATTATTCATTTGTTTTTAAACACAAAGGATAGCACAAGGAAATCTTACCAAGAATCATATTTACAGCTATATGTTGACTTGAAATTGAATGAATAAAAACAACGTCCAAGTCAAGCTATGGGTCATAATGATGTGTCACACAGTATTTCGGTCATTGAAACCAACTATCTATTCACTTCTGTAACACAAATACGAATATGAACTCTGGCACTTGTCAGCCTATGATAAGTTACTACCAGAATAATACTTTCCAGTGAAGTGATAACTGATTATAGAGAAAAAAAAATCACTGAAAGTAGGAGATGAAAATTCTGGAAAAGGAAGATTTAAAATCACATCAATCATTAATAGTTCATGGTAGAGCAATTCTGCAGTTTTTTGTTTTAATTTATCATGGCGAAGTATCCAATCTTAATTTTATCCAACATTTCCCAGTAGAATACTTGTAATACTAAAATACAGCAAAAGAAAATGTATATGAACTTTGATATATCTAGCAGCAAATTAAGTACAGTAACCTTGACACTACTGTCAGTCTGTATTTAACAGAATGGATGCTCTTCTATGCCATGCTCCCTGTCAGTACAACTAAGAGAGATGAAGGCCTTCAGGGATCATCCTGTACTCATTGATTTTCCACTTACATTTGACACTTCAGAGCAACCTAGAGTGTCTTCCAAGAACAGCCACCTTTTCATAACACTGAACGATCATCTGCCCACTGGGACAGGATACATATGACAGATGGCTTTGTTTTCTTATGCCTCACACTGCAGCAAAAAACAAAACACATAATCTAGCAATATATTACAAGTGCACATCTCAGCAGAGGTAACAGATCCAGATTCCACCTTTTTTTTCATGTTGAGTACCAGGAGAGAAACAGAATGGGATATGCAGACTTGGCATGACCTGCAAAGAGCAGCTCAGCTAAAGCAGCTCTTAATAATACACCACTCAGAGGTAAAGGACTTAAATTTTAGGAACAATGTAAAACAACATCTTGGTTCCCAGTGATGCCAAGCACCCTCAGGTGATGTGCAAAGCTCTAGTTATCAAAGGCCCTCCCTCCACAAATAGAGAGCAAATTAACTTAGATACTAGTTATTATTAGATATACTTAAAACTGACAGAAGACATTCAGTAGCTTAAAGGACTAGGCCTTAAAAGCTTTTAAAGCGTTTCTGAACAATACGACCACTTACTGCTGCCTTCATTGGTTTATATTTGTCTTTACCATATAGAATGAGATGAATCTCTTATCACTGTACTATTTAATACGCATATTGGATCAGATACAATGTAAATCAACCTCCAAACTAAATTTAAGTTCATATTTAAGAAATATTCTGAGGACCCTGAGTCAAAGTATTATAAAAAAAACTTGATCACAGATTGATCATAGATTAGCTGACAACTTTCAAATATGATAATTATACCATCTGAAGTTAATTTTCAAACTATTTAAACTTATGAAAAATGTTCTTAATTTTAAATGCTAAATATTGTCCAAACTGTAATATTTAATTAGACGTAGTTTTAAGCTAAAACTTTCAAAAGGGCAACTGACTGGGTCAAACGCCACTCTACTGTTTCAATAAACTGTGTACAAAGGATTTTGATTCAGCACAGCTAAATAACAGTCCATGTTCAGAAAACTAGCAATTGGATTGCAGCTACCTCATCCATGACCAAAACTAAACTCCTCTGAAGTTTAAAATAAATCATCTTAAATTCAAAGCAGCACATTAAGCAAATCTGAAACAAAGCTGGAGGTATGGAAATATAACTGCCTATTAAAATCCAGAATGTTTTTTCCACTTCATAGCTATCTCAGTAATGATAGGTTTTAGCTGTAAAAAATTGACAGAACTGGACAGGCTTCTGGAAACAAAAGCACTACTGGAGAAATGTTAACTACACTGACCATCTGTGAAAGGATGATAATTCTTTCGTACAGTCCTCCCAAGGGATTTTGCGGAGGATTAATTAGTATTTTTTAAATGCCTTGAAGACTAAACACTCAATAAGAGCACAATTCATTATTCATTTACTTTAGGAAAAGTAGAACTCTCTACTGGAAAATCAACCAACAATAATTGTAATTTCATTGCACAGTAGAAATAATATTATAAAATTATATACTTAATTTCCATATAATAGTTAAATTGCAGCATTTCATAAATTTCCCCATTCTGATGGGTTTAAACAAACTTTCAGTACCTTGGAGACTTGAAAGTATCTTTCCTTAAACTTCCAGGCATAATTTATAACCTGGAACTCAGGCCAAGTCACAGTATTTCCCAAAGCAGTGAATCCTCACTCAACTTTCTTCAAGAAGTGAAATCATCCCTCTTGACAGAAGATGTTCTTGACTTTAAGAATACTCCCTCAGTACCATCTGTACCAGAGTGAGAGTACCATCTGTTCCTTCAGTGAGGTTGGTAAAAAACAGAGGGTTTGTTTTTTGTTGTGTTTTGTTGTTTTGGTTTTTTTTTTTTCAGAATTAGTGAGGAGAGAAGACTGGGTCAGAAAGAATGATGATTTCAAGTTGAGAAATTTCATTCGCCCAGCTGGTATAAGACACAAGACTGTCAATGCCAGGAACAAAATCTTCCAAACTTCATCCACTGCCCAGTACTATCTTATTTCACTTTGGATAAATACTGACTGGCGGCTGGTTCTCTGCAGGGTGTACACCAGGTGAGAATGAGGTTACTCATTCAAAAAGCATTTCAAAAGCTGTGTCTTGGCATTTGGATTTCGATTCAACTCTTCACTGGTATTAGAAATAAGGAGTGGAAGAGCCACTCAGTCTTCCAACACTTTAATGAATGATAGAGGATTTCCTCTCTATCTGATTCTTAATAAATATAAACTTGTACAAAATCTTTTACTAATGAAGCGTGACTCCATTGCAATTTCTTAACGCAGCATGAGGAGGAGATCTTGCAATGAGCATGTCCTCTTTAAATACTGGTGATATACCGTTCAGATCTTTTGTAGTAGTTTAGGACAATTATCTTATAAATTCCAGGAAATAGAACATGTAGCATTTAATGTCTACTATTTTAATGCAAGTTTGCTCATTTTGTTTAATAGCGTTGACACTCATCCTTCTAGAGCTTTTTCCAGTCGTATCTGTGGAGGGCCCACTTTGTAACACAGACCTTAATGGATTAACAGGAAGTTTTCAGCAAAAGTTTGTCCTTTCAGCATGGAGACCATGTATGCCAGCTATTACATTGCAAACACACACCCCCTCCACCTCAAAAAAAAAAAAAGTACAAAAAAAACATAAAAAAGTGAGAGCTCAAAAAGTAGGGATTTTACGCTTGTGATGAAAGATACTAAATAACTGGAAGAAGGATTATATAAAAGTCAGTTAATTTAAGGATGTTAGAGTCACATTAAAACTCTTTATTATTACATCAGAAACTCCAAAATTGTTTCAGTTTCTATGGTTTAATGAACAATATTCAAGATTTTTTTTCCCCCTCTCACCTTAAGAGTAGTGCTGCATGTCATGTCTGGATGAGTGGGCTGATTGTGTAAATTAAAAAGTGGTGTCACGCTAGCAAGTAATAGCATTGACTGCATCAATTATAATAAAAATAAATGAATAATATCATAAGAAGAAAAGAAAGAATGGCTAAGAAATGTAACTAATGTAACTAAAAACATTGAGTTTTTCTCAATACTTCTTCATAAAGGATAAGGAAGTGAATTGTTCCTTAAAGAAAATTAAAATAACATACGTTGTATTTACCAACTACTTTTATTTCCAGTTGCTCGGGGAAAAACAATATACTGTATCTGCAGAAGCTGCTGAAGATAAGATAGGTGAAGAGAGGAAGACAGGGAGCAAAAATCAGTCTGTTCTTAGCTATCTACCATTATTTTTATATAACTCACTAGAGAAAGTTGGAGAAACAAATACAATGTGTGTATTTTAGGTGACTAAGTACTATTAGACTTATTTAAAAATGAAAAAGAAACAGCTTAAAAATAATATTTGAGTAGAAAAAAAAAATCACTGACATTCATAAGGCAACCAAGCAGAGGAAAGGCAAGAGAAGAGTTTCATTGACAGAGAAAGAAAAATTACTGTGGAAGAATCAGTAGCTGGGACTATAAAGGAAAACTGCTTAAACAAAACAAGTTAAGCATCTGCTTCCAGATCATAACTCCTGTCAGCACAGTGCCCATTTATCACTAACAAGATTAAGACTCAAGAGAAGAATCCAAAAGCAGATCAGAGTTTAATCACAAGAGAGCAGGCAGCAAATTAACATCTTGGAAAGCAGAGATGAAAGGAAGGAATGAAAACTCAAATAAAAGCCAGCCAGCAGAGCTGAAGAGCAGTTACTAGAGGAAACATCTTTCAAGAAGCTGAAATCATGTCCAAATCGAGAAAATAGAAAGGATAATAATAAATTCTGACAGGCTCAATAAAAAGAAAAAAACATGGACACAAAACCACAAAACACAAACCACAAGATTGGCCAAGAAGGAACAACTAGCAAAACACATCAAAACTAGTACTAAATCTTCCCTCAAATACATCCAGAGTATGATCCCTCCTAGAGACTTTGTGCAATGAGAGGATCAACACAACAGGAGCCTGCAAAGACAACGAGGTAACTGCTGAGAATCTAAATGACTTATTTGAATTTGTATTCAGTGCAGATTTTCCCATGCCAAAACAGTCTGAGAGGGCATGGAGAGTGACCAGTTAGAGGTGCCGCCTCATACTGAAGTACTCATGGAAAAGATAGCGTAACTAAAGCAAAAATGAACATCAGGTCATAAGAAACAAATGCCATTTATCCAGGAATAACTAAATAAACTCAAGGGTGAATCAGTGAACCACAAACTGTGATATGTAGCATCTGCTTTAAAATCTCTTCAGAACATGATGCCTGGAAGATAGCAATGATAGCTTCTGGAAAGGTTCCCATATTTACTACTCTGAAAACAATAAGTAATAGAAGTGGCATACACATAAAAAATATTATGCACAACAGACCAGTCAACATAGCTTTTGTAAAGGGAAGTCTTGTTTGACTCATAAAACAATTAGCTCAGGAGTGACCTCTCTAAATCACCTAATCAAAATCAGACTTAAAAAAGAGCTGATTTCTATGAGGTTGCTCAGTGTCTTGTTTAGTGATTTCTGAATATACCTCAGAATGGAAATCCCACAACCTTTACAGTCACCTGTTTTGGTGTTTGACCACACTTAAAATGAAAAACAAATTGTTCTTCAAATCACATTTTAATTTCCCTTGTTGCAGCCTATGAGAACACCGCAAAGATTCTGTCTGCCCTTTCAACACTCTCCCATTAGCTACTTGAAGGCAGCAATGCCAAGGGTGCATCCTCTACTGCAGCAGAAGATCAAGTCAGAGACTGTATAAACTGACTGAACATGCAAAAGTCCCTGGGACCAGGTGAATGCCTTCAGGGCTGCTGAGGGTGTCAGTTGTCACTGTGATGCCACTCTAATATCTTCAGAAGGTCCTCTCCTCTGCTTTAGGCTAAAGACACCCACGCATCTCAGCCTCTGCTTGAATCTTATGTGCTGAAATCTCCCAAACATCTTTGAGGCCCTTGACAGGTCTTGTGTCAGTGTATCAACGATTTTGTTGTTGTACTAGGAAACCTCAAAATGTGCATGGGATCCTAGAATTAGTCTGACAAGTGCCAAATCATAGAATCATAGAATCTTCCAGTTGGAAAACAGCTCTGAGATCATTGAGTCCAACCGCACCCCTCATCCACTAAACCATGTCCCTCAAAAACTCATCTATCCTTTTTTTTAAATACCTCCAGGGATGGTGACTCAACCACCTCCCTGGGCAGCTGTCCCAGTTGTCTGACCACCCTTTCAGCAAAAAAATTCTTCCTAATATCAAGTCTGAACCTCCCCTGGTGCAACTTGTGGCCATTTCCTCTTCTGCTATCATCTGCCACCTGAGAGAAGAGATTAACCCTCGCTCTCCACAGCCTCCTTTCAGGCAGCCGTAGACAGCGATGAGGTCTCCCCTCAGCTTCCTCTTCTCCAAGCTAAACAACTCCAGTTCCCACAGCTGTTCTCCATAGGACTTGTTCTCCAGCTACTTCACCAGCCTTGTCGCCCTTCTCTGGATGTGCTCCAACACCTCAATGTCCTTCTTGTAGTGAGGGGCCCAGAACTGCCATGATCTTTTGAAGATGGCCTCACAGTGATATTTACCAGCACCCTCAGCAGTCCTGGAGGCATTTCACCTCATCCCAGGGACTTCTGCACCAGTTTATACAGTCACTGACTTGATTTTCTACTGCAGGTAACACAACTCCTGGAGACTCTACCATGAAGTCAGAGAACCTTGAGGACAAACCACACCAGCAGAAACTGAGGTGAAAGTGGCATTTTCTCTCATTCTTTCTTGCATCCTTTTTTAATGAGGTCTCCTGCCTCACTGAGTGCTGGAGGCATAGCTCCCTTGGTTTTCCATTTGCTGTTCATGTGCTGCAGAAGCATATCCTAACTCTTTAAAGGGATAACAGTGAACTGGAGAAAGGAAATGTGATTATTTGGACTTCCAAAGGGGTTCTCCTTGGAGAACAACTCTTTTCTGATGCATAAACTTCCTGGATAGACTTAGCTCAGGAAAGACTTGTTGCAAGAAAATTAATACTTTTGCAGGTAATTCCATAAAGCTCTAATTTCAGTATGTTCTTAGGGTACATAGGAGCACTTTTTATCACCCATCTACAGTTTTAGTAAAATTGCTGCTTCCTAATGCTACTGAAAGGAATTGTTTCTTTTTCCAATTATAAATGGAAAAGATTACTGTCAAAAAATAACAACAGCTTTGCCAATTCAGTTTTCATCACCTTTTTTTTTTCCATACATGTACCCCACTTAATATCTAACACTGCTACAGTTTCAAAGTAAGAATTTCCTAGCTAAAGATTTGAAAAATAGAACTCTTCGCATTTGGTCACATCATGTGCAAGAGAGGCACAAAAGGACACACAGGCAAATAGTTCTGGCAGTGCTCTCGGAGCTGTTTGAAAGACTCATGTTGCCTGAAGTTAAAAGTAAAGGTAAATTGTGCCTTCCTAGTGAAGAATACTTGTTTTAGCTCAGTGAACTAAAGCGGCTGCTGAACAAATTCTCCACCTACACAAATATACAGTTCACATAACACTGAAGGTTAAGAGATCAATCTAAATTTCATAGGTCAAAAATGCTAGATACTTTTTACCTATTTATGTAGTAATAATTAATACTAATACCAACAACAATTATGTACAAAATTCAGAATATTCCTTATCTTTTCCCCATTCCTAACACTTAATTCTCAGAAACTGGTTTAAGACAACTTCTGTGCTAAGTTATAGCAAAAAGGAAAGGTGTAATTTATGCATTTATGCCTGCAGTGAAAAATATTCATAACTACAGACAAAAAGTTGTGGTAGAATTAGCACATATAAGCTGCAAAAGGCAGGATGAAGTTCTGCTGTGCTACCCCAGATATTTTCTATGATAATAACCATTCATTACTGCATAGAATTCAATGCATATTAATATTCTAAGGCTATGTGTTTCTTCTGCACACATTTTCTCCCTAGAAAAATCTCTTAAATTCTAGTTTTAGTTTCACAACTGAATCCTTTCCCTTAATAAACATGCACAAACCCCTTGATTAATAGAACATTATCATTAGCAACACTGGAGGAATGAATATGCAATTGCTGTAGAGTCCATAGAGCAGCAATACATCTGAGCTTTATACAGTCGTTCAGCTTTCCTCAAACCACAATCTGTGGAATTCCTCTAGCTTCCATTATAACTTTCTGGAAGTTTGCTCCTGTCAGCAATCACCTTTCACTCTTTACAAGCAGAAATATCTAGCTTTAATATACCAGTTTATCCGTATGAATCTTGAGATTTATGTTTTTACAGGATAATTAACCCTCTGGAGGCAATCTACTGGTGTTTGTAGTCACAGAGTGGAACAACAGGAATGCAGAATTTACAGAAGCTTGATCAGAAGAGTAAACAAAGGTTATGATGCATCATTACCTCATCATATTCAGTTTAATTCAATTAAACAGACCTTAATTTATCCTGGTCTTGTAGGTTGTGCACACATTGAGAAAGAAAGCTCATACAAGACTGAAGTATAACTGTATTTCTGATTTTGGTTTCAGGTGCAACAATGCTGTTTTTACATTTCTTGCTGTAAGGTGGCAATTGTCGATTACAAATAGCCCAGGCACTGGCAGCAATCACAAATCTAAGAAAACTTGCTTCAAGGGAAGATATTGTCTATTCTAGAGGCCAAGAAAATCTTCAATTATCATCTGTACAGTGAAAATGTTCAAAAAAAAAAGAAGAGTCAAAGGACAGAACATCAATTGATACTTATTTTTATTTGGATTACATTTGTCCTTCATTCCATTTAATACGTTTGAGTGTCGTGGGTTGACCCTGGCTGGCAACTAAGCCCCATCCACAAGCTCACTGGCTCCCCGCAGGACAGGGGAGACATCGAGAAGAATAAGAATGAGAAAACTCATGGGTCAAAATAGAGATAGGAAAATCACACATCAGTTACTGTTGTGGGAAAAACACACTCAACACAGATCTAAGATCACTTATCGCCAATTAACAAAACCTAAATTTAATTACTGATTCATGTACAGGAAAACAAAAGTTGACATTTAAATACTTACAGAAAATCATTTTTCTTCTCCTTTGCCAGTCTCAGCTTCACTTACAGGCTCACTTCAATTCAAACACCTTCTCTCACCTTACCTCCTCCACTTCCTGGTCTCCACTTCATTGCAGACACCTTTCCTCCCTTGCTATTGCCACAAGTTTCACTCAGTTCCTTTAGTGAGCCAAAGAGGGCCACATACTGTTAGTGTTCAGTGCTTTCTCTCTACCAATCATTGTTTCTCACTCTTCCTTCTTCTGCTCCCGGCTTCTCACTGTTCTCCTATGCTTAGTTATGTGAGATCATAGTTAAAAGTTCAGTTGAGGTAAAGTAAAATACAAGCATGAAACTTAAAATATAAGCAACCCTTTAAAAAGTTTTGTCTGTGAATTCTGAAACTGCCAAACAAATACAATGATTTTTATGAGGATTAAGTTAGCAGCAGACACTATTTTAGTGTTCTTTAAAATATAGAACCACTACTGGGAAGGGCATACTAGTCCTGAAAAATACTCCTTCTGCACTAATTTGTGTAGCTAAAATTAGCAGTATAAGTTTTCTGACACACTTAAGTAATTCATGAAATTTTAGTAAATTTAGTTGCCTAAGTAATTCATGAAATTTTAGTAAATTTAGTTGCCTAAATATAATGCATTTTGCACGCAAACAAACCAGGAACTGTTTCAGTCACTTTCTAGGCTTTCCTTCACAGAGATACTCCTTCTAATTAGGACACTTTCCTATACAGCAATAACTTTAAACATCATTGTTTTAAGACACATTCAGATGCGCGTCTTGTCTATGTTCAGTCCTCACATACACTCTTTGCTGAAAGGTGGACAATTTGCCTGATTTTTTTTTTTTCTCCAGTATTTAATGGAACTGTCAATCTCATATTTTCCAGAACTGAGTCATTGCCATTTGTAGAAATTTTAGATCCCTGGCTGCTTTTCACAATCTGGATCTGAGAATATACTCCGGTCACAGTCTGACTACATGTCACCAGATGACATGGGTACACTACACGGACAACAGAAAGGGCACATGATGACTCTTCGTTGGAACAATCAATGAAAAGGGCAGTAAATTACAATCTCCAATAACTTTAATTGTCATGAACTGAGAATGACAAATGCTCCAAAACCATGTAGGAAGGCTGGTTTTGCTATTGCAGCTCCGAAGACAACACCATGACATGTGGTTGTGAGGAAGTCAAGGAGGCTGTCACAGTAAAACAACACTATAATAACGGGGGATTTAAATTCCTTTCATTTAAATTGCATAAGTATTGTAACAGTGATTAATGCAAAAACTAGGTTTTTTTTAGACATCATTAGACAATGATTCCTGATGAAGTCATATTGCAAACACTCAAGAGAAGAAGCAATTTTTCATCAAGTTCAGAGCAGTACATAGGCTTTAAAAAAAAATAATGTCAAGAAGCACTTTGCATGGCCTTAATATATTTAAATCAAATGACTGATGATTAATGGTATTCCATTTTCACTACTCACACAAGTATTTGTTTAAATCACTATTATATTTTAATAACTTTGTTATGAGAGGCACCGTTGGTTCCAATGCGGAAGTCTTAATTATGGCAAGGTATTAGAGTAGAGATGTTAAGTAGTTACAACATTTTAGAAAGTTCTAAATAGTCTGTTCAGCCTGGAGGAGACTGAGAGGGGATCTCATAGCTGTTTACTGCCTTCTTACAAGGGAGGGAGGTGAAACAGGTGCTGATCTCTTCTCTCTTGCAATCTATGATAGGACTAGAAGGAATGGCAGGAAGATATGCCAGGGAAGGCTTAGACTGGATATTAGGAAGAGGGTCTTCACCCAGCGGGTGGTGCAGCACTGGAATAGGCTCCCCAGGAAAGTAATCATGGCATCGAGTCTGCCAGTATTCAAGAAGCATTTGCACAATGCCCTCAGTCACACATGGTGTGAAAGTTGGGATTATCCTAGGTAAGGATAAGAGTTGGACTTGATGATCCTTCTGACTCCCTTGCAACTTGGGTAATTCTTTGGATTTCTTTATTTCACAGAGTAGTCAGGCTGTTGCAGATAGGAGTAACTTCTCCTACAGGACAAGGCCTGCTTAAAATCAATAGCTGAATCAAATGATCACTTTTGTCGTGCATCTCAGACAGATTTTACTTTCCTGGCTGACACACAGTCTCCAAAGTAACTGTCTTAGTAAAACTACAAAAGGTTTCCACAGGGAATGAGCAATTAAAATTATCAAGTCTAGCACATTATTTCAATACTTGGAGAGAATTATTTTATTACTTTCTCTTTTGAAAGTTCTGTACATACCCTAAGTGATGGTTTTATTATTATTATAACCCTGCACAGTCAGACAGTATTGGCCCTATTTCACAAAACTCCTATAATTTCCATAGCTTAACAAAAATTACTGAATTGAAGTTCAAGCTCACGGGCCACTACATTTTTTATGTGGCAGTCTTTGCAATTGTCACAATATTCATACCCTAAGTAAATCAAAGAAATACTTTTTTTTTCCTCAATCTTTTGGAGAATTTTAAATTCAAGACAACCTTTGCCATCTCTTATGTAATGAAAAGAAGAAAATTATTTCTGCCTGTTTGAAAACTCACTTTCTTCAAAGAATAAGGTTCTCAGATTTTACCCATAGAGAGACAGAATAAAGAAAGAAGCATGCAAAGATTGAGATTTCTTTTATTGGATAGAATCTTCCATATTCTGCAGTAAAAAAAAAAAACAACTTTGCTAATCTTTCTCTCCCCTTTTGTAGCATGTTGAGACAATCTTTAATCTAGAAAAGGGGAATTACATTTTCACAGAATTGAAAGTTTTTAAGCTGAAAGGAACTTTTATAACTAGAGCACTACATTACCAGTCACTGATAATACTTTTAAATAGGATGAAGTCTATTTTCACTACAGACAATTTTGATGGAGAGAAAAAAAAAAAGAAATTAGACGTTACTATTTATAATTTCTTGGCAATAAGTTTTACCCAGTCTCTTCTTGCTCCTAAAATTATTTTCAGCAATTGTCATCATTTCTGCCTCTCTCCTTCCCTGTCTGTTGTGTAGTAGTATTTTTTTCACTGCAATATTCTACAGTCTATCAGCAACCCATTCTTGTGCCCCAACCAAACATTCTTTGGTATGAGAAGTAGCATAAGAGAAGCCACCAAAATCCATCAGCAAAACAAGAAACCCCAGGATTAAAACAATGATTAGTCTACCATCTTAACCAAGTCCTTAAAATTTATTATTTCCTTCAATGTACAAACTTGCAATTTCATAATTGTAGATCTTGGATTCTTCCTTAGGCAGCCTAATAAATTCCCCACACTCAGGCAGTTAAATTTCATACAGACAAGAAAGAAAGAATGTAGCACCAGAAGAAAACCTGGATACTGGATAGAAATCACTGATTCTGTCTTAGAGTTTTATGGGAATTTTTTTAAATTTTTTTTTTTTTTTTTTGCGTATTGTATGCTGCTGCATTTGCAAAAATATGCCCAGGTTTTTTTTTTTTCCATTATTTTTAAGCAAAGTAGTCTATTTCTGTACACGCCAATGTTTTGTTACTGACACAAGGCTCAGCATATTAAGTTGCTTCAAATTTCTGACCTACTGAGGTTTTAGGAAGTGGTTAATTTTCATTTATATTTCCTTGTGTGGCTGAAACTGTGCTGTATTTTATTTGAAAGGTAAGTGGGAATAACGTGCCTCAAAAGGAGTCTAAGTCATTAACAATTCCCTCCAATTGTATTTCAAATCCAGAGATTTTAATCAAACATGTCACCAATTAATGTTATTCATTCCTAGCAAGGTAACATCTTAATCATCCTTCAGTTCATGACCAAACTAAAAAAACAGAAGTATCAAGATACCTTTCTCCTAAGTTAGGTAATCTCTTAGCAGCTTTTCAAACCAATATTAGCAGACAGTGATGTCTTTGCAGTGGAACTTTCCAAGCTGCTTACTGATTTCTAAACTGAGTAAATTATTTCAGTCATCAAAAACCTGAAGGATATGAAGATAACCAACATTTTGATTAATTTGAAGCAAAAGTCCTCCCATGTTTTTCTATAGAGTATTAACCTCCAAGTGTCATCTCTCATACTTTACAATTCTTTACATGAACCATCTCTATTTTCAGACAGGTTTTTCTTAAAATTATACATATATTTGTACATGTATTAACAATGTTGAAGGTACAGATCAAGAAAAGTCTTCGTAGGAACCAGGATTCTAAGATATAAGCAGACTATTTTGATCTGAACCTATTGTAAGTTGGAAGGTGTACTCTAGTTTTTATAAAATAAGTAGATTAAAACCCATTGTAACAGACAAATCTCTTTCCTTCAAGAGAAATTTATTTAAAATCTAAGATAGGCTTTTTGTCAGCTGAGCAACTACAGTATTTTCACATCTTTTTAAAATTTTCATGTGACAAAATATCCTGTAAAGGTATATGCATAGCTATGCACCATCAGAAACTTGTTAGACTGTGTTGATGATTTACCTAAATAATACCACTTTTTCCTTTGTAATTTTAAAACCAGTATATACTTACTTCATGATGCCTAGATGCATCAGATTATATAACTGTGTTCTAATTAATCTCTTCTCAGTTGTTTTCAATTAGTAATTACTTTGAGCAACCAAGAAGTACACGCACATGTCCAAAGGGCTTCATTCATTAAATCACAGAGTCAAAAAAAGCACTCTATAAACAAAAATCATTAATTTTAGCTTAAAGCACGGATTAGGGCATAGTATGTACCAGCAGAAGTCACAATATATAAGCAACTAAAATACATGCATTACTTGTTTCCCAAATTTATCGACTGAACTGGATGAATATTTTAAACACACTTACCGAAATGATTTATTTGGAAAAACAATGCTAAAACACAGCACTAGTAACGATGAAGAGAAAATTACACATAATGTGATGTAGTGGCAAAGAAAACTATGTGATTATTTGTCAAAGCAGGTTTAATGACTACAGTCTGACAGACAGTTCTAAGGCACTGTGACTGCAGAATATTAATACAGACCAAAAAAAACCCAGACAATCAAAACCCCAACGCAAGGTAGAGAACTGTAAATCTTAAGCTAGCTGAGCATTAGGGAGGGATATGGTCTGCTTAAGTAGGACCAGGTGACTGCCTTTAGAAGCGCCATTTTTAAGTCAAGAACAGGACTATTTAGAATATCCTTGATTTCAATGTGTTTGTGAGTGCTCAGGATGTACGAGGTGGTAAAGTGTGCTAAATCCACAAAATTGAAAAATAAAAAATTGTCAAAAACCAGATTCCTGGTGCAAGCACCTGTGTGTTCTTTGGAGTATCTGCAACACCAAGTTTCACCACTAGGTTCTAGTCTGCAGAATTATATTCTTGACCATCTCTCCTACTTATCCCAATTCTTGCTGTATCTCAACAGCATAAATTCACTCTGCTCCTTCTCACCTTGGAAGCAGCTGAACAGAACATTTATGCAAGAAATGAGGGAAAACTTTACTACACCTCATTCATAATGTTCTCAGCATTATGTGAAGAACAGTAACTGTGGTCACTGGAGCTTACCAATTTGAAAAACAACACTGTTATAAGCTATGACTTAGTTTTATAGAAATGTACTGTGCCATGCCTGAATTATACCACAACCAAAAACCCAAGGTATGATGATCATCTGTAAATATAAGGAAATCTATTAGGTGTTTACTATACTAATACTAACCCTACTTTTATTCATAAAATGAAAAAAAAAGTTCATAAGTGTCACCACTTAGATTCTTCATGTATTTTAATGTAGTTTTCATTTCTTTGGTTTTATGCATTCAAACTTATCAAGACATTAATGGAAAAAATGCGCACATTTTATTTAGATTTTACATTATTTGTGTTAGTATGAACCTGCAGATATATTTAGTCAGCCATTATTGGGACAGTAAGACATGAACTTACCATCCAGATTCCTGTTATACCATGACCTTGCTTGCTTGATTTGTTAAGTTGGATCATGTATTTAGTAGTAGTTCTATATAGATAAATAGATCTCATATACATGTACAATGGTGGACAAAATTAAAATATATCCTACAGAAAACCATTATGCCTTATACGAAAGGTTTCAGTCCCCTTCGCCCTAATAGTTACTTTGGTTCATCAATCTGCATGACCTCCAAAAATTCGTGTATCCCTTGAGTCTTAGCTCTCCATAATTTCTAGCCATGAGTGGTTGCTCCTGTCTTAACAGAAAAGGAAAAAAAAAATAGACCATGGGAAGAACAACTAAATTTCAAAACCTATTTATTTGCATGCATGGAAACAAATGTCCTCCTTTGTCAGAAGGAAAAGGACTATTTTCCCATTTCTATTTGACACACGACAAACCAGTTAATAGCTACTGTTTTATGTGATATCCAATGCTGTAAAAATATATTTGTAGAGGAGAAAAAAAAATCTCAAGCTAACAGAACATGAGTTTTCCTCAAGGGCTTTTGGGCCCTTCACTCCAACGAACACATTGAGGTGCCATAGCACGTTCAGAGGACAATGAAGCCTGTGAATGATCTGAAGCACAAGTCTTATGGAGGAATTGCTGAGGAAACTGGGAGAATTTAGTCTGGAGAAATGGAGGCTGAGGGGAGACCTTACTGCTCTCTACAACTACCTGAAAGGAGGTTGTAGAGAGGCGTATTTTGAACTCTTCTGCCAAGTATCAAGTGATAGGACAATATGAAATGGCCTCAAGTTGCGCAAGGGGAGGTTTAGATTAGATATCAGGAAAAATTTCTTCACCAAAAGGGTTGTCAGGAATTTGAAGAGCTGCCCAGGGAAGTGGTCAAGTCACCATCCCTGGACATTTAAAAGAGGTGTAGATGTGGCACTTAGAGACATGGTTTACTGGTGGAGTTGGCAGTGTTAGGTTTACAGCTGGACTCAATGATCTTAAACGTCTTTTCCAACAATTACAGGATTCTATGATAATAGCTAACTTTTTCCTCTTGGTCTGAAAGGTAATTAATATTTTTGACAACATGAAATTGTTTATTTTTAAGTCTTGCCAACAATTGCTTGCATTTACATGTACCTAAAACAGACAGAGTGACTGTGGGTTAGAGTCACATTCCAAACACTGAGGAAACCTGTTCAACCCTTTTGCTAGAATAAGCTCTTGACAAAAATCACAGGAGTATAAAAGTATTCAATGCAAGTTACATCAGCTTAAACAGCAATACGAAAAGACTGTCTTCATTTCTAAATACTTTTAGACCTTCCATATACTGATCCTTATGTCTAACAGCTGCTGAACTACCTAGAGTAACAGCTGCAATGCAAAGTTACTAGACTTCTAAGTTCAGTATCTCACATATTATAATCTGCAAATCCATTATGATGGAAAATCTTACATTACAAAATAAATTATATGTTCCAAATTAAACCCAGTTATTTTAGGCTTTCCAACTTATAAGAAGGGCCTTATTTATCCTTAAGTCTTTTAACACAGCACCCTTTAAGTCATTTATTTCAATGAAAATCTGTAAAAGTTACTGATTGTCAAGTAGTCTCTTCATAACTAAATTGCTCACAGGTCAATGAGGTAGTAATAAATATATTCATAAATATGGAAGAGAATGGTTTCAGATGGGAGTCTCGTGAATTTACTATTTTTACTTGGGATTGTAAAGAAAAAGCAAAATAAAAAATGTAGTTTACGAACTAAAGACAAAGTACATTATAAGGCATAATGACACATCCAGCACTTAAAGCTGCAATTTGTATTGACAGACAGTATAGCAATAATTACAGGGTTGTGCTTTCACTGTTGAACTTCAATGCTGTAACAATGCTAATGCTAGTCCACCCCTGCTATATGTAGTTCCAGTAGAAGGAATGCTTAGAGATAAGCAGAGTTCACATCAGAACATGATTAAAACCTGGAGAGTAATTCAATGTATTTTTCAATTTTTTTATAAAAAAGGAAAATTTTAAGACTCATGAACAGCAAGGAGAGGGGACACGATTAGGAGTTCTGAATTACTTTTAAGGGATTTATCTTTTTCTTTAAGGGCTTTATCTTCTTTTCAATTGCTTGGTGACTAGCTTGGTACATGACATAATTTTAGAAGTCAGTGTCTGAACCAAAACCACCTACTAATTATACTCTCCACAGAAACACTAAAAATGCACAGCTGTAGAATACCTCAGAGTAGGTAATAGTGCTCAGGAAACAATTAGATACTAAGGTTTAAAAAGCTTAAGTAAGTATATATTAAAACTTCATTTTATATCATTACTTTTGGAACAGAAACAGAAGCAACACAGAGATTAGATATTAAATTATACATAACTGATGACTTATTGTAAATTTTTTTGACTCTCGGAAAAGGAATTTTTGTTTTGAATTACTTAGTTCATATAAACAAGTTCAAATACAGAATACTGAATATTCAGACCAATGTATATACAAAGATTCTCAAACACAAACTTCTATTGTCACTAAAGCTATGGCTAAAATAAATAATATCCAGCAATCTTGCAACTCGATAAATCACTAAATTGGCAATAGGACCAAAGACCCCTTTAGATCTGCATTTGTTCTCCTAAATACCTGTGTATCACACACCAGATACTATGAGTTTCCCAACTGAAAATTTACTGACAATACCAAGCTGGTGGCATTAGTTTAGAAGGAAGCTCCAGACCTAAAGCTGTCCAAACAGAAATGACTGAAGTCCAGTATCAACATCCTATAACAATTAACTTCATTATTATTGTGAATCTTGAGGACTTCCCTTTTATGTAACCAAAAGTACTCCAGGACTTGGGAACAAAAAGGAGCTGAACAATCCTTTTTTTATTTTGTTTTCTAATCATTATAAGGTTTTTGTGCAACTGGAATAACGATTTCTAAGCTCGATCCATCATTTTCCTTAACTATTCTCAGCACCACTTTATCAAACACACCTCTTGTGACTTGTCTCCCCACCGCCCTCTTAAAAAAAATCCCCCACACTGACACAGTACTAGACAAGATCATGATAGAAAACAAGTATCTTTTCATAATCCCCTGACATTAGCCATATCACAGCAAGGGCAATAAAGTGAACTAAAACCCAGTATTATGAATGTATACAAGTAGTGGATACAGTCAGGGTTAATAATTGTTAACGAATTACAACGTTGACAGTTTTTTTTGCCCCTCTTCTCTGTGCTACAGATATGATAGAAACCATTACTGGGGAGATACAGAAGCGTACAAAGATAAGATCAAACAAAAAAGTTATCAAAAACTGCCCGAGTCTCATTATCACTTAAATAATGGTTCCAAAAAATCCACGACATCAGTGCAAATTAAGGAAAAATATAGAAAATGTGACTGGGATGGATTAAACAAGGTTTTTATCAAGCTACACAGTAAAGTTTAAGAAACTGAATAATTACTTCACCTAAAAAGGACAGCAGAAATGCCATTATATAACTTCACAGTGTATTTATTATTGGGCTAGCACAAACAAGCGTAAGATCCAGAAAAATGACAGCAGGGACAAGTTCATTAAAACCAAGAATCAAATGTTTGCTGCTAGAAGGGAACACAAAACCACTTCAACTCCTGCTGCTGTCACTGCTACCATACTCACACTCGGTTCTTTTAAGGGGAAAGACACAGCTCAGATGTATTCCTAGCTTCAGGTTCTGAGAGATCATTTCCTACTGCTCCCCAAAAGAAACTTCTATTCTTATACAGGGCATTGTAAAGTAAAAAGTAAAACTCTGTATACAGGCAATAACACATAACTACTATGTGTTCTTGACCCTAACACATATGTTGCTGTTTACTTGTCTTATTCTTTTCTTGGTGATATTTAAAAAGATGCTCATGAAAAAGTGGACACACGACAAGTAACACAGTAGCCTTCAGTATATTTTAACAAGTTTGTAGGTGAAGACCGGAACCATGTTACTCTGCAATTACAAAACAGATTAAATGACCATGAAAAATCGGGTACTACTAAAGGATGTAACCACAGGTTGCATCTTAACAAGCTTTAGGACATCTTAGCTGTGTAATCATAAATCATCAATTTACAAACCCACTTTTCCTTTTGAATCCTGCCCACTAATCCCTAGGTCTCTGTAAACTTTCTTCTAAAACCCACCTTCTACAATCCACCGTTTTCCTGCACATCTTTCCCCTACCCCACCCCCCTTTGTTATCTTTCATACATTATAGTAGTGAACACCAGATAGATACATAAGCATGCTTACGATTCACCGACTGGCAAGATTCAATGAAAAAAGATCACAGAATATCTTGAGTTGGAAGGTACTCATAAGGATCCCTGAGTCCAGCTCGCTGTTCCTCACTGTGCTACCTAAAACTAAATCACATGCCTAAGAGCATCAGGTAGGTTCTCCTTGAACTCTGATAGGCCACTTCTCTGGGGACCCTGTTCCAGTGACTGATCATCCTTTCAGTTAAGAACCTTTTCCTACTGTCCCATCTGAACTCCACTTAACAGCCTCATTTCATTTCCTCATGTCCTATTGCTGATAGCCAGAGAGAGATCAGCACCTCCCTCTCCATTGCCCTCCTTGAGGAAGCTGTAGACTGCAATGAGGCCACAGCCCCACACCTTCCACAAGCTGAACAAAACAAATGACTTCAGCTGCTCCACCTTATATTGTGGCATGCAAAACTGCACTCAGTGCTTGCTGTGGGGCTGCAGCAATGCAATGTAGAGTAGCACAACCACTTGCCTCAACCAGTTATTTATGCTGTGCTTGATGCACCCCAGGACATGGTTGGCTCTTTCGGCTGCCAGGGCACACTGTTGACTCATATTCAACTTACTGTTAAGCCTGTTCACCAGATATCTTTCCATGGGGCTGTTCTCCAGCTTCTTGTCCCCCAGTTAGTACCTATAAACAGGATTACCCTGTCCCAGGTGCAAAACCCAACACTTGCTCTCATCACATCACAGCTTTTTCATCTCTGTTTTAATCTGCATGCATTATCAATATAAATACAATTGGCTAGGCTAGGTTTTAAGTTCACTTGCTTTAAAACTAAATAAAGGAACTGTTTTAAGATACACTACTGATGTAAAAAAACATTCCTAGTAGTCAGTATAAATGAGGAAAATAGCAAGAACCACCATCTCTGCATGAATCAAAATACAAATTTTTAACTTACACAACCGGGTTTTACCAGAAATAAACATAAACCATATCTTAACCACTTTGGTGACTGAAGTGAAGATCATATGGTGCAACATTGTTTCAAAAGCTGCTCATGGGATAGACTATAAATATCAATAACCTCAGGAAGAAACTCAATACCTCTCATGGAACAGACTTGAAGTTTCAGCAGCCTTGGAAACAAGTAACTAGAAAACCAATGTTTGGCTAAATAAAAATACTTACTTTTCAAAATGTAATTGCTAAAATGGATTCCCTAGTCATCTATTCAAGATGTACTAATCCTTTGTAACTTCAGAACACAAGCAAAAAACCTCAAATAATTTATTTTTGGAGTACCATATATGGTTGCAGAAGAGTAGGGCTTTATTAAACAGTGTCTTTCTTTCTACACAACAGTTTCAGAAATTCATAACAGCAAATATTTAATTAACAAAAACAAATTTTAAAGTGTTCACAAATTACATATGTGTTGTTTTGAAAAATACTAATTACATTAAAATAATGTTTCATCACTTCATACATACTCATTTTTTGTTCTTTTATATCAGCACTTAACATTTTTTAAATTGACAGTGAATGTTGTTACACAATATGCTGTTAAGACGTATCTGAGTATCTAATCAGGAGTGGTCATAATAAACAAAGTAAAATTACAGTAGTAGTATGCTGGAACCTTCAAATAAGATTCTTTTCTTAAGTGTCAGAAACTTTACTTTTCATTTTAGGAACAGATTTAATATTTTGAACAAAATTGTTATAGTTTCATAAATTCATGTTTTCAATTAGGTACAGAATCTACTTTTCATTTGGAAATTGTTGCAGTTTTTTATTTGTAGGGAAAAGAAGAAATAGGTGGCAAGCACCATGATTTACAACAGTGAATAACAAATAATTATAGGAGACATTTGGAAAACAACCAATGTTTAAGATTTTCTCAGTTGTTGGCTAAACAACTGCAAGTATCTTTGCCAAAAAAAGAATAAATTGTCTAATCAAAAGTGAGTTTTGCATACAGAAAATACCTTACTTTTAATAAGGAAGTTCAACCAATTATATCAAAGACTGTGACTATATTTAGTCAGTTGTGCAACCCAGTTTTCAATTCCAATCTCTTTCAGAGCTTACAAGCCCGATCTCATGCTTTAGCATGTAGAAAGCCTGTTCATCCTCTGATGGTTCACACAAATTCAGCTCGAGAGGAAAGACAGTGTTCTAGCAAGCAGCGCTGTTCTGGTTTGACCGCGTGTTTCTTTCACAAGTTACACTACAGACACCCCATATTGCTGGTACGAGAGGAACTAGCTGACTGCACACAAGACAAAAACTTAGGAGGCACTCATGAAGCTTTCACCTATAAGGTGGTAAGTCCCTGTCATCTTTGACTCTCAAATCTTGTTTGCTGCTGTAATTGCAAGCACTGCTTAAGATACTCCTCCGTTAATTGTACCCAAGGCAAAATATCATCGTGTTGAATTAAACCATTTCCTCTAATAGTTTTTCACTCTACAAAGCAGTAAGGCTACAGAGCAAGGCGAGCCATTCAGAACAGCACAAATATAAAGAAAACTGCATTTTTAGTGGCTTTATAGGAAATTCCATGAAAATATAACATATGAATCATGACGTGGAAAGAGGCAGTGTGTGTGTGTATATATATATACACACACAAAGGGATACACAAAAAGAAATACAACAGCTGTTCAACATCACCTTGAGGTAAAGAATGTTTTAGAAATCAAGGGAAAATTACTTAGGCTCTCAGAAATGCAGAAAGTAGGGCAGAGAATATATAGACATGCACAAAATTAAAAAGATCATGTGAAAAACAAAGAACCTTTCAAACATAACTGTATAAGGAAGCACAAAAGATTTAAGGCAAAATTGGCAAGTGTTACACATAAGACTAAATGACAGTGATAAAAGTCACATCATCCTGATTTATAGAAAATGTATAAGCCACATTTTAAAGATGAATATTTAAAGTTTGAATACACATCTTGAATATATATTAAAAGGTAACTTCAACTCATGACCTTTGTAGAAGATATATTAAAGCAGATCCTCTAAATGAACTACTTCTTGAGAAACATTTAATTCAGTGTGTGCACATGAAAACTCTGGCCCCAAAGCTAGAAAAAAAAATTCATCAGAGCATGCACATATAGGCAGTTCTTACACTATTTCAACAGAGCTTAAAGGTAACACTAAACCATAACCAAACAAAGGATTTTGCTTCAGTTTATGATTTTTCTTGCAAAATGTTAAATTCTTGTACAAAAAAAAAAAGGCAAATTAGTTTACAATCAAATCATGGAAAAATTAATTTTCCACTAAGAGAAAACAACATAAATTCTACTAACCTTCAGGATCAAGGAGTTTCTCTATGCCCAGGTGTTTCCTGGCTATGTTGAATGCATGGTCTAATCGTTGTACAGGTGACTGCTGAGAAGCCACAGCGCTCCAATCAAATAGGTCTGGTCTAAAGTAAAAGTTAGAGGAACAGTAAGTTTCTTTTTTAGCCTTAGATTTAATTACATGCTTCCATAGCTATCCATCAGTGTCTGCTACTACTTTTTTATCTTCTTAATGAAAGAAGTTGTTCAATCTGTGCTGGAACTAATGAAGCTTGACTTCTAGTGTGTTTGCACCCTATACTCATCTACGTTTATCACCATCACATTAGCCACATTTCTTACACTCCACTAAGCCCCAACAACCTATAATCTCATTCCCCCAAACCAGCTGTTTTCACACATAGCATTCTACACCAAAACGCCCACAGTGGGTTTGCTCCTCTCTTGCAGTCTCAAAGAGTGCTTGGGTGACAAGGATCATGTGTTGTGGCCATGCACAGTGGGACGGGTTTGTGGTAGGCCAAGCAGGAGAGATAACTGTTTAGGTAATTTTTCAGCTTTCCTCCTCTCTCCAGCCACCAGTTTTTCATTTCACTTCATTTACTATTTCTAGAAATGTAATTGCTTCTGAGATTACCAACTCACTGTTAGATACTATTAAATTGGTCAACAAGTTCAAAAATTCATGACTTGGGAAAGTACACAGCATAGCTGCACATGTCACTTTTCTTACCAAAACCTTCAGAAAAATACACACTTTTCAGATGAGTATAAAACTGTAGCCCAACCACAAGCTTCAGCTGATAGGAGCAAAATCACTGGAGCACAATTTAAATGCTCTTGCAGGAAAAAAAGAGAATGATGAAAACTGAATTATAGATCAGAAACACAATCTGAACCCTTGTATTAACAGTTGCACTATTTGCAATATAAATAATGTTAATACACTGTGATCTTTGGCATTTCATTTGAGAGTTATCCATTAGGAGATCAAAATTTGTTATCAGGCTCTCTGGAAAGAAAGTTTAATCAGGTATTCTGTAATTAATGTGCAGATAAAATGAAGAAAAACAACTACACTATTTATGACTGATGCAGTGTTCTAAATTAGAAAACATTTAAATGTATAATTTTAACTACAGATAAATCAACATTACACAAATTAAAACATTGCAATTAGTTTTGACAAATTTACTTACATTTTTATTAATTTTAGAAGTTCATTTTAAACAGTTTCCCATAGTTATAATAGCTGGAAAAATGCTCTCTACGTCATATGATAACACCAAGAGAGCAAAAGAAAATCATCATTTATTTAGTAGTAATTTCCCAGTTATGCACTTCTATTGTCCATTTTTTTTATGATAGGGGAGCGATTTACATAATAACAAATTATTGTAAGTCATTCTGCTTCTCTATGCGGGATTCTTAAACATTCTTAAAAAAAATAGAGGTTTCGCCTTCCCACATGCAGAACAACATAAACCCACTAGATTTGGTTGGGAGCAAGACAGAGAAAGGACAGCAGACAGGTGAAAAATTCTCTATTTCTCGACATGGATAAATTAAGTCTGTGACCTCATAGTCTGGTTTATGTACTAAAACACATGCATTTTCAAAATACAGTTTATATCTGCATAATTTTTTCCATTCTACTTGCACTGGGTACAGTTAACTTAAGCTACTACTGAACCATGCTTATACAGAATCAAGATCTCCTCATCTCTTGCCTCTGCCTCCCCCCAATCAAGTGGGGTGGAGGTGGGCAAGGAGCTGGAAGGCAACACAGCCAGGACAGGTGATCCAAACTGGCCAAAGAGATGCTCTATACTGTACCACTTGCTTGGCAGTAAATACTGGGGTAAATGAAAAGGAGGGTAGGAAGTTCAAGGTGGCTGCTGCTTGTAGACTGGCTAGTCATTAGTCTGTTTGTGCGAGATGCTGAGGTACTGCCTTTGCATCTCATATTATTCTACTTCTCTTTTCTTCATTTATTAAACAGCCTCTATTTTGACTCATGAATTTTTTTGCTTCTCCCCTTCTCTTTCCCGACCCACAGAAGCAGGGGGAGAAGAAAGCAAGTGGCCGTGTAGGTGCTCAGCTGCTGGGGTCAACCCACCACACTCCTATACCTCGCTCTACAGACACATGGATATTCTTCATTTCTTTATTCTCTGAATTTAACACTTTTTGGCTGGCATATGGCACAGGATTCATAAGCTCATACACCAAATCTAGCAAAGAGAACACTGTAGTAATCACAAAGCTATCTATTGTGACTTCCTTGAAAAGCTATGCAAGGATCTGTAGCACAAATAGTACAGATACCAGAGTGTAAAGAGACTATTCAGTGACAAAAGCTTTTAGGACAACGAAAGGAAAGAATGATATCACAGTATCATAAGGCTGGAAAGGACCTCTGAGATCATCGAGTCCAACCCAACACTAACACCAACGCTAACACTATCATCTAAACCATGGCACTCAGTGCCTCATCCAATCTACCTTTAAACACTTCCAGGGTCTGCGACTCCACCACCTCCCTGGGCAGCACATTCCAATGGCCAATCACCCTGTCAGTGAAGAACTTTTTTCTAACATCAAGTCTAAACTACCAACTACCTCCTCCTCCCAAATTTGTTTTCATCACACTTGTGCTGTTCAGAGCAACATGTTACCTTCACACAACCATGACTCATTTGGTGACATAAAATTTTACATGCAGGAAGATGCTTCCTTCTAACCAGCCAGGACTGCAGCAGGTAAGAATTCCAGCATTTAGAATTATTCATTGAGGAACAACATGATGTTGTCTTATTCCTCTTGAAAAAACTCTGTCAACATTAATAATATCTTAGATGTTCAATTTCATCTAACTCCTCAGTTGCATAATCCAGGAGGATATTTTCAAGTTAATGTGTCCAGATAGGCCAAGACTATTATCATCACATTTTCTGTAGAGGTAGCATTCTCAATATAAGACACAGAAAGTATGAGAGTTATCTTTTTTAAAAAGAAAAAAAGAAAACTGGAATACTGATTTTCTGCCTTCATTTGACTTCTCCATATTGTTCAAATTTCTCCAAATTGTTCAAAAGAAGAGGAAACGTGTTCTTATATCTGCAACTTAGTTATGTCTGACAGTGAATAAAGCAAATGAGACATAACTAGCAGCCTTCACTCTTCTCCCTGAACATGTACAAGCATATGCCTGTTCAAAGAAGTTAGAATTAATGTTGAACTCCATCTAGCCATTCACCGATCAGCTGAAACAGCACCAATCTTGTACTAGTTTATGACAAGATCAAGGAGAGTAAAAACTGAAAAGAGTAAAGGCTTCAATACAGAAGCTTTGTACTATAAAATAAAATTTATATTGAACTCAAGGTATTTTTTTTTTTACATGCAGTTCTCTGCTATTATTAGCAGAAATAGAGGGGGTAAGGGGAAAACAAAAGGGGAAAATAAACCTGAAATTTTAAAAATATATTTGCAGAGAAAATATTTGGCCATAAAGTATAAAAGAGACTTCCCCCAATCAATTACAAAATTTATGGTGGAAATAGATCAACTATGGTAAGAAAACTGAATCTGGATTATACCAAGGTCAAACAAATCCAGACATCTCTCTATGCAGAAATTAAATTCCAAATAATAATAACAAGACAAATCACAGTTAATACAAGAAGTTACATCCAATTTAAAGCAAGCAAACAAAACTCAGAGGTAACAAGCAACTTTCCAGTACCTCCATACCACCACAATGCTCTGTTCCTAGCTACATCCCTTTATCAACCATACAGTTTCAAGAAACACCTTCAAAGTTTACTCTTGTTTTTTTCCTTAGAGACTGTCTGCTAAACCTTCATCAAAATGGAGAGCTAGTTCTCATAAGAGCATATATAGATATTATGATTAAATCACCCACACAAGAGTTTATAAGCAGTGAAGAAAAGCTAAACAGAATTTCTGAGGGTTGGCTCTTTTATGTACTAAAGGACCTATTCATTTATTTGAAAAAGTTTATTCCATATGAACCTGGAATTAATTAATCTAAGGTGCGTATGGCAGTGAAAGCTGAAGAGGTAAAGAATTTTGCAAAGGTAAAGATTCAAGAAAAGTAAGGGAAACAAGGTTTAAACCCCAGAGGGAGAATTCTGAACAACTGAAACATTCTGAAGCTATTTTAACATCACAGTATGTATTGGTTTCATTTCCTCAGCATTTCTGAAGTGACTGTAAAATACCATAAGATTTTAAAGGTAATTATGAACATAATGAAGAAACGCCATGCATGTTGTAATAGGCCATTTTCTTAAGCTATATTAACACAGCTAAGGTTGTAACGCTATTAGAATTTGGTTGCATAAAATAAGCAAAAGAGCAACTTGCAGCTATCATTCACAAAAACTTTGCACCAGTAGATGCAGAGAGGAGCCACACTTAGATAATAAAATTTACCATCTCCTTTTCAAGGGAAAAGTTGTGGGTATGTTGTTATGGCTTTCTTTATGCAAGAAAAATCTTGTGTATGTCTTCAGTACTCTAACAATTAAAGCAAACCACGAGCCAGTTACTAACAAACCTAGTTACCTGTTATAAGTATTTCCATACCTCTTCACGCCATTGGTTTTACTTCTACTTTTTCTTTAATTTAGTGAAGACAAACTTTTGCTCATTCTATCCAAGATCTCTTTTTAATGCCATTTTCCTTCTTCCCTCCCCACTCTGCCATCCTGAAGCAGAAACATCTGCAGTGAAGGGCTCATTTATAAGGCAGTCACCTGGCCTAAGTTCAAACATTTTAAAGAAGCATGGAGAAAGCTAATGAATGCCACTTGTTCCCACATCAAAATCCTGATTAAAGGTCCAGGAAAAAAAACAAACATACCCTCAATAAAGTTATAGGAAAGAGGTAAAGCTCTCTCTGATACCCATCTGGAGGAAAAAGATTACAAGAAATAAATCAAGAAAGCTGGAACCTGAACTAGAGAGAGTTTCAAAGGGTGATAAGTGCCACTCCACCACTGCTGCCTTGTTTACTCATTTCAATGCAGAACATACCATTCAAGGAACCATATCCCAAGTTCATATTCTGAAAATTCACACCTTGGGCTCACTGATGTGCCTTTGTAGCTTTGCCAAGTAACCCATGCTCCACTGCTCCTCACTGCATATTAAAAGCTATTGCTAGAGAGCCTAAATGTCTATAGAGAGATGGTAATTATATAAAAGAGAGTATCTACTCAAAGTAATCCCTTCATAAAACGATAAAAAGGCATTAGAAATATCTGATAAAAATAAAATAGTCAGTCATAAACAAGTGAATGGTGGGTTAAAAGACTAAAAGAGATAAAGCTTGCCATTGAGAGTCCTGCTTCCACAGTGCATTATGTTTACATAGTTAGCAGTTCATGCTAGTCTCTTAAAGACTTCCTTTTAATCCCTTCAAGAAGGTGCTGAGAATATTCATTCAGATACAAATTCCACACTAGTGTTTGAACTATTTAAAAAAAAAACACCTACCCATCTCTGAAAGAAATTGTATAAGAGAAATGAAAAAAATCATAATTTAAAAGATACAGATTGGTTTTGTTTTATCATTTAAGACGTAGTTATTTCAGTATTATCAAACATCAAAGTAAAACGAACCATATTAGATCTTTCTGGTGATTCACATAAAGCTAGAAACCTCTCCTTAATAGGCTCATTTCAGCATTCCATGTCTCAGTAGTTTAAGGAATTTCTGAATTACAGTCATTTTGCTTGTGCACAAATATTGTTGTGGGAATTCAACAAGACTGTCTTAACTTTTTTTTCCCTCCATTTTGGTAGGCAGATACCTAAAATGTAACAGTGATGACAATGAGGATCTCTACTACAACTATGATGAATATAATGGTATTTTCTATAACACAGTGTTTCTAAATCACTCAGCCTGGATACTTTATGGTGAAACAGGTAAATACTATGCCCAGGTGGCCAATAAGGCCAATGGCATTCTGGCCTGTATCACAGTATCACAGTATCACAAGGTTGGAAAGGACCTCTGAGATCATCAAGTCCAACCTATAATCTAACACTAACACCTACACTAACACCAACCATCATCTAAACCATGGCACTCAGAGCCTCATCCAGTCTCCCTTTAAACACCTCCAGGGTCGGTGACTCCACCACCTCCCTGGGCAGCCCATTCCAATGGCTGATTACCCTTTCAGTGAAGAATTTTTTCCTCATATCAAGTCTAAACTTTCCCTGACGAAGCTTAAGTCCATGCCCTCTGGTTCTGCCACTGGTCACCTGAGAGAAGAGACCAACCCCTGCCCGACTACAACCTCCTTTTACGTAGTTATAGAGAGCAATGAGGTCTCCCCTGAGCCTCCTCTTCTCCAGACTAAACAGCCCCAATTCCCTCAGTCGCTCCTCATAGGGCTTGTGCTCCAGCCCCTTCACCATCTTCGTTGCCCTCAGGAATAGTGTGGCCAGCAGGACGACGGAAGTGAACCTTCCCCTGTACTCAGCGTTGGTGAGGCCACACCTTGAGTATTGTGTTCAGTTCTGGGCCCCTCAGTTCAAGAAAGATATTGGGGTGCTGGAGCAGGTCCAGAGAAGAGCAACAAAACTGGTGAAGGGACTTGAGCACAAGTCCTATGAAGAGAGGCTGAGGGAGCTGGGGTTGTTTAGCTAGGAGAAGAGGAGGCTCAGGGGTGAGGAGGTTGTAGACAGGTGGGGGTTGGACTCTTCTCCCAGGCAACCAGCAACAGAACAAGAGGGCACGAGCTTAGACTCTGCCAGGGAAGGTTTAGGCTGGCTATCAGGAGAAAGTTCTTCACAGAGCGAGTAATCAGGCCTTGGAATGGCCTGCTCAGAGAGGTGGTGGATTCACCATCCCTGGAGGTTTTTAAAATAAGACTGGATGTGGCACTTAGTGCCATGATCTAGTAATCATGATAATGTTGGATTAAGGGTTGGACTTGATGATCTTGGAGGTCTCTTCCAACCCAGATAATTCTATGATTCTATGATTTAGCAATCAAATTGAATGATATACTTAGAAAAGCACAGAAACAGAGGCTCAGCAGGTTTTGTTTTAATTTCTTTTTTTCTAATAAATAACTAGATGGACACATGGAATATATTATTGGAATTCAGAGTGTACTAATATCAAAACCAAGAATAGACGTAGATCTATCTCGTATCTTCATCTACTCAATAAACGCCTTTCGGTTATTCTTATCCTTCCTCACTATCCATTCTCAAAAGGAGCTGCCCACAGACAAAATTAGTGTATAGAAAAATGTGATAGAGGCTGTAAATTGAGGCTGAACAGGTAAGCTCTTGAAGGGTAAATCAAAGACACACAACTTACTGTAAACGTAAGATAGTATGTATTGTTTTTCATTTCAAAGTTTATATGCATTTCCTTCAAAATTATTTGCTATTATCTGCTGTGAGCCACAAAAACTTAAGTTTGCAAAAATCTCAGCTTTCTCTGAGATATCATGTAAAATGATGTTGATCAATTATTAAATACATAGTCAGACTCTCTAATTTAGGCATGAAGACAAGACAGTCTGACACCTAACCAGTAGTTACCTGCATTTTAGAGTGACTAAATTAGGCATCGATGTTCTATAGGGCACCTATTTTACTGATTGCATCTTGAATCTTGAAGGACAATTTGGTGCTCCCACATTCTGAGTATGAAGCGCAAAGTCATGAAAAATCAGTATAGAGGACACACTATGCACAGACGTTCATCTTAAAAATTACTGACTCAGCGTATCAGAGAGGATTAGATCTTCCTCTGAAACTTTTTCAGAATAACTTAGTGATTAAAGACCAGAAGAAGAAAACTGGTGTGTCTTGGAGCCTTGGAGACTTCCCTCAGGAAATCTGAACGCACACTCACTGCTTCCCAGATGAGTGCACTAAGTACTGGACAAGATACAACAGTCCATGGAGTAATTCTTTTACACCTATACTGAAGACATGTCCGGTCTGCAGAAAGCCATGCAAGATTTATGACAGCAGATGCAAAAAAATTAGAAGTAAGCTTAAGTTTTGCAGCCCTGTTAATAGAAAATCTGAATAAAGTGGATAAATTGTACTAAGCTAGAAATGAATGTTCACAACCAGAAGACTTTGCAGCTAACTGAACACAGCAGTGCATAAATTATGACATCCAGACATTTAGAGATTTTTCTAGACAATTCCAACGTGGCTTTGGCAAGCAAACGCCCTCTGAATCATGGACTGCTCCTGAATAAGAGCTTCTGTTCAGACTTCTGAAGCTCTTCTTACAGAGAAACATAAAAAGGCATTTCTGATTACTGATTTCAGACAACAGATGATATTGCATGTTCCTTCAAGAGCAGGCAATCTGAATAGCTGAGTATTAACTACCCTAATCAGAAAACAGGCAGTCTAATATTGTGTCTAGATGAAAAGAAGTGTCACCAGTTTGGCCTTCTGCTGCACTGATTTGCTGAAAATGAAAAGAAGGTAGCTACAATGCCATAGAGCACTACTGGTTTTAGTCTTTGAGTCCACAGTTCTAATTAGTTATCCAATATAATTTTAGCATAACTTTTTTTGGAATTTTTGAAATAAAGTATCTTCCTTTTGATGTTTGTCTATTTTTCATTCTTCAGCAGTATCCAATCCAACAGAGGCAGCACTGTACCACCAAAAGTAGTAGGAATCACTTAAGTCCTTTTGTATCACAGAGTTCATGAACTAGTGAAAATTTTGGAAAGAAATATCTGCAGCAATTGACTCTTTAAGGTGGAAGGTATATATTAAAATGGAAGGCACTCATCTCAGACTATGCTTTTAGAAGTACTTCATCTTATTTTAATGCAATTTTTTAAAAATGGCCTGACTAGTACTTGAAGTACTAGTACTTATAAATCCCTGTTGTCTGTTACTAAACAGAACACAGCCATTTAGCTGTTCAAAAACTCAACTCTTATTTATAATTTGGAGCATTTAGCCACCTTGCAGGACATCTGCCTTTAGCAGAGAGGTATAGAAGTAGGAGAAGAGAGATCAGGAGCTTTACCACATTGGAAAAATAACTACTGTTTTAAAACAGGCAGTGGTAAGAACTAGACCTTTAAGAGAGATTGGCTTGCACTTCTTCCTTAAACCAAGTACCCAGAACCACCAGAGATCTCTGAATCTCTAAAGATAGAATTTTATCCAACAAGACAATTTCTGAGAGAAGATGAAAATTCAAATTAGCTGGGGCAATAACATGAAATGTTTTGAAAACAAAGGCTCTCCTCTCCAGCTGTGTCCTCTAAAGGCAAATCAATGCTTTCAATCCAGCCACTGTCAGAGGCTTTCAACAAACAGTACATTTCCCCCCTCTAAGTACCCACAGGAAAATCTCCTTCTCCCTCTAGGACAATCTCAAAGGCTTAGTTTTGGGTCTATTCCTTGTTCTTCTCCTAAGTTTCCAAGCTTATACTTCTTGAGACTACTTACTCGTTGTATACAACGAAATTCTAGAAGAAGCATATTTGGTTGTGCTGTGGAAAGCTCAGACCCTCTCACTCCACAAGAGGATTCAATGCAACAGCATGCAGGTCAAAGCAAACAGGTGGCCATTTACACGAATGATGAAAAACCCACAGAGGAAGCAGCTAAAACCCCCACGTACACTGTCCTCAAGCCCTGTTACAGCTGTCTGTTACAAACTCACTGAAATAATGAAAAGTTAGTTTTCCTACCTGTGACTGTGGAGAAGTGCATTGAAAGCCAATCCATCAGACCAGCTACTGGTGAAATTGATAACATTGACCTGTGGGTAATTACGAGTCGATTGGCGGACCCAACTCAGCAGAATCTTTTCACTGTTTGTCTGCTGCAGTCCAGCCATGATATTTTTCATTACATCTTTGACCTGCAATAAAAGAATTTCATCAATGACTGAATTTAATCATTAAAACTGACTTTTTTCATTTGACATAAACTGCTTTCTGCTGCCTAGATTTAAGCCTTAAAGAAAAATCTAAGTAATTACAGAACATACGTGGTGTCGAAGTACAATTGTAGCAGTTAAGTTTGAATGATTAAAGACAAGTGATATTGACTTGTTGGTGACGATTGTTGATGCATTCAGTACGTTCATCCCTGTGCCACGTGAAGTGTTCCTTACATGAACAGAGATGGCATATAAGTTTGCATATTTTATGGGAACTGAGTTAATGCAAATTAAGTATTTCTCCTTGTAGTTTTCTTTGTTCTGAAAATATATTTAGTTTAATGTGAAATATTATAGCAAAAGTTGATAAAATTATTAAAACTATTCTTGTCTCATTAACAGAAGTAAAATCATGCAAAACAGAGGTACTCAGTGCACAGCAGATAATACTTTTGACTTAAATGTGCAAAGTATACTTGCATACATGCACTGGATGAAAAGTGAATTTCATTGCATGCATAAAAGGAGTATTGTATATGTTTGGTTTTTTTTTAATTCATAGTTACTAGTCCTTTTTCATTGTAGAAAACTTACTGACCTACAGTTATGAATTTACAAAAATCCATTAATTCTGAGAGCTTCTAAAAGTATGATTCTATGACTCTATGATAATGGAGTTGATTACACATTCTTAGCAAATCCTTTACTAGTGAAATGCAACAAAACTTCAGTTCAGATGCCCATATTTTTTTCCTGTAAAGTAATCCCTTTTAAATCTCCACTTTCTCCATATATCTTGTGAAGATTAAAAGCTCCTTTAAAATACTCCCTAAGATACAATTTAGCTATAAATTTGCTTATTCACTTAAGCAGTATATCATTTAATTACAATTTTCCTCTTGAATTGCTCTGCAGCCAGTATCAATCAAAGAATAAAATTCAGTGCAGAAGCTACTTTATGGTAAAAGACAGAATAGCTTGAACATGTAAAAACCATAAGATAACGTGCAGAAGCTATAATTTCAAAGAATAATCAACAAAAAAAATAATTACCTTGATACTGTAGAAAAAAATAGATACTATTTTATTGTTCAGTCTGGTAAGTGGTTTGCTAGTTTCACAGTAATTAATTCAATTATTTGAATAAGTGAACATATGAATTAATAAAAGAATTACTTGTTTTATCTTCTCATATGCATGCTATCCAGAGACTATCAGTGCCTTCGATTTTCCTTTTGAGACCTAGGTATAAAGCATACTTTAGATCTGAGATGGGAGGAGAAACTGATCCCTCTAAATTTCATGGGATGTATTTCTGACTTTAAGATTGTAATTTGCACTCATGAAAGTAAATATAAAATTCTTTCAAGTAAGAATAGCAGCATTTTATAGTTGTTTCCATTTTTTCACCAGAAAACAGAAGGTAGAAAGTTTAAGAATACTTAAAAACTTAAAATACTTAAAAAAGAATATTTAAGGAAATATACCCTTTAGTTTTACTTCATATGTCTTTCGAGTTTCCCCATTAATGTTTTCATTGTCTACATTATTGAGAGCTGCCAAAGGAGATTCAAGCAAGAAAGATATTTGCTGCCTGTATTTCCAGGCAAAATCCCTTCACTACTACCAAAATATAAAATCTTGTTTTTCATGAATCTAGGTCCTAAAAAGAATAAAATTATTGAGATTAGCACCCAGCTTAAACAATATGAAAGGCTAGAAAATACCGAAATTATGGTAATGGAGAATTGTCCAGCCAGGGTCTCTTTGTTCCTTTGGGATTTTTATTATGTGCTTTTATTTACAAATGCAGATTTATCTGAATATTATAAGCAAAGTGTAACATTTGAAAAATACAACACAAATTCTTACAAAAGGATAGCAGAATAAATTCAGAAACAAGATTTAGAAATGTAAAAGTCTGCAGCTTAGAGAAAAGATTGTGTTCCAATTGACGTTAATATAAGAGAAAGGAACAAGTATGAAAAGAGGAAATTAGGCAAAATCAATAAAACAACGGGATATTGAGAAGGCTTATATTCAGATATATTCAGAAGAATCCAGGTGATAGTTTTCCTTTTGATTTACATAGACAAAGCCAAAAAACTTAGCATTTATTTCTAATTCTGAGCAAAAGAATACAAAATAGCTTCAAACTCATCTTGTTGACAAGTTTAATATGCTGACAATGGATAAAGATTTACTCTAATACTCCTGCATTTCTCCGCAGCAATGTAGACTCTTATTTTTATGATTTTTTGCTTGTCTCCTAGGGAAATGCATTTAAAATAACGAAGAAAAAGGGTCTGTTCTCATCCTGAAGACTGAGGGCGCCTCCTATTCAACGAGAAATGACAGAGAACTCCAATTCTACAACTGGAGACACCTTGTCCTCGCAAGTGCGCCAAGGGCCTCAGCCATCCCTTCCACCCCACCTGGCAGCCCAGCAGCACCACACAGCACCACGCTGCCCGCAGGACTGCTGGGCCCTGAAGGATGATCACTGCCTCAGTGTAAAAGTGCTGGATGACACTAAGGTTAGAAGGAACCTTTTTGAAGTCTTTGTACTCCTCAGAAACTGTAGTACGAAGAGATGTGTTCATGTCAGCCTGAAAAAGTTTTGGAAAGTAAGGCACCTCAGTGTCCAGGCTCAAAAACTACAGTCATTTCAAAGTGCTTGGTAGGCTCTGACTCTTGCGGCCAAACGATGAGCTGACCCCCGATACACCTCTCCATTATAATGCAGTATATCCTGGCAGGAAATACAGCTTTAAGGCGTAGGAAACCGACTTCCAGAGAATAGAAATACTTTCTCTTCCTGTTGATAGACCTATACTACAGCAATAAGAAAAGATCCAATTTTGAATAGAGGAATGGAACACTCAACACATGTACCAACAAGATAACTTCTGAAACTGCCAAAGAGAAAGCCATGAACAGAGTGGGAGAACTGCTATTCTTGTTGCCACAGTGAGTAGCAGCCAAAAGCAGTGGACCAACACCTGGCCCATAGCGGCATCAGACATTTGATCTCCTTGCTGCAGGGCCACATCCTGGAGTCTGTGTGTGCATAGCTATGTGTTTGTAAGGTAACTAGGAACAGAACAGGATCTCACGCTTGCCATACATCTGTTTTTCCTAAAACCAGCACTCAGGCACATAACGTTTTACACAACTGGCACTTGGCTTCAGGATGCCAGACCCTAGAAGAGAGGGAGGAGAGTAAAACTAAAAAAAGTTATTCTCAAAGCCAAGCGTTTTCACTTTTCTCAATCAAACAGGGATCTTACAGCTCCCTGACAGAATGACTTAGTATTTTTACTTGGTATATTTCAGGTATTCTGACTGCATAGATACTTTTTTTGTAGTTAGAACCCACTAAGTTCTTGCAAATCACATTTTAAAGAACCCTTTTAAGAATATTTTCATAAATGTCAAGACACCTACCAAAGTAAAACATGTTCTTTGCTCACTGATCCAATGTGGACTGGCAGAACTGTTGAGTATTTCATTTCCACATTTTATAATTCAGAATAAAGTAAATAAGTAATTCCAATCAAAATAGCAGTTATGAAAAAGTTATTCAAAAATAGCAGCTATTCACAAAAGGCCTGATGATTTAACTAGGTCTTCAAATGAGGTCGACTACCTGTTGAAATGCACGTCTCTCTAAAATATTTGCTTTATGTATGTGTCCATTGTTTTCCTTTTTTTCTGAAGAAAGTTGGGATTTTGGCTGTGCCTCTTAATGAAGATTTTTCCTAGTTTTTTTTCTTTCCTCATGCTTTGCTTGAAAATAAGTTTGCTCTTAAAATCAAAATAACTTGCACACTGCAATACAGAATATTTTTCCACTCTTAAGAATCTTTGTCGAACATAAATGTTCAGAAAATAACCGCCTTGTTTTGTTTTTGATTAAATGTTAATGATGCAGTGAGGCTGGGATCATAGAACCGTGAGAAAGAGGGCAGTAGCTTCAAGGAAACAGAAACTCTGATAGATTCAGTACCACAAAGAGCTTTGGCAGCAGGTGCTCAACTCAGAACAATGGTTCAATTTCAGTGAATTTTTTAATAATAATCTGAAAAATAGGCTAGATAAAAAAATGACACAAGACCACAGGGAATACAGAAAGCCACAAGATTTCTTCTGGATAGAAATCCAAGTAGCAAGAATGAGACTAATCTTTTCTCCTGCAACTCCACCACTGCCTCTTCTCAATGGGGCTGATGATGCCTACTCAGCACTCAGACTGGTATTGCCTCATTGTTCCTTTCATGCACTTTTCTTCTATCATCTCTTAATCTCTCTCTTTTTTTCTTGGTAGAAGATGCTGTCATTTTTAAGTACAGTTCTGCCCTAAGGTGGTCCTGGCTGCAGGATGTGAAACTGGAAAAGGTTTCTTGCCTGTTCATCTGCAACAAGGTAACTATCCACACAGCCTGCAGATAAACTCTCTCTAGGTGATTCCTCTCAGGACTGCAAGTTCTTGGAATCAATAATTTAAAGGATTAGGCGAAAGTAGGTTTATATCATCAAGCAGAAACTGCACCAGTAACATGCACTAAAATCAACTAACCTGTGTATGATTGTTGGGGTTTTTTTTAGCACACCACCCAAATAAAAATAAATACAGTATTCTTGAGAAGTTATCATAGGTAATAAGACATTTTACCCAACTGTAGACAACTGGCAGACAAGTTCGTTGGCCCTGAGTTCATAAAATCCTCTTTAAAAACAGCTTGTCATGCTTCCATCTGCTTAATACCAAGAACAATCTGGGATAGTCAAAATGGTACCAATGGGAAGAAGCACACCCTCTTAAGAAACTTACAGCCTTGTTTCACCAGAAGGGCTGTCAAAACAATCAAAAACATATTCTAGATCCTGCAAATAACAGAATTATGGAATCACTAAGGTTGGAAAAGACCTCTAAGACCATCAATTCCAACTCTTGAAAGAAAATTTGGAGAAGATCAAATACTTTCTCCACAAAACTGTAAATAAACAAATTCACTTTGAAATACTCCAGGTTTTTGAGGGAAATAGCCAGCACACTGACATCTCCTAGGTTTTGTTTGAAAAGAGAAAAAGCCCAAGTACAAATCTGGCTTTAAATTATTTTTTTAATTAGTAATCATTACGCAATAGCAACAGTATTATTATATAATAATGGCTTCTTCTTGCTAACAGGCTTTAGCTACTATTTAGTAAAGAAACTGAAATTGAATTATAGTCAATTTAGAAGTTTTTTTACAAAATTTTGAATAAAAAGAGAAGTCCAGGTGACTTCCTTTCAGTAATCCATGAATAGAATGAACTGAAACACAGAACTCAAAATATAGACTAAACATGGACTGAATCATTGTGAATATGCCGAGAAAGTGCCACTTCATTAACCACTGCTTTGTAAATATGATTCCTGGGCTTCGAGATCTGTATCATAATGCCCCCTTTCTCTCTACAAAGGAAAGAAGCTAAATAAGCCACATCTGCTTCAATAAATTGTCAAAGTAGCAGATTTTTAGTGTTCTAAAAATAATTATTGGTAGGATAGGTCAGCAGAGAAATGCAACAAATGTGGTTATTTCATTAAAATATGAATGTCATTCTTCATAAGATACTAAAAAGAAAAGTGACTGTGAAAGCTATATATCCACGCTGGCTTTGTCTATCAATTTTTCTTACAATTACTGTATTAGATAGTCTCTTGCAACATCTGACTGTGAAATTAGAGTCAAAAAAGCAGCTTCTAATGCTCTAAAACCTACTTTATTTCTTAACATTCTTAATATCCTAGATAATACATAAACAGATTTCCATAAAACTTGCTGATTTAGGACACTTTGCAATATATATGTTTACTCTGTAGGTTGTGGCTGGATAATAAAAAAAAAAAAGTTCACTGGTATAAAATACTTAATTGAAAGTAAGCAACAGTGCCACTCACCTGCCAGTGGAGGATTATATTCCAGATCAAACCAAGGGTCAGCTTATGATTTCCATCCACAATGTCTGAGCTTCCAATATTTACCAAATCAACCTAAACAAAAAAAATATTTGTATGAGATTAATAGCAAGTGTAAGAGGTTGGTATTATTTTCATACATTTGGTGTTAAACTTTCTTTGTGGTGAGGGAGAGAGAAGGATGGACTAGGGTAAAGCTCTTATTGGTTTTCTGTTGTTTAGTATGTTTTATAAATGGCACAATTAATGTGCTAGCAAAAAGCAAGCAGTGATCTAGAGTTCCAATTAGTTCAGTTATAAAATGTTGCAAAAACATACAGTTAAAATAATGATAATAACAATAATGTTAAAAAGTTTTATATTAAGCATCTACAATTACAAACCACAAAACTGATAGATGAGGCAAAACAAATCCTGTATTACACTCCATATTACCTTACATAGTATACTTTGTTGAAAGCTACATACACATCTAGACAACATAACAACCTACAAACTCAAGATCTAATTCTACCTATATAGATTAAAATAGAACTTATTTTGCCTTAATTAAATTCTACAATTTAAAAGGCAAGGCAGGATGTGTTTTGGAAGACAAAGAAACCAATGATTGTGATCTAAGCAAGTCTTTTCCACAATATTTTGTCCAATAATATTGTTTTCCATAATTATATTATGCAATTTTCAGCTTCATTATGCATCAGCATTTACAACCCTGGTATAATCTCCACATATTAAAATGATCCTTCATCCCATCTGACTTTTTATGCTATCTAAATAAGAAAACGATATTCAGAGATTTGAGTGCAAGACAACACAAGCAAAGATCTGCACTTCTGGATGGAAATTATGACTCCAAAATTTGCATCCTCACTGTTTCATACATGCATTTTTTCACGGTCAGAACCGATACTTATATAGTAAAGTACCCCATTCCTTCACAAATTAGAGTCTGCGTATTTACACTGCATTTCTTAAGCTATTTGAAGCTACATTGGTAGAATGACTAAAAGTTTTGAACACTCAAAACAAGCCTTTTTATTCCAATGAAAATATGTCTAGGTCATTCTTACCAATCACACACAAAATAGATATTTTGTCAAAAACTCCAAAACTCTCTAAGAACTCCTTTCTTCAGGAATTCACTATTTTGTACTAAAAGCATATGAGACTAGCACTTCATTCTAACAGTATCTCGGAATATCTCCCAGGTGGAACTGAGACTTTATATCCTAAATTTCAGATGGGGTCCACGTAGCAAGTGATCCATTACAAAGCTTATTAGGGTACCACCTCCATGTTCTACAGGCCAAATCCTCCAACTGTTTTTGGAAATGACAGCCTGAATACACAAAGCCTATATCTGTTTTACTGAAATAGGGGAATACTTTCCAGTTTGCCTCAGTACTCCCTGAGGCTATATCGGGGCAATCCCCTAACCAAACACTAACACTTTTCCCTAGGTGAAAAAAATCTGTAACATGAATTTACTGTAACCAGCACCACTCAGAAAACTGCAGAACCTCAGAGAAAAAAATGGCACATAGCAACAGAAAAATCTAGATTTGGCTTGAATAGGACAGGCTTGAATAGCTTTAGAACCATTGATTTTGCATTCCTGAAGTCCCATAGAAATCACTCTTGAGATGATTTTGAAGGCTGAAGAAACAATTTCAGAGGCAGATATTTTGCCTTTATACTAGTTTTATATAGCGTATATACATATACTATATTAATTTTTACATTGTGTATAGCTTATAACATTTTAATTACATGAATATGATAGCTACTTCACTTCGCTTTCTAAAAAAAATGTTTTTTCTTCTATATTCTTCAACTGGAGTATTCTCTGGGGTTTTTTTATATATTTGAAAGGGACTACCAAGTTCTTAAAACTGAATAAAAACCACATTAATGGATTTACCTGATAGGTAGTGCATAAATATCTTAAAAGCATTTACTATGAAAACTTGTATATGTAATCAAAACCTTGTACCCTGTGGAATTACATATTGCTGATTTTCTTCAACAATGTCAAATATTGCAGATTTGGAAGAATTATAAGCTTATTCTATTGATTTACTTGAAATTTCATTTTTAAAAAAGAAAAATCAAGCTGGAGGTCTTTATGCTAGTCTTATAAGGTCACTTCTGTTTATGCACAAATATTCAGGTGGATAAGCATTACTAGAGATTTATAAAATTGATAACTTTATTCAGCAACTGAACTGAAGCACATTTAGTGACCTGCTGCAGATATGAAGAAATCAAATATCATACGCAGCACAGAATACATTATGAATGTTCCATCACATCTTAACATTAAGTTGAAGTGAATGTTATAGTTTATTTGAATTTATTCTTGGGTAGGAGACAGCATACAATTAGTTTGCCACTAAAAAATGTCTGCTGAAGTTATGGGTGCATTAGAAGGCTTGTATGAAGAAGATACTACGAAAATATTTACTCAAAAAGGATGCACTGGTTGAAACATCAATCTTGACAAAGATATTTTCCATAAGGAAAAACACCAATCGAAATTTACCAAAACAATTTCTCGTGGGAAAAGCCCCAGTTTTCCAGACTTCATAATTGTCAGAGCTTGTGAGTATAGGTTGCACCTTCTAACTAGCTAGGGATGGCTTCTTGCAATTAACTTTTTGAAATGCATTTTTTATACCATACTTTACCATCAAATTTTACACGTTCATCTTTCTTCAGAAAGCATCTGTTATATATATACATATTACTTAAACATTTTCTGGCATATTTTAAACTCTTAGGAATACATTCCATCCCAGTGCTGAATGACAAAGCATCCAAGTCACATTAATGAAGCTGTCTTGACTCCAGTAATTGTATACTATAAGCCAGAGTCTTATTCAACACTTACAAAGCATTAACTATGCCATCTACAGGATGTTCTGACCTTGTCCGGCTGATTACTTACATTATTTCTCTGCAAAACCTGCAGTGCTTTGTTGACATTGTTCAGTGCATGAACTCTTGTAGCGCCCTTTTCTTTTGCCTACAAAGAAAATAAAACAAATGTGACTGCTGCAAATCAGAATCTAGAATGCATTATATGTAACTCAAATCCTATATTACTCCTGTAGTTTTCTACTTCACAAGTTTATGACAGCAATAGTGAGAATATTATCATATATTGTACATATTCAGCTTTCCAATATGAAATAAAGGCAATTGTGAACCAAACAGATCCACAGTTGGGAGATAATTTGGTACCCAGACATTTTTTCAGTCAACAAATCATGAAATGTATATAAAATCAGCTAATGCCAGATTGCTTTTATTATGATTCGTTTCCTTCTCCAATTTAGGAACATTACTATGACAAGCAAACACAAAAAGTATCAGTTTGTTTAGCATTTGTTTACAAATATCTTCTTGCTAGATTTTGATTCTCAAACTCCCAGCCTGCTCCACTGTTCATGTATGAGACAGTTTTCAGATAAGGATTCCAAGCCCACAAAGTTCAAGCAGGAGCACAAGAGAGGATATTCAAAGATATATGTGATGTGTCACTTTGGAATTTCCAGGTTAATAGCAGCAAGCTGTTCTCTCTTTACAGACACAAACAACTCCAATACATGGACTGTATGTATGAAATTTATTATTGAAACATTCTAAGGCTACACAATAAATTCTATTCCTTGTATTTGGCACAAAAAAACTACTGATAATTTCTGAATTCCAGCTAAAATCTAAATATCTAAATAAACCTTGCCTCAGTATTGTTTCGCTTTGCCGCACTTCCTTAATAAGTGTATATCACAAAGTAGAACATTTTCATTTCAAATACAAGCCTAGAAAAGGGTTACTGTCCAACATACCTCTCAATAACAATGTTTCCTCAATTTCGAATGAAAGTTGAAAATATTCAGACCCCTAAAAATAGTTTCTGCAGCCCCTCATCAATGACAGATATTAATGAACACCATCTACTACAACTATCAAATCAAGACTTCAATGAACAGTAAATATGTTAATATACACATACAAGTTTTTGGCCTGTAAGGCATTCGAGGAGCTCCAGAAGTCTTCGTCCATCTCGAAAATCATTAAAAAGATCTTCAATGTAACGTCTTCCAAACTGAAATGAAACAATGGCTTTAGTTAGTACAAATACCAAATAAAGGAAGAATAAAATTGCTATAATTAGACTAGAAGTTGTAAAAGCCACTGTTTTGTAAAGTGGTGTATTCTGCCTGCATAAATACACTGTGCTAATCAAATAATAAATATGAAAAGTATGACACGTGTTAAACGAGGAAAATATCTTACAGCTAACTAATAGTATTCTTTCACATGATTCTATTTTTAGCAGAATTCTGTTGCAGAAGACAGACTGGCACCTAGCTTATTTCAAGTTTTTTTCTTATGGTAAGGAATGTACATTCCTTATTCCCTCTTAAAATTATACTATTGATATAATTTATGAGAAACCGCTGCAGATGCAATAATTTATAATTTGTGGAAATACCATTAATTCAAACAATTAAGACAAAATTAAATACTAGTGAAGACAGAACAAAAACTGGACTTGGCAACTAAGGTGCAATTCAGGAGAAAACCAGGAAAAATAATTTGCCAAATGAAAAAAAAAAAAAAGCAACAAAAAAGCCAAACACCCAGAGATACCAAGTTTAAGTGTCTAGTAGTCAGTCTTCTATAAAGCAGAAACAAACTTGGAATTACACAGAAAGAGAAAAACCTCAGGCTTAATCTCGTGAAGATATTAGAAACATATCTATGTTAATAGGTCATACTTGGAATTGTACTTAATCATGGCCTCATCACTGTAAGTGGTTGAAAGACGATTTATATTTTGTATATATAATCACTGAAAGATGAAATGAAATACTTGAGATTTTCTCCCATGTCAATGGTAAAAGATGATTCACTCTTTCTAAAATTCAAGTCAAGTTTCTTATCTGATGCTTTGACTAATTAATTAAATTTTAAATATACAGAAAAATAATTTTGTATAGTTTAGTCACTGCACAATATTTATGTTCACCTATAACTTTTGGCATATATTTGTACGTATGAGACCTATCGAGTACCACAATGAAAAAGTGATTATTTTGTTCAGTTGTCAAGTAGATTCACATGTCCACATTATTTCTAATTTGTGAAGTTTCACAGATGCTTTGATAGATTTGAGAGAAAGCACCTAAGTTGCTAGAATTGACACCATGCTGACCTACATTACACATCTACTTTTACTACACAGTAATGTAAAATTGGGAATCCATATTACACAGAAAAGATTTGCTTTCCTGACAGCAGACTTGGTCTACTATTTACTGCAATACTCATTAGACTTATTTGGGAATTTTATGACAAACATTTTTTGTCAGAAAGTATCAGTTCCTTTGGATGGATTCTAAAACAGATGACAGAATTAAGGACAGCTTCCAGTGCAAGACTCATTCTTTTTCCACGATCAATAAATATTTATGTGCATAGCACAAACTTTATTGCTAATGGCTACTCTAGCATGACTTCCTCCCTCTTCCTTTCTTTCTGACTGCTCTTCTGAAGCAAGAGATCCCTTCAATCCCTTCTCTTTTTTTGCTAAGATCTTGTTACTGTTTTACAGAACAAACAAGTCCAAAACATCAAACATTTTCTACAGCAGTGGGAATCCTGCTGGGACTTTCTACATATGTGGGAATCCGTTTCCCCGCCCTGCACAACCCATTCTAAGCTAATTTGTAGTTAACACATGTGCTGTATATCTGAAAACCAGTACTGGTTACTGAATAGTTTCACATTTGATTTATTCACTCTGCTCAATCTCTTGAATTATCTGTTTAACTAATAATATTCAGCAATCTATTTTCTACTTTGCATTTAGTATGAGAAATAGTTCTGATAAAATATTTTAAATTAAGGTATGAACAACAGTGCCATTATGCATGTCAAGGCATGCACAGTATTCCTGAAGTTGTCTATTACTTACACTATACAGCACAAATTTAAAATTAAAACATATCACTAAATCAAAAAGACTTTATTTTGTTCCCAATCTTGTAGAACAAAAGTCATATTTGCAGAGGGGAAGCAAAAGAACTATGGACTTATGTGAGAACTTTTTAACATTCTTTAGAAAATTGAAGTGATCAATAGGTCCTTCTGTAACACTACGAAAAAGTTGTTCCCATGTTATTGAATATCTCTGGGGATATGAGCACAATGACATTTTAATAATTGAATATAATTATATTGCTTTGTATATCAAGGGAAAAATAGAACTCCTTCATAACTGCCTGTGTGTCTGATTGTCTTCCTTTTTTCATCATTGGAGTTATTCATAAAGTTTAGACTGAAATCCATCTAGGACACTCAAAAATTCTACTTGACAAAATAATGAAGGTATTTTTTTTTGTCAAGTTTTCAAAAAGAAAATAAAGACACAGCATGGCAGCATCCCAGGAGGACATATATTAATACAAGCATATTACAAGTAAACCTTAAAACAGAAGTTACAATTGATTTTTTAGGGTCTTGGAAGTATACATTCCATCAATCAGCAACTAAAAATACTTTAAGTCACCCTATACTACTTCCACACATATCATCCTTAACCTGAAGAAGGTTATATTTTTCTGGCAACCAGGTAATTAAGTCTTCTTTCTCAAATAGATCGAATGTCTTCACTTGATCAGCACTGCAGCAAGTCTTCAGAGACAGAGCTTGAAGATGTATCAAATAAATTAATTGTATCATTGAAAAGTGTATGTTAAGTTGTATGAAGCTTTGAAAAAACAAGCATAGCAAGCCTATGGCTTGCTTAAACAAATGTCTAGTCCTTTATTATAAATTCTTATTGTTTAAAACTTTTTTAAAGGTTGCGACCTATAGCTACCACCCTTTACTTACAGAGGAATGAAAACTTTCTAAAAATCTCCTGTATTGAAAACTTTCAAAATAAAATCATCACAAAATGTGATACAGAAAGGAAGATAAGATTAATGTTTTATCATGGATGAAATTAACCCTCCACCTGACACAAGGACTGAAGAAAAGAAATTCAGAAAATACATTTCTAGGGAAAAGAACCCAAACCCTACACTACCATGGTCAGCTACAGAAGCCTTGGTCTTAGAAGAATTATGGGGCAATGTACAATTAACATCTCAAGAAAACATGAGAACATGCAGTAGAATCTTCCTCCAGGTGTTATAAACGAGTGAAGCATACTTAGAGTGGTCCACATACTAACTCAACTGGACATATCCTAGAATGCTCAAAGAATTAAACTGAAGTAATATCTAAAGCATAGTAACTTTCCAAACTCAGACAGAAGCTTATGCCAACCTTACACGAAAGAATGTTACCAACAAAGAAAAAAAGTAGAAAAAAAAAGAAAACAAAATCAGGAAACAGACTGAAAATAAGAGTTGATAGATAAACATAGTAGCAAATTTTCTGGTGTGAATATATTTGGAAGTCTTAAAACATCAAGCTCCACCATTCACCTCACAGCTGTCTGCTTCCATTGTCATTCCTGTGTTGTTCTTTCCAAAGAGGCTATATCAGCCTTCATTCTCTCTATGTAAATTTAACAAATAAATGTTATCAAAAAATAAATTAATCGTCTCCTTCATCAGATACATTATAGAAGAAATTAATATTGTGGGAAGTATTACATGAAAAGCTGGTATTCCATGAAAAACTCTTTGTTCAGAGCTACATGAAAGCCAGTAATTGTGACAGCTATACAGAGAACATCAATTAATTGAAAAATATCTTGTCCAGAGAAGGTAGAAAGAAATTGTTTCATGAACATCATCTCTCCTGTTGCTGAGTGCTCAAAAATTATGAGTCAAAGCTCCAAAAATTCTGATGAGCATAAAACAGTTGGCAGACATCATGTTTTAGAATAAATTAGCAGAGGGAAATCCTACAATAAGGGGAAATAGAGCAAAGGGAAAGAAAATAGGAAGGGGAAGGAGTTGGGAAGGGAGAGGAAAAGAAAGGAGGGGAAAAGGATTAAGAACAAGTCATAACTTAAATTTACTTTCCCACAAGAACAAAGGATAGAAATGTACTTCTGTTTCCTGAGATTCATAAATGCTCAAAATTTCAAGCCTGTAATAACTCCAGCAGAATACTTGATAACAGAATACTGTAACATGGCTATTATTTGAGGTTCTTTAATATGTATATATATTTCTGTTTCATAAAAATGACACGATAGATGCTTTTTTCCATATTTTTTTTTTCAGAAAAATTCCAAAAAGTAAAAACTTGGCCAAGGAAGAGATCTTAGACTCTTCGTTTCCCTTTACAGACAAGTAAGCATGTAGATTACACTTTTAGGGCAGACTAGACTGTTAGAAGAGTATTATGGTAAGACAAGTTGGATGCTATTTCTTATGCATTTTACAGTATTATTGGCTTCTTACTATCCGTTCATCTGAGAAATCTAGCAATGGAAACTCAGATGGAAAGAGACAGAAAATAAATTAAAAGGCATTGTGAAGACAGAATTCAAGGTTAGGCATGACACTAGACATAAAATTTAAAGTTATATTAGGCATAAACAGGAAAAATCAGCTTACAATAAAAGTTGAGGGCACAGAAGTCCTTCAGACTGCTAGGACAGGTTAAATGACTGTGCCTCCAGGCGGGGTAGGAAAGCCAGACTGCAGAGCCTGGGAGGCAGCTGTAGTGGCAGACAAGCGGTGCCCTCAGCATGCAGAGCTGTAGAACAGAGAGCCAGAGGTTCCCTGCAGTTTGGCCAGGACCTTAGGCTGTTGATTGATTACATGAAAAGACAAGATACAATCCAGAAAGGCAGAAGGACATAAGACATAAGTCTTTGCGTAACTTTTCAAGTAATTGTCTCAAGGCCACTGAAAATCTGTAAACTTTGCTGAGCAGATGCCAGTAAGAAAGAAATAAAAACTTAGCTAGCTTACAGATGTTATCATTAGTTAGTCTTTAAAGAATCAGCCTTTTCTTGCAGTCAAAATATTTGACGCCTGTCTCTGTGAAACAATAAAGAAACGCCATTGAGCTAATCTCAACAGATCTTTTAAGTCAGTTTTAATAAAAGAGGGATTATTAGCTCTTATTCTTGCTCTGCTACATGTACTAAAGGCTGAATTTCTCTCCCAAGCATCCTTGTTTTTGGTTTGTTCAGTTCTGCTGGGAAGTTCCATGAAAGTGACTGACATTTTCTATCGATGCTGGATTACTATTTTAGCAGCAAAACATAATGCCAGTCATGAGGGAAGAAAGATGCATCAGGCACAGTTTAATTAGTCCATAGTCTTATTGACTCATGGGAATCACTGAGCAATAACTTAAGTCACAAAAGACATCTTTTCTCCCTTCATTCTTTTCTCCTGTTAGAACACAGAGGCATCCATTCTGCTGCAGGTGGAACTCTACACTGACCAGCTGGAAGTTAAACGCTGCAAAAGTAGATTGCTTCTCTATCCCATCTTTGTGGTAGACATCTTTTTTTTTGAAGTCTAACATCAGCTTTCGAGGAATTACACAGAGGAGTAACTGATGAATACCAATATTTTAACATTTACCCTCATAAGTCTATGGGGCCGGATGGGATCCATCCTAGGGTGCTGAGAGAGCTGGCGGATGAGCTTGCTAAGCCGCTCTCCATCATCTTTCAGCAGTCCTGGCTCACTGGAGAGGTCCTGGAAGATTGGAAGTTGGCCAATGTGACGCCCATCCATAAGAAGGGCCGTAAGGATGATCCAGGTAATTACAGACCTGTCAGCCCGACCTCGGTCCCAGGTAAAATCATGGAGAAGATAATCCTGGGTGCAATCATGCGGCACTTGCAGAACGGTCAAGAGATCAGGCCCAGCCAGCATGGGTTTAGGAGGGTTAGGTCCTGCCTGACCAACCTGATCTCCTTTTATGACCATGTGACTCGCCTGGTGGATGAGAGGAAGGCTGTGGATGTGGTATACCTGGATTTTAGCAAGGCCTTTGACACTGTCTCCCACAGTAGACTCCTAGGGAAGCTGGCAGCCCGTGGCTTAGATGGGAACACTCTGTGCTGGATTAGGAATTGGCTGGATGGCCGAGCCCAGAGAGTGGTGGTGAATGGTGTTTCATCCAGTTGGCGGCCGGTCACCAGTGGTGTCCCCCAGGGATCGGTGTTGGGTCCCGTCCTGTTTAATATCTTTATTGATGATCTGGATGAGGGGATTGAGTCCATCATCAGCAAGTTTGCAGATGATACCAAGCTGGGAGGAAGGGTTGATCTCTTAGAGGGTAGGATGGTCCTACAGAAGGACCTGGACAGATTGGAGAGACGGGCTGATTCTAATGGGATGATGTTTAATAAGTCCAAATGTCGGGTACTTCATTTTGGACACAACAATCCCATGCAGAGCTACAGACTGGGGACAGAGTGGCTGGAGAGTAGTCAGGCAGAAAATGACCTGGGAGTGCTGGTTGACAGGAAGCTCAACATGAGCCAGCAGTGTGCCCAGGTGGCCAAGAAGGCCAATGGCATCCTGGCCTGCATCAGGAATAGTGTAGTGAGCAGGACCAGAGACGTTATCGTCCCCCTGTACTCGGCACTGGTCAGGCCTCATCTTGAATATTGTGTACAGTTCTGGGCCCCCCAGTTTGGGAAAGATGTTAGGATACTGGAATGTGTTCAGAGGAGGGCAACGAAGATGGTGAGGGGGCTGGAGCATAAGCCCTATGAGGAGCGACTGAGGGAGTTGGGGCTGTTTAGTCTAGAGAAGAGGAGGCTCAGGGGAGACCTCATTGCTCTCTACAACTACCTAAAAGGAGGTTATAATCGGGCAGGGCTTGGTCTCTTCTCTCAGGTGGCCAGTGGCAGAACTAGAGGGCATGGACTCAAGCTTCATCAGGGAAAGTTTAGGCTTGATGTGAGGAAAAAGTTCTTCACTGAAAGGGTGATCGGCCATTGGAATGCGCTGCCCAGGGAGGTGGTGGAGTCGCCAACCCTGGAGGTGTTTAAGAGGAGACTGGATGAGGCACTGAGTGCCATGGTTTAGATGATGGTTGGTGTTAGTGTAGGGTTATAGGTTGGACTTGATGATCTCAGAGATCCTTTCCAACCTTGTAATACTGTGATACTGTGTCATACTGTGATACCACTACTGAACAACTGAGAGAAAGGAGTAAACCCCTTTTCTAAAGATGCCACACTATTTTCACAGGCAATGAACCAAATATTACCATACATTTCAAGAAAGAAGCTATCATAATGCCTGCAGCAGGCCCAGAACACCCAACTCTACCCTTTTAACAGGGATCTATCAATTGTCTGAAGGAAGTTCATGGTTTTGAGACAGGGCACATACTCCCAGTGCATGAGCTGGTTTCATATGCAGAAACCTCATGTTCAGGTAATGGCACCAGACCCTCCTGGCACCTCTGTTCAGTTCTTATAAAATTATATTTTCCCCTAAGCACAAGGCGTTACTCTACTTGTCTAGTGCCATTGCAGAGAAGGAAACTTAGACATCCCTAAGTTTCTGAAGAATATCTTGTTGTTTCCATTTAAAAATAAATCAAAAAATCTTACAGCAAGGGCCGCACATATCCAGAACATAAATACAGATGTACTGACAGACACAGTTATGTTAGTGTAGCTGCCACTGTTTTTCTTAGCTCTCAGAAATTTGTCTCTAAATTAAAAGTAAATCAAAGAATAAACAAAAAAATTTTTGACAGTAACTCATACCTCATCTTTGGTTTACCTCCACCTATCATTTACCCAAGAAGGATAGAGTGGTGCAGAAAATTCTGACATCAAAGAAGTAGGAGAGCTAATCAACAAATGAAAAGCAGTCTCAACACAGCCTCCAATTATTGTAAAGGCTCTACAGATAATCTATTTTATCTCCTCAGTACATTTAATCATACTCTTCTGAAGTCAGCACATAAGGCCTTCTGAGACCAAGTATGCAAAAATATTTTCTTTGTAGAGTTTTCTAATTTACCTTTCCTTTGTTGAATTTTACCATGGTTAATTATGTGATAATTAAAATATTGGAAGTTTCATCATGCATAACAGAACTTCCCAAAGTTATGTTGAAATGCTCCCCATCCTTGAGATCACAGAAATTCACAAATTATTATTTTCTCTGCTTTGAAAGCAAAAGGAATCCATTATTTATCAATTAGACAAATGGCCTATTAAAAGCCAGAGCCAAAATACTTATTATCTCTCCTATTTTCATATAAAATTTCCTTACAATGATTATTCAATACAACTTGAATTCATTTCAATTAGACATTCTATCTTAGCTACTAATGCCATTTAAAAATGAGATTTTGAAATTAATCACATCACTAACCAGATTATTTTTTTCCAGATTCAGTGTATTTTATTTTTCATAACAATGAAATTAGATTAAGAGCAGATGTAATTGTAACAGCATGATAGTATTAAAAAACTAAAGACCTGTTTGGAACATCAAAAATAAAACTAGTGATTGAGTCTCCAGTTAGAGCAGGAAAATAAAATGGTAACAACAGTAGTCTTTTAATAGCATTACAATATATAATATTTCAAAAAGGTATAAAATCCATGCCAATTGCTAAAATGAGAAGATAGCATTTCAGTAATATTAATATTACTTTTCAAAAGGTTAACTATTCTCATAGAAGAAAATATTTTATAAACAATTGATATTGCTTAATGTGTGCAGACAATAAATACACAAAATAAAGCCTGAACAATTTTTTAGGCAAAAATTGATGAGTCAGTTCTAAACTGGCAGAGATAACACAGCCACTTCTGGATATGCACAGCTGAATGTGTCAAGTTTTAATGTGATCAGATATAGGTTAACAAAGAAATAAGCAAAACCCTATTTCTTAACTGATGCATATATTTCATATATAAATACGTCTATATTTCATATATGAATATATATGTCCCTATTAAAATTTGAAACAAGTCAGATTATTACATCTATGACAGGATCAATGGAAAATATTTTTTTTAATGAAAGGTTACTTCAATGGCAATTCCAGCACAGCTTTATCTGAGATACAAATCAGGTGAAAAAATGACCAAAGCAGCTCACAGATGATGACAACAAAGTTTTGAGGATTATCCCAGCCTTTACTTGAAGAATGAAAGCTACACTGACTACCCAGATAATTAATATTCCTGTTACCTAGAATTTTAAAGTGTTCTGTGGTGGATTTTCAATTCTACTACCAACCTGGGCAGGAATTCAATTTAGTAACATAACCATTCAACAGCTCACCTTGTTCATTTAAAAAATTTGTTTTTTATGTTTCACATTTTTCCCATAACCAAAAAAAAAAGGAAATTGGTGAGAGAGCTGTCACTAAATACATCTATGCTGATTTGCCCAGTAATTACTACACAAAATTTCTATTTGTTAAGGAGTGAATGTACAATATTGGCAAATCCTGCTTTTTTTTTAAACAATACAGAGCTTACAGAGATACACAAAGTACATCTGGCAGCTATCTGTTTTCACCAGTTTAATCTAGCCAGCTAATGTCACTGAAGCATTTCTTATTTCACAGTAATATTGCTCTTCAAAATCATTAAGGATGGGATGACTGGCAATGAGATCAAAAGAAACCTTCTGGAAGGAGTTATGAACATATACTCAGCAAGTTCCTACAAGGTTTGAAGAATGAGTCATAAATTCATAGTCAAGGATCGGGGCTCTTCTTTTGACAGTGCAGCTAGCTTCATGCAACCTTGTAACTGACAGCAATGGGCAGCTTTTTTTTTGCAAGCGTACATACAATTATGCTTCCCAGCTCTGCAAAGAAACATAAGGAAGAAAAATACCATAAACTAATTGTTATCTCAAATGTAACTTTCAGTAAAACATGGGATGTTAATTATATTTACATGTTCTAGAATACCTGTATATTTTTAATTTATAGCTTGTAGGCATTTTTTGAGATTATAGCGTGTAGAGTTTCATAACAGCATTTTTAAACAGTGGGAGCTGCAAAGGTGAAAGTGTAGTGTTTTTGAAAGGAAGAGCCAGCCCATTTTCTAGTGGAGACACACACATTTTATCTAGCAGATGCCAAATGCAACAATTTTTGCTAAAATTTAAGGGAGCATCAGCTCCACAGTAGACTGTTTCTATGACTATTTGTTATTCAAATAATTTATTTTTCCATAGGTGGCTATTAGAAAACAGAAAAAAAAGGAAATATCTTGAGTCTTGATTAAAATCACAAGCATTAATGCAGATTGTTGGGCAGCAGAGAAAGATTCTGAAATTTTTTTCTTTTGGCTTACTGATTCTCTGAATCTTAGAGAACAGTTTAATATTTACACAGTAAGGTATGGCATACTGTATTTACTGCATTTCCTCTCGTACAAAGATGTCCTTTTGGAGTGAGTTTTGATTCTCCCTTATGGAGGGACAGGTTTTAGCAACACATTTTTTCATCAGTTTAGAGCTTAAATTCTGGCTGCAAAGAAAATCTGAGGTGTATAAATAATAAGCCTAATTTCAAAAATTATGGAAGCCCTTCAGGTACATAGTCTCATCTTTGAGTATAAATAAAACAGACTTCTACTGTCTTTACTTGGAACAGACAATAAGTTAAGATTCTAAATAAGTGCGACTGTAATAAAAAAAGATGAAAGTTCTGGCACTTTTTGTCATGCTTTTTTCCCACTCACTCATATTTTCTTGGCTTTTGATTAAGAGACATCTGACCACTATTTTAATTTTAAGAAAAAACATAAAAGAATACTGAAAGGGAAGAGTGGTATCATACAGAAAAGAAATATATAATGAAAAGGTGTATTCAGTCTTCACTAGTGAGAAGTCATCCTCGGGAATAAACATGTTTTGGTGTGGAATCTAAAGCAATCCCTTAGTGCATTTGAGGTAGCATTGCTTTTAAACATATTTTTTCAAACATATATTCATTGACTCAACCAAAACTTAAGTACTGACATACAAGTGGATGACTCATCCTTCTTTCTAAAGGATCAAAAACATTTAGTCAAACTCATTGCAATTTCTGACATGCACATAGTCACTCCCTGTCATCTTGCTACATGGAATAGAAGTGTATATTTGCTTTCAATATTGCCATTTTAAAGCTGTAGGAATGGTAAAACCCATGCTACCACATCTGATCTGGCTGGTGACCATTTTCGTTTGATGAAAAGGAAAAGCAAGTATTATTATATTATTAAGAATGGAGGTTACTCCAATAACTTCAGTGCCAGATAGACTATGGTCATTTCTGCTGTGCAGTGTTGAAGCCCAGCTGAGCAGGAGGGTTTACTGCATGCGTATTACAACTAAGAACTGTTCTGAGGGTTCCCTCTACACCCGCTGTACTTATTCCCAAGAAGCTTGTTTGCAGAAAGTGGGTTATTAATGGAAATGACATGCTTAAAAGAGCATGTATACCCATTCTTCTTGAACTCAGATAAGAGTTTAAAACGAGTTTTTCCACTTCTTTCCCATCTGGACAAGTCAAGCATAATTTTACAGAGACTGAAAATCCGCCCACAGAAATTACATGGATAACTAAAAGGATGCAGTTTTCCAATATAGTTCATTGCTTGGCTTAAAAATTGTATGGAAGTTATGTTGTTCATTGTTGAAATGTAATTAATTTTTATTTTTTAAAAAAATCCCACAAATTATTTACTGAAAGCACAATTTCAACTTGAACTATTACTGAAAATTACCCGTCTGCTGTAGAGGCCATTGTGTATTAGCAAAATTGCAAGACATTCAGAAGCAAAACCCATCATTACTCGAGGCTGCAGTACCCCTGCATATAAAACCAAAGGTTTTATATGTTTCTTCTGATATATGTATATATTTATTTTATCTTATTTTTTTCCTCTTGGAGTCCTCTCTGGTAATATATATAGTTTTCTTATATTGGAAAGAATATAAAGTTTCCCCTCTTCCTTCTCACTGTCCACAACTCATCAAACCCCACACATAATCTTTCTTACGGCAAACGATAACTGCTCACAATATTAGACGATATTTTGAATAGATACTTAACTGATATTTTTACCAATATTACAGTTCTTCAGATTATCATCTGCAAGAATGTTTAGTAAATTTGTTATTTTAACATAATAAGTTTCTGTGTTTTGGCTACCAGCAGGTAGCATGCATATGTACCTCAAATGACCACAACTAGTGTTGATTACTTAGTGAAAATGATTGTCATATGCTGCTTTTGTAATGCCTACCAACAAATGACCCAGCTTCCAAAAGAATTTATGGACCAACTTTTATTTGTGAATCTCAATTTCTGCTTATAATTAATAAAAATAACAATATGAGCTGAATCTGTCTTTAAAACCAATCATTAAAAAATTACTGTAGTACCTTGAATAAAAGAAATAATAGGAGGCTTTGGTGTGCATTTTAGTTGCATTTTTTTGTGTTAAGCAATATCTTATGAACGGCTTCAGAAATCTGTGCAGCTTTTTGTTGGATTACACCACATATTGTGCCCACTACTTGATCACTTTAAAAATATATATATTTTGCATTGGTAGTGTAGGGTTTAATTCTAATCTTGCTTAACACTATTATAAAAAATAGTACAGTGGAAACAGTAGCACCCATCTTGAAACTATATAAAGGAAACAGATGATCAGCAACCAGTCTACAAATACATAACAACAGCCCGAAGAGTGCAGAATAAGCCAGCATCCAAGAGGTACCACTCATATGAACAAGCTAGAACAGATTGGATCTCACATAAGAAAACATGAAATAATCCTTTGGATCAAAGAAACCATATATAAACACCAAAGATATGCAATGGATCTTGGGGAAGATGACTTTGGCTTCCTGACTTCAAATGCTCTCGAGCCCAGCCAGCTCAGTCTCAGAAAATAAAATCTGCAGCCATTAGGGCTAACAGTATGGTATGAAAATCATAGTATGACATACCTAAGGCTTGCCCAACACAGCTGATCAGTGCTTGATTCTTAGTTATTAACATACTGATTGCCTAGTAGTTGAAAACAAATAAATGCTTTCTGAAATTCTGAAATTTGCCTAGCGTCTTGGTCCCTCAAACAGTCCTCTTACAGGGGTCCACAAAGCCAACAACAATTGAAACACATTAGTGTCAGTAACAGTTGAAGAAAGTCCAGAAGGTAAAACTTAAAGAAGACCATCTACTGGAATTCCACATATGCTCTGCAGATCTTACCCTCTTCCAAAATTAGCATCAGTTTCTGAAATTGAGAAAGGAGTATTCCCAAAGATATCCCTGAATGCATACATCAAGGGAGTGTAAGACAAAAGACATGAGACAATTCTATTTTACCTTTAACAGTTCAGTGCCACAATTTACTGAAAGAAAAGGAGTCTATATTTGACATGAAGGAGTCTTAGGAAAAACAAGCAAACAAACAAACAAAAACCTTCCAAGAAACCCCAGAGGTTGTATCTTTTTTAGAATAATTCTGGGCAACATTCCCTACTACAGATGGCAATACTCTGTACTGCAATCTGGCTAAGCAACCAGTAACCCCAGCGTTGATCCCAACCTTTTGAGTCATGGAAGTTCCCAAACTTTTAATTGCCCTGGGTTCACTAGACACCTCTGTAACACGGGCATCTTCTTTGCCTTGCCTGAGTGAGGTTTCCAACAGCTTGGACACCCTGCAGGGCCACATAGCATTCCTGCATGTATCAATACAATATGTCTGACTCAGCAGGCTCTTTGAAGAATTACTGGGCCTTCGGGGAAATAGTTATGCAAATGTATGCATAACATATGGACTGTGTATGGACATGATAAAAGCAGGCTACACAATGCTTGGGTTTATACAGTTCATGAAATTTAACCTCAACTGCTGCTATGTATGTTAATCAGATATTCAGTTTCCAAATCCACATCAGCACTAATTAGAAAGAGTTATTTACTGTAGAGAGTAGGCTTGTTTGGGCAACGGCTTGCCAATTATTCTTTGAATTCTGGAATTTAAACAAAAAAAATGTAAAAAATGTATGAGTAATGCTGGTTTTGTTTATTGTCACACAGTGTTAAATCACTGAGGACTATAATGAGCCCTTTATTCAGAGATACTTTGAAAATTAACAACTTTTTCACTGGAGTTCATTATTACTTCCTAAGTTTGCTGTTACTCTCAAAGTTAAGAAACATTTCATACACTTTATAGGAAATTTAGGTATTTTACTACTACTAAATTATTTAAGTCCCAAAATTATTTAAGTCCAATAGACATTGTGATCTGGGAAAAAAAGTCAACCTCAGATTTTCATTTTTCCTGGAATATAAACAAATTTTGTGGAAATTATGACATATTTACAGCAGTTTTAATAATTTTCAGCATGTTAGTGTTCCCACTTTAAAGCTCTTCTCCATAAGGATAGATGTTTTAATAGCGCCTGTAGCAATCAGACAGGGGTAATAGTTTTAAATTAAAAGAGGACAGGTTCAGACTAGATATAAGGCAGAACTTTTTTACACTAAGGATGGTGAAACACTGGCACAGGTTGCCCAGAGAGGCAGCAGATGCCCTATCCCTGGAAACATTCAGGGTCAGGTTGGATGGGGCTCTGGGCAACTTGATCTAGTTGAAGGTTTCTCTGCTTACTGCAAGACTGTTGGACTAGATGGCCTTTAATGGTCTCTTACAACCCAAACTATTCTATGATTCTATAGCATTGGAACAACCTGAATAGAAGTATCATCCTAAAGGGAGATACGAGGGAGACTCTCTGCTACGAGAGTCCAAGATGAAAACTTCAGCAAGCTGCACAGTCTGAAAATACTTTGAAATCCCACAAATATGATTTTCACTGAACCTCAAATACCCTCACTTCACGATTTTTTCACGTGCTATAATTCTAAATAAATTTTGTGAAAAATTGAACAGAAATATTTAAAATAGACTTGATAGTCAGTGTCTTTTAGTTCTACTCAAAACATTATAAATCTACGTAATAACAATTCAGAATTACCTTCTAGAATGCATAGAAATTAACTTAAATACAATTAAAAGTGAAAAATGAGATTATATAAAGAATGTTGCAGCAGAAACATGACTGTTCCCTGCTTTAAAGTCATGTTAATGTCCTTTTTATTAGCTTAAATGAAGGTACAGCAAACTGATAAGATCAGTAATCAAGTATGCATTGTAAAATGTAAGAAGTGTTTGACTATTAACTTGCTATTCATGCAAATGTCTGCTCTCTATCATACATTTCTTGAGAGCTCCAGTAATAAATAACTGATTCTGAGTCAACTGTAAGTCATTTAAAAAATGTACCTTCAAATGTATGCTAACCAAACATTTTGCAAAAATCTACCTCATGTTAATTAAGCGTTCCTTAAAATGACTATAGCATTTATGATCAAAGTTCACGATTTTCAAGATAGAATGGTCCATATGTGCTGTCTCAGCTGAAAAATAATAAGTATACTGCTACCTAGATGGCTATGAGAGTATATGGCGCTACAAACTCTTTAAGAGCATCTTTCTTTAGACAGCTGAGTACAATCTCAAGACCTCTTTAATGTCCATGTAGTTTCACATCTATACAGAAAGCATGCTAAGACTCATTTCCCTGAAAGTGGAAAGAGGTTAACTAAGCACCATAATGGAACAGAATTATTGTTCTGTAACACAGCATGTAAATCTTACGCCATAGGTTAAGATAGTAATTGCGTTTCAACTGGAGTCTTGGGGACTAAGGGATATGTCAGGAATGTTGAAGTCAGGTGCAGCTCCTGGAAAACTGACCACAAGATCCTGAGAAAAGTGAATGGTATAAATAAAAGAATTACAGTGCTGGTCTTGAGGAATGAAAAGTTGGTCTTGTTCAGGAATTCCTGGAGATATTCAAGACTCCAGTGGACAAGGTACTAAGTGACCCGATCTAATTTCAACCTGTATTGAGTGGACAAAGTACAAAGCAACCTGATCTAATATGAACCTATATTAGCTCCAGAGGTCCCTTCTATTCACAACTATTGTATGATTCTGTGATCTCGTTCCTTTTTTAAACAAAATTATTTTGTCAGTGCTGCATGCTCCCTATAAAATAAATCAAGTTCCTAACTCCCATTTCTTAGAGCAAGACAGTTAATGCATTATACAGCAAATGTTTTTTTAAATAAAAATTGTATTAAAGTGCCAGTTTCACCTGAATAATTGTTAACAGCCTGTATCTTGGGACTGGAATATTTCAGATTTATGATGACAGAAGTAATCCAAAGGTCCTCCTACATGCTAACTATCAGTCTACAAATAACTTTCAAAATTTTACATGGATAAATATTTGATACAGTCATATTCGAGTAAGCTAGCAGAAGAAAAGTATTTTAGGGCTGTTCTCAAATACGTTATTAATAAAGTGGGTCTAAGAAAGGGCAATAAACTTGTCTGAGGACTCCTAAGAAAATTCTAAGTGTGAAGAGAGTATGAGAGTAAGAGAGTAAGAGAGTGTGAAGAGTATATGAGACCCTCTGGTTCCACATTCTGTGTTTGGAACTATTCAAACATACTAAAAATACAAATCTTATTTAGTAACAGAACTAGTTTTAAATGATTTTTAGCATTATTCCTCCTATATGCATAGCATTAATTTGCCTTCAAGCTACAAACCAGTAAATGAAATTCATTAATAATTAAAACAGATTTGTATTTTGTCATAAATCAAATCACTCTTTTATAGGTAGACACTTTACAGCAAATTATCTTGAATGACAGCAGAATCCCCACAGTGGCAGGGACAGATGCACATACCACTCAGATTGTGGACTTCAAAGTGAGATATAAAGATTGAACCAGCAGAACAAAGAGCTGGTCAGTTACCATCGTACAAGAGAATAGGTAAGTTGTTTGGGGCTGTAGTATTTTTAAAAGATCTGTGCAGTCACAACTGATGTCATGAGTGACCAGCGTTTAATTGCATGTTGCATCAGGTACTAAATGAAGCTGGGCAGGCCTGGGATGAAGCTAGCAGGTGGCAGCTGCAGCAGAAACAGAAGGATGTGCTTCTTCACCCAGTACTTAGAAAAGCTGTGGAAGTCTTTGTCAATAGAAGGCTGCAGATGGTAAAGCTGGCCTGAATTTAAGAAATTATTAAGTAAGTTCACTGAAGAGATATTCACTTAAGTTTTTAAGCCCCAAAGGCATTAGTGGATTGAATGTCCTCAAGTTGCAAAGGTTGGAGACTGTAAGGTTAAAGGAAAAAAACAAATCATGATATGTTTGTTCTACTGATATAGTCTTCTTGATCTTCTGCTTTTGGAAACTGCTGGAGACAGAATACTCAGCTCCATGACCTTTGCTTGTACTGTAGGGCTTTTCTATATTTGTAAAGGATTTTTCTATATTTGTAAACTAAACCTGCAGCTGTCTGTAGTTTTTAACTATAGGGCCTGACATGATTTGGCATGACATAACTTACTTCCGTGTCCTTCAAATTGCCCTCTAAGGTTTCACATTTAGAGACCATAAACAGAGTATTCAATATATATATTCTAGGGTCCTAGCAAAATCCATCTTGAATACTGCATTAACATTGACAAATATCTACCCTCTCAGAATTTCTAACATCATCACATTTTTTCCTAATTTATCAACAGCTTGACCAAAAAAAAAATCTTATTTGGAGATTTTTAAATAACAGTAGTTCTTAAATAGGCAACAAAACGAAAATAAGGGCTAAATCTCAATAACATACCATAGTACCTCATTTTAATATTCTACAATTATTTTGCCTCATGGAACCAAAATTTCAAAATACATGTGATTTAGGAACATATTCCTCTTTAGATAAAATAAAAATCATAACTCAGCTTACTAAATATGAAACTGTGTAACAAGAAAATGACATCTTGTAATCTGAGAATTCCCAACTCTATAATTATAAATTCTCAGAAATTATAAATATGCATATTTATATAATCATTGGAAAATCTTCTTCTGTCCAGTAAAGCTCTGTGCAAACCTCCTTTTGATAGCAGGATCTTAAAACTTGAGGTGTTAATCTGCTAAAAATTATAGAGAGAGCCCTAAATTGACTATGTAATCTCTTCCATACTGAAATTACCTCAAATATGATCATATCTGAATATCTCTTCCATTCAGTAATCACTCGGAGAAAAGGAGGCTGTGAAAGAGATTTGTTTCATTCATTCTATGTCTTCTAACAAATTAGTATTACCTATTGTGAGGCTTTGAAGAATATAATTATAAATTCTAAATGTTTCTGCCAGCACCTCTTGAAAAGAAACTTCCTCACAGCTCATAATTGGAAATATCAAAGTGCTTCTGAAGAAAACAAACTCAACACTTTCACACAAAAGCACTCTCATCCTCAACAAAACCACCTACACATCACAGTGCTCATCAATCAGTGAAAAAGAAATATATAGCCTGCCAGCACTCTAATTTCTGTAAGAATGAGCCCACCAACATGCAACAGCCAAACAAAAAGTGAGACAAAAGAAGGAACAAAAGACAGTTTGAATTGTTTGGAAAATATTACTATTGAGGAAGATATGGAGGCAGTGTGATAACTTTCTGACAGATCAATCCACTAACTCTGTAAGGAACTTACAGGTAGGGTGCTACAACATATATTATAGGTTTTATTGGCTTTTATTAGTACTAGCATTTGCATCTAATTACTTCAGTCAAACACGACAACCATATTTTACTATGGTCAGAACATGTGCCCAAAACCTAATTTCAAATAACATGTGAGCTTCCCACTGGCTTGCTTTCTCTGATAAAAACGTATGTTCCTGACAACCAAGTTTTGTCTTTATGTTCCTGTCAGCACTGAGAACTCTGTTTGCAACTAAGAGGCATACTGTGATGATGATGATGATGATGATTGCAAGCCAGACACATCAAAGATGCTATCTCAATAACTGCAGGAAATGAGGATGCTTTCTTTTGGATAGGAACTCACTCCAGTTTTAAGACCCAAGCTTGTATAAAATATCAGTATATGACTCATTTTTTTTAACTCAGTCTGTGGCAAGTATTTCATTCAGATCTCAAGGCAACAATACAGTCTCACTGATATTCCTCTCGTATTTTCTACAGAAACTCACATAACATGTAAAAGTTTCAACTGTGCAAAACATGTGACATTTGTTTAAATCACACAATTTCCTCTACAGGAAAAGTTGTACCTGTCTTTAGAATTGGACACCTTAACAAATGCTGTTTTCCTGTTTGACAGGCAAACTAATATCAAGTTTTTATACTAGTTTCAGTAGTAAATGCTTATCATAAGCTCTTTTTTTAATCTACATTGCGTCTGTCTAAAGTACTTTCTGCATCTCACAGCTACTTCATCATGCCCTAACAATCTAACAGAAATTGAGTTCATGGCACAGATATATTAGATGTGGTTCACTGTGCTCCTTTTTAGGTTTCAGCATTTTGTTAATGAGTCTTTTGCTTTTTGTTTTGACTGAAAAGTGGGTCCATACTAATTTTATGGGATAAAAATGACTATCAGAGACACAAACTACAGCCTGTTATTTTTCATCTGATTTTTTTATTTTTCCAAATGTTTGGTAACTTAGTAATGCTACTAAGACAGCACAGTATTGTCCCATTCATCAGTTTACCAAGAGTAGTTTCAAAAAGCAATGATAGATTCAACAAATATTCAAGATGACCAAGAATTCCACAAATACTTCTTTATCTTATATTCACATTTTATAGTTAGACATTAAAATGCAGATAATACCTGTTTATGTTCTATACTACAGAATTAATACCGACCAGGGTATATTTTGGCAGAACATAAGCCTACACCTCACATGCACTGAAAGACTCCTTGGGTCACCATCACCTGCAGTACGCATTAAAGAACGGCTACAATTCATCCCAGACAGTCCTAATAACGTAAAATATATCTACTTACGGGGAAAGTGGGTTACACACACACAAAAGTACACATCTATAACTAGTGCCAATACTCATATCACTGGAAACTAGTCTACTACCTTTTCAGGTAAAGCTTCATTTTATAAATTGAAAGTAAAATCTACCCTTCTCCTTATACAGCATTCTGACCTCTAACACCCGACTCACTCTCACAATTTTTACTTCAAGATCATGATGGTCATATAAACTTAATCTTTAAATTACAGACAAAAATCTTTATATGGCTGGGCATCTTAAATATCATTTCTACATACCTAATAGAGCTGAGAGTCTAAAAGCTGTGTGCGTGACTCCCTAGCAGAGAACTATGAGGATAAGATAGGAACATAGCAAAGTTGAAGAGCCCCACCTACTGGGCATTTAAATGATTCAAAAGTCCTACTCTAATGATGTCCTCTTGTATCATATACCTACCACCGCCTGTCCCTGGAGCCAGACTTGATGTGCCTGAACCCTTTGGCAGCTCAAACTCATAACCTGTCAGCCCTGGTTTAGATAGCAGAATTTAGAATGAAAAAAATGAAATGGCAGTGGATGTGCAGATAAAAACATTTTGGGGTTACAATGAAAAGTGGGAAAGGAAAGAGACGTAAATGAACAAAATGTTTTCATGCTGTAGCATTTTAAAATACTTGTGAAGTGAGTATTGCAAGGGTTTTTAAAATGAAGAGTGTTTCAGGATCATTTCCTTCCGGTACTTATTGAAATTTTTTAGAAAAAAGTAATGCTCTGAATAGTGTTTTATCTTCTGTTCTCATCCATGACAACAGTTTATGAAGCAAATATCCATTATATGAATACTCTGCTTCCCAGTAATTCAAATGCTTTAAAATTCTTTCAGTGCAAAACCTGGAGGTAATGAGATCTTTAAATTCAGGCCTTACAATACTCACCAAATGGAAATGATGAATATTTTTTACTAGGTGAGGGGAAAGCATTTTCCCTGTTATTTGGCTGAATCAAACACAGCTCATGATGGTGGCACAGTTTCTTAGAAAAATATCTTAAGGATATCCCTCAGCCCTCTGCTATACACTGCAGTTGCCAGATTTCAAACTGGCCTGTATCAAACATCTTAAACTTAAAAAGCTAACTGAACAATAAACATCCACTAAGACAATTTGTAGGCTTATTTTTCTTAAAAGAAAAAATAAAACTATAAAAGTCAGTTGATTGAGAAATTACACAGAACATAGCCTTTTTTTTGTAAGTACAAGGTGGTGGTGATAAGTAGTACAGAGTTTACAGCAGGTATAGAGCATTTATGTAAACCTGAAAGTTGGTTTTTTTTCCTAACTTGCTCAGTTGTCTTCCCCTCTACCGTTAGACAAGTTCCAGTAACAACACAATTTCTGAGAATGATAAAAATTGCAGTTTTGTCTGGCTACTCAGTACGTCATGGCTTAACAAACAAACCCTTGAGATCTGAGAAGGCTTCAGGAAACAGTCTTTGGCTTTTTTTAGTTAAAAGCTCTTTTAATGTTTCATTCAAAATACTACAGTATTTACACACGCACACGTGATATAGTTTTTAAAGTAGTTATTTTTGCTGTAAACAAGATTAAAACCATTCACTTGAAACTCATCATGACACTACTAGGCAAACTTCATAACTTTCAAAGGCAAAGTCAGTCAGTATAATACAGCTGTAGATCAACTTTCCCCTAATTGTGATGTGACTTAAATGACAAAAAAATTAGCTGAAGTATGGTGAAAACCTTTATTTTGAAGTTGTTTCCTAAGTTGAAATCTTGCCTTCTCTGTTGGATTCCTTTTTATAGGGAAGTAAGAAAAGGTTTTTGAAGGGTTTAAGCTTATTCTTAATAGAAATTCACATACATCTGAGGTATTCAGATTGGACTGTGTTACTGGTTAATATTTTAAAGATCCTTAATGAAGCAAAGACTTGCTTTTGCGAAACTATGTAGCCTGGATACAAGGATTCAGCTTCATTAATTCAAATGTTAGAGAACTTTCATGTTTTAATAGGCAATTCTCAATAGAAACATTTCCAAAAGAATGGAAACAAAAGGATTTATTTTAATAATACACGTTATTGGTAATGCTAGAGGTCATAGTTAATCAGCAAGGAGGCACACCGCTGACACTATTTTCAGGGACTGCTGCAATGGTATGACTCAAACACCTGTGCTGGAAACACATCAGAGCCTCAGGCAAAATCCTTACTGAGGGCACTGTGATACTGAATATCGGTTCAGAATAAAAAGATTCAGATGACGACTTCTGGGAAGGCCATGGAAGACCTGTCAGTAAAAGGCCAGATATTGCAGTGCTTCATGACACAAATGTAAAGGCCCTTCTCCTAAAAGATGACAGGCAATTTCATTTGTTGGAAAAGTCCATGAAAAGAAAATGGGTATGCTTCAGACAAGAATATTTTTTAAAGAAAGTATGGAAAGACTAATGAAAATACAAACAAGACTGGAACGACAAACAGCCTCCTGTAATACTGGAAGTTAGACACAGGAGTCACGAGCGCGAGCTGGAGTCTCAAAGTTGCAGTAGATGCTCCAGGCTTCTCTCAGTAAGGATGACTGTAGATGTGTAATACTTGTCAGAAGCATAATGTTAACATGGTAATATTCCAGTTCCTTGCCTTTACACATGCACTCCAATTATCAACTGGATAAGCTATTTGGTCTTAGGAAATTACGTCTTATTGTCTAAGATGATGAATCTCCTCTATACATATATTCCTATGCAATGGACAATTGCTGTTACTTCACTATGAACGCTCTGACTCAGGCAACTAGACAAAAAATGACTTTTTCTAGTAACACCCTTCCCTACCTTAGAGTACTGAAAGCCCTGTGTTGCAATAATTAGAAATCAGTCTTAAGCAGCTATCCATTCAACACATGGGCACAGATTTTGTAATATGTTTTCTGAAGCTTATAGCAAAGTTAGCTTTTGATGGACACTCCCACTCAATATAGAAGCAAAATCTTATTTCCTCACTATTTTGCACCAGTTTCAGTCATGCAGATAACATGCTAAGTGCTGCCTCTTAAAAGTCTTTAATAAAATGCTAAAATACCCCAAATTAAACTGTTGTTTCCACAATTTAACAAATTAATCTAAACCAATATGTTAAAAAATTGGAAGAGTAAATTGGTCCTGCACTAATATTCTACCTGCCAAGTTTCCACCCACAGAAACTGAAATGTCTGGATTATAATTAAAGCTCTCTGGGGACAAAAAAAAAATAATGTCAGAATACTGTCTAGTAGAAGACCTGTCATTATGCCAGTTTTCTCAAATGCAAAGCTACTAAAAGCAACTCTGGGATGACTCCTGCCTTGGCAATAAATAATACAAAAGAGACAACTCTGAGTGTCTGTATATATAATACTTCTATAATGTTATATATTTCTATTACATATTTTACTATCGTATCATTTTATATCATTGCATTACACATATATATTTACTATACATTGCAATTTTTCTTTACTTTCTATTTACCTATACTATGAATTTTACTGTAGATACCCAAATAGTTGGTGCTGCTGCTAATAGAGAAAATTCTGCTGACCATGGAATATGTACCTATCACTGAGAAATTAGTCAAGAGGCCAAGTATGCCTACAGCTCAAATGCTTTACTGGTGTAAATTCAAATTACTCTATGGTGCAGAAACTGTGCAGAGCAAAGACTACGGATACAAAGAAGCATAAGCCCTGATTTCATAGCTATGCCCAGAGAAAGCTCCAGAAACAAAAGGAGTTGCTTCAGCAAAACTGTACTTTTTAAAAATATTGTTAGGACCACTCAAGAACAGTTTTCTACATCAACACAAATCAGACCTTTGCCAGAGAGTTGTATGTGAAGAGTATTAAAACTCTAAGTGTGACCTCAGCAATTTCTTTGGCCATTATATAGAATTAGGAACAATAAGCCTTTTAATTTAATACAGCCAATTTTTGTGCAAACACCTGACCACACAGTTGGGATGCATACAAGTATTTGAGTTACATTTTATGGTAAAAAGCCAAATCAAACCAAACCACATTAAACAACATTTTGATAGGATAGAAGGCTTAGATTCTTTTTTTTCTTTCCCTTATTCTTTGACATTTAAGAAAGACATCTTTTCTCAAAGGTCAATGAAAGTGAAAGAGGCCTTACTTTCAAGGAGTTATTTATTTCAGGCTAGCAGCTACTGTGCCTATTGTCTTTTTCCTGAGGGCAGTACTACAGATCAGACTGTTTTCAGGAAGAGTCCATTTAACTTGAGTATGACAAGCAGTAATGTATGCAGGATAATATGCTTACCTAATATCCTTCATTTAAAATGCACAACACTGGAATAAAAATGCAAAACACTTTGAAAGACAATCAAAGCTATTCATATTTAATACTTCAAACAAGAGGTCTGAAGTGTTGCAGAGGTGACAACATATTACAGAAAATGTCAGCATTTAGGCTTGTCAAATTATAAAATAACAAGCTTCTATTTTAGATATTTTGAGAAGGCAATCAATGGTGAAACTATGTCACAGAAGAACTTTGTGCCTCTGTCAGAACCCTACAAACAAGTGCTTAACAATAAGCTACAGAGCTTTCTCTGATGATTTCTCTTCATTACAACAGATAGTATAAGTAAGCTCAAATGTCTATCCACCATCTATTAAGAAATACAGTGAAAACATCATCATCTGTTATCTCCTCAGGTGCACCACCAGCATGTTCTCTAGGTTTGACTCTCAGATCTGTATCAAATGATCTTCCTTTGTTTTGCATAGGGGCAAAATTAGGCAGAAAAAAAAAGCATCAAACAACATACATAGAATAAGACATTTCTGTGTATTCATACTTTAAAATATATGTTTTCGAATAAGTCTCCAACGCATTAATTACATTAACCTGAATAATTTTCATGGCCTGATCAAATTCCTGTTAATCAAGAGGGTTTTTTTCTTGGAAACCTAAGAGACAATAGCTTCTACTACTTGTTCTGTGAATGAATAACTCAAAATGTTAGCAGGTCTCTACACAGTGGCTGCATCTCTGTATTATTCACACGCAAGGCAGCATGAGGGTCACATGAGGTTTCTTATGGGATGATATTCCACAACAGTAACAAGAGAATCTCTGCTGAATCAGGCACTACAATTTCAACTGAACATGCTAGACCCTTAAGCAAAGCCAAACTAGGAATATCTTTTATATTTTCTTAAAAGTAAATTCTGAATCAAAGAAAAAAGAAACTATTTGCTTGCACCATGCCCATAAAGACAAGACCCTTTTAGAGCCATTTATGGTTTAGCCTATCAACTGATTTTGCCTTTGAGTAGAACCCAAAATCAATGCAGACGAAAATCACAAATGATCAAAAAATTTACATAGTGTAACCCAGTAATAATCTAGTTCAAATCTAATATAAAAATCCAACATAAAATAAACCTCAAATAATCTATTAAATTTTAGTCTTAATTTTAGTTTCCAGGTAGTCTCCTAACCTAGTTTTGCAGTATCATGGACTCATTTGAGAAATATTTATTTTAATATAGCCCGCAAGGTCATATACTTAGGAAATAGAAATTAATTTCTTGTATCTAAAAAATGGAAGACAGAACTGAAAAATATAGGGACATTAAAAAAGTATCTAAGGTTCATCGCATACACATTATTCCTATATGGTGCAACACCTAAGGCAGTAAATACGATCCCTGGGTTTACACATGGGATAGTAGCGAGGAATAAAGAAACTCTATCACATCTGCATTTGTTAGTAAGACTATTATGGGACCACAAAAGACAGATTTGTCAGAATTGCTAAGTGATCTATTGTCTTTTCTGCTTCATTTTAGCTATACACTCCCAGGTGCGTAGATGAAGAGAGTTTTTTCAAACTCCACATCTGGACTGCAACTGCATCTCTCTTTTAGGTTCCAAATTCAGTATCTTTTTGAAAACTTCTAGTGTCAAATTGTAAACGATCCTGGAAAGTCCTGTGATAGCAATACACCTTAAAAAAAATGACAATAACAGATGGAGATAATTAATCTATTTAGCTTATTCAATACAACGTAGATATTTCTGCTCTTTGTATTATTTCCTGTAGTCAAAGCCTGTAATAGCAGAGTACTGTCCTCAACTGTAAAAGCACTAGGAAAAACATGTTCAGCTCTACTTGCACAGCTACATGGGCACAGATACATGAAGTATCTCCACTGCTCTGAAAATTAAGTATTTATGGTAAATAAACTTTTTGCTTGCAATCAGAACCAATCAAGGGCAAAATATCTGTATGTTTGGTTACAGAATGCAGGTGATTTAGTAACTCTACAGGTATCAGTGATTTTGCTCCTCTACCATCATGAATATTTTTGCTTTGAGGTGCTTCCTTCTTTTCTCTGCCATAGTTAATATTGTGATTCTAAGAATTTTAAAATTCTTACTCTTAGTTTCATTCTCTCTCACACTCTCAACAGCTTTCTTCACCCACTATTATTAACATTAATTAATTAACATTCAATGTGTCAGTATCTTTCTTTTGGAACTTTTTTAACCAATTATATTTCAGTCAGCCCTGTTGAACGCAGAAAGAAGTAAGAACCAGTAAGAACAAGAGCTGAGTAAAGAAAGTGGCAGAACTGTTGCCACTGCAGACATCTGTCTGTCTAACAAAGAGCCACCTTATCCATTAGATCATGCTATATATCAATTCTGGGTCTGTCACATCACATTGTTCCTGAGAGGGAGGAAAGTGAGCAGAAAGTAAATAATTTATACAAAATTCAGCTAGGAGAACCAGTTAGTTTCTTTTTTCCCTTATGTCAAATACTTTATTTTTCTAGGAAAAGGACAAATCTAATAGTTGAGAAAATGGAATACAGGCAAAAGAAAGACCAAGAGTCATGCATTTTGCAGAGGAGGACTTTAATGGGATTTGGGGCCTTACACCAACTTCTGTCAACTTATCCTCTTTCTGCAAAACAGAGCGTGGGCGATTGGTCCTGTGTGAAGTGCCTTTATTATATGAACAGCCTCACTTTATTTGTGATCCTAGACAGTAACATATTCACAGCCACTTTTATAATGTGGAAGCATTAGAGCTACATAAAGCGTAGAGAACAACATGAATTGCACAGGAAAACCACAACATACAATGCAAAGCCTGTTACACAACAGTGGTGGAATCTTTTAAAAGATGCTAACAACCTTTCTGGCTATATTTTTTATATTAAATTTTTATTTTATTCTGAAATTATGATGCAACCATGGGCCTGCTTACTGAGAGTGTGTAGTTCGGATTCCTCCCTCCCATGACAGTATTTAAACACCACTGGAAGTGCTTGTTCTAAATTGTTTTGAAGTAACACATTTATTGACAGTTTAAGAAACTCATCTTTTACAACGCAGGTTTTTAGCATAGTAAGAGTAAACATTTTAGGCACACAAACCTCAAACAAAAAATCAAAAAAAACCCATGAAACTGAGAGTAAGGCAGCCTCTGGGTTTTTTTCTTCTTTAACGTTACAGTATCCTCGCACTAAGATACTTTTTTAAAAATACCAATTTTCCTTCATGGAAGCATGAAACTTGGCTGCCAATATTCAGGACTGAAAAAGATCACTTCATTGTTTTCACGGAACACAAACCTTGCAGTCAGTCAACAAAACTGTGATTATGAAATAATGAATGTCTTACAGATCTAGTCTAAACACTTTGAGATCGAAGTCACTAAAAGCAAGAGCTCAAACACAACAGAGTATCTTCCAGATTTATACGAATAAAGTTTCTGAGATTACCACACAGAATCAATCAACCAATACATAAATAAATAAATAACACTTATTGGAATATGAGTGTTTACTTGCTTATAAACATAAGCAAATACAAAATACATTGAAATTCAGTGATATGAATACTGAAAAAAAAACCCAGAAGTTTTGATACGATTCCATATTAAAGTCTTTATTTCACTGTCTTCTTTCTTTGATGAGATAGTGGTTCTCCCATGCCTAACATCTGACAATGCAGACTTCCCAGATGTAATTTGTCAGCTCACAGTTCGAGAACTGAAGTTCAAACTTTCTTAATGTGTAGTTTCACTTAATCCATGTAATGGTAAGCATAAGCAGATCTCCAGTTATATGTGAAGGGCACTAGAGTGGGGAAACTGTGCTTTATGCTTTTCATTTCAATGCCTCTTGCTGTGTGCAAGTCAGAGAATTACAATTTTTGACAGAGTCAGTGTGAGTTAATTTGCTGGCATCAGCAGCAAAGAGATGCACAACAACAGAGTTCAGTTCAGTATTTAGCATCACATATTCATAACTTTGCCCATGCAGCTGTAAAAAAGATCACAAAAGCATAAGGATGGAGAGAGAACTCAAACACATTCCTTGAGAGGAAACTTCTCAAGCCAGCATTGTACATCCACAATTATTTACTAGCTCTTGTCGGATTTCCAGTCTTTACAGTGACCTATATTGCGCATATTTTTCATATGGAAAATTGCATTCAGGAACAATGGTGCCAATTATTTAAATATTTGGTGATTACAACTATATAGTTTTATTTAAATCTGCCTAATTATTTTCTGAAATGTTTCTTTCTGATGCTGTAGGAAAGACTGAATATTTTTCCTCTGATCATATTTTCTGTAATTTGTGTGCTTTTACAGACGATAATATTTCTTTTCAGCTTTTTTTTTCACGGAAAGACTCCTACACTAACCAGTTCTTTCTTGTACAGACTGTTGTATAGAAACTGCTCTGTAATTTCTACTCTCATGTAGAAAATGTCACACTACCCTTCTCCTCACCTCTTCTGATTTAAGAAAAATTTTTGTGGTTTGTTTTTGTTTTGAATACTCTTAATAACTTTCCATCAGCAGAACCCTTTGTCACCAAAATGCTCTTACAGTACTTTTACTAATATACTGAATAATGCTGGTAATGTAAAAGACATCTGGTGAATCCAGATGTCTCCTCCACTTGTGAAAACTGGCCCCTTTTTTTGTACTCAACATCTGGTATCTGTAAATTAATACTCTCAAAAAGGATCATCCTTCTTATGACAAATTTCTTCAGAATTTTTAGTGACAGACCTTGCTGAAAGTATTCTAAAGCTATATCCACACTAGTAAGTACATAAAAAATAAATAAAATAAACTAAACCAAAACAAAATATCTACTTATCTCTTTGTATCAATAGACTAAAATGGTCTCTATAGTTACACTCTCCACAGTTCAAAAGCTTTATTTCAGATAAGATTTAAACTAGTGCCCCCAGACTCTTCAGGGTCACCAACATGGTTTAGAATGATCTGTGACACCTAACATGGTTTTGGAGGTCTCCTCACCATCTGGGGTGCAAGTGTATCTGATGATACCTGGAGTGGAACTTCCCATATGCTCCAAAATGAAACCTGTTCTAAGACTTCCAAAGTCTTAGAACTCTGTGCACAACCAAGAGGTGCACTCTCTGTGCACAACCAAGAGGCAGTTAATATGTAGTACCAAGGAATTCTTTAAAATAGTACTGCTGCTTCAAACCAAAACACTAAAGAAGATGTAGACACACCTGGTTGGAATTCTGCTATACAAATGCTCAATGATTCCTTGAAAGAATCTGAACAGAGTAATGAGGCATGGCTTCCTTCTGCTAAAGCTGTGTTGCCTCTTCTATAATCACATATTTCCATTGATCTACTCTAAACCTCAAGTTTTTATTATAGTTTCTTTTAGTTTTCTAGAAGATAAAAAAGTACGATATGACTTTTTGATTCACACTTGGAGCCACTTAAAGAAAAAAGCCCTTAGCATCTCATTTACCACCCCATGGTCAATTTAAGTTGTACATTAAAAAGAACACCTTGCAGTTAGTAATTTCATATTTGAGTTCCTTTAGAATTTTGGGGTGAATACGAATGATTTGGAGCAGAAAGACTAGATGTACCATTGCAGATGTATTACTATTAATGCTATCAATTCTGTTATAAAATATCTTGTCATTTTCTTATTAGAGAAGTCCTCAGACTTGTACTCTGCAGAGAAAAGCAGTCCTAAGCTTTTCACAGAGAATTCAGAATGGTTCATTAAACATAATTGATGTTCAAGATTCAACACTTCCTCAGCCCAACACTGTGTACTTAGGTTAGCTTCTCCTCTCAGGCATCCCTTCACTTCTTTCTAAAACATTGTTGAAGTTCATGAATATCAGATTTTCACTGGGTAGCGTAGGGATAGCACAAAGACAAGCACAGAGATTCTACCCATATCGTGAGAAGGAGGCAGACATCTGGTCCAAATATTGCTGCTATACAAAACTATGTTTCCTTTATTACATAGTGGTTTAAAAATGCATGATTCTTAATTTCTCGTAACATCAACCAAAGATCATACATTGTTATTTGCAAGTGGATTATATCTGCACAGAAGAATTGAGAGAATTAAAAATCTGCTTCAAAATTAAAGCTACTAAATAGCAGACTTTTGTGCTCAAACGGTAGTATTACAATTAACAACATCAGCAAAGGAAAAAACAGGAATTTATAGTTGCTGTTGACAAAATATCAGTTGTTGCTCAATCACAATGTGTCAGAAAGGAGCCAACTCTAGTGAATGACAACACTGATGAGTGCTGGTGAGTCACCAACTGAAGAGAAAGGCATGAAAAATCTGGCAGCAGATTAATAAGAACAGTCACAATTTTTTATATATTGAAAGTGATTATGCACAAGTCATGTTTTTTTGGGGGTGATGGTGCTTTCAGTAATGTGATGGAGGGGTGTCACAGCAGCAGGCTCAGAAAGTGTGTACCTTCTCTCACGCTTGTTCATATTTTCTCCCAAGGAGTTACACACCGTTGAAGTTTAACAATAACATGACTCTTCCACACTGGGATGTCATGCAAGGCAGGCTCAGGAAATCTGAAGAGACACTATGTAGTGCCACTTTCTGAGGGACAGTGGCTTCAAAGTGTAGGAGATCACAGCAAGGGCCAGATGAGCACATCTCGTGCAATGTAGGAGACATGGGAATTCTGCCTTTCTCATCTCAGAAAAACCTTTTCATCTATATCTAATGCAAAGAACTGTACTCTCACCTGAGCTAATGAACCTGGCTAAGCTACAGTAAATTATATGCTTCTACAGTTAACCTGGTTATGAATACTTCCACACTGTAGATCACTGGCTGTTTCACTGCAAGTCAGTTACATGACTAAACAAGCTATCCTACCAATTCCAGCATTACAAGACACTTACGGCTTGTCTGCTTAATACAATCTCTGTCTGTATTTGACCATTCTCTATTTTCCCTCATCTTTTCATTCTTTTCAATTTAGTCAATGTGCCACTACATCACTGCTAGCTGACACCGGCCCACCTTCTTTCCTTCCCTTGTGGAACTCAGTATTTTTGGAGGGAATTATCGTACAAAAAAGGAAGGAAAAAAAAAAAAGAAGGGAACTTTAGGCGTACCAAAGTGCAATAGGTGTTATTTAGAAAAATATAGAGTTCCATTACAAGCAAATCATAGAGTTTTACAAACACTTCAACCTCTTACAGGAAATATAATAAACCCTTTTTAAATTAGCCTTGAGTTTCTGTTGATAAACTTCAGAGCAATGTTGATCTTGATGTCTCTTAATGCTTTCTAAGAATGCACACAGATGGCATAAAAAAATTAAAAGTCCATTTAAATACACTCTAAAAGATTTCAATTTGTATATGTAAGGAGAGTAAATTATGGCTATCCTGTTAAAGTTCTGGGGTTTGTTATTTCTAAAATGATGCAATTAGCCTCCAAGGTCAAACTCAATATTACATTATAACTATTTTTAGCAAGTAAAAAGTATTACTTTACATCTACAGTTAATTGTAGTTAATTTGGCCTTTGCAATGTACCGGTATGAAAGCAATAATGTTTTTGATAAATGACAGTAAGAAATGGCTAAACTACTAAGAAAAAATGAAACGTCCATGGAGTCTAAGAGTGTCCATGTTCTCTGTTTAGAGAAGAGAAGGCACTGGGGAAAACCTAATGAAGCCTTTCAATACTTAGGAAGAGGCTTACAAGAAAGACAGGGAAAACTTTTTAGCAGGACCTGCTGTGTTAGGACATGGGGTAAAAAGCTAAAAGAGAGGAGATTCAGACTAGGTATAAGGAAGGAATTTTTTACAATAAGGGTGATGAAACACTAGAACAGGTTGCCCAGAGAGGTGGTAGAAGCCCCATCCCTGGAAACATTCAAGGTCAGTTTGGTCGGGGCTCTGAGCAACTTGATCTAGTTGAAGATGTCGCTGCTCACTGCAGGTGGGGTGGACTAGATGACTCTTAAGAGTCCCTTTCAAACCAAACTATTTTACGATTCTATGATTTATTCATACTTCTCATCAAATTGCACTCCAGAAAGATGTTTGAGATTGATGTATGAAGTAGAGGTTAAGATAAAGAAAGGATCCTCTTTAACATCTTTAACTTCTCATTGTTACTCTTATTGCAATCAGTTAAATACATTTCAAGGTAAAAGTGAAACATTTTTCAACAGTACAAACCTGTTTGGTAACCAGTGAGGTCAACCAGTCAGTCATCATTCTCCACAAGTATACATATCCCCAAAGTAACACTATTGCATCTGTAGCAAGTAGTTGGACAAGATTATCTCCAGAGGTCCCTTGCAACCTCAACCACACTGGGACACCCAGAGTGAATTCTGCTTTTATCTTTTGTAGAGTTCACTTCCCTTCTTGTTCCATTTAGAAGAAAACAGAGTTGTGTTCATAAGATAAATAAATTCCTTATGAGAAGGAATAAACCACTCTATTCCTGAAGAATAAATATTCAAGTTTTGTAGCTCCACCTATTACACGTTATGCAAATCATTTCATAAGCTAAATATTTAAACAAGCATTCAAAGAGCTCATCAGATGAGGCTATGCAGTCACCATCACTCAGTCTTCAAAATTATATTGACTATTCAAACAAAAACCCAAACCACCAAAGACTAAAAAAGCTTTTGGGACAAATCTCAGACAGAAGTACATTATAACACAATTAGGATCCTTGTCCTTTTATCCTTGCATTCCAATCATCCCTTTCTAAAATTCTCTTCAAGAGCAATGGAACAGTAAGATTCCCATTTCTGTCATCAACATGGTCTTGGAGAGAACAAATCTCCATATTCAGACCTCCTGTCACTGGGCTTCAAAAGTGCTCTGAACACAATAGGATTTTTCAGTGAATGATGAATGACCTGACTTGGAAAGGATCCACAAGGATCATCAAGTTTGTCTCCTGTCACTGCACAGGACAACCCCAACACTTACACCACGTGTCTGAGGGCATTGCCCAAATGCTTCTAGCAACAAGACATTTACAAACAATTGTTGAATACTTGCAGATCCTAAACCACAAATTATTAAATTGAAATTTATACACACAATGGAAGTTAAGCTTAGTGATCAAGAGTGGCAAAGCCAATATAGTATAATGCTAAGGAAGCACAGTAGAAAATAAGCTAATCATAAGAAATTATTGATAATTGTAATGATATGTGATTGAAAAATTTTATTTTGGGTTTATGTGTTTTATATGAGCAATCTGTGATAGCTATATACTGAAGAGCAAACCAAGGCAGAAGAAACGATAAGTAGAATTCCTGTGTTAGCTAGAACTTTGACAAGGGGAAATACTATTGGGGTGTGTGTCTAGATTAATAATATTTTCACTGTCTTTTAATAAAATCATAAAAAGTTTTCAAATCTTTTTTATGGCTGCACTATCCACAGGAGAAAAAGAATCTTTTAAAATAATTTGCTTGCAACAATACGGAAGGATAAAACTCAAAAGGAAAAATAGATTTATGTTTAAGGATATGTTGAAAAAATCCTTTTCTTCTATGGAAAATAGCAATCCTTTTCAATCGTTAGCTAAGTTAAATCTAAAAACATGTATTAGGATTACCAGTTATGTCAACAGGACATTGTACACAACAGTGAATGAAAGATATTCTTATAATGACAGAAAAAAATAATTGCCTCCTCCACTGAAGCGATCTCCTGTAAACTTTGCCAGCAGCTTCCAGTTATACGTTCCACTACTGGTTATTTTGTTTTTTTTTTTCAGTACTGAGAATAATTTTATATTTCAGTTACATTTTTGCTCAGAATAGAAACATATACCTACAAATTCAACTTCATCATAAAATACTTTTTGACAGTATGAATCATCCCTCTCTGACAGCTTGAAAGTGAGTAATCCACTTCTAGAATTCTCTGAAAAAATGGAAGAAAATATAACCAATATTAAAGTAATTTTACCTGCAAGTGGTTTTCATTGTAAGACTAAGGACCAAAAGGGAAAAAAAAACCCCATAAAAATAGCTATTTAGCTACAATTTGCCAGAGTCTTAAAACTATGTACTTAACAGGGTGGGTTAGTTGTTTTCTTAATGTTTTTTAGGTGGTGGGATATAGAGTTTTTTGATTCTTTTTTGTTTTTTCTTTCCTCTTTTGGATATTCACTAGTCACCTGTATATCAGAGTGCTTTGTGCCTCTTTCGCTGCAGCATATTCAGGTTTAGTTTTATCACTAGTATAGAAAACTTGCAATAGTATAGAAACACTTGCAATATAAGTTCATATTCAATTTGTCAATTCCCCGAGGCTGAACTGGGTTTGTTAAGCATTTATGTAAAGTTATTCTTAAGCCACTGGCTAAATACTTGATAGGATGATTCATGTAGGTGATCAGTTTGCAGCCTGAAAGAAAATGAGAATCCTGTAACTGCATTATTTATTACTTTTCTTCCTTTATGTTTTCTACATTGGTATATTTTCTTTAACAACTGTGATACTTCTTACATGAAGCTCACATAATGAGGAGGTAATTTCTGGTCATTTCTTGACAGTTATGGTAGTTGAGAACAACCCCTACAGAATTTCTTAACAATTATGACGTGTAGGGCCTAGCTATAATATTTTAAAAAAAAAATCTGTTCTTTAGTGATCTATCACCCAAATGCACTACTGGAACTGAATAGCAATCTACAATGACTAAAGCAAATAAAACTAGCTAACGTTCAGCCACTGCTTTGACTCTAAATTGCTGAAATCCATTTTCAGGAATACAGATGCATGCTATCTCTAAGAAGATTCAAACAGATGGACAATTATTTAATATATATCTTTACATATATGCTAGCTGTCCTCATGCTAAGTATTTGAAGTTCACCATGTAAAGCCAAATCTGGCCTCCATAGCCTGTTTTACCAAAAGCAGAGCTTTCACAAAATCATAGAGTCCTATAATCCATTTACATGGGAAGGGACTTTACAGCTCATATAGTTCACCCCCTGCAGAGGCAGATTGCTCAGAGCCCCATTCAACCTGACCTTGAAGGTTTCCAGGAATGGGGCCTCCATTACCTCCATGGGTAACCTGTTCCAGGTTATCCTCATCTTACAAGGATTCAGACACTCCGGTTGTGAAGTTTGGTATCAATCTGTACGCAGCCTAAGCTCAGACTAGCTGTCCTCAAAACCTGACAGGGTATTCATGTTGTAGACCATGTTGGAATTTAGATCTCTGCCATGTCCAATGCGCCAGTAAAATATACATGTTTTTTTTTTTTTAACTTGAAACCTTGCAACGAACGAGGAGAACCATGCAGTAGACTCAATATGAGTGGTAAAGTAAGTTCTGGTTTATTGCAAAGCTCATTCACGTCTATACCATAACTCATGTCTACTTGTCTAACAATCATTGGCTTGTCTAACAATCATTGGCCCTTATATACACTTGTCATTAGCTTAGCTCTAAAAGTTACATTGTCATACTCCTCCTACTTGCAATCATTGGCTTAGCTCTAAAGGTTATATTAGCATGCTCCTCCTACTTGCTCCTCCTACTTGCAGCTACTGCTATATGCTCGGGTCCAAGTCCCATTCTGGCCTACTTCCTTAAGTTGTTTATCAGTCACAAGGTCTTCTTGACCTTCTCTTGTGGATTTTCTCACTGCCTCCCTCCTTGTCAGCGTGACTTGACAAAGTCCTCAATACTTTTTCATCGCAGCCCAGCTCAGTTGATTTCTGTCAGGGCCGATTCACAGAGCTCCTCCTTTGAGCCATGTCCACGCTCCCGCAGCCATTCTCCAACAAAACTAGATATGCACAAAAAGTTTTCATCAAAGTCTCCCTGCTGTCATAATTGTCATGTCAGCATTTTTTTTCTTAGAGTTTATAGCTTTTGCTCTTTGGACTACTTTGTCTCATGTTAGGGATTGAGTTTTAGCAGTGCTATGTGGCTTTGTGATGAGGTGTATGTATGGAATAAGGTCATTTTGACCTTTCTATCTACCTTTTCTTAAAGTCTTGTCCTGGATCTGGGGGAGACTGGACTTCATATTTATGCTGACTCTTGACTGTTCATTCATAGGTTTGTAAAAGAGATTAAGGGCTCATCAGTTCATTAAGAGCACCAAATTGACAACACGATGAAAGGCAACAAGGACTGAACTGAGAAGAAAAACAAAAGGAAGTGGATGCTTGCAGAGTGCCTGTCACTAAAGACGACTCGAGGAAACAAAAGATAAAGGTGAGAAAAACCTGGGAGAAGAGATGGATGGACATAGCTCAAGTAGCAGTGAGGCATGGAAGATTGTAGCCTTTGTTGGTGGGCTCACAGAGCTGTGAATGCAAAGGCAGACTGTTGCGAGAGACTGCAGTGCTCACGCAGCTTCCAAATACGAGTGTCACAGAATCATATCATAGAACCATAGAATGGTTTGGATTGGAAGGGATCATGAAGGTCATCTAGTCCAATCCCATGCAGTGAGAAGGGACATCTTCAACTAGATCAGGTTGCTCAGAGCCCATCCAACATGACCTTGAATGTTTCCAGGGATGAGACATCTACCACCTCTCTGGAAAACCTGCTTTACATTTTCACCACCTCATAAAAAAAATTCTTCCTGATATTTAGTCAAAGCATCTCCTCTTTTAGTTTAAAACCATTACCCCTTGTCCTATTGCTACAGGCCCCGATAAATAGTTTTTCCCCATCTATCTTATAAGCCTCCTTTAAGTTTCCACATGAAATATCAGGATGAGTTACATTCTCACTGATTAAATAGTAAATTATGATAGTTTTATGTAAAATCTACGCTTAAATTCAAAAGTTAATAATTTATCATTTGATGAACAATAAGCTCAATTTGAAAGGCCCAGTTCCTGGGCACAATGAACTTTAATTCACTATTTATTCTAAGAAAACATGCAAATTGTCTTTTACAGCCAAAAGCCAATTAAAGTAAGACATATGCTCACTATAGTTCTCCAAGTCTGTATTCTGGCATTCTCACACAGTTTAAGAAGTAGCGAAAACAAATAATTACTACTGAAAGACTGAATTGGTGGGCAGACAGGGGGCAGAGAACAACTAATTAGATGGTTTTAGAAAACCTTTCAATAATTTTATATCATCAACTTGGTCATAATTTCAGTTCTTACCAGCCTACACCCATCATCTGCCTTGTATTCTAGAAAATCATTAGAGCATAGTTTAGTTTTCTGATGTTTTTTAGAATAGATCTTTAATTAAAGATTTTTTTAACAGTAATTTAAGAGATAAACACTGTGCACAGCCAAAGAAATGGACCACAGTAACTACACAGGCACTTTGGGGTCCAGGTAATGGGCTCCAAAGTCAGATATGCTTTCGTTTGAGAAACAATTCCATTAAAAGAAAAGTGCACACAGAAGAAAAACAGTTCTTTTATTTCACTTGCATCATTAACACCATCTAAAGCCACTTTTCTCTCTCCTTCTGGTCAGGCTATCTACAGAAAGACTCACTACTGTCAGAGGTAGTGAAATCCTGAGAGTGATAGATTTCTGTCCCCAGGTCTAGACAGTAGAAACACAGTACACATTCCTGATGGGCACACACATACACACACATACCCACGTCACTTGTCATCCCAATCTAAACAGACAGAGTGCAGACCCTTTTCCAGGACATACACCAGCCCTCAGACTCCAGTCCCCCTTACTTGTTGGCTCCTGGACCTATGAATCCCTGATGTTTGTGGTTAAACTCTAGTGGCTAGTATCCTACTCGTGAGTTAGGCTTGAATTTCATTGCTCTTCACACATACACTCTTAGAATAGAGAAGACACCTTCCCAAAAGACAGACTGACGAGATCATGCATAGGGCTCAGTCAGGTAAGTGTGCTGACCAATAGCTTCTTTACCCTCAACCAGCTCCTTCTTCTTCCTTTTTTCTTTTTTTTTTTCGACGTGCTGCTACCCAAATCCACCTTCATCCTTTCCTTTCCCTGCCTTTGCTCCTTTCTTAAAACTTTTCCATAATAATATTCACAAATTCCCACAATCCCCGTAAATTACTTGGCAAAATTCTTCTCTCTCTGTCACTTGCAACGCAAAGCCCTACAGCCCTTAAAGCCCTAAACCCCTTTCTGTTTGCATGTCATCCTGGTGAGAGCTTCTTTTGTTGACTCATCCTGGTAGGTTTCCCTGGTTCCAGATACTTTGTGTGTGTATATTATGTGATACGTTGCCTTTTAATCAATGGTTTTGGTTTATGGATAAAACATCCTATGTGACTTAACAAGTATGTTTGTAGAGATGTGCATGCTCCTCTGGGTGAGAAATCTTTAACAGTTTTGTAACTATAAACAACGCTGATTTAATCATGAAGTAATTGAGCTAGTTCCTAGACTGTTTAAAATTAAAACATTGCTTTATTTGAAATTTTCAGTTGTGCATGTCAGAAGTGTTATTGTGACATTCAATTATTGAAAAATGTCTCCGCTGTTATGTGCACAAGGGCAAAGGAGACTGATGACACGCAAGAGTAAATATTTTCAAAGGTAAAACTAAATTGGAGCGACTTGAGCACCTTTATAGCAATACTTCTAGAGGACAACCACACTTTGGGCTGTCTCCTCCAGGACATTATCGAAGGAATAATGGGCACTTACACTGTAGGAGCAGTTGCATCCTGCGGTTTAACTATAGACTTCACCGGAAAGGTCTTTAAGCTTGACTGACTAGAACACGGCAGAGACCTTAAATTGAAAGCAAGCCAACTCCTTTTGAATATTCTCAACAGAAAACTGCCATTTTTTTTTTCCTTAAGGGCAACCTCTTAAATACATTATGAGAATCTGATATATTACAAAGACTGTTAGATAATTTGAAAAGTCTTATTGATGTATTCACAATTGCAACTTTTATCCCATGACTGCATTGTTGAATCTTTTATTAGTTTTCAGAACCAATACTAAATTTGCTCAGCTACACGCCTGAACAATTGCCAATTTACTTTCTCATCCTATTTCATAAAATCAATAGAAAGTATTAAAAACTGGTTTATTTCATCAAATTAAATTATTTGTGAATGCTGTACACAAAAGTCATATCAGGTTGGATGGCAGGCAGTCTTCAAAGGCTTTGCGCTTATTTCTAAGTAAATACCAACGAAGGGGAATTTAATTTAGCAAATACTGAAGAAGAGGTGGAAAACACTTGTGATGTCTTAGAACTGCCATTAAAGCATGGCAACACTCTCTATTATTACTAGACATCTGTTAGCAATTCTAATAGAAAGTAATTAATTAAAAAAAAAAAAAGGAAAGAACATTCTTTCCAAGGTCATTATACTTATTACAATACTCTCCATTTGGTCTAATGTGGATATCAGTGGAGGGAAATTGTGGCGCTAATTACTACTATGGTTTCCAGAATCCAACAGTACAATCTTGTTTGACAATAAATTGAGAGAATTCATGCTTAAAGAACAAAGTAATAACAGTTCTCCTTGTGCCAGAAGAGAAGAACTTGAGAACTGTAGGGTGATGACAAAGTAAATTGCACAAATAAAAACCAACATAAAATGAAAGCAGGTTGTGTGAACTCTGGAAGAGAAAGCACAAGGAAAGAGACATCTCTGTTGACAAGGAAAGATATTAATTTTGCTGTCAGATGTGGTGTTATTGCAACTCAGAGAATAACTGAGGAAGAATGACTAGATGAAGTATCTAATTCTATTGAGAGTGACTCTTTGCAAGTAATCATAAACTTCAGTAAGAAACAGTAGATCAAAATCATTGCTGTTATATGCCTGGAAAGCGTTCACCCAAAATATAACAGTACTGATTTTTTAACAGGCCAGTCTGCCCAAGGTTGATAATAAAAACATTCTCACGACTCAGGTTTGGAACTGTAAGAGAGAGATAGCAAATATATAACTCGCCAGAATAAATTCTTGCAAACAAGAGACCTGAAGGCTTTTTCAGCAATGTCATACAAATAAAATGTGTGGATTCTTCCTTTATGGTCAAAAAAGAATGCAAAGCAAGTCTTGCTTTAGTGTCACAAAAGAGGTTAGAACAGTGAAAGTTCAGCCTAGGCATACTGAAAAATTCTTACAGATGTCAGTTAAACAGCATTAAAAAAGAACTCTATATGACATCTGAAGACCATGCTGAAAGACTAAGAACAAACGCAACTCAGCAGCTTCTTCCATCTAGAAGTGTAAACAGAAATTTCTTATAAGCTAGTTGCCTTAGTACCAGTTCTACAAATTAAACGCGGCAAATACTCGAGCCATAACTACGGCTGTAGCTCTCTGCTCCCGTGTTGAACCTCACTGACGTAATGACCTCAGAACAAATGTAAACATTTCCAAGATTCAGGCTAAATGAAGTTTTCAATGAAAAAGCCATATTTTAAAACTGTCACTCAGCAATCACATGTTGAAGTATTACATTTTACTCTATCACTGCAGTAAGTGAATCAGACTTTGAAAACATGGGTCTGTGTACACCTGGGGGTTTTCAACCCCACCTTTTTTCCACATGAGACTATGACAAACACCACAGCATTAAGTCAGAGTATCTCTGGTTGCCAAAACAATAAGGTGATAGCACTTGGTTTATGACTACTGATGTCAGGTTCTGTGTTTACTATTCTGAGCTCAATCAGTACTCAAAAGATCTATGTTGATTTTAGGCACTTCAAGGACACAATTAACAAAACCAATAAGCCAGCGATTGCTATAAATAAATCTGAACATATATATGCATGCATGCATTGGTATGATGTTGTAATGAGAGTAGCACTAAGGAGAAAGCAGATGTTTCCATTGCTTCAGAGAAGAATTTCTACATGTCACCAAACACTGTCAGATGTAGTGTTGCTGCAAACATCATAGTACTTTATCACGTGTATCCAAATTATTGCTTACATCTACAATTTATATATAGCCCTTCATTGCTTTCCCAAAAGCATAAAGGTTACAGCAAACTGCTGTGAAAAGCAAAGGACCCAAGAAGAAAAGAAGTAATCATTCACATGCACCCCCAGACCATAAAAATCTCGGTAAAGACAAACTACACAAATATCTGCTAGAAAATAGAGACTACTAACTATTTCAGTACCACTGAGAAGACACTCTAAGCCTCTTCTCTCAAGTGACAGGTGATAGGACAAGGGGAAATGGCCATAAGTTACACCAGGGCAGGTTCAGACTGGATATTAGGAAGAATTTCTTTACCGAAAGGGTGGTCAGGCACTGGAACAGCTGCCCAGGGAGGTGGTTGAGTCACCATCCCTGGAGGTGTTTAAAAGAAGGATAGATGAGTTCTTAAAGGACATGGTTTAGCAGATGATGGGTGCGGTTGGACTCAATGATCTCAGAGGCCTTTTCCAACCAGAAGATTCTATGATTCTATGATACCTATTTCAATATTTTACCACCTTCACTGAGAAGAAATATTTTTCTTAGGTCTAGATAGAATTTCCTGTGTTCCAACTTGTCCTTGTTGAGGTACTTAAAACTAGGGGGTTTTAGACAACAATAAGCTCTTCATTTTCTCGTCTGAAGGATGAACCAGTCCACATTTCTCAGCGTCTCCTTGTGCCATCAGTTTCTAAAATCACCTTGGTAGTCCCTCCACTGTATTTGCTTCAGTATATCCATGTCCTTCTGTATCAGGGAGCCCAAACTGGACATAATAGGCTAGATGCATTTTTACGGGTGCTGAAGAGAGGGGATTACTTAACTCAACTTGACAGCAACACTGTTAAATGGCTGCAGATGTTATCTACCTCAATTTCAGTAAATCCTTTGACAATATCTCCCAACAGCATTCTCCTACAGAAGCTGGTGGCCCATGGCTTAGACAAGCATACTCTGCTCATTAAAAAAAAAACAAACCTGACTGTCTGGCTGAGCCCAGAGAGCTGTGGTGAATAGAGTTAAATCAGTTGGCAGCAGGCCACAGTGTCCCCCAGGGCTCAGTGTTGAGGTCAGTCTTGCTTAATATCTTTATCAATGATCTGGATGAGGAGATTGAGTACTCCCTGCTTGAGGGCAGGAACGCTCTGTGGAGGGACCTGGACAGGCTGGATCAATGGGCAAAGGCCAATGGCATGAGATTCAGTAAGACCAAGTGTAAGGTTCTGCACATGGTTCACAACCCCGTGTCGCGCTACAGGCTTGGGGAAGAGTGGTTGGAAAGCTGCCTGGTAGAAAAGACCTCTGGGTGCTGGCTGACAGTTGGTTGAATATGAGCCAGCAGCGCGCCCAGGTGGACAAGGCCAATAGCATCATGGCCTGTATCATAACTATCATACTAAATACAAGTTAACACATTTTAGTGCATTTTCAGATGTCTGGAAGGATACGGATCTGTTAGAGTGAGTCCAGAGAGGGCCACAAAGATGGTCAGAGGGCTTAAGCACCTATATGAGGACACGATGAGAGAGTTGAGATTGTTGAGAGGAGAAGGCTCTGGAGAGTCTTTTTAGCCTTTTAGCAGCCTTCCAGTACTTAAAGGGGGCCTACAGGAAAGGTGGGGAGAGGCTCTTTATCAGGAAGTGTAGTCACAGGATGAGGGGAACAGTTTCAAGCTGAAAGAGGGGAGATTGAGATTAGATATCAGAAAGTGATTCTTTATAGTGAGGGTGGTAAGGCACTTGAACAGGTTGCCCAGAGAAGAAATGGATACCCCAATCCTGGAGGTGATCAAGGCCAGGTTGGATGAGACTATGAGTAACCTGATCCAGTGGAAACTGTCCCTGCTTATGGCAGGGGAGTTGGAACCAGACGATGTTTAAGGTCCCTTCTGACTCAAACCATTCTATGAGTCTACAATAAAATTATACTGTCCAACATTTTGAAGTAAAGAGATAATTCTCATTTCCAGCTTGTGTATAATAACTGTCAACAATTGCACTAACTGGAGTCCATTATTTCTGCATTTTTTTGTCTTAATTGTAGTCACCAAAGGAAATCTAATCAAACCTTCTTCTACAGAGATTTTACTATAAACAATAAAATAATAAAAAAATCATCACTCCATGCAGGTTTAGTTCTCCTGAGAAATTATTTACCAAAAAATCACAATGAGCTTTCAGAAAAAAAAAACATAATAAACAATAAAAGTTATGCATTAAAGCAAGAAAATATCCTTGGAAAGTATAGAAGAAAATTCTATTAAAAATACTTTGTATATTCAAAACCTGTCTGGATATGACCTTGAACAGCATGATCCAACTTTGAAGTTACATCCAGCTTTGAGGTTGTCCCTGCTGTGAGTAGGAGGCTGGACAAGTTGGACTCCAGAGGAACCTTCCAACCTGAATTATTTTGATTCTAGAGTATTTCTGATAGGGAAACAGCACACAGGGAGAAAAGATATCAGATTGTAGAGGAAGTAATAACCTTATTAAAATTTCAACCAGAATATAACATGAACCTGTAGTAATTTTTGGAAAAAGGAAAGAAGATTATATACTGCGTGATTAAAGATATTGACATTATAAATAAAATTTCAATAGTATTTTCCATACCATATGGATTCCTTAGCATTAACTGTATCGATTTCTATTAAGCTCATTCAGCAATGTCTGACTGACAAAAAATCAGTTAGACAGTCTAGGTAAAGATTTCTTGGTCATGTGTCCTTGATCTAGGTGTGTTTTTATTTTTACTTACAGCTAGAGTTTTTCTATCAAAGTGGTTGATTTAAAATTTTCACACATGGTCAGAGGAAGGAAACTTGTATTAAACAGAAATAACTTTGCTACCATGAAAACAGAGAAAAATTCTGAAAGCTCAAACATCCAGCCAATGCTACTCTAAATTGGTTTGCTGAATGTACTGCAGATACAATAAAAATAAAACAATAAATTCATTAAAAACTTTGAATGTGAACTAAAAAGAATGTTTTAAAATTCTGCACCCTGCAGCAAAATATATAATAAAAATAGAGCCAAAAGCTGTAAAAAATATTTTAAAGTCCACAATAATATCTAATATATTGGATAAATTGTTAATATTATTAAATTGGAAAAAATATTACTAAATATTTAAATTCTGGAATGCAACTGTATTAGACAACATTAAAAAGGTCTACATTGGTTACCATGCACCATAACCAATGTAGCTATTATTATTAAAATTGTTAACTGCTACAACATAAAGACTGGATGCTCAGAATACTCGTGTGTCGTAAAGAGACGTAATATTGACTCATTTAATTTTTATTCTCTTTAGGCATGGTTTGCAGAAAGCCTGCCAACATGCCATCAACTCCACTTGCTTTGTAAAAATTCATTGAAAACTGAAACATTTAAGATGAGTTGGGTTTGTGAGGTTTTTTCTATGAAGAGTGTTGATCCATTATATTCATATATATATATTGTAGTAGGTATATGGACAGTTTGGTTTCCAATATGTGATCTGCTCACAAAAATGCCAGTCTGCATTTTTAATGATTAATGTCTCTTATTTAGACAAGACTATTAAGTATACTACACAGTACTACAAATATAATGCTTCCCACTCCACCACATCATATATACGGTGAAAGTGTCCTTTTTCTTGTTTTAGCTCTCATTAGACAATGTTTACCACACAGCTATTTTTTCCTTGTATCCTCATAAACCTTGTTGATAAAATCTCAGGTATTATAGGTGGGTTGAACGTAAATTATATAAACAACCTCAGTTTCTCTTCTTACCACGATAGGCTCTGGCAAATCTTTGTCTTTTCTAAGATTAATTCAGTGGTGTTTTATTAAAGTTAATGTATAGGTTGCTCTACACTTTTTGGTCTTACTTCACCATCAAAGTCTAAACAAATCATGGATGTACTTTCAGATTCCTTATTTCAGATGTAATTAAATAAGTGGGGGCATTTTTTCACTCCGTTCATTTATGAATGTTAGGTTTTAACTTTCATAAATTCTGGTTCAGCATCTGTCTTGACTTTCTATACTTAGGTACACTATTTCAGTTTCTATACATCATATTACTTTTCCACTTAACTACTTATTTCTCCACCTTGTCCTTAAGTCACGAACAAAAAATCAAAAATCTCTTACAAATAACACTTTTTTGACAATTACGGGGCATTTCAAATTACAAACTGCTTATCACAAATTATGAACTCTTAGCTTCTGCATAAACTTATTGACTATTTTTAGTTTAGTTTTGAACCATTATTATCTCCTTTTATATTAAAAATACATCTTTTTATTCCATTAGGATTCCTAAGAATTTACCACTTGCTTAGTTTCATTTGAAAAAAGCAAATTTTCAATGCAAATGATATTTAGTAGAACTCGCATAGCACTTAGGAATAAAAAAACCCTATGATCAGAAACACTGAATTCTGTTTCACCTGAATATATATAAGGAAATCCAGAAGTCTTAATATACTTATTTCAAATTACTAACAACTCATTACTTTAATGATGCACAGGAAAGGAACAAGTAAACTGCTCAGTCTCTGCTGCTGCTGTCAGAGAATCATTCAATGGCAACATATCTCATACACATGCCCTGCATGTAGGAGAGCAAGAAATTTCTGTTACACCTAAGAAACACTTATAAAATATTGTTAGTGGCCTCTCATACTTTTAAAAGTAGTGAATATTATTTTGATGCACAGATACGTAGTTCCTGCTTTGTTTCCTTGAGGCGGTTACATTTCACAGTATTACGGTATCACAGTATCATAAGGTTGGAAAGGACCTCCGAGATCATCGAGTCCAACCTATAACCCAACACTAACACCAACACTAACACCATCATCTAAACTATGGTGCTCAGTGCCTCATCCAGTCTCCCCTTAAACACCTCCAGGGTCGGCGACTCCACCACCTCCCTGGGCAACGCATTCCAATGGCCAATCACCCTTTCAGTGAAGAACTTTTTCCTCAATTCTCAGGACTCATTCTAGATCAAAGCAGGAACATGTCATTTCACAGTCACTCTGCAGTATATGAGGGTTTGTTTTCTGTATAACTATTTTATTTCTTTTCTGAAGATGGTGCTGGTGCCCTTTTGAGCATTTACATCTCAGACATTTTTCTACCAAAAGTATTTTGGGGGAGCATCATCCTTGAACACATATTTACTCTCTGTTGTTCTTGAGAACAATGCCAAGAACAGCAGTGGCCCAGTTTTAAACTTTTCACATGTGCGATGCCAGAGGGTTTTTCAAATCTCAACTACTACCTTTGGAGATACATCACTTCAATGTTATTGCAACCAACTTTCCTAGCTCTTTGATCAGTACATCAAAACACTCACATGACCTAGAGCTACTAAACACACTTCTTACCATTACTATAAAAAAAAAAACAAAAACAAGGGAGCTCAAGAGTTTGCAAGCAGAATATCATAGGCATGATCTAGTTTCCAGGAGGCTACCACGTCACTCACTGATGTTAGACTAACTTACGTCTTGCTAAACATGTTATTCAGATTATGTACCAGCTGCAGACTCTGCTACAAGACTTAGCTCTGGCAGAAAAAATTCATTTAGAATTTCCAGTTCCACAAGCTGACCATCACTTTTTCAGTGGAATGCCACCTAACTCTTCAATTTGTAGATGACCTATTTCATATATGTAATTTATGAACACTTGTTACCATGAAACTGTATTATTTCTTGTAACTACTCCATAGATTTTTTTTTTTATATGAAATGTTTTAAAATGTGAGATTTTTAAAATGTCTGATAACGGATCAGTTACAAAAATCTACAAAAACAGTCTTTCCCAGTTACATCAGTCAAAAGCTTTTACTCTGGCATTGATATTTCATTTCCACATATGAAAAATCTCTGTGCATCTGAAAGACTTATTGCACTGTTAAATAGGATAATCTCCAGAAAATCTAAAATTATAAATCTCAGTTTAAAACCAGTCTAATACAGATTAGGAAAAAAGCCTATTGCGAAAAGAAGTGGGGAACACACCCTTGATTTATTTCTGTTTGATTTTTGTTTATGAGGAAAACATAATAAATCAATATGATAACATTCAGGCTACTGATATACATAATGATCCCTGCAAACAGCCTAAATAAATAGGTTCTATTCAGAAAATTTCCAATACATGCCAAGGTTATGGAGAGTTGCTGCACAAGAAAGCAACTCTGCAATCTCAGGATTATAGTAAATTCTCTAAAGTCTATTGTAGGCCTAGATCCCCTGGTACTATAAACAAGTTCTCACAGTTCAGAATTACTATGAGTGTTGCCAATTACTACATTTTCCTTAGCATTCTGATTCTTGGAATGATGTAATAACTGTAACGCGGTCTTAGCTCTGTTTAACGATCACAGTTTTCACTGTGAAAATGTGAAACATAAAAGATAAAATAACAGAAGGCACAGATGTATTAATCAAATATTATTATTTGCAAGTACATATTGACTCAAGCCTAACATGCACAAAGACAAAATAAACTTCCAGAGGAAAAAATGCTGTGAATGGCAGGAAATTTTTACAATTTTAGTAGTTTTTAGAAATTTAGTAGTTTATATAAAAAATACTTAATTCTACTTTCTCACTGTGCCATCTAGGCAAGCCATGTTACAATATTTTTGACCAATGTGTAATAGAAACGATACTGAAAACTCTTTTTATGTCATTGAATAATAACTACTTTCCCAAAGAAAATAAAAAAATCATAGGAAATACTGAATAATATCTGGTTATCAATAGCCTTCTGTTTAAAAAGTACAAAAAGTGACTGACATATTTCTACTACTTATCATAATGCTATGAAAATATATCCTATTATTAAGAACTTTCAGACCACATAAGAATCACAAAACTCTAAATTATCTAGTATCAAAAACCTACAGTGACTTCCTAAAAATAGACAGAATCTTTGAAGGCTATAGTTATTTTATGAGTGAAATCTGAAATTAAACTAAACAGAACGAATACTTGAAAGTTTTTATCTTTGAATTTTAGTGCACAGGAGAGAAAAACTGAATAGAAAATTATATGTAATAATTTGCCAATAAGTTGTTGTTAAATAAATTTATTATTATCACAAACATACTGGTAAGTGTGGAACAGTTTCTTTTCTTCTTAATATTTCTAATAACTTATTATGTCTGAGATAATGTTAGAAAGGCCTCAAATCTTACCATACTCAGCAGAGCAGCTGAGTACTTCACGATTACTAAATACACATAGAAAAGATGCAGATTTTATAAAGGTTTCAGAAATGAAAATAGGGCACTTTTACTAATCACTACTTAATAGAAGTTATTCAAAAATTCTTTACTATAATATCACTGTAAAGCTTTGAGCAGCGTGGCAACTGAGCAGAGCATAAACTACTGAACATATAATTGATTTATGAAGGCAATTAAGCACCGAACCAAGAGGATCAACCCAATCAGACCACCCAGAGAAGCTGCAGAATCTCCGTCTTTTCAGAATTTGCAGGAATATAAAATCATGTAATAAGGAGAAACAGTAAAACCTGGATGAAGCAATGACCAATTTTGAACATCAATATAGAAAACCAATACTAGAGAGAAAGGCCAATTAACTGAGAAAAAAATTCATGCTCCAGCTACAGTTAGAATGGGCTCTGAATCAGGCCACTAACAATAAAAGAACATATCCCCAAAAAATGACTTCAGCACTGAATGGAAAGAGAGGGGGAGGGATGCAGAAACAAAGGCTCCTCTAGAAGAAGATCACAATCACAGAATGGTGGGGGTTGGAAAGTACCTCTGGAGATCATCTAGTCCAACCCCCTGTTAAAGCAGGTTCACCTGGAACAGGTTGCACAGAAATGTGTCTGGACAGGTTTAGAATATCTCCAAGGAAGAGACTCCACAATCTCTCTGAGCAGCCTCTTCCAGTGCTCTGTTACCCTCACAGTAAAGAAGTTTTTCCTCATGTTCAGGTAGAATTTCCTATTTTCCAGTTTGTACCCATTGCGCCTTTCCTGTCACTGGGCATGGTTGAGTAGTGTCTGTCTGTCCCCATCCTCTTGACACCTGCCCCTTAGAAATTTATAAGCATTGATAAGGTCCCCTCTCAGTTTTCTCTTTTCCAGGCTAAATAGACTGAGTTCACTCAGCCTCTCCTCGTAAGAGAGATGATCCAGACCCCTGTTCATCTTCATGGCCCAAAGGTGGACAAGAAGAGGATCTGAATTTCTGTTACTCACTCGGTTGACCATGGAACAATCCTATAGCATATTCTCCAGATCCCAGCTGACTACTCCATACCATTTCTCCATCTGCATTCTCTCAGTGTAAAATCTACTTCCACAGACTTCCCATCAGACTTAAGTAGGTGTTACTCTGGACTTTGTGACACCAGGTTACAAGTGTTAATTTCCTCTCTGCATATCAGTTTCTCATGCAATACACCATCTCTCAACTACTTTTCCCTACCCACTTTCCCAGTCTCTTCATTAAGCTAGTAAGGGCAACCATCATCTTCTTTGTGCCACAATTTTCTGAGCAACCAGCCAGATCTTCCTTCATCTGAGGCGATCAATTGTCATTTTTGTCCTCCTCAAATCCCGGTGAAGGCAACCTTAACATTATTTCAATTGGCGTACCAATCCCTTACATTCCCCTTCTTACTGCATCTTCTGGTCTATATCTTGTTTGTTGAGCAACAAATAGTTCTTTTACTTTTTAAGTTGATGTTTGGATTCACTGCAAGTAAAGAAAAGATATGTGCCCACACTGACACAGTTTGCAGCTGTAGAGAGCTACTAGTATAAACAAATTTCACCTGGAATTTTTGCAAAGCTGTTATTATTTCAAGTGTTGAAGCAGTAACAGGACTCATCTAAATTATCTAGAATAACATCCTGGGTGTAGATTTTCATGACTATCGGAGCTACAAAAATAAGTGGTATAGTTTTTCTGGGTATGGAGTCCCTTGTCCAGACTTTCACCACTACATTATACAAATGCAAATTTCCTGCTTTTTTTTTTGCTAATTTTCCATTACCCTTATCATTTTCAGGCCTCATAAACAAGCTGCTGGTTAGCTAAGTGAGACAAACCAGCCAGATGACTGTATATGCAAGCACCTCAATGATGGTTACAGGTAGTAAGCAGTGCCAAGCTACCACGTAATTAGCTGAGCTCTTTACTCTTCCTGACATTCATTTTGTACCACGTACAAAAACCAGCTGCATTCCAATCTTTCAAACCACAGCAAACTGCCTTTCTCTCTCTTATGCCCATATAATGGTTCCAGTTTTCAGTTGGTAATCTGCTACTTTGTCATATGAACTCCAACACAACCTACACACCGATTGGGAACAACAGCGAAAGCTTTGTAACTTCCAGCATCCTATTTAAAGTGTAATGCTCACACGTGGCAAAGCATGCTATGCAAAGGACATGTAGAGATCATTCCTTGCTAACCACAAAAAAAAAAAAAAGAGGGTAGAAATGCCAATTATTTAAAGGGAATAAATTGGAAAAAATAGAAGAACTGTATTGCTCACTGCATACTGAATGTTTAGAAAATTTATGCTTAATTTCAGGTATGTCTATTTCAGAGAATTTTACTTCCACAGATTTCAGTAAAGCACTCTAATGTCCATGGGAACAAGAAAGGCCATGGAATCTGGCAGCAGCTAGACTATGTGATAAAGACAGAGGCAGTTTTAGATCCATCAAAGCAGCTACAGCAGGAAGCTTGCCAATGAGCTATATGGCAAAAAACCCACAACTGTTTTTCTCAGGTCATGAGTTAGATTGTGTTTCAGCCAGCTGCAAGAAAAAAACTAGCTGTTACGGGTGTCTTAACTGTTTTCACCTTTTTTGCTCCCCCTCCTAACTAGAGACCACTTTCACATATAAACTTTCAATAATCGGGACCTGGAACCCTTAGCTATGGGTTAAAGAAATCCAAATCTCAGGGCTAGAGTTAAAAGGTGAGCCAGCTCAGCTCAAGTTCAGATTTCTCAACACCAATATTTCATAGAATCAAAACCTACAAGTCAGGTCAGCTGATCTCCTAGGGATTCTGCTCTAAGTTTATACCTTTTCTTCTAATTCCAAGGTAGTCAATTCTACAAATGAGATAAATTCAAAGCAAAAATATGCGTTTACAGAATCTATGCTAAATTTGAGCCCAAATGTGCTTTGGTTGAGGTAAAATTAATCTCTGAAAAACTAAAGCATTTCAAAATGTTTTTATTTCAAAATATATTTTTCAAATTCAAGATATGTTTAACAGGTACTAAAATCAGAATAAATAAACAAAACCTGAAAAAAATACATTAAGAAAACTACAACAGAATGGTAAATTTTCTACTTGGCTTTCCTACATTCCTCAGATTTAGCATGTAAAGCTACACTTCCCCTTCCTTCTTCAGTCTTTATTAATGCCAGTTACCATGACACAGTGCATCTATTTGAAGAATGAAGTATATAAAGAAACATTGCTATGAAGCTGCATGCAGATGTTATTGCACTTAAAGGTGATATTTTTTTTTCCAAGAGGAAAGTAAGCTTTTAAATAACACAGATTAAACTGTTATTTTAAAAAGGCTCTATAGTGAAAAATCCTATAGACTTGTTTCACTTCCATATCGTGTACATACTTCAGTATACTATGTTTCATTTACTCCATATATGGTTAACACAGTCTCAGATAAAAACTTCAGTAATACTAAAGGAATATATAGAATAGTGGCTATTCTTAAGATTATGTGATATTTCATGTTCTATTAACCTGGTTTTAACTGTCTATAATTGAAACATATTTTTTTCCTCCTGTCTTTTGAATATTGTGAGGTTCTTTTGTTTTGCTTACTTGTTTGTTTTAGAGTAAAAGAAATTTGAACAAGGCAAAAATGAAAGGGGAATTATTCTGCCAAACAGCTTTGCTGGTCTTGAGAAATATCTGGCATATGTTGAAAAATGGCTGGTGAACAGCTCTGCTATTTCACTGATCTGGAGCAAGGCGATTAGGCAGGAAGGAGTTACAATCTTTTATATAGTGAATGTGGTTTTTCACATACCCATGAAAATCTGGCACATTTGACAAATAGAGATTTAAAATTATATTTTTTAAAGGCTTATAACATTTTTAAAACACACAGTCAACACAAGCAGCTGACCTTCTCATGAACTCATTAACACCTTACCTACCAGCAACACAAAGAAACTAAATGCTGATTGGCCTAAGACTCCAGGAGCTTAGCAAGGCTCTTCCTGGCATTACTGAGTCCCTCCTGGCAGCTCTGAGCCAAATCAGAATCGGGCAGGAAACTGTGGGCAGAAAGCCTGCCTCCTATCTATCTTCCAATATCCATACTGAACTGAGAAGGGAGTTGTCTCTTTCAACTTCCTGAGTACAAAAAGACAGAGAGAAAAGATGTGTTTGAGGAATAAGGTGAGAGGAAATTTGGAAAGAGAGAGGAGAGCTGTCTGCTATTTAAGAAAGAACTGAAAGGTATCAGTAGACCAAGTCCATAGGAGGTCTTTGGAAGATGGGACTGAACTGTCTGACAGGTACAGATGATCAGAGACTGCCCTAATACCTGCACCTTCTCACTTAACTCTCATCTGTTAACTACTGCACATCTGCCTTCCCTCATACACAGAGTTCCACTTTCTTGTTCCTTCTATCGAGTAAGAAGACTCTCAGAAGACTTGTCCTACTTTACTCTCTTCTCTTTCCTATCTGCCTTTCTTCCACTTCCCATTCAACGCAGAATGTTTACTACCGCACACTGCCAGAGCAGTCATGCATCATGATACCACTCTAAACTCAATTTATTTTTTATTTCATATCATTTCCCCAAGTAGAATGGATCTAGTCTTGGCATCCAGTTGGACACAAAACCTAGGCTACACAGTAAAACTGTTTTCCATCTCAGCCTTGTCTGAACTGTTGCATAGAGTGGAAGCCATGTGGCAAATGTAAAATGAAACATTAATCCTACAGACAGTGCCGCCCTAAGCGACTGGCTTCCATCTCCTCTCTTCCTGCACATTATATCATTTAAACCAGCTCCCGAAGGGTGACTACTATGTGCTCTTGATCTTTTTTTCGGTACTGCATTTGAAGAACTGTTGAAAACTCATCACTTCTTTTAGAACCAAAGAGGATCTCTTGAACAGATAAAGTGTTATGTAATAAAAAATCCTCTGAACTATCACACACAAGTCATCACAACCACAGCACGCAAAATCAGCATGAACTTTTTATGTTTCCTTTTTAGTATTTCAACTGCTCACCTGAAATACTGTCTCCACATTAAAAACTGGGTACTGTAAAGATGACAACTAATTAACACTTGTGAACCACTCAGACCCAAAGTGATAAGAACCATAGAAAAGCCCAAAGGAAATTATTAATTTTGTAATCAGAGCATGCTTTGATTAGGGTGCAGTAAATAAAGCCTACAGCCACACACAGTGAGAATGAAACAAAACGACAAAGACAGCAATCATCAAGTAAGTATTATCCCTCCTGTGCACTGAATGAAGTGTAACTCCTAGGGGGGAAAAGCCAGGATGCGATTCTCTAATTAAATACTGTGCCATTATTCATAAGTATACGGAGGCCAAAATTAAGGTTATACAAACAGTTCTAATTCTTGAATTTCACAACTTTTAAACACTTCATTTCTCTACTTCAGCAGAACTCTTGGTAAAGCTTTTCAGATGCATTTTAGACACATGCATAATAACAGCTCCAGGAATAAAGCAGAGAGAAATAAAAGGCAGAAATTAAAACCATGTTTTGCTCCCATGACACAATTTGTGCAAGTGTTTGATGCAAGAAAAAAAATTTCTCACTTTGTATTATGAAGTGATAAAGTTATATCATAGTACTGAAATGTTGGAGAAGCAGTAAGATGCCTTTATTATTTTTGACTGACTTTCCGAAGCACAACTGCTGTTACTCTCTGTAGCAAATGACAATTTGATCGAACAAAAACGCACATGAGCAAGGATATTAAGTTATGGGAATATCTATCCTATTTCTGTATTAAAACCATCTGTTTAAAATCATAAAGTATGATTATTTAGAGAAGATTGTTGTAGCTATTTAGCTGTGGCTAAATAGAGACCTGGTGTATTATTATTAATTAGGGGGTTTTGTCACAAAGGTAATTTGGGATAAAAACTAATAATTCTGGAGGTATTATAAATGACTGGAGTTTATTCCCTTATGGCATAAGCATAATGAAGTTATTTATTTATTTATTTATTTAGTCTATTATAGAAACATACTAACTTTTCTTATAAAGTAAGTGACATACAGTATTATCTGAAATTTCATGTTCAAATTAGAGACACTTCTTTAAGTCTACATATTAATCCAAGTCTAAGTTAGCTAGATTTTTATCCAAGGAAAATGTATGCTACACATTACATTGACTTTTCTATAGCCATTGCAGTCAGCTCTTGAAAATAATTTAATTTTGCATTATGTTTACTCCTTTAAGATCTTTCCCAGTAGAGCTTGCAATTAAAACATCTGTATTTGAATACATACCAATCCAAAGCTAACTGCTGTTCAGACAAAGTCAGCCAAAGAAATCAGCACCTTAGAATAACATCAGGTTTTCGTCCTAGGCTGCATGTTTTATCCTGTTATTTGATTAAGCCTAACTTTTCTCAATTTAATCTGAAGAACATTTATTTGGTGGCAGAAGTGGGGTGGGCTGCAATCCAATAAACAAAATAGGTTAATGATAAAGCACCGTTGTCTTGTTTTACAGTACAGAGACTACAGATCCTGAGATGTTGCGACAATCCATTCCTCTAATCTTTTTAGAGCTGAGAATCTGCACAGGGACTCATCCTTGGGTCAGTTCCTCATAAAGTATAAAACACTCAGAGATTACAAGCCCAATATCATAACAACAGAATACTCCACCTGTTTGCCTCAATGTAATTGCTTACTGGATCAAGAAAGAAGTCTCAACATCCTGGTAGTATCTTGCTTTAAAGATATCTTGCTGATATACAACGTTCTTTCAAGTATTGTTAGAATCAGAAGAGTCAGCCTGTAAGAAGTGAAATGGGCATGAAGTGCTCTCAACTCTGTAATTACACGCCAATTACTTATTACCTCTCCCAGAAACAGACATATAATGTTAGTATGAACAGATTCCAACACCGGGTCTTTTCCAAATGTTAGGATGTATCTGGAACTGCAAAATTCCATTTTACAAGCTTGAGTAACTGTATTATATTATTAAGTTTTTCTTTAAATCTTTTTATAAGCCTTTTGTGCTACATTAGCAGACTACTAACGGCTTTACTACAAATCAACTGTTCTTTCAAACAGCTTTTCTGTATTTGTTATCAGGAAAGACATGATGAGACAGAAAGAAAATTGTGTACACATCACACCTGTGTCGGTCTCATCCATTTTCTTAATGCCTAATACTTATGACAATACCAGAATTCTTTGCTATTGAAACGGAACAACCTAAATATTAGGCTGTGGCATCACAGAAGCAGCTCATTATGAAATGACAGCACCGGAGAAAAAAGCTTCTTGTAAAAAAACCAGATTTATCAGAAGCAATACATTAAACAAACAAACAACCTTTCCCTTCAAAGAAAATATTCAATTGCAAGCATTCTTACAAGTATTTTTAAAAAGACTTTTCAGACTAGCAGTTTCATCGCCTGTCAGATTAAGACAAACTCCTACACACTGCAAAGTGTATGGTTGTCTTTTCATGTTTAAGCTGGCCAACGTTCCCCCAATACATCCTCCATTCAATTATAGGGTGATATATATTGTGTGCAATCACTGAGTTAAGCAAATTTTCAAAGAACATGCCCTCAGGCTGTTAATGACATTTGTGGACATCTATGAATGGGTCATCATAGAACTACATGGAATGATAAAAACAACACAAAGCCCCTGACTCTGAAACCCTTTGTTTCTTACATTATATGGAAATTCAAAATAAAGCTTTAACAATAAAAGACATATTTTAATTACAATAAACATTCATGACTTGAATATACTATCTTGCCTTTTAAATGAAGCATATTTTAGTGTGAAAACTATTTAATGAGACTATAAAAATATTAGTAATCTAATTATTTTCAAATAAATATCAGGGATACTATTAATAATCTAAACAGCTGCAATGTCAGTGGATTTAATTAACAGTTAAAAATACAAACAACAGGGAGCAAGATAACATGCTGGTTTTAAAGATGCTCAAAAGAAAAGTATCCTCTCCTTGTACCTGGAATATTGATGACCCAAATTTGCTCTAGCTCATTGCACAAAAGACATGCAGAAGCCTATTTCAAATTATTGAAAGGATTCAAAGAAATTTTCATTTATTTACCCTTTCAAACCACTTTAGAAGGCACAAACTGGTAGTTGTGCTTAGCCTCCTGAGCTTGCTTGAGCCCAGCTGACAGCTTGCCCTTTCTGAAGTTTCATGAGATGACTGAGAACAGCAACATGAGGCCTGGGGAAATAAACTATGCCACAAGTTTGTTCAAAGGAAAACAATATGGCTTAAATTTCTCCAATCACGATCTGAAATTTATCCTTCACTTCACTAACACAAGCAAGTGTTTACAAAGGTTTTCACTGGAAGAGTTGGTAGTTACTGATCTTCTATTTCATGATCAATAAATGTGCCAAAGCAGACGGAGTATGTTGGGAGTTACTCCTACCCCATCTCCTGACTGTGTTGATTAAAAGCCTATGTATTACAGAAAAAAATAAAGAACAAAACCTGTAGATTGTTCAGCTGCCATTCTCCCGGGATGCTACATTTGTAGATAAGTTTTACAAGCTGAATCTACCTTGAAAGTATTTACAAAATTGCTGCTTCTTCTCCACAAGTATTCACTAGTATTCTGTTTTGTTTTTTTTTTTTAAAGCCTATGGGCTTTAAAAGGAAGAACCACCTTAGCTGCTTCATTTGCTGAAAACTGAGATTAGGAGAAATAGATCATGCTTTACTTTGTAGAAGAAAAAAAAATCTGACATTTGCCATCTGTATAACACTGCTAAAACCTTTCTCCTTCCATGTTAACGAACCTGTGAAAAAATGGAATCAGTTTCTGCTGAAGAGTTGAGGTTTCTAAAGTAGGCAGTCAGTACCATATTTGCCTTTATTCTGTGCCTTAGCATATCATAAGCCTACCTGCCAAGTTTCATGGTTAAAAGCACAGCACATTTTTCATGTGGTACAGAATGCTCAGTCCTCCAGCTAAGTCGTGATTACTTTACTGCTTTCATGTGTCCCAGTCTTCTTGAAATGACAGCCAGTTTGGACAGTCTGCTCTGCCTTCATTTGTGTCTGATGGTACTGGGAACAGATGAATGGGAGGCACACCCGGCTGTTTGAGCTGCCTATCAACATAAGTATACTATGGAGCCTGATGATTATTTAGTGCTGACAGACTTTGAAGAGAAATAAGCTTTAGGCAAATAAGGAAAAAAAATATTTTTTTTAATGCTTCCCAAATAAATTCTGCATGAAATGGGACTTTCTTACTAAGAAGAACTTTCCATACGCAATACCCACTTTGAACAGTTTAATATTTAAGGCAGTACAGACCTACTTGCTATTCAAGTGTTAGGTATCCTGATATGAAAAGTCAAAATTAAGCCTTAAAACCCAGAGCTGGCAATCTACAAAGAAAAAGGAGCTTCTCAGTCTCAACTTTTATTTAACTGAGTCCTTTGACATGGTAAATCACCAATTAATATTAACTTTGTTAGCTTGAAACCAAATTAGGGTTGACTATAGTAGATCGCTTCTTTGGCTCCTTCTGTGGTCAATGTAAGCAGGTACTTCTAATGGTGTTAAAGCTCAGATGAAAATGTTAAATAGAGGAGTCAATTGAAAGGTCATTACTTCTTTTTCCAAAGTAATAAAAAAAGTACTTCATGCAATATACAATTATAGGTTAATGATACAGTCCTAAAAAGTGGCTCAAAGGCCTTGTTCAATTGAAAATACTTATTTAAACAATTTCAAAGCATTATTTAAAGGATTAAGTGTTAACAAGAAGTGTTAGCCACAATTTAAATGTTATAGCAAAGTTACTTGTTATTAAATTAAAAAAATGAAAGTAAAATATTTCAAATGCAAATGCTGCAATAAGAAAGCTATCTAAGCTAGTAGGAAAACAACACTCACTAAAACTAGATATTACAAAGGCAGATAGAGAATAAATCTTGTAAAACAGCATTTGTCTACTTTCTGCATCTTGGAACTTCTGCAATATGAAAGATTATTATTGTAAGACTAAAAAATTTGCTGGTACCTTCTTTGCAACTATATGTTGCAATACTATATGAAATTAACCCTCAACAATATTGGTTGGCAAGATACGTTTCACAGTGATTTGGACTCTCATCGAATTAAAAACCACACCATTTCTTCCACACCACTGCAATATCATTTCTGAAACAGGAAAATAACTCAGAGAATCATTTTAAATGAAAATCAACTTTCTGAGTAACAAGAAATTATAGATTATAATAAGGCAGAGATAATAAATAGAAAACTTCTCACAAACATAGAAACTTTGCTGAAATTCATATCCTTCAACTTCTGGCTAGAATACTGAGTTAAAATAATAAAGCAAAAAATAACAGAATGGGATTCAGGGTCTATCTAGGCCAAGACTAAGTTGTAAGGCACCACTAAGTATTCTTTCAGCAAAATTTGAAACAAACTCTGACCTGAGTATTTTATAAAGCATATTTAGAAGACATTTTTATTGTGATACACAAGAGAAAAGATCTTTTATGTACCCCGTGTTCTTCAAATTTACCTTAAGACTCAGAAACTGAAATATAAGAATAAGAAGCAGAGTACCTCTGGGTCAGGAATAGCACTGCAGACATTACTTTCTTCTATTAACATCCAGCAATATATCTGGACATACTTAAATATCTGTGTTTCAGAAGGATCCTGTCACATTCAACATGATATAAAACATCCTGGAAATCACCCCACACCAAATCCAAAAGCAGGGAAGAAGTCGTTGTTTGTACAACCTCTCTCTGTGCAGCCACGGATTTGGGTACCTGGGCACCAAGGCCCCACAGGACAGCCCCAGTGTGGCACAGCTACACGGAATTAGATTACTGAGAAAAAACAAAGAGAATATCAGTTAAAAGATAACGGAGGTAAAAAGTATAGACAGTGTTAGGAGTGCTCAGAGGAAAATTCAGTAGCTGAAGGAACTGGAAGGGAAAACACCGGCAGAGAAAGGTATAAAATCCTACAGGATAAAGCATGCTGGAGGCAGTCTGCCACTGGCCAGGGATGGTCAGGACTCATGAGGTCCAGCTGTCACTTTCACCCATGCTAAGAGTGCCAGAGGAACATGGCATCCCAGCCACACCGAGAGGGTGCCTGTGGGAGCCATAGGGGCAGACTCTTCCCCACTTGATTAGTGTCTGCTGGGCCAAGACAGACTCTATGAGGCCTTGGCAGTGGTATTTATGCTTAGCCAAATACATCCTATCCATCTTGTGTACTTGCCAATGCACAATTACTTTATGTGTTAAGCCCAAATATATCCTGCTTTGCAGAGCCTCTCTGCATCTGGTGGAAGATGCCTGAATAAACTAGAAAGTGCAGCCACTGCACATTGTCTTCTGCACAGAAACACCTCATCCCGAACAGATTCCCTCCATGGAGACCCTTCCAAACATACCCTCCCCATTTCCACTCCCAGGAGTCATCTTGAGATCTCACAGTATAGCATGGCAGTAGAACTGAACTTATGCACAACCCTATGCTAAAGCAAAACTGCTGAAAAAGAAATCTCTTAGACAAATACTGGCTGGTGTGCCCAGCTGCATATCTTCATGGGCCTTAAGCAGAGGAAGATGTGCCTGTCAGAGCCTTCACAGAAGTCCTATTGGACAACACAGCGTCCGTCACTTGTATCCCCAGGGAAAAAATGATGGCTATTAGCCACAACCTGGGTCACTGGAGGATACACATGCCATGGGGATACACTTTTACAACTCAGAGGGATTAGCCTGCCAGACAGATGGCTGCACTAAATGCAAAATAGTTGTTCCATAAACCAATACAGTAAAATAGTTGTAAAATATTATATTACTGAGGCTTCTATCCATACACTTTATTCATTCATATCAAAGTAGGTACCATCAGATTTGTGAGTAAAAACACAAAAAAAATTTTACTCAAAACTGTAACATAGATAAGCCCTTACATGTGGGATGAACCTGATTTTTATTGCAAGAAATTGGGCAACTTCTACAGTTTCTCCATGGGCTCTTTTCTAATATGCTCAGTCTCTATTAGAAACCATCATTGCACCTCTATTCATAGAACATTTTCATTGGAAAAGACTTTTGATTGTTGAGTCTAAACATATCTGTGCACTAATAAACCATATCTCTGAGTAATATCATTTCTTAGGCCCCCATTCTTGTGACAAAGCTAGATGGAGGAAAATGGGGTTGGAAGTACAATGGGATGAAAAGCCTCTCCTTCCCCTCTAGATTACTGCCATTTTATTTTTCTTCTTTTGTAATGTAAACATCAGGAAAGTCTCTGAAAACATATAATCCACCGAAAAACCACAGTTTAGAAGAAACAGAATGAAGACGATATTAATCCTTCTGATCTCTCGATAAATAGTTCAAGAGAACCAGGAACTTTTAAAAATAATAAACTGTAATTTTACTCCTTAATATATAAACAGAAAGCCTGGAAGCCCCCAACGTCAGCCCATGCCTTTTACCACTGACAAGAAAAATACAGTCTAGAAGAGAATCCAAATTTTTTCATTGCTACTCTTCTATGTATCTGTCTTTTCCCTTTCAAGTAGCTAACTAAAACAGGTGGTTTAGAGATGGAGTATTTAGCATGCAGTGTCCTCACCTAGGTCAGCTCTCTGAAGCAAATGTGTAAGAATTTTGTTCCCAAATAACGGAATTCCGAAGGCTTAAAAGAATGGTACTCAACTCACATCATTTCTCACATACATCAAAGAACTCTCCAGGGAAGACCAAGGGGAAGTCACCAGCTAATTCTGTGTTTGGGACACACTAATGCATGTGGAGTGGACAAGATGCTCCTGCCACGCCATGGGAAAACTGCCAGCAACACACCCCCCCCAGCTGAACACAAAAATATGTCCAACAAGTCCAGTGCTTGTACCACTTCAGCTTAGCTTTAACCATGCTACAACCGTAATTGGCTCTACAGATGATTGAATAATCTTATTTATGCTTCACAAGGAATATAACATACTTATGTTCCTTCTGAAACACAGCATGTCATGTGTCACTCCCAGACCACTAAAGAAAGCAAGATTTCTACATTATGTCTTTATAGAATTATAGAACCATCTGGTTGGAAAAGATCTCTGAGATCATCAATTCCAGTCATACCTATCCACATATTAAACCATGTCCCTCAGAAACTCATTATCCATCTTTTAAACACCTCCAGGGATGGCAACTCAACCACCTCCCTAGGTAGCTGTTCCAATGCCTGACTACCCTTTATGTGAAAAAATTTTTCCTAATGACTAGTCTGAACCTCTTCTGGCGCAACTTGCAGCCTATCATCTGTCACTTGCAAGAAGAGACCAGCACCCACCTCGCTAGAACCTCCTTTCTGGTAGCTGTAGACAGCCATGAGGTCTCCCCTCAGCCTCCTCTTCTCTAAGCTAAACAACGCCAGTTCCCTCAGCCGCTCCTTGTAGGACTTGTTCTCCAGCCCCTTCACCAGCCTCATTCCTCTTCTCTGGATGCGCTCCAATACCTCAATGTCCTTCTTGCACTGAGGGGCCTGAAACTGAACACAGGACTCAATGTGTGGCCTCACCAGTGCCAAGTACAGGGGTACAATCACTTCCCTGGTATGTATGTCCCAGGAAAGTTCAGCAAACTCTTTGTGGGCCCTTTATAATCTCCTTTTAACTAAGTATGGATAGAAAGGCATAGAAATCTCCTTTTCATTGAGTATGTATGGCAAGGCATGCAGCAAATTGGAACAGAGACAAAACACACCTTTACAGACTCTTGCACCACCTTCAAGGCTAGAAGGGCATTACAAAGAGTAATTGATTGCCACAGATTAAAAAATCGTAGGGAACTGCTAGGTCACGTATTTGCAGCCTGGTTTTATCTACAGTTACTAAATGGTATCTACAAATATATATAAATAAATCATATCTATAATCCTCTCTTTCAAGGATTAATACTCATACCATTGATGAATACACAAAATGTGACTCTCTGTTCCCATCCCAGCATCACACTTTCTCCTGCTTTACATCCTGGTGCTGCCTCCCTTCCACTGGAAATGGGGCAAAGCCTCCCAGATGCGCTGTGACCCCCTAGTGCCTTCCTGCCTTTCCCTATGGAAGGCTGGGAGCCCCAGCAACAGCCACAACTTTTTGGAAGTTGCCAGCTATAGCCATGCCAGACAATCCAAGATAAGCGTAGTCCACCACCCCCTCACATTCTAGGAAAGGGCAGCAAGCCCATGGCCATGTCTCAGGAAATGGCTGGGAGCAGCCACCACCAATGCGCCAACCACGCTGCATCCTTCCCATGGAACAGGGCTGTTGAGGTGTTTTACAGGTAGTAGAGAACATGATTTAAGTGAATGCATACATACTTTCACAGAGGGCTCCCCATACATATTCCAGCGACAACCTTACTTGTTATCTGTGTGGCAACATTGCTTTGTGACACAAGTTGCACACCAAAGTGCAAGTCATTCCTCCCCTGTGTTTATTTCTTGGTAAGTGTGGTATTTCACACTACTTTCTATTCAGTCTGTATTTCTGGCCATTGCTTCAGCTGGCAAAAATATTCTTCCTTCCTAATCTTATCCTACCTTCCCAATTGGCAGCTTCCACGATCTTCATAAATTGTGGCATTTAGTACTGGTATTCTTTATCTTCACTGTTCAAAACGATGAAAATTGAAAAATGCATATAAGCCTCATTCAGTATATTCGCTGCAGCCCAACTGTGCCACACAACTGGGGTAAAAAAGCAGTCCACACAACTGGGGTAAAAAAGCAGTCTTGCATGCTAACCTAGCCTAGTCTTGCATGGTTTCACCTAGCCTATGCTTTCCTAGCTTGATGAGGAGAATATCATTTGAGACAAAGTCAAACAAGATACCAAGGTCAATATTTATAACTTTTACTACAAGGCATATAACAGCATTCGTATCCAATTTGAAATTATAATTGGCATTACCATAGTACTTAATAATCAATCTTGGACCAGAAGCCCAGTGGGCTGGGCATTGGATAAACATGAAGAAGAAAAAAACACTAGAGAGTTGCTGACCTATAGAGCTCACTACCTGAGTACTAATAAAGATGTAACGGTGTACAAAGATGCATCAGAGCAGAAGATGAAAATAAGATGAGCAAGAGTATACTAAAAAGCTGCAGCACGCATACCTGAAAAGAATTACGCTAAAAGCAAAAAGCAAACAAACATCAAATGCCTAAACATCTGAAGATGTCCCTAAGAAAGGATTTAAGGAATGATATCAAGTACACTTACGTAAGTGGAGCTTTTCTGATATAAGAGATAAGAACGTTAGAGAAGAGAAATTTAACAAGTGGCTAGTAAAATCTGGCAGGATGAGTTGATTACAGGCAGGAGTTCACTCTTGTTATTTAGAGGCCAGGTAGGCAGAGAGAAGCTGCAAAGGGCTTTGGAAGGAAAGACCTGCAGTTTATATTTGATGCAGCCAGAAAAGGATCAACTAAAAATGGGCACAAACCCTTCAAATAATTAGGAAACACTTAGTTTTGTGCAAGACCAGACTGTTCTACAATCTGGTAGTCTTTTTGAAGTGACTCACATCATTTCGCACTAATTCTTGTTTTTATTCTAATCCTATGTCATGCTTTGTTCTAATTACTAATTTCGGGACAGGAATATTGCCTATTTCTGTAATTGGTAGAAACAGGTATCTGGCTTTGTTGTCATCCTCTGAACACAAGACAACTAATTTCATCTTCCAATTCCATGTCCCACCCCCAAAAAAAGCTAAACCAAAACACATCTCCTAGTAGGACTCTCTAGGAGTCTCAGACCACACTGCTGCCCTGACATTTGAAGGGCTAGAGGCATTAGTGGTGCCTCAGTCACCTCCATTTCCTGTCTTAATTACACACAAAATTTAGATTGTGAAACTTAAGTGTTTTATCTACAGTATTTAGGTTGATAAAGGTGATGTTTAAATACCTGTGAAATATGAAGACAGAAAAAAAATATAGCACTGCCTTCATGTTTGGAGTTCAAGAAGTAGAAGAATTTACAACAATAAGCATAATGGCACCCCATTTTCAGTTAGAACTAGTAAGAGAATTAGATAACATTTCTCCCTTGCAGCTCCTAGGATTCGTAGAAGAGTCAGTTGAAGGCACAGTGCAAACATCTATGGACATTTCCAGTTCTATAATTTCTTGTTTCAATGAAGCACAATGCTTCGATGTGTCTTTAATACACATGTAAGTGCATATTAATAAATCAGGTAAGGCTAGAAGAATCCTTTTTGTAATGGAAGACAAAGGATATCAAAGCACAAGGGACTAAACCCATGAAGTAATTATTTGGATAGAGGAACTAAATTGTCCTCAGAGTCTTCTAAAACTCTGCTTGCATTCATATTGAGATACATGTTTGATTGCCTGTTTTCAGGCCATCAGCCCATTCAGTGTTTAAACACTGACCACCTTGACACTGTTGGTGGTGAAAACTGACAGTTTTCAGAATGGATTCTATTATTTTTCTTAATATCAATTCCACACTATTTTTCTTGATAAACATCATCATTTGCAGATGATACCAAGCTGGGAGGAAGGGTTGATCTGCTAGAGGGTAGGATGGCCCTGCAGAGGGACCTGGACAGATTGGAGAGATGGGCTGATTCTAATGGGATGATGTTTAATAAGTCCAAATGTCGGGTACTTCATTTTGGACACAACAATCCCATGCAGAGCTACAGACTGGGGACAGAGTGGCTGGAGAGTAGTCAGGCAGAAAAGGACCTGGGAGTGCTGGTTGACAGGAAGCTCAACATGAGCCAGCAGTGTGCCCAGGTGGCCAAGAAGGCCAATGGCATCCTGGCCTGCATCAGGAATACTGTAGTGAGCAGGACCAGAGAAGTTATCGTCCCCCTGTACTTGGCACTGGTCAGGCCTCATCTTGAATATTGTGTCCAGTTCTGGGCCCCCCAGTTTGGGAAAGATGTTAGGATACTGGAATGTGTTCAGAGGAGGGCAATGAAGATGGTGAAGGGGCTGGAGCACAAGCCCTACGAGGAGCGACTGAGGGAGTTGGGGCTGTTTAGCCTGGAGAAGAGGAGGCTCAGGGGAGACCTCATTGCTCTCTACAACTACCTAAAAGGAGGTTGCAGTTGGGCAGGGCTTGGTCTCTTCTCTCGGGTGACCAGTGGCAGAACTAGAGGGCATGGACTCAAGCTTCGTCAGGAAAAGTTTAGGCTTGATGTGAGGAAAAAGTTCTTCACTGAAAGGGTGATTGGCCTTTGGAATGCGCTGCCCAGGGAGGTGGTGGAGTCGCCGACCCTGGAGGTGTTTAAGGGGAGACTGGATGAGGCACTGAGTGCCATGGTTTAGATGATGGCTGGTGTTAGTGTGGGTGTTGGTGTTAGTGTTGGGTTATAGGTTGGACTTGATGATCTCAGAGGTCCTTTCCAACTTTATGACACTGTGATACTGTGTGATACACTAAAGGCTGGTCATTTCAGCAACTACAAAAATTATATGTTGTTACATGTGTCCCCAAGTATTCATATTTTAACTCGACTGCAATTCGCTTATTGAGCACTTTGGTTCAAGTATCCCATTAATCTGAGATACACATTTTGAGAGTCAATCTCTACATGTGGAGAGTTTTATAGCTTGGTATTTAATAATTTGTCGAGAGTCAAAGTCTTTACATGCAAATAATTATATTGCCCATTATTTAGTAATTTGAATGAGTATCTTCCTCATTGGTTTGGTGATAACTGCTTTTTTAAAAAAATATAAACTATTCAAACACTGAAAGGTTTTTCACAAGACCTTCTATGAATTAATATTGTTTTAGTGCATCCATATTTTGTACAAGCGTGCGCATTGAGAAGATAATCAGTATTGCATTTGCTACAATTACCAGGCTCTCCAATTCCAATGTTAACCCTCTGAACACCTTGAATCTGACTACAGACAGCAAGATGGAAGCTCACATAGCTTAATGGATGTGATGTATTTCTTCACTAACGACACTGTGTTAATATACTTGTCTCTTTTCTGAAAACAAATTTTGAGTTATCCACTGACTTTTGGGCTCACATAGCGTAACAAGGCAATGATGACAGAGTTAAATATATGTTATATAGTTTGTGTGTGCATTTACACACACTCAGAAATTAATGTCTCAGTTCAAGATATCAATAGAAAATTAAACAAACGCAACAGAGACATTTTAATTTCAGAGAATACCAAAGATATAATGGAGATCAATAAAGAATATCTCTAGTTTACCTGAAACTAGATAAGGCAAGCTGTATTCTTGTTGCATTACAGGTTGCCTTGATAGATTTAGGCACCTTTAGCCAGACTGGCAGCAATATTGTATGCTGTTGACCACAAGATGATCTTCCTTTTTTATCTGCCAAACAATATACAGTCCTAGCCCACACTGAGACACTTAAAGCTCCAGGAAAAATATACTACCATTGGGGTCACCAAACATATCTTAGATGACTGATTTAATTCTTAAAATATTTCCATGCTACACCAAACTAATTCTGATTCACCACTCTTGTGGAAATAATTATCCTTCTGCTTTTCAGATTTGTTCAGATTCATTTTAAACTCCAGGCATGGAGTGAAGTGGAAACAAGTTTTGTTCTAGAAAAACAAGGGTTAAGTGCATTTGAAAGCTATTATAAAATGGAAACAGACATACAAAAGCGGCACACAATATTAAAACACATTTTCAGATTATGTTTAATGCCAAGACAACTTCTCGGATTCTCCAGCATTATTTCACCCAGGATTTACGGACAATGCATATGTTTTCATTTTACATGTAGTCTTTTTACACCAAGCAATTATCACTGTGTAATTTTTTTTTTATTTTATTTTAATAGATTCTATTAATATGCTTTCAAGACCACTTAAGCATTTCTTTTCCATGGCAATGACTGAACATTTTAAACAATTCTTCACATCTTTCAGATGACCATCTAAACTGTCTTCTAATACCCTGAAGAGACACTAAGTTCAGCAACTACTATTATGTCAAAGGAAATTTCAAAATACCTAGTAAATAAGTTTCAAGATGAACTAACTGCAGGTCTCAAAATACAGGTTCAAAAGTAGACAAAAGTTACTTTCAAAATAACTAAGAAAGACTTGTATGTGTAAGAAGGAACATAACACAAGAGAGCTAACTAATAGAATCCAAGTGAAAAATCCATGTCAAATATTGTAATGCACTTCAAATCCTAATCGACCAAATACACACATATTCTGCCTTTTGCAACATGCAGAGAACTCTTACAGAGCAAGTATGTTTGCAGGACCAAAATCTGCAGTATTACCAAGTTATATTCAGCTACAGTATCTTTGACTTTTGATTTTTTCTCCTATGAAATTTTGGGTTTCCTCCATTCGGTAGGTGCAATAACAATTTTACAAATTTCTTGCAAAATCAAACACGGATGCAATGAAGGCATTTAACAGACTTATGAATATTTCACTTAAAAGTAAGATAATGAAATCTGACTCCTCCTACGCTGGAATTGCATTTCATATTTAAAGAAACCTTTACTTTTCTCAATTAATAGATTCCAAATTTGCCTTTAGCATATTATAGCTCACATTATAAAGCCATTTGAAACAACCATTTGAAACAGTGACCCACTACATTGTAAGATTCATGAGAACATGTTTTGTACTTTGTAGTTAATCAAGCATCTTAAAATTATCTGACACAGACTAGAACATGTCAGCCAAAAATTAAACCATGATATTATGAAATGTTAAGCCACGCTTCTTTCCCTTTCCAAAATGTGAACTGTGCTATAATAATTTTAATTGATTGATTCTACAGAGATAAAAAAAAGTTAACTAACTTTATTATGGGAGAAACTAGTAATTACACAGGCTATTTTCCACAGGGTTTTTTATTAGTTTGATATCTTCCTATGTAGTTCATATATACGACCCAATGCATCAGTTGCAGAGCAGATCAAAATACAATACATCCTTTCTCTTCCGATATTTTTTTCTGTGATTTCAGATTGTGGTATAAGCTTTTAGAATAGCATAAAATTACAATTACTTTTGCAAATTGCCCACTGCCATTTAGTAGATAAGATATGTAACAATGAGTGACAGTTATCAGTTTAGATGAAGTATGTGATACAATTTTGAATTAAAATAGCAACATTTAATGAAACATTTGTATAGAATGAGTAATGTAATTATATATTACTTATACATTCCTTCTGTTTGTAATTAAAAGCAAATTCATGAATGTAGATCAGATTCTGCCACCACTATATTCATTAGTAATATAAATAATAATATAATTACTCACAAAATAATGCATTCTTCACTGGCAATTAGCAGCAGAAGAGCCCTACTTTCATTTCCTTATCTTGCTACAGTTTTCATAAACTTTCAGAGTAACAAATTCCCTCTAAAATAACACACTTATCTCTCTCCTCCATTCTGCTATACAGGAATCTTAGGAAACTAGTTTCCTAACATGTACCCTACTTAGGCGATGTTACACATTCAATGGCCAGGTGGTATGGATATCTCCATAATTGCATGAAAGCTATAACCAATAATCACAACCAAAGTTAGCTGCCTGCTGTGTTTGGCCCTCTCTAAGCAACTACAACATGTATTACAACCAGGCAATATTTCAGGAGAGCACGTGGGCACATTTGTGTTGTGCCATACACTGCCTCACAACTAGCTTGACTGCACATGAAATAGCAATGCAGCTTTGAGCTCCATCTCTAGTATGATTGACCCCAGCTCAGAGATCTCTGAATTGTGCCCTACTGATCAATCCATCCAAGTCCATCAGAGATGCCAGATACCTCCAGGCTGCCTTTGCAATTAGGAAGGAAGCAGACATTTGCTAGAAATAAAAACACATGCACACACATTCATCATAATTTGTCTAGTTCTTCACAAAGGAAAACCTGTATTGCATACCAAGACAGGCCTGTGTCTCCAAATCAGATGCTGCCCTCCAATATTCTCCTTCAAGAAAAGCAAAACAAAAATCAACAATAATTATAGATTATTGTAAATACAGATCTTTCAGTGAGCTACGAAATTTTTTGCTTCTATGCTTCAAATATACACGGCCTATATAGCGCAAAAAAACCCTAAACAAACCCAAAACCAACAAACCCCAAAACAAAGAACAAAATTGTGCCAGGAAGTTTAATTGCATAAAAGGATAATTATCCACAAGTACAAGACAAACAGCAAGCTAAAAATAGCTACCTGTTTGCTTACTGGGCCTAAGTGACCCAGATAATTTGAAGAAGATATCTCAGCTAAATGAAAGAGGTAGAAAGCTATTAAATGTGTTTTTCTTCTTTAGAGGTAAAGGAATAACATAAAGAGGCTGAATTTTTTTCTACTGAGACATTGAACTGGGAAACAAGATTTCAAAGATGTTTGTAACTTGCTTCAACTTCTTCGTATACCTTCCTTGTTAGCCTGCAAACTGAATATATATTCAATCAACTAGAAAAACACAAGGGAAAAAATAAAGCTTATTCAACACTAGTATCCTCCCTTTGGCTAATGGAGAAATCTAACTGAATAGCTTAATGTGGTGTGGCTTAAGGCTCTCAAAAGTAGAGGTTTTCAAGTGTATTTCCATTGTCACCTGAGAAGTTAATACAAAACATTTACTGTAATAACAAACAGAACATAGTAGTCACAGTGCCTCATATATTCAAACTACTTTTTCAAAAATCACATTCTACACAGGATTTATAAGTGCAAGTAAGAAAACTAATTCCCAAAAGACAACCTCACCATCGCGTATTCTCAGGGAAGACAGTTTGGTGCATGTTTATGAAGAGAGTACTTCCTGCTTTGACAGTTTAACTTCCTCACACAGTTATTTTTTTTCTTAAGCATAACAGGTCTCCAAACCAATTAAAAAAAACATTCTGGTACTGACTTTAGAGTAAAAATATTAAGTGTATTTCTAGTATTCTGTGATATACAAGGAGAAATCATTTTGGATTCTAAGTTCTACTGTATTGAGAGAAGGTAAAACAGAAAACTGATTTTTTTAATTGCTTACTTAAGGCAGTCTCAAGGTCACATTGAGTTGCAATTTTTTGTTTTCTCTACCCTAAATTTCTGCAACCTCACTTCTCAGATTTCCATCATCACGAGAATTCTTTATCATTGTTATGTGATCAGAATTATAACAGCGGCCCTGTTTTTTCTTGTTTGTATTCATTCCTGCCTCCCAACACACTGAATTCCCTCACCTGCCCAAAAGTGAGCTGAGGTGTGTTCATTACTCTTTTGCAGATCAAGTCTTAGCCTAGTCTCTAGTTTTTTTGGATCACCATTTCTGTGCCTGTGAGGGTGATTTTTATGTTATGCTAAACATAGTGTCATTAATATCTCACTATGGGAAGTGATTCTCATTTCCTGGAAAAAAAAACAATCTTGAGTACTCTAATGCATAATTAGTGTGAAATTATTATAAGGGAGTAAAATAAGAATTGCTATTTTGGGCAATCCAAGGGTTCTTCTAAGTTTATCCAGCTCTGATGGTGGCCTGTACAGAATGCTTAAGAACAGAGTGTAAGGACAGGGTAAGTGTTTCAGAATAATAGACCTAATTTATGTGAAATCATGGTTACAAATTTCCAAAGGCATGGTTCTATTTCCTTAATATTCAGAATATTCAAGATGGGCTTGCATTTCATGCTTACGTGACTTGAACTTTTTCAATGAAAAAATAAAAAAACTGTGAAATTTCTTTTGAAAGAGAGATGTGACACTATACACAGCTCTTAAGTAGTAACATCTCATTTAGGTCATGTATTATGCAAAAAAAAAAAGGAGTAACACAAGCTTTGTATTTTAAAGTGTTTTTTCTTTTAGTAGACAAATACTGAATATCATCTGCCATTTAATCACCAAGCCATTCAGTATCATGTAATCTCTCTGCAAATATTGGGTTTTTAACTGATCTGAATGATTCTGAACCCTCAGCAGTTTTGCCACACATCATCACCACAAAGGAAATTTGCATGCAACTCCACTGCTAACCTCCCTCTGTCGTTTAAACTGACTTAATTTCTACCCATTGTTTCCTGTCATATAGCAGCTTTCTGAAACATGAGGTCTTTTTCATTTCATCTTCTCAAAAGGAAAAAATTTCAAAATATTTTCAGATACCCACTTCTTGTGTTTCAGTCATATGTATGTATTCGTAACAGTTCTTTTGAAGAAATAATTCAATTGCGAGGTATGTCTTCTTTGCAAAACTACAGTGACTCTTCTCCATTACATCAGATTTATCCACATATACTAATTTGCACCATTTCTGCCAAATAGAGAAATAGACAAAGTAGACTGAAAATACTAGCATCATTAGCATCCCTCCTTTGGAGACAAGGTTGAAATAAATCACAGACTACAGACCAATTAATGGTTTATACTTTCATATTAAAGTTTCGTTGGATCCATTGCTTGCTGAAATTTTATATTTTAATTTCTTTCAGAAAAGGTGACTTCTGATGTCACTGAAATTAAGACAGATCCTTGGAATCACACTGTGTAAAGAAAGTCGTTATTGCAGGAGGCTTCCTAGGCTCCTCACAGTAAGCAAAGGTAGAAAAAAACTCGTTGAGCTACTAACCTACGCTTCCGTGAACACTTCAGTGAAGAACGTTCATAGACTTCCCTTACCATCTCACCTTTGCCCCAGGGAACCATGCAAATCAGAGCCTGATGGTGAGTGGTATATCCCCAACAAAAAAATGCAGCTGTTGGCCTTGAAAGTGATTTAACTCAGAAACATGCTGTCTGTGGGAACCAATAACAACTTCATAAAATCATAGTAAGATGAATGAGGAAATATTTGACTGAGGCACCACACATGGGATTCCTAGACCAGAGATCACCAAAAGAAGGACCAGCTGTGGCAGATCACATTTGGAGGAAGAAGTGACCACAGGTAGAGCCAGCTACCAAAGGACAAAACCCACATGTGTAGAGCCCGGCCCAGCTCAGCAAGAGTGTACCTGGAAATCACAAATATTCACCTAGCACCACCACAACCAGCCACACAGGCATCCCCACACCATCACCTGTCATGCTGCAAGGGAAACCATGACTGCGTGCTGTCATCAATGTCTGAAAAGGTGATAAGTCCTAAGATAAAAGGTCAGTATACAAATGAGCTTGTGTGATTTGTGTTTCCATGACTATGAAGGTTTTCATCACATTAGGTAAGATAGCAATTTTGTATGAATGAGACATTAGTAATAAGATCTAAAAGAATAACTGGAATATAGTTTTATGTGATAAAAGATAGCATAACTCAATATGGATTTTGATAGTTGTCATTCAATACAACAAACCAGCTTAAGGTGCAGTGTTTTAGTTGCCCTGCAACATATGCAGTTTACAACCTGATCACCTATCAGCCTGCTATGTGCTACTTGGCAAGTTTCCTGATTGTGAGCCACTGAAAAAATGCTTGTTTTATTAATTTTTAAGCTTCTAGCACAAAAACTTTCACATCCTCCCCTGCCTCCCCCCAACAAAACCAGACTCCAATGTTTTGGATGCCATGATTATTGTTTTAATTATAACTTTTTGGAGAATTTTTTTCCTGTTTTCCCTCTTTTTATATAATTCATGCTTTGTAAGATAATATTTTTAGTTCTAACTGCTTCCAGGAAATGCATAATTTAATCCTAACTATTTTAACAGATGTAACTATTGCTCTTCATATAGTACATAAAAATAATATATAACGTTTTTAAAGACAGAATCCAGTAAGAATAAAAACACTAATTTAGCCTGTGTGAATAATTAGTACAGACACCATAGGTCAACTCATTTCTACGCTGACCTAAGCAGAAGTTAAAAGATCACACAACATCAAAAGAAAAGTGTACTGGGTCTTTCCCATGGGCACAAATATCCGAAGCAATTGCTTCAATATTACCTCAGTATTCTAAAGTATGCAAGATGAGATGTGAAAACACCACATCTGACAACCTTATATAAAGAGATTTTATATTATTACGATTATTTTTTAAAGATAGGTTTCTAGGCTTCTAGCACTGATGGTATACCACTGTGTTTCAGCAGATTCTGTTCAGTAACATTTTCCTTGCAACTTGATGGATGAACTTGGGTAAGTTTTTGCCTTTACAGTTAATTTCTCTGTTAATGTTTCTTTTAGATAGTCTTATATAATTATATAATCAGCATTTCCATAGGTTTCATATACGTACATGAATTTACACATCTCTTCATTGTTCTCTTCTGAAGTTACATTGCATAACTAAGTTAAAGAAATTTGTATTAATCTGCTTTTTTCTTAAACAGAGATAGTTTTCTGATTTTGATAGGTGATACGCCTTGATAGATGTATTTTTTCACTAAGATGACTGTTAGTATAGAACACATTGATTCTTCTTTTGAATTCCTTTTTCATCTTCTTTTTAGCATACCTCATGTTTTTGAAGTTAAATCTTACCATGTGGATTTAATCTGTCTCGCTTTCTTCTAGGAAGATGCTACTTTTGAATGCATATTTGTCAGAGTTAACAAAACCTTACTGACTGCAACAATCTTGTATGTTGCCTGGGACTGAGTCAAGACTTGCTTTTCCTCTTGCTGTGAGCACTGACGAGTTGCTTTAAGAATGGCTACCTTACAATGCCCCCAAAATTAAGGTTTGTATCTTATGCATACATGGAATTTACAAAGCTGTGAGATGGTGATTGCAGTGAAAAATCTCAAAAGCTCAGGCAGATTGAGTGTTTCAGAGTCGTTGATAACAGGGTGGCAAGATAATACTTCCTCCTCATTGGGAGCATGGACTTTTAATATTTGATGCATTAGTTGAATACAGCCCTTGAATAGAAGCCTGTTCTACCAATGTGATACACTATGTTGCTTACACCTGTTGCAGTATGTGTCTCACATCTGACTAAATGCCGAATACGATTTTTATATGAATTTTTCATGAAGAAAACTAGCCTTTGACTTAAAACACCAATTTATATACCACTGAGGACTTATAGAAAGTAAATTACCGTCATGCATTTTTTTTTTTATCCAGCTCATAGTAACTCTGTTTTAAGATTACTGAATATGTAGAACATACATGCTCCGGTTTGTTCACGGATAAGCCTTACAGATTTATTTCTTCAGAGGCTTAAAACCAGGCAAAAAAAATAAAATAGAAAAGAGTCTTTTTAATATGTTTTTGATAACTGCATCTGTTAAATTATTATAACCTTCAACAGGTTCAAATTAAACAACTGGAATTACAATTTACTGTTATTATTCTCAAGTAGGAATGTCAGGTTGGGCTGACTGACTGGTTTGGGCTTTTTAATGGAAAGGATTTTATTGCTACCAATAGATTAGGATTTTCAGTAACCTTTTATATACATTTTACAAACTGCACCAGACTGAATAGAATAATTTATCTTTTTTTTTATGAAATCTTAATTTCAGTAGAACCAATACTAAATACTTGAGCACAATAAAAGCATCCTATTTTTAAGTCAGCAATATATATGCTCACACTAATATTACTGGGTAGTAAATGTGATGGGTTTAAACTGGCAAATCAATCAAACACACTATGAAAAGCAGATAGAAAAGAAAAATGGCTATTCTGTATAATAAAACCTGTCATGTAGATCTTTGAAAAAGTGAAAGTATTAGCAAAGTCAGTGACATGAATATCAATATTTAATCAGACTGGGCTACTAAAACAGAGGAAATAAGATTTACAAGTTAGGTAGCTTTTCTAGAGGAGGAAAAATGAGATTTTTTTTTTTTTAAATCTATTTGTCTAAGCAAAGACTTATTAGGGTGTTTATGTAAATTTTAACACTGCTATTGAGAAATAACTGCAGATATCATGTGCAAGGTGACAGTTTTTCCCCTTCAAAACAGCCCAAGCATACAACCAGGGAAAAAACAGAGGTAAGCAGCTGTAAAAATTCTTGAAGTGTTGGTCCAGAAATATCCCCAATATCTGACTAAGTCCCTTCATATGTAAAGGCAGATATGCGAGGTCTTGTGCAAATATGGTTATTTGCAACCTTGTACAAATTAGGTTATAATTTCTAATAATACCAGTATACCATAGGAAAATCTTTCATGTTATTTTTAATTTCTTCATGGCAAAGTAGGACCTAAAGTACGGTCACATGGTTTAAAGAAATTAACCTCAATAAAAGTTGCATGTGTAAAATCATGTCAATCAGCAAGCCCTTTGAAGGAATAGAGAGTTTTTGTACATAATACGGGTATCTCAAAGCAAAATAAAGGGATATGCAAAATCTAAGTGTGTAGAGAACTATGGTAGGACTGTCTCATCATCACCAACATCAACATTCAAAAATTCAGTCTGTAACATGGATGCAGTCTGCCCAAACTTGAATACTTCTGGGTTTGGTGGGTTCTGTTTGTTTGTTTTTTCCCTGGGAAGTGCTTTATAAAAAATATTTTATGCATTGAAACACTAAAGAGGAATGTCCAAACTTCCTGATGCCAAAGGCAGCCCATAGAAAGAAGTATGTACATTTGAGGGGCACAAGACGTAGCCATGATCTCAGGCAAAGAGGCATTTAAGAATGTACACAACAGCGGGGAGGGGTAGTAGCTCACAAGGCTCTAACCGAGGTGTGCAGGCACGCTGCTGGGCTAGTGACAAACAAGTTGTTCACTGACTTTCAGCCACACAAACTAACACGATGTGATGCTGACACAAGGAGAAAAAAATCAAGATAGATGCACCACTCCGAAGCGTACGCGCTTGCACCTTTTGTTTTCCTTTCTCCATTGAACCACAGCCACACGATAGCTCTTCTGCAGACAGGTGGAATGGTCAGTATGATTTGCTTGATCTTCCATATGTTTACATGGGCATTTAGACATGTGGGGACAGTAGCTCAGAATATTTTTCTCCTGTTTTTATTTTTCAACTTTCAGTCTAACATAAATCCATTAAAAGCCTTATTTGCCTCTATGAAAGGTTTTGTTTTGGAGATTCTGAAGATGATTAGATGTAATGGTAATGAATTCTGAGCATGTCTACTTCCAGCAACAATCATGCAAATTTGTAAATGTTTGCAAATTTGCAAGCTAGACATATGCACCACTGAGACCAATAATGTAGCGCTATATTTAGCTTGTTCCTAGTCCCCCCTCAGGATACATGCACAATAACTGCAGGAGAAGAGTATGTATTCAGTTTTCTTTACATCAATCGTTTTTAGTTAAATGAAGTGCAACAAGAAAGTATGAGAGTTTGAATAAAAGTCCAGGAGGCACAACTCCAGTCTGAGAAGGAAAAAGTGAAAGAGCTCAATGGACCTCACCTAACTATTTTTTTCCTTGGTAAAACATAATAGAAATGAAAGTGCAGTGCCCTCTGTTGCCAACAGTAGTGATTGCTTTGTTTGCTTGGTGGAACACCTGAGGGGAGACCTTGTTATTCCGCAAGAAGAGGCTATAAAAACAAGAATGCAAAGACAAATAATTTTAATTTAATAAAAAATGCATATATGTTAGTCTAGCTTCCTAATTTTACTGATCGACTTTGAAGTTTCAAATTAAAAGTCAGGGATACTACATTATATTAGAAGTGTTTAAAATGAGTTCATTTATGGAGACATTTCTAATGGTGAAAGCGCTTTGTTGTGCAGACACTCATTGTTTAAGATAATGTGCAAAGAAAGGATAATGAGAATATGGCATAATCTTCTGGTTACTAGACTGCAGCAACGACAGCTCAAATATTTTCTGACTGGTGGGGATTTCCCAACCAAGAGCTGGTGTGCACATGGGCAGGGTGGTTGTGGTGCCAGGTCTGTTGAAGATGAGCATAAAGTTCGGGTGGAGGCAGACCCCACTGTGTCCCCAAAGAAAAGCTGCTCCTGAGCCATAGCTGGTTTTGAATTTATGGCCACTAAGGCAAAGCAGAGAAAACATTGCACTGCATGTGCAGTCAAGGGAGCAGACAGAAGGGAGTCTCACTTGTGAGGGAAAAGGTTTTCTCAGAAAGATGGACAGTAACTGAAGCTTCACCAAAAGATGTGCAGATAATTAAGTGGAAGAAAAATTTCACTTTTCATCGAAGTGAGAATGAATCTGCTCTCCAAGTGCTGTCTTGTTTAATTGAAGAAATTTAAGTCATTTAGACATTTTTAGGGGAAAAAACCCCACAACAGGCAAAGTTGTAAAGTCTTCTGCAAATGAGAGAATATTATAGAGGAAAAGCAGAGAATTCCATTGCCCCATGCACGTGTAATAAAACCTTCGCTGTTTGAACATCAACTTAAAAAAAAAAATGTGACTAAGTACAATATAGAGATAGTCCCATTAGCTTTTCAGTAACCTCAAATGTCTATCTTTGTGTCTTTGAAGCATAACCAAACACATTTTTGTCCTTTCTATGTTTTCAATTAAAGGATTCTTTTCTGTACTGACAGTTTTCAAGGCCTCTCCAGCTGCGTGGCTGCAACAGTGGGTCAGACAGCTTGTGCTTCTGATGTTAGCAAGAACAGAGAAAATAGACAAGACCGCCCTCTTAAACAGTGCTTTGTTTTTGTCATGCTGCACTGAGACACCACTCAGCTTCTGCTGTTCCTTGCTTTTACAGTAAGTACAAAGGGATTGATCTTCTATTTTAATCCCTGCCAGCATCTAGGCCTTTACATTGGGCAGAGTTAAATATTGATAAATATTATATTGATAAGAAAGACGTGCCCCAAGTCTTTTGCCGACACTAAGCTGAAAAATTACTTTGGATGCAAAATATAAAAAGTCATCAAGTTATAAATTTGAAAGCTTGCACAAAGCATTGATGTTCTGCACAAAATTGAAAGGATGAACATATTTGTGCCTTTAAACCCTGCCTGTTTCTGGTTATGGTAATTGTCTAGTCATGGCAACTTTCTTGTTCATACAAAAAATGTATTAAAATATATTAATAGACAGTAGAAGTTCTAGAATAAAATTTTGAGTAAAATAAAAGCCAATATTGCTGTTGGTATTACCTGAGAAAGTACAGTAAAAATAAAGTTTAAATTATTTTTCATTCCAAAGGAAATTTATTTGAAACATAATAAATATTCACGTAGCATATATCCCTTTTACTGAAGTATAAAAAAAGATGTAAAATATGGCGACCTCATAGGTAATTTACTATATATCAATGTAAATAATTCTGAGCATGTGTTTTGCCTGACATTTGCTTATGTATTCTGGAGATAGCCAAAAAAAAGGGAAAATCACTTAACGCAAATGTGTTTTCTATACAAGATTTAAACATCATTTGGCTTAAAAAAAAATAAAAAAATTAAAAGCTTTTGTTTTAATAATACAGAATAGACACGATGGGTCTTTGGTGTGCTCTTGCAAGACATATTATAAAAAAGTAATTGGCATAACAAAGCCTGGTATTTTAAAACAGTATGTATCCCAAGGGTAGTGTTGATCACACAGAGCTGGAAAGCAAAGTTAAGTACTATTAATCTTCAGTGGGAGTTCTGGTTATTTGCCACACTATAGCAGAGAAAAGTCATTAGGCTCCCACATTAGTAAACTGCTTTTTCTCATCACTTTCACTGTAGCACTTAAAAAGGCTGGCAAAAGAGACACAGAACAAATTAATTAGGTATTTAGGATGAAGGAATATCAATCGTGTTGTCTTGCCAACATCAAAAAAATACCAATAATATTTTTTTCAGGTTTACTACAATTTTAAATCCGTGTGATTTTTTCTGAACATTTTCTTTCAGAAAAAAAAAAGAAAATAAAACCCGAGGCTGCTCCAGAGGTATTATCAATGTTTAGTTACAGAACTGAGCTGACATCTACCATATTCACTTTTAATATGCAGCCATTAAGGTTTTACCACGGACACAATTTCAACATTTTACTAACAATCTCTCTTTCGTTTGTCCTGGAGTCCGTGTTCTTACACAATACCTGATTTTCTTTGACATTTATCTCCCAGTTAGTGTTCCTTAGATGAATAGAGTCTAACTTTTTTTTGGTGGAATTCAGCGTAACTCTACTCACCCAAATTAGGAAATGGATACAAACACAGAACCAGAAGGTTTTGAACAAAGTCATAGTGTGAATATGCAGTTTTAGCAGTAAAATTGCAATACAATTACCTGCTGCTTCATGACCTGGTAGACATAACACTGGCTATTAGTGAGTATTGGTTGCTCAGTTGTACTACTCCTCAAGGCTTAGATTGGGGTCAGCATTTAGCCCTCATTTGTTTTGAGCACAATTACTCTTTCTCAGAGAATTTCTCGGTAATTCTTTTTACTTCTTAATGTAAAAGATTATTATTTTGTTTCTGTAATTAAGAAGGAGTGCAAATGTGTCTAGTTTGCATTTAAAAAAAAAAAGAACAACACAAAGTTCAGCCATCTCCTGCCTTTTTAAATTCTACCTTACACAAAACAATTTGGGTATCAGATAACGTAGGAAGAACTCAGTCTGATTTCTGGTTTTTAGATAAAAATGGTGATTAAGACTGGATGAATTACAGTGGTTCAATATACTGTAAAGATACATGACTAGATGCAAATGATTTTGACTGGGATTGGCTGCAGGCTAATCTGTGGCAACATGTAAATGGTTAAAGCACCACCGCTGTCTGAACGAACTTCTCTGAGCTCTTCTACAATGATATTAATGTCTGTCCTGCAAAGAAAGTGTTAATGTACTCTCTAGGACTCAATGCTAAAACTGAAATCATACAACGCCAGCACACCCTACTAGTTACTTTTATTAAGTGTAATAGAGATCTTTTCTAGCCTTCTTGTAGACATGTATATGCGACCCCTGTTCTGCTTATAGAGAACATAACACACCATCAGATATCAGTGAAGCCTGAGCACACCAATCTGAACCTCTAACTAAAGGTTTTAATTCTAATTTTCCTACTGGTCACTCAACCATCTAAGCAGCTGTCTTCATTTGATCTACAGATTAGTTGTCAGACAGCAGTTTAGACAAGGCTAATAGGAAGCATTTTAAAATGAGTTTTGTGATTTGTTGCCAACTCCTCTTCTTCCAGCTCCTTTTCTTGAGTATTAATTGTAGTCCAGAAATGTGGCTTAAGAAATTGATTATCTGATGGAGTTTGATGCCATTAGTTATGGTGGTTAATACTTTTCATAGAAGCTAAATTTTAAAGAAACTTGACAAATAAAACTACTATTTTCTTCTCCACAAAGCTTCACTAGATTACCCTCCTCCCAGTCTGCAATACTTTGAATTCACTTTGTCATGAGTGGCTTCTTAAATTTGTTTTAATTTGAAGTCACTGTGAATGACAGCACAGAAAACTGAGTGTCTGAGCAAAAGCAGCACTGCAAATTTCTGTATCAGACGCCAGACTTAAAGTAGTCTTAAAGTAGTACAGTCTCTCTGTGCCTCAAATATTTGACAAATTTCCTTCAAAACATAGGTAAATGTTTCATATGTATCAGTATTTTTGTTATCTGATATGTAGCAGGCATTTAATCTACAATTGGAAGAGACCACTAAAGTGAATGAGAATCTTGAATAACTTCAGGTTGTCAATGAATTCAAGAAAAGGGAAAGAACTGAGACCACCATCACAGCTCCTGACATAAAAGCCACATACAAACACTGGGTAATTAGGAAATCATTTCGACTGCGACATAGCTCAACTAAAGTTTTAAGCAATGCCCCCTTGTGCGTTCCTTTTATCCCTGCATATACTAATTGCCTGAACAATCTAGCAGCTATTCAAAACAACTTAATTAATAAAATGTGTATCTAATTTTGCTGACTGTTATTCTACTAGCAACCTATATTTTAAATTAGGCTGTCAACCTTACCTTCTTTGGCACAGGCTGTGTCTTTACTATCTTCACACAACTACTACAAGAATGGGAACATAATTCCACCATACAAACAACTACCTGCTAGTATTTCCACTTGCCTATAAAAAGCCGCCATTTTCACAACTTAAATACTTCATTAAAAGGGTTACTTATTGAATGATCTTAGTTTCCATAAAACTAAGTAATTCAATATTTGGTGTCCCTAAATTTATTTGCATATTCTGCCTTCGTCAGTATCAGTAAGAGAGAAACCAGGAGAAAACTTAAAAAATTATCCATTTCTCCTCCCCTCCCGCCAACCCACGGTTTTCTGTTTTCTGACTCTTGCTCCTAACTGGCTGAAGATTAATAACTTTGGTGTTTACAATCAAAAGTGTACTGTCATATATAAAGTCATCTTTGACTACATAGTAGAATTTTCTACCCTTCTGCAGCAGAAATGCGTACAACTTATTTAAACCTCTCAATTTACAAGCAATTTTATGAACATCTTTTTTTTTTATATTGAAGATTAATATGTTGTAAACTCACTCACAAATTACAATTCTTTAATGAAATCCACTTACAGGTTAATCTCTTGACCTCAAGTTAGCCACAAGGGTACAACCTAAAATTCAGGTTGCCAAAACTTAAATGATTAACTGCTTGCCTTCTCTGTACTCATAACAGATATTTTTATTGTTCACATTAAAATTGTCAGTACTTTGAGATACTATCTTCATAATGAGGGAAAAAAATAAATTGCCAATATTTCTTTAGTCATAGAAGCGTGCTCTTTCCTTTTTAGGATGAGGTGTGTGTTTTTTTGGTGCTCGGATTTTCAGCTTCTCATTTTAAAATTACTTGCCATTTTTAAGCTCTTTCCTGCATGCAAGTAAAGAACATTTCCATCTTCAGTAATGCTTTTTGGTTTGAAGCCTATTATGCTGCGAACAACTAAAAATTTTTAACAGTGAGGCAACATAAGCTCATTTCAAATGGGGTACGGGCACTGTTAACATCATTGTTCTGGTTATTTCAAAGTTCTAGCAGAGAGCTGCTGCACTTGAGAGCTTATGACGTTTTTGCATTCTCCCAAAACAAATTGTTTACAAATCAAACACAGAATATTAACTAAGATTTCAGTGTTTTCAAAGATAAAAATTTGAGATCTGAGCAAAAGCTATCATACCCAACACTAGTTATATCTCCTGTGAAAGTTCTAATTATAGTTCTATTGCTAAAAATGAGGTTACACTATATTCCTTTGCTATCATTACATACACCCTGCAGAACTTCATTATTTTATAAATAAACTACTTCTGAGGACAAAGGAAAGCTCTTTCTGAATAAAATTATATTGAAGTAATATGCTCCACATTTTTAGGATTGCTTTGAGTTATAACTTACTGCACGTCAGTTAGATGGTAAACCGGGAAGGTATCGCTAAAGAAAACCATATGCAATGTCAATGATTAGAAGGAGAACACAGAGGTCTCTTGGATTACATTCTCTCATTTCTCCTGTACTTTTAGTTTGCAAAGTGTAACATCTTACAAAGACTAAAAGGCAACTTCAGGCCTATCTCACTGAAACAATGAGGAATTACGATGAATCACAGACTGTAATCTATACAGATTTTCTGCATAATCCACTTTCTGGCTAGTAAAAGGAGTACGAATCAGAGAGAAATGTGCCTTTTAGAGATCACTGCAAATGTATTTTCCCCATTTTTTTTCCATTTAGAGCACCCCACTAAACCTGCCAAAAAAAAGTTTGATGACTGACATGGCCTCACCGCTAGCACCTGTAATCTTGCTGACAGTTCTATTAGCTTTCCCTAGATACCTCTTCACAAGCTTCTTTGTAGAACTCCAGAGGTTTCTAGGTTCTGCACATAAGAGATGGAAAACTGCCTAGATTATATGGTTGAGAGTTTGCTATAGATTTGCTATAGATGATGAGAAACCACTAATAAGGAGCAAAACGTTAACTGAAATCAATTCCACAGATAGAAACAGAGATGGGTTTGAATCACTGAAAACAAGTCAAGACAAGGGGGACAAAATGTAGATTTCACGTGGAGATGCATTTTCATGTTTTGAAGATCACCACTCCCCAAACATCCTGGTCTTCAGAAGAGGGAGAAACACAGTCCTAGGACAGCACACAGCTATTGACTAAGACCACTCATTTTACAGTGAAATACAACCAGGGCCTCCCGTATTTCTGTCCTGAACAACCTTGAGAGAAATAAAGCTTGCATGGTATGTGAATGCACTGAAGAACAAACCATGTTTTCCGTATCTATACCAAACAGGTAGCCAGAAGGTATCACATAGACATATGCAATTTCCAATTTCAAACCAACTATCCATATGTTACACATAACAATTTTGTAGGACAAGAGTAATTTGTCCAAGATTTAAAGATCAAGGGGGTTTTGTTAGACCCGTTCAAAACATAGGTGAGGCATGAAGCAAAGAAAAACCTGAACCATAATTTCTAGGAGGCTTTCCTCAAAGTCCAGTTGAAGTAGAGGGAGATTAAAACTTCTTCAGTATCTTTATGAATGCATTTTCTCATACAACTGAAAATATTATTCATGGGACTGAAGTGAAAGGTAGATAAAACTCCACTAAAGTGCACCACTGAACTAGAACTGGAGAAAAGACGTTTAGATCTGAGTCAAACTTGCCATTAAAAGTATCTGCTTATAGGTCATATTTTCTAAACCCTTCATAGTTCTTGTTCTTCTGCAGACTTACTCCCAGTTTCCTCAGTAACTTCAAGCTTCGGTATTCCATAGAAAAAAACATTTCTGAGAAAAAGGCACTCTAAGAACATATTTTCTTTAGATATAGAAGCAACAGTTACTCTTAGTCTTCCATAACTAGTTCTTTGACCATAACAAGGCCTAACTGGCAATACATTTCAAATTAGATTGTACCATCCAACTGGTGCTGGAGCTAGTTCTTCATATATGGAACACCCAGACAGTAAATTACTCAAGCTAAGATCTCACTATACCCAAGTAAAATAAAATAATTATATCTTTCACCTTTCTTAAGCACTTCCATAATCACAATCATAATAAATTTGTCTTTTTTTTTTTTTCCAATTGTACCATGCTGCTGACTCAGTCTGTTTGTGATTCACTGCACTTCCCAGATCTTTCTTTGCTTTATTACTTCTAGCCCAGTTATCTCCCCTTCTGTATACATACATTTTACTGCTGTCCTAAATATAATAATTCACACTTGTCTTGTAATTCATTGATCAATTTGAGATCATTGTTTCAAGATTGTATTTCATGCTGATCCAGTCCTCCAAACTGCTGGACATCTCTGCTGTAAAGATTCTGAGCGCAAATCTATGCTCTCTAAATCACTTGAATAACTACGAACGCTCCAGACCATGGAAAAGTCCTGTGGGACTCCCCTGCTGGACAGAACCACTACTGAACATGTTTTTCAACATTATGATGGTTGCATTAAGATTATCTTCCTCCTCTTTTTTAATGAAGGGAATCAGATGGGACACAATCAAAAGCCAGACTAAACAGAAGATATATCACAGCTACTATTTCATTGTTGTCTCTTGCCAATTATTCCACAGCAGATAAAATGACAGATTATAGAACTGATTTAGTTTATTACTGGAAATACAGCACAATAATTATCCTCCAGGAATTTTAAAAATGTTTAATCAAATTAATAGTATGAGCTCAATTTTTCCTGTGTACTAAAGACAAAATTATTATATACTGTCACGAGGTGTGGAGGGTGTCCTTCAAGTAAGTTATTTATTTGCTCTTTTTACCAGTAGATCTTTACTATTCTGAAAGATAACTGTTTCAAAACACATCATGATTGACTTCCATAATTTGTTGACTGGATCACACCTCTTGTCTTTGACCTTGCTTCTCTGTCATTCGCCTAGTTTTGTTAACTTTGTGATTGCAATTAGAAACAAGAAAAGATAAGCCAGATAGAGGAAACTCCTCTGTACATTAGGAATATAACAAAGGAGTCCAACAAACTTTAATGCATCTTGCATCAGTAGTTTGAGAAAAGGCTGAGTAAGTTGAGGTAGAGAACATTTTAAGAAAAGGAAGGCTTCTTACACTTCACTCTCTACTGAAATCAAGAGAATAAAACTTGTACTTTAAAAAAAAATCACAAAACATATTTTGATTATAAATAAATAAAAGCATTGAATTACCTTAGCAAACTGTGCATTTATCCATTTTGTGAATGTTTTCTTTTGAACATCTTCCCGTTCATCTGTCAGAGAAAAGAAATCACATAATCAGAATTATTCATATAGTAAAATACTAGTTATTAAAGTGTAAGTCTTGGTTTCTCGTAAAGCTATTTGAACACATTGAGGGCACCTATATCCTGTCCTTGATAATTAAATCAATGTATTTTTGAAAGTCTACAGCTTGCCTTCATAGTCATATTCCATATCTCTAGCTTGTTTCACCCATCTTATAGTTTCTTTTCTTCTGGAAGGAATCATGCTGTAGTAGGATCTGAAATATCCCATTCAAACTTTTAATTTCATTTAAGTATAAAAAAAAACATGTTACCCACTGCCTTTGGCAACAGAAAAGTCTTCTAAAGCACTTTTATAAAAGTACTTGAAATAACAAGTTTATAAACACATCCTCAATTCCCTTGAGGAAATGAAGTCTTCTGGATCAAAACGATAGCTCTCCATTGGCAGCCCCTGCTAAAATTTATGCCTTTTCTGCCTTGCAGCTATTTATCTCTCACGATTTGTTATATATTTTTCCTCCAGTGGAAGAAGAAAAAAACCCCACACATTTGCTCAGCTATACATGAAATTCCTTCTCAATTCTTTAATATGAAAAGCATTATAAAGGGAGGTTATTATTTTAGGCCTTGAATTTTTTATCTAAGTTATAAGTACAGTCTTGATGCAGAATGCAACTGGACACACGAATGTACAATTCTGATGTATTTTATGCAGGTTGAAAGAGAAAGATGCCTTCAATTTAGAACCTAATAAGCAATTGCTCAAAAAGATGTATTAGGCATTATTCCTGAAATAATACAGAAGGGCGGATCTCTCTGTATGACAAAATCAAACCAAACTAGGATTAAAGGGCATATATGGAAAAGGCTGCAGAATGCTTATACCAGAATAAAGCTCACTCAGTGCTGCCTTTGGGTTTGCATTAGAATTCTCTCCATTTCCTAAATAAAAAGTGATATTCAATTCCCATCTGAAATGTTTGCCAATTATTAATGTTCATGGATTCAGCTGAATTTGAAAGGCAGGTACAGATGAGCTACATGAGAAATGTACAGCGTTCATAATTTACTTGGCTTTCCCTTCCTCCAACCCTCCAAGGAAACAAGACAAGGCAAATCTTTTTGATACAAATATGTCTTTTGTTCTTAAAACCTCACCTCAACAGGATTTTAAAAGTGCCATTTCACAAGAATGTTTTTCATTCTCAACAATACAATATAGTCATGAAAAAACAGTGCTAGCATTTGTAAAGCTACTATTTCATTATACAAAAAAGCCTGCATACAGGAAGCAACGTATTCTAACTACTTTCAGACGATCACAAGTGAAAAGCCTGACAATGCAGTAGTGTTACTGGAAACATGCCACAGAAGTCAAGCATTATATATTTTATTCCGCTAATATATGACTATTTGCTACAATATCTAGAGTTCTACTGCTCTCTGTCCCAAGCAATACTGCTTGGTTCATCCTTTGTCTGGAAGGGATATTTGGTTAAAGCTTAATCAAAAAGAACAGCATGTGGAGGAAATGCATGCTTTTTATAATAAACGATGCTAAAACTGTTAAAAAAAATTATTTTTCCTGACAACCATCACTTCCTTTTTTGTTCACTCTTAGAAAGCTGTTATATATACACTTTATATGAGTTTTTACTTATTCCAGCCATGTGCAATACACATAAAATGGGAGAAGGAAGATGCATTTTGTTGGTGGAAATGCTAAATTTGATGTTATATTACCAACTTCTTTAGCAACTTCATACAAAATATTACATATATGTAACTATTTCTGTTTAATCATCTCTGATAAAAATGTCAAATGCCACCTTCAAAAGTAGTACATGGTATTTAACAGGGAAAAGGAAAGAGGCAAAACTCACTCTTTTCAACTATTCAAACTCCCAATTTTCCGTCCCAGACTACTGTAATATCACATACAGTAACGGGCTGGGGGTGCAATGTTGTCCACAAAGATATATGCTAGAGATTTAACGGCTAGTCACCAATTAATTCATATCCATTCAGCTAATAAAATCCATGGTATCTGAGAAAAACAAGATTTAACTCAACAATTCAAATGTTTGAAACTTAGTTCAGGCAATGCTCTGCTCCCTTTGGAAACACAAATCTATTCCACTGCAGTTATCTTTATACAGAGTTCATTTCAAGCACTTTTATCTCTAGATGCTTGCTCTGACAAGTTTATACCACAGCAATTTGTTAGTGACAGCCTCCTAACCTAAAGGAGAATCAATCTTTTGGTTATGCATGGCATGATTTCCCTATAGTAAGCATGATTTTTTTTCAAAAAAGTTGTTCTCCTAACCCAGATTTACGGATTAAATTCTAGATTTGGAAGATGAATGACATTTGCCTGGGTGCTGTAGAAACCTGCCAAGAACACTTAGCTGCCACTTTCATAGCACTGGATTTATAACAGATTCCTCAGCAGCGAGCCGGTGAATGCCCTTGCAGGTGTTTTTACTGCTAGTCAATAAGAATAATCAAATGGCTAGGCAGGTAATTCCTTCAGCTGTTCAAGGGTAATATTGTATGTTTACTTCTTTTATTTCAAGCTGGAAGAATTGCAGAATAGCATACTGTCTCTCTTCAGATTAAATCTAAACATGAAACACTGCACGGATCCTGAATTTCTTTACCACAATAATATTGTGATCGCTTCCCATTGCAAAATTATGGTTTTCTCAAAATGCTGGACAATTGAGTGCAACAGGCTTAGCCTCCTTTCTGAAGGTGATCAACTCAGAAAATGAACACTCTAAGGTCTATAGAAAGCCTTCCAGGTGAAAAAAGATACCCCTGCACAGACCTTGTTTTAACTGGAAGAAATTCACAAATGGATCTTACAGTTCTGATATATTTCTGGTAGAATGAGCACCCAGCTTTGTGACTGTGAATGCAAACTTCTTGAATTAGCTAACTGCACATTTGACTTTAAAAGTATTATCCCAGGCTAGAGCTCAAAGGAAATTATGGCCAGGAAAGAAAGTGCACTATTGATGGAGCCAACCATCTGACAAAGGACACTTCTAAGATTCAATCAGGTGGCAAGGCTAATAGAGACAAGTGGTATACTAACGAAAGCTTAGGAACATGCAATCAGGATTCAACAGTACAAAAATGCTATTATTAATGGCAAGTGGTTACCAGACAAAGCTCCTAGATACTTAAACAAGTATTTCATCTTTGCAACCTACTTCTTCAATGAAATTCCCATCCATTTTGCACAAAAAAGCCAGCATTATGTCATCATTCCTTAGTCAACTAGACTTTTTTTTACCGCTGTTAAACACAAAACACTTTAAATAAAAAATGGCAACAGTAAAAAATTACTTTAAAAATATCTAGCACTTTCTAGATACTATTCTGAAAGCATAGAGCAGTGTTAACAAGTCATAAAACAGTCAGACTTTTAAACCATGTGATCTGATGAATACCAATTAGATTTTAAACGAAATAGCTGCAAGGATGGAGACTCCACAGCCTCTCCTCCTACAGACTGCAACATCAAGATTCATCTTTTCTACCATCTGCATTCTGCCTTCCATAAATGTGGGTACTGATTTCCAGTGGGAAAGGCTTAGGAAACTCTCAACCAGGTCCTGCCTGTGATACTGTGATTTCTGAATATTAGAAGACATTCAGTAGAAATGTACTGGCAGCTCAGTGATATGAGAAAAGAGTGATATCCTCAGATTAAAAGCTTTAATTTCAAACAAAGAAGAAATATGTTGTCTTTAAGGTGAGGATAAAGACATTACATAATATATGTAGAATATCTGAATCATTGCACAAGACAGGCAGTGAGAGGAGGCTTGGTTGTATGACAGAAGGTTTTATGCAGTCTTCATCAAGCAGTTCCATCACAGGCTGGAACACAAACAGGAAAGGAGGAGATTTGTCTTATTCTGTTACTCAGTGTTGCCTTGAGCTGGGTTAAGCAATAAATGAATAGCTATGTTTTGTCTACCAGGAACTATCAGAAAGAAAAAAAAGAAAACAAACAAAAAAAAAACCCACAAAGGAAAAGAAAAAATAATTCCCCTATACTAGCTGCAAAATTTGAAACAATGCTGCTATGGAGGCATCAATTCCTGCATTCACAGAAACTGCAGGTTCATCTGAACACTGGCTTTGGAGAATAAAACCGTCAAAATTGCTATTTGATTTTCCAGCAGCCAAACAATGCAGATTTAGAAAAAGCCAGGTTTGCTTCAGTGAGTGGGAGTGAGTACCAGCAGTAGCAGGTGCTCTGGGAACAAAAGAGGCCACAGATAGTCACGTTATTGATACTCTGGCTCCATCGACTCACTATTCTTAAAGATTTTCAGCACACTGTTACAATACGATGCCAGTAACTACAACTGCTGAGAAATGTTCCTTTCCCATTCTTGCTTATCTGAGAGGGGAAGAAGAAATCAATGTAATACAATGACCGAATGATATTTGAGTGGCCTAGCTTTGATTTTTAGTCATTGAGGTCACCCAAGACATTCACAAGCTGACAGGAAATACAATAGCCTGCTTTGACAGACATCCAATGATTTTAAATCTATTGCTCATGTAAGTCACTATGTAACATGCAATTCTTTGTCCATCTGCTATAAATGTACTGATGAGTGGTGTGCTGACTTTATCTGAATAATGTTAAAACTCCCTGTTCCCTGTGCTACCCCTTGAGACTTTAGCACAGAACCTGAGTCAAATCACCATAATCACACCATCTCAGGCTTCTCAAAACAGTAATGAATCTATTCAAAAGCTCAGTAGAAATGGGAGATTTCAGCATCCAGAAAACACTCATCAATACATAAAAACCCCACCCAAACCAAAACACATGCCCCCACGAAACAACAACAAAAACAAAACAAAAACAAACAAACAAAACACCTCAATCCTCCCAGAAACAGTATAGCAACATTTTTTGAGGACATTGGTATGATTCAAGTCAAATTTAGGAAGGAAGCAGGGATATTACTATATTGAAAAGACTTAATCTCAACTCTGTTCCCTTCCAACCCCTCCTTCAAATACAGGAATGTAGAGAGAGGGATTCCATTTGCTGCTCAGGGGACAGAGGAGAGAATGACCCAACCTTTCTACGGACACCCGGACTGAACTCCCAGCTGAGAAAGCCCCTTGTTTTTCTCATTTCATTATGTTAGCTGAAATTGTTCCCTCATCATAAATGTTTAAGGGAAACTATTTCCTGAGTTTTCTCCTGTATGCAATTCTTTAAAGCATTACAAGTGTTTATATAGGGTCTCATTCTTCTGATCTAAATTTGTCTAACTAGTTATTTAAGGAAAAACTACAGAGTGCTTTTGAGGACCAGTATATAAATTACAGGGTAGCAAAGGAGCAGGAGCAGCACACAGGAGAGATCACAGTGGAGTGCCACCCTGCAAGAGAAGGAAAGAGAATTAAAGAAAACAGCAATAACAAAAGATGGGGAAGAGGTGGGTGGGACTTAGTGGGGTGGAAGACAGAAGGCGAGAGAAACACTTTTCCCCTGGTTTTGGGGAGAAAGGGAAAAAAACATATGGAGAAACGTGGGATGGGAAAAGGCAGAAACAAACTCTTTCTGGAAAGAAAAAAAATTCAGGCACTGGTTGTGAAGTCTGCTAACTAGATCATACACAGGGAAGCAGTGGATTTGAACAATAGGACCACCAAGCAAAAAATATTGACTAGCATCCAAAAATAACAGGCAGCTGTAAAATGTACACATAGATTTAAACAAATCCATGTAATTTGTTCCATGTTTGGTAACAAAAACTTCCAAACATTTTCTCAGCCGTTTCCCCTAATAAACTGCAGCAGGTGCAACTCCCAAGAGAAAAGGAGGAGCACAATTCGAATGGATTAAAAAATGTAACAAAACAAAACTAACAAAAAAACAGAGTTTCAGTTCATTTTAAGTTATTTTCAGTATACACTGTATTCGGCTCCATTCATACACTGGTAATGGTATTTCCAGCAGCTGGCCTAGTCCTTCTCTGGTCTACCATACGCACACACACTTTGGGAACAGATAGTACTTCTCCATATCTATGAATTTGACACAGGAGGAAGGAGAAGAAATGCTAATACACAATAACCTTCCCGCATGGTCCCATGGACTGATTGTCTTCTTGCTGGTCAGCTGTTAAGTGGAGCAGCTAATGACTTACCTTCAAAGGTTGCAAAATAAGTAAAGAAAGCATTGATGGACAGGAAAAGAACACTTTTTTGTTTGTTTGCTTGTTTTTTAAATTCCTGAAAAGCTTCCTAAGACTGACTTCCTTCTGATTTTGTACAGGAGATAAGTACTTTTTGGAAGAGAGCTTGATTTTAGGTCTCGTCATCAGTGGAGTAAGGGCATTGGAGTGGGTTAGCAGTGCTTTCCACTCCTATGGCTTCTAACACCACCCTACCTGTAAGGACACCTGCCTTAAAGGTTAGTGACCAACCCTTACCTTAGGCTTTCAATAAGGACTATAAGGACTTGAACCATTTTTGAACCACACTCTAACAAAAATACCCTAGTTTCCTAGTTATTGACAGTTTTGCAAACACAAGCTTTATTGGTTTTTGTCTGTTTTCTTTTCTAAACAGCAAATATTTTGGATCCAGGAAGTTTTTCCAAAAGGGAAATCACTCCTAAAATGCAACCTAAAAGTCCCCAGTGTTTCAATACCTCAGATTACTCTACAAAAAATAATTTCTCAAAATCAAAGAACAAATTTAACTCTGCCTGGGAATGTGATGCTCAAAAGGAAAGGAGTTTAGCTTATGAGTTATCTTTACATGAAAACACATAATTATGCATTTGGATATTCAGCTGTGTATAAACCCTCATATTTTTCAATGTCATATACATGTATTGACAAATTAAAAGTAGGCTTAACATATTAATAGAAACACACACTAGTTTAGTATACACATCATCATTATAATAATATTTTCTGAATGCTGCAGAAAATACACCTTAAAATGAGGTAACCTCTTTGCCTTCACAAATTCCCATGATGTTTAGAGATGCTCTACAGGCTCAAATCACTGCAGTTTGCTGAAACTTGCAGAATATTGTATAATTTAACTATGTTATCAACTTTTCGGCAGTCAGACACCAATGAAATCAAGTTTACAGTATATTCAGTACCTTGAAAAAATACTAACGAAGATGAACATTTTTTGTTAATAACAACAAATTGTATAGAATCACAGAATCATTAATGTTGGAAAAGACCTGTAAGATCATCAAGTCCATCACCACCATGCCTACTAAACCATGTCACAAAGTGCCACTTCTACGTGTTTTTTGAACACCTACAGGGATAGTGACTCAGCCACTTCCCTGGGCAGCCTGTTCCAATACTTTACAACCTTTTCAGTGAAAAAATGTTTCCTAATATCCAATCTACACCTCCCCTGCTGCAACTTGAGGCCATTTCCCCTTTTCTATCACTAGTTACTTGGAAGAACACACACTACCTTACAGCTTCCTTTAAGGCAACGTAGAGAGCGATAAGGTCTCCCCTTAGCTGCCTCTTTTCCAGACTAAACAATCACAGTTACCTCAGCCACTTCTCATAATACTTGTGCTTCAGATCATTCACCGGCTTTGTTGGCCTTCTCACGATATGCTTCAGCAGCTCAATGATTTTCTTGCAGTGAGGGGCCCATATTTGAGCATAGTATTCAAGGTGCTGAGCCCAGGGGCATAATCAGTTCCATACTCCTGCTAGACACACTGTTTATGATTATGCCATGATGCTGTTGATCTTCTTGGCCACCTGGGCACACAGCTGCCACATATTGACAGCTGTCAGGCAGCACCCCCAGGTCCTTTTCCACCAGGCAGCTTTCCAGCGAATCTTCCCCAAGCCTGTAGCACTGCATGGGGTTGTTGTGACCAAAGTGCAGGACTCAGCACTTGGCCTTGTTAAAGCTCACACAATCCACCTCAGCCCACCAATCAATGTCTCTTTAGTGCTATAAACAATACTAACTTCCTCAAAAATTCACAGAAAATTTGGATAGTAGGAGGAGTTTATGGATACTAACTTCATCTTCTCAAATGAGTATATTTTGGGAAAATGTAAATTTGATGAAATTTTAAATTTGATGAACTGTTTTTGAATGGAATTTTGCATTTCTGTTCCTATTTACAGATTGGGGGGGCACAAAATAAATGCTACTGGCACATCATGTGATGTTATGTAGCATAAAATCAACAGGTATGCCTTTTGCAGTATAAGTTACTATTACTACGACCTCTATTACTACTATTATTATTTGACATATTATCTATTTTAACTCCACATTTTTACCACAGCTGATGAAAGACACTCTTTCTTTTTCAAAAGACAACTAAGGACTTGTAAGGTCCTTAGCAGAAATCACACTCTGCTCAGAGTAAGGAAAGAACTCAGTTGCTGCACAGCCCTGTTCTGGTTGTTGGTCTGATTTGAACAAAAGGGTAGAACCTGATTAGCATTTAAAAAAGTAGTTTTAACCTGTTTGAAGGAGCAACCAGACATGATTCATGATTAACAGATGAAATATGTCTTGACTGTATTAGTTCTGGTTTTAGATGGTCTTACTTTTAACCCATTTTTGTTCCTCCCCAGAGAAAATGGGTCTTGTTAACAAAAAAGAGGGAATCAGCATCAGTTTTTTTTCCCTCCTCAGAGCACACATGTATTTTCATATGCTTCTCTTTGTGGAGAAAGGACTGCAGCATTAGGATAGATCGATAAGCTCAGTCAGGTAGCGTGCAGCTGCTGTCCCTCTGCAAGCCCTAACATACAGTCAGCACTGGGAAAATCCTCATCAGTTAAAGACTAATAAAATTGCTTTGTGTATACAGCACATTTAGTGATAACTCGGAATAAGCATTGTTACTCCTTTGTACCAATGATCCAAGAATTGCTGAAAGTAATTCAAATTGAAAGCAAGTGCTCTCACCCTCAGCTGTTGTTACCAAGCCAGCTCAAGCAAATCCCAGTGTTATGAATGTTACTGTCACTGCTGTGGGAAAAGTTACATAGCAGAAAACAGCAGCACTGGCAGATCCTGTATTTCAGCAATGTCACAAAAAGAAAAAAACCCTTACAAAACACAAAACATGTTTTTTAAAAACTTTAAATGGCCCTAGTCTTTATGGCTTTCACCAGGAAAGTTGTTACATGCACTGTGAGGCAGAAAAGTGTGATAAAGGAGCTGTGGCCAAGAGTGAACTTCACTTACCAGGACATGGAGACTGTAGGTTTCTGGTGGTTCTTTGGTTTTGTTTGTTTCTGTTTTTTAAACTTAGGAGATTGGCATTTAGTTGACCAGCAGGTGACCTCAGAGTAAGATATGACAGAGGTACTTCATGGTAGTAGTATTATAACAGAGAATAATTATTAAAAATAAAAAACTCAAGGTTAGGTAACCAAATAAAACTACCCACAATTTTCATATTTATAACTTTTAAGAAAAATATACAATTATTTTTTGTTTGGTCAGGAAATAGGATAAATGGTTACTGTTAAAATGCCTGTGCCTTTCCTTAGTTAGAGATTTTTACCATCTCTGTTTATGTTCAAATACAAACAAAAGGCCAAGGTTTTAGAGGACAGTAAGGTTTATTCATGAGCCAGTCAGAGCAGCACACATCAAAAGAGGGCAAAAAAGAGCCCAAAGACTTTCTAAATAATAGACTGTTGACTAGTAACAAAAGAAGCTGAAAGAAGCACCAGGATTTAAACCAGGTCTAAAATTCGACACTAATACCTAATGTTTCACACAAGCCTCTGATGCAAAAATGGAATTGCTGTACTGTTTTCAGCAAATGCCACCTAGTGATACATGGTTGAAAAGCTTGGTAGCACTTTGACTTTTATGTATTTTCTCCCAGATTTTCTGATTTGATTTTATTTTATGAAAAAAACAGTCAAATGATTTACATGGTTACAGGCCGTCAAAATTCATGTCAGACACATGCAGAACACAGACAGAGGATGGGCTAACTGTACGTGGGGGACCAACATTTATTTCAGTTTCTTTTAAAATATTCATTGCAAATAACCATGTGAAGTATACAGTGGTGGTTAGTGCTCGTGTGCAGTATTTCAAGTTCATTTTTTGTTTCACTTTCAAAAGCGATTAGAGAACAGGCTGTTCTAGTCTGCTTGAGTGACTGCTGTCTACTTTATTTCATCTGACCCAATTAGTACCTCAGCTAATTAGCAAAGGTTGCCACTGAGACATGTATCAAAGAAGTTTGTGATTAATGAGACTAAGATGTTAATATGCAATTGTTTACAATGCATGCACCCTGTTCTTATGGTAATGATACTGCCATAGCAAAGTTGATAATGTTTACTGGCCTTCAGGTAGGATTCACATTGCTATACACCATTTATAAATCTTTGAAAAAAAGAAAACATACCCCTAGGAACAACTGTATAAGTAAGTGATTGGTGTTTTCCACTTGTGTTTTAATTTTATTTGAAGTAGCTAAGGTAATGATAAATGTGTCTAATAGTTATTTCACTCAGAGAGAACTATTACAGATGACATGTTGTCAGGTCTTGGCTTCCCCTCAAACACCCCTCTCTCAAGGGGAGAAAAAAAAAGCTAGTCAAACAGCAAGATAATGCATTTAAAAGCCTCTGTTGATACTGATCAGCTTGGAGGGTAGGGAAGCTATAGAATAGAATTTAATTCCTCTAAACCTCTTCCAATTTCACAGCTACATTATACTGTTTGTAGTGGCTCAATTGTCATTGCTTTTTAAGACAGCAACACTTTCCAAACAGCCATAATGTTTACTGTAAACTGAAAATAGTTCTTCCTTCATCTTATTTTTGAAGCTTCTAATTTTACATGTAATATCTTTAGCTTGTAAGTGACTGAAAAATATTCAAATTGGAAGAATAATGGAGGAGGAAGGGTTGACTATTATTGATAAAGTAAAAAAGGATAAACAACAGAAATCAGTTTTACTCTTCATCCTGAATATAGTGACTGTCGTTACAATGAAAATGCAGGTTTTAGTATTTTTAAGACAAAATATGTTAAAAGTTAGAATTCAGCAGTGCTCAGAGCCATGAATAGTTCCAACCATTTTTTCCCCCGCAGAAACTAGTCTGGGAAAAAACCTATAATTCTATGGAACAGGCACTATAAGCTGTACAAATTATGCCACTGCATATTAGCGAAGCTCTTTAGGTGACATACTATTCTTTTCTATCAAGAGGATAGCACTGGCTTCTGGTTCAATTTCTATCAAGTACTGTGTTCAGAAGCAGGTGGCCTATGATACACAGAGGAGGCACAAGATGCATTTCTTTTGAAGCAGTCAGGTTGCACTTAGGAACATTTTAACGTCTATAGTAATAATGGAACAAAATATTTAGCTATGTGTTATTGAGCATATCATTTACAACTCTTCAGATACTTCTCAGATTATTTTTAAATTGTCTGAGGCACTAACCAGAAGTAGTACGGAGTCCTTTCTGAAACCCATCTACCTGACATTACTGCATTGGCATCTGTTAAATCCGAATATTCAGTTTGGGTCTGGACACAGAGTTCATCCACACATGAGGATAAAGTGCAACATGTTAAAGTTCTCTTAGGAAGGTGGAGTAGAAAGAATTGGTAAAAATGAAAGAAACAAGGACACACAGCCAACAAGGAAGAAAGGAGATGCATAAGTCCCTTTCAATATATTGAACTATTTTTCCACGCTGGGGAAGGGGGAAAAGTAAAGGGGGAAAGCACTATTTAGAAAGGTAAGCTCACTAGATTTTGTAACATCTCCTTGAAATTATTACCCCACATCAGGATATTTGAAGTTCTAGTGAAATACTTCCTAAAATTTTATTTAAGATTAGTATACTCTTCATCTTCTTATTAGGTGGGCATTGCCTAAGGAATGTTACAAAAGTATTTGCAATAGCAAGACAGATTATCTACCTATCTGTCTACCCAGCCACCCAGCCACCCACCCATCCATCCACCGCTTACAGATCTCATGCCCTCCTAACTGAAACTAGGATTTTCTGGCTGCACCAGACATGAACACTTGCTGCCTGGATGTATTCTGCATTGATCAGGGATTTTTAATTTCATGTATCATCCAGAACTGCTTGCAATGAATGATTTCATATCTGTAACATTAACTGAAGATAAAGAAATATTAGCATTGATGTTAGGACGGTTACCTATTATAAACATTGATTTTTATTTCAGTTCAGTGCCAACTCATCAGCTCTACTGAGAGAAGCTGCATATCCTTAATATAGATTCAGTACAGAAAAAGCAGAAAAACATCTATTTGTCATTCTTTTTACAACTGTTCTTTTCCAGTCTATACAATTCAAGGCAAGTATGACATTTAACAACATCATAAACTACATTTAAGAAAGATGTTGTTAATCTATTCCAATGTTTTAGCAACAGTAAAGAAGAATAATTTTCTTTGTAGCCTAATGCCTTCTATAGGCACCTCAATCAAACCAGACAGATACTCCTAATGGAGAAACAGATATGAGCAGACATTTGAACTTAAGTTCTAGCTTCTACTTTGACGGATTGTACAAAAGACCAGTTGTAAAACATTCAGGCAGGAAAACAGTGAAGTCAGCAGAAGGAGGGTAGGCAGGAAGGAAAAACACAACAACAAGAGAGGCACTACCCTCGACTTCCTCTGCCTATGGGAACCCAAATCAGTCCTGTCAGATCCCAGGAAAATGTTTTCCTTCACAGAGTGAAGCAATGTTCCAGGCATCTGCTCTTTCACTTATGCATCCCAGAGTCTCTTCATGCATTATGTTTATATCACAATATTCAAAATGTGCATCATGGACATTTCAGTTCTGGAAACAGATTTTATATCTACTGACTTCCACTAAGAAGCAGTTGTTATTTTACTGCTTTGTTAGCACATACCTACATTGAAACTTACAGGTATCTTTAAAGTATTAATAGAAATAAAGAAATAATAGAAGCATAGAAAAGAGGACATGTATTATAATTTAAAAGATCTAAGCATGCACAAATGCTACTGAAGTCACATGAAAATAATAAGGTGTTATAAACCTTTGCAATCAAAATTGAAAGCCTGCATCAGGAATAGTGTAGTGAGCAGGACCAGAGAAGTTATCGTCCCCCTGTACTCGGCACTGGTCAGGCCTCATCTTGAATATTGTGTCCAGTTCTGGGCCCCTCAGTTTGGGAAAGAAGTCAGGATGCTGGAGTGTGTCCAGAGGAGGGCAACGAAGATGGTGAAGGGGCTGGAGCACAAGCCCTACGAGGAGCGACTGAGGGAGCTAGGGCTATTTAGTCCGAAGAAGAGGAGGCTCAGGGGAGACCTCATTGCTCTCTACAACCACCTAAAAGGAGGTTGTAGTTGGGCAGGGGTTGGTCTCTTCTCTCAGGTGACCAGTGACAGACCTAGAGGGCATGGACTCAAGCTTCATCAGGGAAAGATTAGACTTGATGTTAGGAAAAAGCTCTTCACTGAAAGGGTGCTTGGCCATTGGAATGCGCTGCCCAGGAAGGTGGTGGAGTCGCAGACCCTGGAGGTGTTTAAGGGGAGACTGGATGAAGCACTGAGTGCCATAGTTTAGATGATGGTGTTAGTGTTGGTGTTAGTGTTTGGTTATAGGTTGGACTCGATCTCAGAGGTCCTTTCCAACCTTATGATACTGTGAAACTGTGTAACTTAGGATTTAATGCATGCTTTCCAAGATAACCATATTTCTTCAATTTATAATATACATAAGACAACATAAAAAATCAAAAGGAGAAAGTACATGTATTTTATTAGTGAATTTTCAAAACTCTTGTACGTTCAGAATAACCATTTCATTGAACAATGCCAAAACGAGAAGGGAACAGGAATGCTATACTATGCACACATATGGCAAGCAAACAACTCGTTCTTCTACACAAACGTTGTTTGACAAAGTTTGACAAGACTTTTGCATTGTTGGAACAAGAATTATGTGCATAAGAAGGAGACCTAAGTCTAGCTGCATTTATACCCCATTCAGTAAGTTTTTCCAATGATCAATCTAAGGTAGGAGCTTCTCAATACAAACATGTAAAAACCAATATTTTAAAAGGAAACCCAAAATATATGTTAAACAAATGTGAAAATACATGGACAGATTATCAGGAGAGGAAAGAGAGAGGAAATGAGGTTTCATCTCCAAAAGCTACTAATAAAATCCCACCCAAGGAGCTGAGACTACTACATTGTGGCTTTGACAGCTACTAGAATAACTTAAAGTATAACCATTTTAATATTCTACAAATACAGTCAAACTTCACAATAGCTGAAAAATAAACTTAGTAAAAAAAACTGAATTCCATATGGATTAATTGTTTTAATGTTATAATAGCTTTGCAGTTCCCAAGTGGTTCAATTACATAATCTTTAACAGCTATATCAAGCTGAATGAAATAAACCCCATACCAAAATGGAGCTAAGATTGAAGCATTCCTCTGTATAACCACACAACCCAAAAAATAAGAAAAGCAAATTGGACCACCTAAACTGCCATTTGACAAGCACATGGGCAATACTGAAAATGAGCAAGGATAAAAGTTTCAGCCACTTCAACACCAAAGCCAAAATGTAAGCAGGAAATTAAGAGGGCTTAAAAAAAATTTGAGGAGAATTTGCATTCCTGCATAGGTTGCACAAAGCAATAGTAAGTAGTATGTAAGAAGCAGGTAGCCAGGTAGCAAAGCTGGTGGATGGGCACTGAGGAGTTACTAGGACACTGTAGTTATTCATCTTTGCACACATCTTTACTGCTGAAGATGCTGAGGAGATTCCCACATTTGACACATTCTTTGTAGTGGATAGATCAGGAGCTGCATCAATTTGAAATAAAGACATTACTAAGTTTTATGGTGACAAGTCATCAAGGCTGGTAGGCACACTCAGGCTTCTGAATGAATTCCAATGAGAAAATGAAAAACAGGATTCCCATCCCTTAAGGCACAGTGTGGTGATGATGAGTATGTGGGGTGGCTTTGGTAGCACTTTGGGTCAGAAGCCCCATCCCTTAAGTCACTGAGATGGCCAAGGCATGTAACTTGTCATTACCAATGACAGGTGAATCAGTGTTGTGGTGAGTTGCCAGTGCAGAACCCATAAAATGGCTCAAGAGAAGATCCTGGGTACTACAGATCAGCATATTTGACTTCCATGTATTTGACATATTCCATTCCAATTAAGATGGCAGGATCTACAATGAAGATTAAGCTCACTGGGCACGTGGATAAACTGGCTGTGCATCAGGCTGAATTCACAGTCAAGGGAAATCCAGTCTGTGACCTGATGATGCTGTTAAGTGATGCTGTCAGGAGATGTGTATTAAGGAAACCCAGCGGACATCATATACATTTGTTCCAGCAAAGTCTTTGACAATGTTCCATGCCTAAGGTTACTAAATAAGCTCAGTTTCTATGTGACTGTAGGAATAGTTTGTTTACAGACAGAAAGCAGCTTAAAGAATATCTAGAAAAGGTAAGTCTTAAGAGACCTCTCAGGATGAAGACAAGGTAGCAGATGAGAACTTTAGGCACCCTAATGAGGGAGGAAACAGAGGGTTCTCTCAGGCCATGAAATGCCTGGAACATCAGCCAGTGGTGAAGAAGTCTGGGAACCCCTCACAAAATACAGTCAGCCAGCCACAAGATAGTCATTGACGTTGAAGATGAAATGATACATCCAAGGAGAAGTGTTTTAAAATAATGCCACATAACGCTGAGCCCAGAACAGGCAACTATAAGAGAGGACATGGATTCATCATTGAAAGTTCTCTGAAAACATCATCTAAACATGCAAAACATACAAAAAAGCCAGCTAACAAGGGACATCCCTACACATGCTGTGAACAAGACAAAAGGGGTCATTTCGTTCCTATGAAAGTCTGATGTGCCTATACCTGAAGGGCTGCATGCAATTCTGGTCTCCATACCTCCAGGAGGATGCAGCAGAGTAAGAGAAAGGCAAGCAGAGACAAGGGGATGGAGTTGCTGCTGTATAAGCAGATACTCCAGAAGATGGGACTCTTCAGTTTGGAGAGGAGAAGGCTCAGAGGAGGCAGGACAGAGACATGAAAAGCATGAAAGGAACAGACTTTATATTAAAAACTTGCTGTATGTGAACTAGGGGAAACTCGCCAAAATAAGAACATGTCAGTTTAGAAGGGATCAAAGAAAGTATTTTACCCATAAAGAGGGTTTACAAAAATTAATGGTGGAAAGATATTCAGATGGATCTGAACACGAGAATCCTGAGGCAACCCTTAGCTTCAGGATCAACTAATTACTGATATTCAGAAGCTGTGAGGTATTATCTACCATGTAAAGGATTCTTGTTTCACATTATTGCTAGCTGGACCTTTAGGCTAATTCACTGCAGATCAGGATTAAGAAAATTAGAATAGCTTCTGCATTTGTAGTCCTTTTACTCAACTCACATAGGAATTATTCTTTGGCCAACATAGAAACAAACAAACAAAAATGTATATTTTTGAGAATTTCGAGAAATGAGGAATGAGCTGGCTATTCCTTTAATATTTGCAATTCCTAAATAATTTAGCAACAATATAAATAATTTCTATGTTATTTTGGTATTTCTACATCACTAATTGTCACGCATTCTTCATCAGGATCATCAGCTTGATGACAATGACACACAGAGGTTAAATCACTTGGATATCTAATTAGCCATTAGAAACAATGCTTCTGTGACATCCAGGCTCCCCTTAATATCACAATAGAATCCTGAGAGTTTGTAGCCAGATATTATTTTTGGAAGTTAAAAATACTCTCATCCTTATAATGGAACAGGTAGAAAAATCTTGCAGCAGGCAGCTAGAGTAATAAAAGTAACATGATAGGATTTCTAATGAATACAAAACACCTTACGAAGGTCAAATTGACATGACTGTCACATTTCAATCAATGTAAATGGAACTCTTAAAAATATCTTGTTAATTTATATTCTATTTTCGCAGTAAAAATAAAATGGAGTGCATTTCAAGTCTTAGATATTTTCCCTTCATTCACCTTTCAGTCTTGAATGGAGAAAGAACACCGGGAATACACAACTCCCCATATTAAATTGTCTAACACCTAAGGAGACCACTGTGCATAAAAAATAATCCTTTTTTAATTATTTCTGTTCAAACCGTACTCAAATATAATACTCAAAGATATGAAGAAGGCTTAAGATATCTTCTAAATTGTGTTTGTTCATATTATTGGGCATACAGATATTACGAAAAAGGATAAAATACAGATATTAGTCTCCTGCTATGTTTTACGCATTGTAAGGAACTACCCAGAACACAGACTGAACTTTCAGACTAAGCAAAGTGACCCTGACTATTAACTTAAACATAAAAGAAAATTATTCATCATTTCTCATTACCCCATTTGTCACAGACAATAGTTTCCAGTACCAACATACTGACAGAAGTACTCATTGGGGCAGGGGAAGAAGCCAGACAAAGAAGCAATATGAATATAAGATTTTAAAAGTATGATTATACTGTGTCTTAAATAATCTTCAAGAAAATAGTAGGGAACTACACACAGAAAACAAAAACTCCAGTAAATGGAAATACGACTTAATATTTCAGTTTCAGGACTGCATTAAAACTGTAAGATAAAACTTTTTGTTATGAGACATCTGTTTTCACTCCCGAAATTTTTTAAATCTTACACACAATTAGATGGATATTTGAGATTTTGAAATTCCCCATGTATAGCAAATAATCAGTCAGAGAAACACATGCTAGCTGTTCTTATTAGCTTAATGCTCATTGCTATATTTTTGTAATGTTTTTCACTGTCAGCACTGGCTTATACCTCATAAACCTCATACAAAATACGAGAATGACTTCAACGACATAATATTCAGCCAACCTGTATGACAGCTTATCATCAGAACCTAATTATTTCAGAAGTTGAAAATGTTTATAACCTTAGAAACAGACACAGTTAACTTAATTAATCTTCCTTTTAGCTGTTGATTTATTTAAATACACTGCATATAATTCAAGCATTTAAGGGTTGGCTGTTTTTTTATTCTGAAATGTAGTGCAATTCCATGCATGCATGTATTTCCATTTATTGCACTATCAAGTTATTCCCCACCACACTCCCATAGTTTAAGGCTCTGGTAGAACATACACACACAGGAAATGCATACGGATGTATATTTCAACTTTGAAAAATAAAATATAAAAAATACTATATGGACAGAAACAAACAAACAATCAAACAAACAACAACAACAAAAGAAAAAAGTAGTTTCCAACTTCAAAAATATTGCAAGTCAACCTCCTGACTGGAAGGAGCCACTGTTTGAAATAATGCGTGTTCCTAGATTACTACATATCATTAGTGAGGATTATAGTTTTGGCAGACTAAGCAACTCAGATTGAAATATTTTTAGCAAGTATAATATTAATGCTAAGAAATAAGCAAATGATGGAATGATTGCCCTCTATCAGTTTGTAAAGCTTAATAGCTTTCTGAAGTTATTATTTTTCCACAGAACTTTACCAAATTTACTAGGAATGCAGTGAGAGCAGCAGAGAAAAACACTAAAAAGTTGGATTTGATTTTTACCGCAAGCCTTGACAGAAATATTAACATTTTACAAGTTTAAGAATTGAGATTAGATATTACTTTGCAGAATGAATTATTGCTAAGATTAGATGCTGCTTTAGAGAATGAATTATTACTTCACAAAACATTTCAGGTACTAGCATTTTGTGCACTTTCTTACACCATACAATGATACAAAGATGAAAAACTGAAGGGGAATTAATTTTAGTTCTACAAAATTGGAATTCAGCTGGACAAACTGATTGTTAATTAACACAGACTTCCCATGCACATTCAGAAAATGATAAAAACAAATACATCAAAGTGATTCAGAAGCAAACTAAAAAGATTTAAAAAAATCGTTATGAGGTAATCTTCAAATGCTTCCATATTCAAATTCTACAGTATTTGTAAGATATGAAATGCATCCTAATTATCCAAGAAACTACCCAAGGAATAAATTTAAATACACACATATACGCAGAAATACATGCCTAAAGTATAGAAGCCTTTGTAGTAAGTTCTGACTCTCAGATGTTTCAGAGCACTGTGACTGATTAGTTGTGATAGAAGGAAATAATCACACATATGATCTTCCTTTGTACAAGTGTATACAGCCTTGTCTGTATATTGCTGATACACTGACATAGCTTTTCCAAATATTTCTGAACGATGGCACATACATCCAATGATGTTTGACGCCTTATTAAATACTTCAAGCAAGGAGTTAACTTCTCACTTCTAAGAATTTATGAGGATCGTTTTCAATTCTAGTAACACTAAAGTGAGCATTAAATGTGGTTCTTGTTCCTTAATCCATGATTTAATCTAAGAACATAAACTTTAACCTATACGTGTAAGTAGCTCTTTTAAACTTGTATATTGTATATTTGATTGCAGCTGTCTTTTTGCAATGTTATTACTAGCTGTCATTTTCACTTTACAAACTGCAATTAGGCTTGACAGTTAAAAGGCATGAACTATGTTTCTGAGAGTTGTTGTATATAACAAAAGCCATGGATTGTGTATCTCATATACCTTTCCCATCCCTATTTTTTTTTAGCAAACTACTATCCTCAACCACCGAGATTAATGAGTGCCTTTCCATTTTTCTGCAAGATGTGTATACAAGGAATAGGACTTCCATAATGAAATAGCCAAATATCAACAAATATTTCAAGTAATAAACCCACAATCAGGACTTTTGTGTAACCTTGTAAATGTAAACTCAGCAGAAATTCTTTGAAAATGCCTGTTTACCTTATAGCTTGCAACAATTCATGAACATTTTATTAACACATTTTAAGCTCTATCACCTTTAAAACTTCAAAACAATGTATCTCGCGTTATATTTTGGACCTCTCCGGAAAGATACTGTTCCTGTAAGTGAGAAGCCAGGTAAGCAACTACTGGATCTGCCAGTTCTTGGTCTGCAAATCTAAAACAACATGTGCAATGTTACAAAAAGTCTCACCACCCAAAATGTATTCCAAATGCACAGTGAAACACAACTAACATACAAGTAGTCAAAACAAGCCCACCCACTTTCATTCTCTACAAGGTGGGCTGGCGTGCTGATACTTCTGCTGCCCTTCTCCCAAACATACTCCTAGGTGCCAAAAGAATCCAGAGTGCTCCAAAATTACACCAATGATGCCACTGCCATTTACAAGTAAATCATTAAATGAAGAGAATATGAAAAGAAACATGCCAAACCAAGAAAACATGCCAAAGAAGTATATGCAAGAGTCTACAAAAACAACAAAAAAACAGTTCCTAATCTGTCTTCAACTCTAGCTTGGGTATGATGCGCTTTCTCCCTGCTTAGGAAGGTCATCTTCTCATGCTGCTGCTGGTGAATCACCTGCTGAAGCAGTGAGCATGATGGCTATCGGTCCCATAGTTCCTTGATGTAGCTATCATAGCCAATTATTCACATTTGAAGAAGTGAAAAATATTTTTGTATTCATTCGCGCGAGGTACAAAAACCATGTTGTTTTTTGTTTGCTTGTTTGTTTTTGTTGTTATTGTTGTTTCGGTTGTGTTTGTTTACTTAAAAATGAGGACAAGACATTATGTTCCTAATTTACATGAACAGTTATTAACAGAGTTGTAAAAAAGACTGCGTAAGACTTCACTAGTTCATTAATTAAATGCATAGAAACACCCCTAGTCAAAAGGTGAATCCATCCATAGAACTGCTATTAAGGAGAAGAATTGCTGGAAATAAAATTTGTTCTTTCATAGCAAGTAGGAAAAACATTTATGGATTCAAATATTATCTCTCGTTTTGAATAAAGAGTACCATTGTTACATTTAATTAATACAATGAGATTGCCCATTCTATTCTATTAGTTGCTTAATACAGTTAGAATGAAGAGTTAAAGTACCCTAAGCTCCTTACAAAACTTCAAAAGAAAATTAAAAAGTAGTGACATTTCTTGACATCATGAGGTATTTTTTTATTTCTATTATATACTTCATTTTCTGTAATACTCCACTTCTTAACTAGGAGAGAAGCAACATACTTAACTCCAACATACTTTATATGCTAATAGTTACCACAGACAACTATTTTGTATTCATCAGATTAAATAACACAACTATACTTGCAGTATCACTGTACTAGTTTCTCCACTAATAAAAACGTAAGACTGTATAAGGTTGCAGAGCAAGGCATGACTGCTCTTGCTTCCTTTGCAAAAAGTATAAAGAAACTGATAAAGATACAAGAGCCACTGCATAACAGAATGAAATAACTTCTATACGTTAAGCGTTTGTGCACATTTGCACACACAGATTACATTTTACTAAACATGATAAAGGCCCATTTCTGAAATCATAAGAAATGGTACCAAAAATCTACCTATTTAAAATATGGTCATTTACCCCCGATATGTGATATGCAAGAAAGCAAACAATTTTTTCTCTCTCTCTGTCTCTCTATATAAATTTCTATACACACACACACATATACGTACCAGGACAAGTCCAATTTGCCATGTCCAGATCACCAATTAAATCTTCTTTAAGCTACGTGTGCTAGACTTCAGCTCAGGCTGAAGTAGCTGAGTTTATTACAGCATGCATTAAGGGTCCTACTGAGACAACATACACTTCCCAGGGAGATTGGTTCCTGCAGAACAACCAAGCAGAAAGCAAGGAGGAGCAGGGGGACGAGAACAGCGACTCAGCTGTTGCTTTGCTCTCAAAGACTTTTTGCTTGTGGAGGCTAGAAGGGAAGACACACTTCCCTGAGCAGCTGGGAATAACATCGTCTTTGGTGCACAGCAGTTTGCTTCACTTATATCTTCAGCGAAAAACAAAAGCCAGAGCGTTTCATGCAATGGGGCCTTAACCAACAGATAGAAATTTGACCAAGATCTGCAAGCAGTTTTGTATTACTCTGAGATGCCACTAGACAGCATATCAATCAAGAAAGGAATGTTAATTGCTAAAGTGTCAGTCATACTGAAACAAGCAACATCAATATTCACTCCAATTCAAAATTTAATTTGATGAAATATTTGTACTACTACTAGTATTTAGTCACTAAAGCTTTACTGTTGCAAATGTACCTGATGAAGTAATGTAAAAAATGCAACTTTGTATTTTTTTATGTGTATAAAACTCCAGCTGCATTCTACAGTTTAAAATATATTTCTGAAAACATAGCTGGAAATAAGTATTATGTTGGTTAATTAAAAATTGACTTTGAGATGAGGAATTTAGTACTGGTAATTTAAAAAAATGAATTGAGAACTACAAATATTTTCAAATCCTCAATGTGTTAATAATTATTCACTGAAATTTGAGTAATTGTGGATGATGAACGTGTTGCAGTCAGTTCATAAACAAAGACCTCCAAAAGCCAACTACAGCATTTTAAGCAGATGTATACAATTTAACAGTGCCAAAAATAGTAACCTTTTAACTAAACACTTAGCAAATAGCTATTTCTTTCCTAAAGCATTCTCATTAATTCAGCCTTTATAAGTTACATTTTTGAAGTAGATACAGAATTTATCATGGCCTTATTTTGTCTAACTTCATTTGCAATACATCTGAAACCATCTTATTGAAAATGAATGAATAATTTCAGTTCATGCCAATATGGAAAGACAATACCATTTGGCTCTCTATGTTAAAAACTGACATACAATACCTTCAAAAATTAAGAACAATTATAGTAATTAATTTGCTGCACTGATTTACAACTAACAAATATGTAGATATAATGCACCAGTAGGTATTGTATCATCCAAAAACATAGGACATCTTTATTGAAAAAAAAATATTAAGAATTATGAAGCTACTGAACCATCTGTGCTGTTAGGACTACAGGCAAAGCATTATTTAAAACAGACTGGCTAATACACACTCTTGATATATATTAAAACTGGTTGATTTTGTGCTCCTTTTTTTTTATCAAACCAGAGAATGTTATTTCATTAAAGAAGTTTTTTACATGAGTAGCAATTGCAACTATTCCACCAAATTACACATGCAAAAAGAAAACAGCCATTTTTCAGATGTAATCTAAGTTCACGTATCACAGTATCACAAGGTTGGAAAAGACCTCTGAGATCATCCAGTCCAACCTATGACCCAACACTAGCACCCACTCGTCATTTAAACCATGGCACTAAGCGCCTCATCCAATCTGTTTTTAAACACCTCCAGGGACGATGACTCCACCACCTTCCTGAGTAGTGCATTCCATTGGCCAATCACCCTTTCTGTGAAAAAATTTTTCCTAATATGAAGCCTAAACCTCCCCTGACGAAGCCTGAGACCATGTCCTCTTGTTTTGTCACTGATCGCCTGAGAGAAGAGACCAACCCCTGCCCGACTACAATCTCCTTTTAGGTAGTTGTAGAGAGCAATAAGGTCTCCCCTGAGCCTCCTCTTCTCCAGGCTAAACAACGTCAGCTCCCTCAGTCGCTCTTCATAGTGCTTGTGCTCCAGTCCCTTCACCATCTTTGTTGCTCTCCTCTGGACACACTCCAGCATCTTGACATCTCTCTTAAACTGAGGGGCCCAGAACTGGACACAATACTCAAGGTCTGACCTGACCATTGCTGAGCATAAGGGGACGACACCATTCCTGATGCAGGCCAGGATACCATTGGCCCTCTTGGCCACTTGGGCACACTGCTGGCTCATGTTGAGTTTCCTGTCCACCATCACTCCCAAGTCTCTTTCCACTTGCATCAGATAAAGGTTAAAAAGAAAATATTTGGAATAAAATCTTGTTTAAGGATATTTAGAAACTCTTTATTTATTAAGTAGACTTATTTTTTCCATCAATATCTATCAGAGTAATGCCTTTCAGCTTCAAGGGACTGAAGCTGATTAAATTTCTGTGCCTATTCACTTTCTTGTCCTTATGAAGATTATTATTAGTATAAAAGGTAAGAATTAGGCTTAAACTGTTTTCATATATTTGCAACAGATACTAAGGAATGACTTATTTAATATAATTCAAGTGTTTAGATAATTTTTCAAAGATTTTGCAGAAGGAATTGAATAAATCCTTCAAAATATTTCTAACTATAAAAAAAGGAAAAAACTATGAAAATATGAAAAAGTTCTTTGTGTCATTGATATAGCTTGAAAAACATACTCTTCTTGGATTCACAAGATTGAAATTCCTTAAAGGATTCTTCCGATGCACTGATTATCCTTCAGAAAGCTTTGTAGACATTCATATGAGAAATTTTGTATTTAAGTGTCTAGAAGACAAATATTTTCTTACTAGTGTCTGAAATTACGCTAAAAACATTTTTGTGTAGACTTTAAGGGCTCCTTAGCAAAGGTCTAGAGATCACACAATTCTGAAAGTTCTCACCTAGTCTCAAGCTCCGGGTGACTGAAAGAATCCAGACACATTAAAAAAAGATTCAGCAGTGGAAAAGGTTCGGGTTTATTGTGACCTCATCTTGATATTAATTGTCTGATACAAATAAACATAAGATCCTCAAGATCTGATGACCATTACAAAAGCCTGTGAATGTTTCCTGTTCACTTCAAATCAATGGCATTCCTATACAGGAGGAAACTGGAGAAAGTTAAAGAAAAAGCTGGAGATTAACTAGGACCCAAATGCTGACAGATGTAGCCCCACTGAATCAGCTGTCTGCTCAAAGGTCCATTTTTTAAGGAACTGCCCTCTACTGAAACATGTGTTTGGGTAGCAGAAAACAAAAGTCTGTATACAAAGCTCATTATCTCTGCAAAAATATTATCCTACGTTCTCTTCAATTCTTTCCTGAAGTCTTTTCAATGAGGAAATATTATCTTTCAAAACCCTTGGGTTAAACATGGGACTATCAAGATTAGGGGAACTAGATTTCCACGCAAAGTTTAAAACAATTCCATAAATTTAGAATTCACATTCCCGCAGGCTATCCTTGCCCATCTTGTGCCATCCTCCCATAGAGAAACACAAGGTAAACCTCTAAAAATGAAAAGCGACCAAGTAGGAAGATTTCACAGATGTCCTGATTGTTTATTACATTAAAAGTTGAAATGCTCATATTTCACAGTAATCTAAAATATTAAAAAGGAGTGAAAAAAAAGACATTGAAAACCAGACTGCCTTCGCTGTCTGTAACCTTTTGCTTCCAGCAATTCATGACCATACTTGCTAAAATTATTCATGTTTAGCATGTGTATTGCCATAGCAGCATCTCTCTGCTTCTTAAGTTCCTTTTACAGGGCTGTATCAGAATATGCTAAATAATTATGATTTCTTTTTATCCTGTTCCCAAAGTGCTTCATTTTCCAGGCCTAATTAGAGCTGATATTCAATGTAATTAGTTGAATTTAGAAACTTTCTATGTTAAAAGGTTGATCTGCAGCTTCCCATTGGTGTATATCATGAGGAAAAAAAATTCTGAGATAGGAAAAGGTCAATAGTGTATTTTCAGTTTTTGCAAAGATATTTCTACACAATGAAAATAAAATAAAATGAAACAATCATTTGGAATAAAATTCAGGCTGCTCTACCTCTGTTGGAAAGGGGAGGAACCCCCAATAAACCCACAGGCCCATAAGATTCAACTGTGCAGAGAGAATTAGTAAAACATTAGATGGGAGACAATAATAGATTTTGTTCATTTAAAGTCACATACACCGAATTCCTTAAAAAAACCTGCATATGCCAGATTTCAAGGATAACAACACTCCTTTAAAGAAAAAGTTTAAGAGATCAGATACAAGTCTCTAGTTTAAGGTTTTCTCTACAAATATGACTCGACTGGAATGCCTTTTGAATCCATTTTCTTTCAAAATAACTTCAAGGCATATACTTTCATATTCTATAAACCACTTTTGACCAAAACTCTAATAGAAGCAGGCTACAAGAAAAGTCACTTAACAAAATACAGAAATATCAACAAATGATGTCTTCCTGATATATAAAAATGAATAGGTATGTTTGAAATTATTTTTAAACATGCTAATATTCTTAATTGTACTTCCATTTTTCTGTAGCCATTTTACTGTCTCATGTAGACTTCATTTCAATGTACAGCTTTCTGTTTTTCCTTCTTTTATACTATTGAGTTTTAACAAGTTTTCTCAGACTTGAAAATATACTTTTTGCCTTTAAGAACAAGGAGCATTTGAAATAAAATTATAAAAATCATACTCAAATATTACTTGTGCTGTGAAGAAAAAGGTCCATTAAGTTTTTCTAGGCATGGTTTGGCTGAATAAAACCTATCAAAATATGCAGGTGCATGAAGGTACAAAGCACCAAACAACATAGATGCATATTAATTTGAGAAATTTAAAATACATCAATAAGACCAGTAATTTTTGCTTCATCCACTGAATACATTTAATTAGACATGCATATTCTCCAAGCAAATGAGTGTTAGTACAATCCCACAGCAGGATGTATGAAAGTAGTTTTATTTACTGCATAATCTTTCTGACTAGGATCATCAAAGGATGATTTTAGGACTGAAGACATTTTTCAGAATACCTCAAATGAGAAAATAAAAAGTCATTTACAGTGTTACATTTCTGCAGCCTTATTTTCTAGGGATTCATTCTACATTACTGACATATCAAACAAGTACGAGCACACTTGGATGAACAGTAACCACCTCTTGTGATGCTCCACCATACAACAGTGTCCTTCCCAAAGCGCATTTCACTGACTGGAACCCCCTATACTTTTCCCCTTCTTATTTTAGGAAGATAAGTAGTTACTCTCTTTTCACTCTACCTTCAAGACACAATATCCATCACCAACAACTGCCATTCAGCGTTGGTTATGTGCCCCAAAATCCGCCCACCTCCGTCATGCCAATGAAGGACTTGTGTCCCTGTGGACTGTCTCAGGGCAAAAGTCCTCACAAGAAACACTGAGGAAGACCCAGGGAGAAGATCCTGCTCACTAGGCACTGGCCAAGCTTAGGTTCCTAAAACACAGCAGGGACTGGCACCTGGCTCTTAAATCTCAGTGCATGTTGTCAGAACTGTCTGGTTTTAGTTCAGCCTCCTCCTCCCCCTTTCCAAATTGAATCCTGGATCCAGGAAAATAAAAAACCTCAACTTTATCACCAGATTTAGTTATTTATCCTAGATGTTCAGTAAACTGTCATTACTCTGGATTCTATGATAGGAATGAGGAGACAGTGAGCCCCCATTTCATTGTCAGTGTAGCCATTAAATTTCAGAAGAACGTTAGAAACCTTTCTGCTGAAGCAAGCTGTGGCATGTGTGAGCTTGGACCCAGCCATCTACAGGCTTCAGCGGGGAGCACTGGTAAAATCTGCCAGAGTGGTCTGTTTCCACCTGCCTCTCATGTAAACAATGCCATAAACCCCACAATTTTTAAAAGCAAATAAGATATATAACTTACTTTGGGATAGCTAGTCATTGCAGAATCATGTGTGTTTTAGACACAATGATACTTTAAAAGTAATGCTCAGAGATGCAAACTAAAAACCTCATCGCTGTGATGAAGTTTTAATGCAAGTTACTACTACATTGTTGCTCTGAATTGTATAAACAAAAACATCAGTATTTATAGCTCAGTATCCCGTTTGTACCTTGTAGATAGTGGCTTTCTCACTATTTTCATTCTGAAGATTTATTATTCTGTTCATATTTCTGAGGCTACAGGAATCATATCCTAAGTGGAAATTAATAAAGGAGTAGAATTCCAAGGTCATTCATTAACTTATATGCAGACCCAAACCACACTTCATGGCAAAATTACTCATAATGGAAAAGACAAGTTAGTGGGTTGGTTTGTTTTTCAAATTACTGAAAGACAGATTAAAGCCCTATAGTTTCTGGTGGGTTTTGTTTTTCTTTTTTGGTTGTTTTAGGACAAAATTAACTTATTTATATGTTAATCAAGTTTGCAGTGCCCTTACAAAACTGAGTATTTTATTCTGAAATATTAGCTCTAAAGCCAAGGAAGATAATTGGTTTCACCCTGGAAAACAAGTCACTACCTCTGTGACCAACTTGACCTGGTTTGGACTTCTCCCTCACTTGTAATAAAAGCCAACTTGTACTAATAGAAAATAGCTTTGTTATCCTCTCAAAGTCTCCAAGCAAAACATGACATCGTAATGGCCAATTTTAGCTCAACACCTGCTGTTGGGAGGAGAAACTTGTTATTACCTAATTTGAAGAACAGCCATTTTAATGTTTTCTGAAAAACAAGCAATAGCTGAGCAGCCACTTCACCACAACAGTCAGGCAAATATAAATGATTGCTTTGCCATCTGAGGAAAGGACTAAAATCCAAATTTGCATAGTGTTAACAAGAAAACAGAAGTAGCTGCTCTGGAGTCTCCTCCCTCAAGGATAGACGAATTCTGGATAACCAAAGACTCTCTCTCAAAACTGTAATTCAGTGCATGTTAATAAACACATTCAGGAAAAAAAAAATGAAGACAAAACTAATCAAAGTAGTCTTTTTTTTTTCCAGGCTATTGATTCAATGAACTTCTATTTCCAGTATTTCTCTCACTATAAAGTAACACTAGCTATATTAACAGGTTGAATAAGGTTGATTTCTTGAAAATGAAGAATATGAAGAAGAGATGAGCAGCAAGTCACATAATATTTGAAGTCTGTGGTAGCATCACCAGCATCCTAACATAATGATTTGCTAATGCCAGCCAGTTGTATTAATTGTATAAATAAGAACACAGGTTCCCCCCCATCTGAACCACATACAAATCTTTCTGTCATAAAGTGCATGAAGTATAAAAATAACACTGAAAGTGCTTCCAATATTTCTGATGCAACAGCTGTTTACAGCTAATGTTTTCACATCTGTCAACAAGCTTGACAATAGAAGATACTAGAAAATATTAGCTACCTGTCCCACTGCATGAGATATAGCAAATTTCTACAATTCTAATTTCTCTTTCACACCCACCCTCTTTGAGACGCTCTGCGACAGTGCACTTTCCATGCTTGAAATGATCGTAGAGATGATAAAGATTCACGTGAAAGACAAAAAGTATTGATTAAATGATTATATGTATCCAAAGTCAGCATACAGGATGGCTTACAAAAATTTACCTTCCATTTGGTGTGGAACTATGAGCAATTGTAACAGAATAACATTATTATATGATATGGAATTTTGTTTCCAGTTTAAAAAAAAAATAACATCTGAATTCTTTCTGCCACAATACAGAGTACAGGTTAAGCCATTTAAATTCTGTGTTTCAGGTAGATTAAGAGTCTCCTTTGTAAAGCTATAAACGCACCAAAATTATGATGGATATGAACAGGGCTGATTGTATAAGACCTATTTAGAAATCATTGACACTGCCATGAGGCTTGCATTCTACCCCTTCTATCAAGCACATCCTAGTCAGGCTGAAATTTCTATATGTGCGTTTTTATTTCTATTTTTAAAAAACATAGTTAAGAATAGTTTAGCTATTTTTGAGAGTCAGACCAGGGAAAGGTTTTCACCAGTCAAAAACATTTATCTTATAGCTATTTTCTTGAGAGGCATCAAGAAAATTGTGTCCTTGGAATTGCAGAGAAATTCACTGTGCCTGGTTGCGATACATCCTTCCTTATCCCTGTAAGAAGAGAGACACAAAATACCTAATGTGGGAGAATTTGCAGTCATATGAAGTAACAGTTTTTGAGTACAAGGTATGTGGCAACGCACCAGGGAATGGTCAGAAAAAAAGCTTTTCACTTGTTCATAACTTTTACTGGCTGGTATATTGCAGTGAACAAAAAAAAAAGCAAAGTCCCTGTCCTTCTGCTCTTTGCCTCTTCCAGCACACCATCCAAACACACAACACCACGGAACAAAAGGTGATCACGGTCCTGGAAGGTGAATTACAAATAAAAGAAATACCATGGGAACCAGTGAAGAACTGAGGAACAAATGGCTTGCCAAACAGGCCAGGCCATCTTCCCCCTGCCCAGCCAAAAAAACCCTCAAAACTAAAAAAAAAACTTAAATCACACACCAACATAGGTTTTCATGAAAATTAATTGATCTGGTGCTTTATGCAAATCCATGGAGAAACTAGATTTCCTAGAGCAAGAACTTAAGAGAGCAGAATCCCAGCTGGTGAGCTGATGGATGTGGAGGCAGAACACCAAGAAGAGCTTGAAAGTAGAAGAAACAAGGAATGCAAAATCAGAAAAGCAAGGTCAGGCCTAGATTCTCGAGCTCCTGATGCCCCAAACTGTGCTGTTCCTGCACTGTCAAATGTCTACAAAAAAAATCACCCTCATGGATATTTTTGGCCCATTCCAATGATTATTGTATTGGGAGAGTGCCAAATTCCTATGAATTTAACCCCAGTGTCAAAGGTTACAAACGCAGCTGGTAACAACACAGGAAGACACATATCTGCACCACATCTTCCACAAAATTATGTCTTAAAAATGTTGAAAGATGCAGCACTAGTCGATCTGAAAAACTGATCAGAGCTGCCTCTAAGAAGGATCCCAAATTTAACACGTCTAACTCTGAAAACTCTCACCACTGCTGCTTCATCAAAGATACTAATGCCACGTTACCTTGTAGGTAGAAAGAAAAAAAAAGACTGACCAAAGTCTGGGAAACATTGAGATTATATGGGAGTGAGCACCAACATGTCGCTGTGCACTTAAAAACTATATCAAAAAGCACAGCAACAATGGGAAAACTGTACAGTTGTACAAGTATCATCAAATATAGTGTTTCTTGGTTGTTGGCATCACAAGTTCAAAACAATTTTGTGTTCATTTCTACAGAAAACACCAGATGCCTCACAATCCATAATAGACTTTATGTTCGGGATGTCTTCCTAATTTAACCTCAACTAGTTAAGTATAGGTTTCTTGAATTGTCATATTAACAAGAAATGTTACAGAAGAGAATGTTGCCATAGAGACATATACACTCTTTTCCAATCATTTCAAATATAGTTAGACTTAATTAATTATTGAGTTGATCACAGAACTATTTATACTTTCATATGAAATACTCTAGACTGAGAGACATTTTACAAGTATTTAAACAAAAGTGCTTCAAATAGTAACTCATGGTTTCAGGAAAAGAAAGATTGAAATTATGATTGGAAATAATTTGTTCAAAAAATAGGTAAAATTTCAAGCAGTTAAGCTTGCATTTTAGGTGATTCTATATTTCCTTATCACTTTTATGCAGAAGTTTTTGGAGGAAAAGGAGTTGTTCTGCATTTATTTTACAAGCCTAAAAGAAAAAAATGAACAAAACAAAACCTTGAAACATATTATTGAAATGTTATATGAACCTCCGCTTTAAGAACACCATATAAAAATAAAGAATAAAATTGCCACACTTTTTAATGGGAGTGAAAGCAACATAATACTGATCAAAATAATCTGGAGCCGTCATGCAGAATGCAATTTTCTTGATTGGCAGCTCTGACTTGGTAATACTGAGACCTTGTGCTATTTGATTAAAACAACATCAGGAAGGAAAGACCTCTTCAGATTAGAGGTCAGAAACATCAGTCTGATTTTTCTGCAGTTGTCAGAAGTGATATGGGGTAATTAACTAAGTCAGGAATAATGTCAGACAGGTGGTACTCTTCTTTTGAATCAATTCATTAGGGAAAGCTTGTCACTTGTGACGTTCCCACATAAATCCTGGTGCTCAACATCTTCTCCAAATCAGTTTATATTGCTCCCTCAAAAATGAAAATACTTCAGAGAGGACTACATAGTCATCTAATGCAGTAGTTCAAAATTTACTTTTGACAAACTTTTAACAACAACAATAACAAAAATCCCTAAACCACCAAAAAATCCACAGTGCCCAAACTGGATATATAAGCAATAAGAATTTGCAAAGTGAAAAGATTTACAGAAAATAAAGCAGCTGTTGTCAGCAAGGCAACCAGAAAAAACCTTAACAGGCTGAAAGGCAGACTTGGTCAGTGCACAATTGCCATTTGATTACTGTCTCCATCATTTTATCAATTCCACTATTTTATTTTATTTTTACTATGGTTATAACAACATGTCAATGGAAGTTCAACAGTTAGCAGAAATATGACATTATTCTATAATTCTATTTTTTTAGTCTATCAATGATTTCAAGTAAGTCCTCTAAAAAACTTGAAGGTCATCTATGAAACCAACTATGCTGTTTACATATACATTATGCACTGAAACGCTCAAATATGAAAAGTCACCAGCAGGCTGAAAAGAGAAAGGACATGGTGTCAAAGTAACCTTCGTTTACACCTTTCAACTGAGTGTCTTCAAAGAAAAATAGATTTTATTTTTCAATATTTTATCATTTGTTTTATACTGAAGAGAAAGAAAGAATGGTAAAAGTCAACCCAAAAGCCCTAGAAAATACATTCATGAAAACATACTTAAAACACATTGCAGAAGCCTTACTAATAATGAATACAGTCTTTGAAGGATGCAGAGGTCCAGATGAGGAAACTCATTATAAGCATAAGCTGTACTAAACTGTCCTAAATAATTGTCTCTAGTACCAATACTGTCCTATCTTGCAGTTTAGGGATATTGAAGTTATCAACAGGATTACGGACTTGTTAGTTGGAAAAGACAAATTCAGGTATGGATCAACGCAGCACCGTAGACTACCCAGCAGCATGCTTAGGCAAAAATTTTCTCATGCTGGTGCAAATATACACATTGGAAATATGCTCATGACATCAGCTCCATGTGGAGTTTTCCACAACATCTACTACAGCTTGGAAATTTTATTTCCTTTAATTTTCAATATTCACATTAATTTTTGAACAGAAAGTCTTCATTTTATAAGTAGAAGCCTTGACGCATTACCTGAAGTTTTGTCAATTGCTTAGTGTTAATTTATCTGGGGATTTTCAAGGAACAACAATGTCAAAGATTCAGAGGCCTTTAATTTAGTAGCTAATATATGTTCTGATTTTATTCATTCAAAAAAAAAATCACTTGCCTTTATGTCGCACATCCTTTCTCTACAAATAAATCTTTTTGATAGTAAATTACTGCCATGCTAGTCAGGAAAGTCAAAGCTCTTATTTGCTATGTAGAGACGGTTTTTGCATCACTTCTGTGATGTAGTGACCTTCACTTCCTGAACTGACATTAACACCAGCCATCATTCTCTGTAGAAAATGCTATCTGCACGGAGCAACTACAGAATTTGGATTTAAGAAGGCCCTTAGCTGTTCACTTTTAAGAATGGCAATCATCTTCTAGTGACAATACCTTTTTTTAAGTCTAACTAGCACTGCTATGTGCAAAGATATTAACAAGTAGTACTGCAGAAAAGCAACCTAATTAATTTTGCTGTGATAAAAAATCATTGATTAAGATTTACACAGCTATAGTCATTTTGGCTTACAATGCAAAGGAAACTGGAAATTACAACAGCTTCTGGAGCTTAGTTCCACGACTGAAGCAGCCTTGGTTCCCATGACTGCTTCAAATTCCATACATTAAACATGAATATAAACAGTGAACAAACAAAGTTTTTTCCATTAGCTTTTCAGCAATGAAAACATTTACTTCCACCAGATCACAAAACAGCTTTATCAATTTGCAGATGGAAAGAGAGGTTAAAAACTGTGCTTGCTTGTATCAGGGGGCTAGGACAAACTGTATATGCTGTGCCAATCATGTTTTGTGAACAGTATGCAGATGGCATGCAAAATTAAACATGTAAGAAATAGTTACTTATCTTGCATTAGACTAACTTCTGGTTTCCATGACAAATGAATGATAGCAGCAGCAAAGGTAACACTTTTGGTTAGCTTTTAAGCTACGATGGTAGGACACCTACTGAGTGAGTTTCATTAAAGTGAGCCATACAGAGTCAAGTCTGTTTTTGAGAGTAAGCAGCAGTGTCTGAACTCTTTCATTTTCTTTCTTCAGAATCAAAGTGCATTTAACTAGCATGTTGGAGCATAAATTACGTCTGCTAAGAAGGAGAATATTTTCAAAAGGAAAGGTCATTGCAGATTGTGGGAAGTTATCATTTCATATACCTGAGATTTTGTCCCACCAGTCCATGTTTGCATGTTTATATTCTTTTAGTTTTAATTTATCCTACAGCCTGTTTTTTCCAGATTAACTTTACAGAGGTCTTACCAAGAAAGTTTCTCACAGTAAGTGATGGAAATATTTTGAGGATCTCCACACTAGCTTGACTGTAATTGAAAGTTTGTTAAAACAGTGGGCCAGGGCATCAATGCAATGGTCATTTGCCTTATTTTCAAGTGTAGTATCCTTGATCTTATAAGAACTTACACTAAAAAGAAGAAAAAAGAGGGAGGGCCAAGACAGCTGAGTCAAGCAAAATAACCTCAAATTGTTTCAAGCTGGACAACCCTAAAATATTCTAAATCTAAGTCAGTTGAGATGTCGCAGACGGCCAAATACGGATATGCTGGCACATAAGTGAGTGATTGCTTTGATAGCCCTTACACAGCAAAAGACATCACTGGCAGCTGCACACACAGCAATTTCGTGAGAGGTAGCAACAGCTTCTTCCAAGATGGATTATTCTTATGACATCTTGATTTCCTCGCTACATGGTCTGCAAGTCAGGCTGGTTTCCCAGCAGCTCTGGTGCCAGTGCCAAGTCTCTTTAGACAGCATATGGCAGATACCTGCCCTCCACCCCAGCTTGCCTGTGGTTGCTCCTACAGACCTGCTAGAGTCCTTGGAAAGGGCCCCAACATCACTCAGCTGTGCAACAGACTTGCATCAGCTTGAGAGTAAGACCTATTTTCCAAATTAAGACCTATGCTGTGGCCTTCTAGGCAACATACCAGGGACATGTAGGAGGTGGATGTCTCTCACTGGCATAGAAAAAAGAATCCTGCTTTAAGCGGCATGCAGAAATAGGACCCACTGCTGAAACCACCACCTCAGGCTAAGCAATCACTCATTTCAAAGTCTGGGCAATACAGGAGTATGCCCTGCCTGAAACCGAAAATAGAGGAGTTTACCTGCTTTTTAAACATGTTTTCATATTCTCCTGATTAATTTCTTCAGACTCTTCTGTAATGCAACTTTTCAGACACCAGAGCCCTTTGTGTAGGCTAAGTCAAGTGTCTTCAGGCCTGAAGCAACTATTAGCAACTGCATCTTGACTTCAGGACATTTTGATTTCTAATTCATTCTTCAGATACAGCACAATTCCCTTTTCTACATGTCTGAATCTGAAATGGTTTCAGCAGTTCCTATACTGCATCTTGTATTGTAACACATCTTGTATAACTATTCCTACAAACATAACTGCAGAGCTGTTACGATGCACTGCTCCTTTTCAAAAATACTAACAGACTTCAATAATAAATATGTGAAACCTAACAATTTCTCCTTGTTTTTCAGTCTAAGCACAACTGTCTCACTCTTCTCAGTGAGCTTTTACTGCCTGCAGCTCACAGAACGCATTTCTAGGCCTTGGTGTTTTAACAGAAGTGTGGTATTGACCATAGTTGTAATCTGTCCCCCCATTCTTAACTCTTGATTTGATGTGCTTTGTATTACAGTGCATCAAAATTATGAGCTGCAATCACACTTTGGTAGGTATATACCTACCATACACACAATTGGACACAGTTAATATTTTGCGCATTGAGAATGAATTTCTGTACCTGTAGCAGAAATGAGAACCAGAATGAAAAGACATACACGTGGTTAGAAAATTGAAGGAATTTACGCATTAACTGTTCCACCCAAACACCTTTGTAAAATACATGAAAGTAATATTTAATCTTAAATCTTGGTATTGACCACAAACCCAGACCTCTAAGTACTATGGATGCACTGCAAAACATGCTAGCAGAACACAGGTTAACCAGTTTGCAATAGATACATACACTGTTGCTCCTTAACATGGCTGGGAAACACTGCCAGAAAGAATTTTTCATCAAGTGACCCACAAAAAAATAGAAACAGGATTGTTAGTCTTGCATAATTTTGTCTACTCAAATCCATTCCCTTAATAAAATCCATCATAGAGAAAGTGAATTATATGATTTAAAAATCTCATAATGAACAGCTTGCAGGTTATATACAAAATGTACCTATTTATGTTTCTATAAACTCACTCCAGAAAAAACACCTAATCAACTTAAAAACCACCTTAGCTTCCCTTCCCTACCTGTTCACACACAAAACTATATATCACGTTAACTATTACAGGTGGCAAACAAAATGAAGTATGATTAAACAGTTTGGTATTTTCCTTTAAAGATTCCTGAAAAAACTCAATGTTCTCAAAGTAAACAGCTGCCATCACAACTGCCTACCAACAACAACACAAAATATCCAATTTGAACAGAAAATGTAATTTAAAGGAAAAATAAAAGTAGGTTCAGTTTGTAGTTAAAATTACTCCTCCACTCCCAAAACAAGCTATAATGCAATCAATGGAGTTTTGGCACAAGCTGAATACCTTTTTAGATAATGTAAGTGAAATACACCATAGTAAATTAGATGAATAAGTACTATTCTGCGCAGCTGGCACAGAAGTAGTTGACACATTTAGGGAAAGGGCTGAGAAGCCTTCACGCCAACAGCAGCCCACAATGCCTCCTTTGGAGCTACTGTAAGGCTATCTCAGTTTCTCCCCTGCATCCTTGTCAGCCTGAAATCTTCCGTACAAAGGACTTAAAATTTTCTATTAAAAATTGTTACACACATTTTTAACCATAGGTAAAATAAAACTCTCCTTAATATGGTTCCAGGAAAAATATTGGGTTGACTTCAATATATAGCATTGCATAAAACAACATAAATCATGCTCTTCACTGATATGCAGTGGTATTTTAAGCAAAAAATGGTCTTAGCAGTTCCTTATAAACCCTCATTTCCGCTACCATGAAAACAAATTGCTGCCCAGAGCTAATGCAGTCAAAAGTAAGCACATGTTCATATTTGCTTTAAAATATTAATGCATCAAATTAAATTTTGAATTTCACATGGCTTTGCCTCACTCCCATCAGTTCTAATTACTGATTTATTTTTGGTACCAACAGCTTATATTTATACAGCACACTTAATCACAAATTCTTCAAAGCAATCTCATAAAGACATCTCTCGCCCATCACTACAATACAGGACCCATTGGGACTGAACTTCATTCCAGGACAATAATTTTATAATTTTACAGAGAGATGAGAAACTTGGGTAAAGTCTTATGGGGACAATTTAAATAAACAGTACAGTTATCACAGCAGGATTTTTTTTGCCAGTCAATTGAGGCTAACACCTCTAACTCCTGCCAAAAAGCCATAGAATATTTAATGGCAGGAAGTCATCTCAGTTATATCCTAGCAATTTCATACTATAAATGATGTAATAAAATTTAACATAGGATATTCAGCTGCATCTAACATTTAAAAGTATGAACTGCTGATTTTATACAGTATTAATATTTGCATGTGCATGCACGTTCACTCACTTTACATCTGCTTCCATTTTAAAAATAAACCCATGAAGTCTATTTAATCTGTTCAGAGTTATCAAGGATAAAGGATCACAGATAATTTGAATAATAAACACTAGAATCTGGTTGTAGAGCTTCATGTAAATGACTCAGCAGCCATTAAAACAAGCTTTTTTAAGCCCAACTACAGTTTTATCAGAAATGCAAAGGGATATAGCTGTGGAACTTTGTACAACAATTATGTTTACAGTCAAATCATCAAACTACATCTCATTCACATGAAATGTAGGTAGGAAGCATAGAGGAAAGTAGTGCCACGCCAGTGTCCCCTTATAATTTAAGGCAGCAAACCAGGATGAAAAGGGGAAGAGACTAATGAAATGTTATACACAATTTTACACTTCCCTAAGTTGTGGAATCTCCTTCTATGGAGATACTCAAAACCTGCCTGGATGCATTCCTGTGCAGCCTGCTCTAGGTGAGCCTGCTTTAGCAGGTGAGTTGTATTAGGTAATCTCCAAAGGTGCCATCCAACACCTACCATTCTGTGATTCTGTGAGGTGGATGCATGGCGCTGAAAAACCGTAAGGCAAGTTTTAGTCCTATAAGTTAGCTGGTGTTGAGCATCTGGGAAGCAAAAGTTGTCAAATTCATCACAAGTAGTAAACTAGACACATCCAGCAGACTCAGACGCCCTCAGACACTGTTTGACTCCCTTACAGGCAATTACAAGACCTGAACTTCCCAAAATAATAAAAAATATTTATTAATAAGGAACTCATTCTTTCAGCAGATGTTGCTGAAGTAATGTTATAATTTCTTCTAAAAGAGCCAATAAACGCAGTTAATAGATTTGTGTTTAATTTTCCCATTCAAGAGAGATTACATACAGCCAGGCAGTGCACAAACCTCACTCCTCCAACTGCCCATCTGCTTTCCTGATAAAGAAATTAAAAATAAGATGGTATGAAACTAGCTCATAGTTCAAGCCTCTTCCACTTCTTTGTGTATAAAGACTTTTCTGGTATCACACATAATTTTCTCCTGTTTCTTTTTTTTCCCATGCTCCCTAAGTGTCAGAGTCAGCAACCACCTTGTTGTTTAAGTGAACTGGCAGAACTTGCCACTCTTCCCCACACCAGCACTACCAATCCCTGCCACCACCTGCCAGAACACGCAGAGCATACATTAGACAGCAACACAGCTACCTACTGCAGGCATACCTGACAGTAACTGTTGTTTTCTGTATCATAGTCCCTTTCTGATGTTATTTTAAATCAGTAGCCCTCTTCTGTTAATCAAGATTAAACCCATTGATAAATATTAGTTTTAAAGGTCACATTGAAGCAGGACTTAGTATTGAGACAAAAAAAATTAAGGTGCGTCAAAGTGAAGAGGACAACAATTCACATGTCTATGTTTTCTCTGCAGGATCCCACTTTAACGGAAAGGAAGCACTATGCTTTTGGAACGATCATCTGCTTTGCTCACTCCCACTTGGTACAGTCCTTCCTTCCCCATTAGCCACCAATTCCCAGTTGCATACCACCTCACACCTTACAAGTCTCTTTTCCACTGAAACAGGTGTCATTTCACTAATCACAGAAACTGCTGCTGAGGGAGTTGAGGGTTTCTCCTCACGTTTTCTGTCTAGAGGCAGCTCCTGCCATTACAGAAGTAGTAAGGAAATCATAGCTGGATCCCTGTAGTCTCAAACTAAGGCACACTTAGGACAGTCACAAACCACATAGAAAATCATTGACAAATACTAACAAATGTTGACTGAGCAGATGCAAACTTTCAATTTGAAAGCTGCTCTCCAAAATGCTACATTTACTCATCCAGAACTGGTACTTCCATGCAAAGCCTTTGTTACTTCTCTTTTTTGTCACTGGGGCAAATGGAAGTGGTAAATAAATATTCTTTCATTACTTTGTTCTGGGAAATGGCTCAGACATTTTGGCTGAAGTTACAAAATAAACAAGCAAAAGTAATCAGCTTGAAGTAGCCAAAGAGTCTAGAAAATGTTAGCTTGTTTGGCATAGTTTTGTAAACTACACCTCAAAAACAGGAAGTGTCATACAATATAGGCGATCATAAGAAAAGAAACTGAAATCCGACAGTAATCTGGTAGTATTCTCCAATCCACAGCACAAGGAGCTCTACTAAGATTAATATCAGAAATTGAAGTCACCTCAAAGAGGGGAGAATCAGGGATGAGAAGGTGGGTTGCCCCCCTCACCCCGTCAAAAACTTCAATAGCTCTTTGGAAGACAACCAACATTCAACTTGATAAAGGTCTGTGGATATTAATGGAATTCACTCATTGAGTGGATTTAAAGCTTAAAGCCAGATGGGACCATTTGATCATTTAATATAACCTGTGCACAGATCATTAAGTTTCACCTACTTATCCATAAAGGGAGCCAAACAATTCAAGTTTGCCTGAAAAATAACGTCCAGAAAGGTATTGCTATTGATTTGAAAACATTGAAAAATGAAAAATTTCAAACATCTCTTCATCATTTGTTTTTGCACTTAATTATCTTTGTTGTTAAATAACAATAATTTTAAAAAGCTTTATTTACAGATCCAATGTTTGAAATTAATTTTCTTCCTTTCTTCTGTGTGTATCTTTTCTATGGGAAAAATCCAGTTATTGTCCAGAATCTTCTCCCTCAGTGTTTTATCAACTATCTAGGTCTAGGTCTCCTCCTACATTGAAATAAAAGTACCCAGGGACCTCACATGAAGTCGTTTCGTCAGTGCATTTTTTTTGCCACTTGTCTTCTCTAATGTCCCTTGGAAACCTGACAGGCAGTGTGTGGTCCATGCCAGTCTCACTACTGACCTACACGAGCTGCACTGGCAGATCAAATGATGGCTGATTTCCCTTATCCTTGTTATTCACAGCAGCAGACATCTCCCGGCCTCTTTTGACAATTTCCCCATCTGTACACACGGGGATTATGCTTTCAACCAACAGGACTGTACTGACAGCTTGTGTTTAATTGCTGGTTCACTGTGATCCCCATCTAGAGCCAATTAGAAACTTATGTGTACAGTTTTGATGTTTGCATGTCAGAACATGACAATTTATTCACTCACAGAAATGCTCTAGGGGTAGCTGGTTTTGAGAGCATTTCTATTGAGAGAAGATAATTCTGTACTTGAGGACAGGGCATTCAAGACTATACTCTGAGTAATTCTGAGCAGGCATCTGAACCTCAGCCATCCCCGTCTCTCAGGAGATCCTTAAGCTTTCGGCAACAGAACCCGTCTGTCTCTCACTCTGGACGAGTAAATATTTGTTTTTTCCTACAAAATAATGATCTGGATTGGCCTGAAAAGACTATGGCATGAGACTGTGGTTCAGATGAGACAAAGCTGAGAAATTAAGATGTGTGAGCACCCAGAAAATCTGCAAAAAGTAGAGCCCCCTTCTCAGTTTTCAATTAAAGTTCTAGAAATCTGTTCTACGAAGCAATAAACAAAATACAAAATTTAACAATTTTTTTAGGATAAATAAATTACATTCTGACCATCCCTGTATCCAAATCCTACTTTGGGGGATTTTTCCAGTCCAAATATATTAACTCATGCCCTTTCATATTTTATCTATCCTATGCTTTATACTACAAAGAAAATAAACCTATTCATATTAATGTATGCCTTTTAAAGTGATTTAACTATCTTAAAAAATCACAAGTATTCAAAAACATTACTACTTAAATAAGAAAAATATCAGTGTTCCAATCAATATGTTTGTAAGACAGTGAACTTTTATACAGGATACATACTAAACTATTTCTGCATTTAGAAAGCACAGAGTACTACAGATTGAAACAAATGTGTGCAGTTTATTAATACACAGCTCCATGGCTGGTGTCACACCAGACCTTTGGGGTTTTTTGACAGTGGGAAGTCCTTCACAGCATCAGGCCTGCTAGCTTCAGATGGGATCCACCTTACTCAAAAGGGGAAGAGGGTTTCTGCACAGGGACTTGTGGGGCTCATAAAAAGAATTTTAAACTAGATTGGAAGATGGAGGGCAATAATATCAGGCTTGCCCCCAATAAGATGTAGGAGAACAAGCCAAGGCTAGAAGGATGGGGTGCTAGTGAAGGCCCTCAGCCTGTTGCTTAGAAATGAAACGAGCACGCTGCAGAACACTTGAAGGGAGGGGATGCTGAGGCAGCACTAGCCAACGGGGAAACACCTCAGAGGAACAAAGAAGTGTTCCTCTAAGAAGGCTACAAAGCTGACAGCCCAGCTGAAGAGCCGCTACAACAATTCACATGGTCTGGGCAACAAAAAAAGAGAAGCTGGAAGCCACCATGCTACTGGAAAGTTATGACCTGACTGCCATTACTAAAACTTGGTGATATGAATCCCATGACTGGAGTGTGGTCATCAATGTCTACAAGCTGTTCAAAAGAGACAGATGAAGAAGGAGGGGCAGAAGCAGTGCCCTCTACATCAAGAAATGGATAGAGTGTGAAGAGCTGTCTCTGAAGAACACCCACAAGCAGGTTGAAAGCCTATGGCTAAAAGTCAGATATGGAAGCAACAAAGTGAACCTAGTGGTTGGATTCTACTACAGGCCACCTGATCAAGAGGAGGTGATTGATGAAGCCTTCTTTCTTCAGCTTCAGAAGGCATCACGTTCATTGACTCTCATTCTGCTGGGGGACTTCAACCACCCGGACATCTGCTGGAAGAGTAACATGGCGAACTGTAAGCAATCCAGGAGACTTTTTAAGCCAGGTAATAGACACCCCTACCAGGAGAGATGCAATACTTGACCTAGTGATCATTAATGAGAGTGAGCTAATCGAGGACATGATCCTCAGGTACAAGGGAGCAGGGCAGAGCTGGCAGATGTTTAAGGATACTTTCCATAGAGTGAAAGATCTCTCCATCCCCAGGTGCAAGAAAGGCAAGAGACTGGCATGGCATGGCTGAGTCATGACCTGTGGCTCAAACAAAAGGGCAAGAAGAAAATGCACAGGCAGTGGAAGCAGGGTCATGTATCCTGGGAAGAGTATATGGACACTGCCTGGTTGTATAGGGGTGGGGTCAGGAAGGCAAAGGCATGGTTGGAGCTGAACTTGGTGATGGATGCAAAGAATAACAAAAAGGGCTTCTACAGGTATGTAAATCAGAAAAGAAGGGTCAAAGAGAGTGTACCTGCCCTGATGAGTAGGACTGCCAAGCCTGCAACAACAGATGAGGAGAAGGCTGTAGTACTCAAAAACATTTTTGCCTCAGCCTTCACTAGCAGACTCTCTTCCCACACCTCTCGAGGGTATGGGCTGCAAGACACGGACTGGGAGAGAGAAGTCCCTCTCACTCTAAAAGAGGATCAGGTTTGTGACCTCCTGAGGAACCCGGATACACACAAATCCATGGACCCAGACGAGATGCATCCGAGACTTATGAGTGAATTGGCTGATGTAATTGCAAAGTCACTCTCCATGACATTTGAAACTCCATAGAAGTCCTTGGTGACCAGAGCAAGGGTAACATTGCACCCATTTTTAAAAAGAGTAGAAAGGAGGACCCTGGGAACTACTGACCTGTCAGCCTCACTTCCGTGCTTGGGAAGATCATGGAACAGATCTTCCTAGAAGCTATGCTAAGACACGTGGAGGACAGACTTGTGATTCAAGATAGTCAGCATGGCTTCATCAAGGGCAAGTCCTGCCTCACCATCCTAATAGCCTTCTATGAAGGAGCAACTACATCAGTGGACAAGCAAAGACTCACTGATGTCATCTATCCGGACTTCTCCAAGGCCTTTGATACAGTCCCTCACAACGTCATTCTCTCTAAACTGGGGAGATACGAATTTGATAGATAGACTATTCACTGGATAATAAATTGGTTAGATGGTTGCATGCAGAGGGTAGTGGTCAACGGTTCAATGTCTAGCTGGAGATCAGTGACGACTGGTGTCCATCAGGGGTCTGTTCTGGGACCAGTGTTATTTAATATCTTTATCAATGACATAGATGATGGGATTGAGTGCACTCTCAGCAAGTTTGCGGATGACACCAAGATGAGTGGTGAGGCTGATGCCCCTGAGGAACAAGATGCCATCCAGAGGGACTTTGACAAGCTGGAGAAATGAGCTAGTGAAAACCTCATGAGGCTCACCAAAGCAAAGTATGAGATCCTGTACCTGGGTTGGGACAACCCTCAGTATAGATGAAAGCTGAAGGATGAAGACTGAAAGCAACACTGCTGAGGGGTCCTGGTGGATAAGAAGCTGGACATGTACCAGCAATGTGCCCTCACAGCCCAGAAAACCAACCGTATCCTGGACTGCATCAAAAGAAGTGTTGCCAGCAGGTTGAGGGAGGCGATTCTGCCCCTCTAACTATGCTCTGGTGAGACTACACCTGGAATACTGCATCCCGCTCTGAAGCTCTCAGCACAGGAAAGACATGGACCTGTTGGAATGGGTCCAGAGGAGGGCCACAAAAATGACCAAAGGCCTGAACACCTCTCCTATGCATAGAGGCTGAGAGTTGGGGTTGTTCAACTTGGAGAAGACTCTGAGGAGACCTTATTTTGGCCTTTCAACACTTATAAGGGGCTTAGAGGAGAAATTGGAAAAAACTTTAGCACCACCTATAGCAATAAGGCAAGGGGTAATGGTTTTAAACTAAAAAAGAGAAGTTTAAACTAGATATTAGAAGAAATTTTTCATGCTGAGGGTGGTGAAACACGGGCACAGGTTGCCTAGAGAGGTGGTAGATGCCCCATCCCTGGAAACATTCAAGGTCAGATTGGATGGGGCTCTGAGCAACCTGATCTAGTTGAAGGTGTCTCTGCTTACTGCAAGACTATTGGACTAGATGACTTTCGGGGTCCCTTCCAACCCAAATCATTCTATGATTCTATGAATTTGAACAGCATTGTGAACAGCGGTAATAGACGTCAGTGTTAGTACATGTTACTTTATTTTAGTAATGAAATTCAATCTCATAAACTGGAGGCACAGTTGTTTATAAGCAATGCTAAATTATGTAAATCATCACTGAAATTTCTTCTGTATGCACACTCTTAACTACTCAGTGTTTGGGGGTGTGAGAGAAGATAAAAGCAAATTTGTATCCAAATAAAACAGTCTTCCTATGCTACTTGTCTATTTAAGGTCACCTTTAAATCTAATCAGCTTCCAGGACACCTTATTACTTATCTCTGTTCTACATTTGTAACTATTTTTTAATTAGCAGCTCCAGTAGAAACTGGTCTGTATTCATTCTAAATGAAACAGCAACCAGCAGTTACAAACAGGAATATTTTTATGCCTCAACACATGGTTTACTTATTTTTTTTAATGAAAACTGAACAACAAACTGAATCAATGAGTCACTTCTCTAATTTTTATATGCATTTGCCTATGGGAAGATGAAAGACTAGCTCTACTATTCTTTAGATTATAATATTGTAGAAATAGTAAAATCACACTAGAATAAGTCCCCAAAAGAGACCGATGGGAAAACATTAAAATTTTAGTATACCATTAGATTAAATCATGTATTATTGACCAGAGAAAAGCTATTGGCAATTGTACTTATGTCAATAAAAAAGGACAGAGCCCTTCCAAAGTTTAGCAGGTTAGAAACTCTTGTTAGTAGGAGGAATCAAATTGGTAAGAAGTGACTTGTGTAATGATTTCTGGGAAATTAATTTTGACACCAAGGAAGTCATTTGACTTTTGTGCACCGAGTAATAAAATGATAAATCTTTAGCTATATTAATGTGTTGGAATAGACTAGATGATAAAAGTGTTTTGGCACTGGGTTATGAGATAGGTTAATAGGACATTTGTGAAGCTGTTCTGCTCTAATACTGAACCGACAACTGTAACAACCATGAGTCATCACATCTTGTCAAGACACAAAGTGCAACGATGAAAATGGTAACAAACTACTACCAAGACTTCACTTTTAGAGTTTAGAAGAAATGTCACCTTCTGTAAGTTAACTTGTAACTTCAAATATATTTTACAGATAAAATAATCGCATGGGATCACTTCAATCCAAACCTCACAGAAGGAGCAAGTATTAAAAGAGCCAGAATAATTTCAGTGTAATCATAAGATCAACAATATTCAAAGTTGAATGTATTGAAGGTCTTAAAAGGATTCATAGAATCCTTCAGAAAGTAACAACATATTTAAAAAGCTATTGCAAAATTCATCTCTTAAAACTCTAACTATATGCTCACTACCATATAAAAATATATCCCTTTAGGTTTGACTGACTTTCTATTAAGGCAAATATCAAGTGAAGAAGTATAACTAGTAAGATGCTTCCAAGTATATCTAGTATTGTTATACAGCCAGTGTATCACTACACAACTAGCAGCCAAGTATTGTTAAAAATCTGTGCCCCAAAGGAAAGGTTTAGATGAAGCAGTCATAAATCTACCAGAATCACTGTTAGCAAATTTGAAGTGTAGAGGCAACTCTTTTTAGCAGTTTTCACTTTGATATTCTGGGCATGACTAAATGGTACAAAGGAAAGAAAAATATATCTGATTTGTACTCTGCCAGAAAACAGTATTAATAAATACAAAAACCTTTACCAATAAAAAACCCAACACTCTCCACCAAACACAATCAGGTTATAACCATGCACCAGAACATTTGAATTCTCAGTACATTAACCCAACAGTAATTTCTCTCCTCCATAAATAAAGAGGAAAAGTTCGGCAGATTTCAGACAATAATTATTTGAAGGATGCTGGGGCAAACTTTTTATTTCTTCATTAGATTCTGACACTGAAAATGTCGCTGAAAACAACACTGATTTTGGAAGAACTTATACAGAAATTCTCAAGGTAGTGAAGATAAGCATATTCCTAAAGGGTGAAGTGTTTCCAGGTAAGCCTGATACTATGATGCCACTGATATCCTATTTCTGTAGTAGTCACACATTTCCAGTTACTGATGATCCAAAACACTGTAACCAGCTGTGAATGTGTATGGTGTAGAGCTGGCAATATGATATTTCTACATACAGAGGACAATTTTCCACTAGAAGTACAACTGTAATCTCTCTAGGCAGATATATCATTTCATACTAGATGACCACTAACACAACAGGTGACTTTTGACAAGGAAAAGTATATACTCATGCATCAACAAAACAAAATAATTCCAATAAAAATATTCTAAACATAAAAAACTCTAAGCTTGATATATAGATTCAGGCTCCTAAGTATTTTTATACCCTCCAACCTTCATGTATTTTGTCAGTACTGGAAACATTATCATGTGTAAACCCATTATTTTCCCAGATGTTTTCCTAGTGAAAGCTCTCCAGATTGGCTGAATTATTATACAAATATAGTCACTGATATGTCAGAAGGAGCACCCATAACCTCTGTACTTTCCAAATGTCCTTTCAGCACTGATGGACGGGTAGCACTTTCATAACTGGGCTGTTGCTACCAGCAATCCAATCAGCTACATTTGGAGAGCCTGTGGGAAAGGTTCCATTCCTGCTGCTATTCAACTTTTTATTAATCAGATTCGCTTATTCTCTGCTTTTTCCAAACAATCCCCAGTTCTGGATGCTTTAAACTGTTCCAATTTTAGAATACAGTAGAATTGCTGCACAACCATAAAAGAGTAAGAAGTGCTACAATAACAACACAGCAGCTAAAGTAACAGTCCCAACCAGTGCAGTGGTTATCTGCACCCTATGGAAAGTTGCTGTGTGAGAGCAGAAAAGGAAGCTTTTCTCCATCTCTCACAACAACAGTCCATGAACATTACGAAGCGTGAGATTACTGCTCCAATACCCTCCACAGAAGTCCACTGTGTACAGCTGGTCAGCTCAACCCATGCAATAGCCGCCAAGTTGGGGACAATATTGAGTCCATTATATCTCTGAAGTCCATCTGGTGCAGAGCAGCTTTGTGGCTCATGCCACATGATGCTGTTGTAACTTCTACAGGCTAACTCTGAGAAAACTAAAAGGGAAACTATAAGTGAGACTAGCTTTTATCAGCTATAATGTCAAACCTTAGACAATAAAATTAAAATGACAAGTCTAATTTCCTGTATAAGCCCAGTTCAATTTATTTTACAGCTCTCATGAAAAATTAACATTTTAATTTTAATTAACATAAAAAAAATAATTGAGCCATTTTTGTTCCTAACAGAACACCGAACAACCACCTTTTCCATTTAAGAACCTATCATTTGAATATAATGACTGAAAGCCTCATTTATAAGCATTTCTCATTAAAGTATTAATCACACCTTACCAGACATGCTGTATGATTCTCTTCCTTATTTTTTAGCATTATTGAGCTAAAATTTTTGAAAACATTTAAATAAACCAAGATCTTAAGTCTCTCTGAAGAGCAAACAGAAACCTAAATCCAATTAGCTTTAGTGAGAGCCGCCTTCTAGGTTTGCAGCTGAAACTCAAGTGTTTCTGATTTTAAGTAGATTCTCTCTTTCAAAGTCTTTAAGGAAACCCTGTTTCCTTATTTAAAGCTACATGAAAGCAGTGGTTCAAGCTGATGGAAGATAAAAAATGGTCTTTTAAAAAGTTGACATTATAACAGTTTATTAGTTGTAAGGATGTTTCAAACAATAGAGACCAATTTTATAAATCATAACAAAGGTATAATATAGCCAAGCTGTCTGGACAGCATAAAAAAATTGAAACACCAGAACATTATGCTTCAGTCCCTGAAATATTAGTCCAACGACAAGCATATATATATACACAACTCAAAATTGACGTATTTTTATAAAAATATTAGTAAAAGTTGACCAGATAAGTTTCAGCATGAATAAGGTTTGGTTTTAGTCTCGTTCATTTCTTTGATTATTTAAAATAAGTCTAAGTTTGCAGTTTCTAAAAATAACTCTCATTTCTGTCTGTTCCCTCTAGTAAATACATGTGCACACCTGGACTGATTCCTCAAAACAGGTTATTCAGATGTTTTACACTAACGATCAGCTATTCCCTTATTCAGATGGTATATCAGGAGCAAGGAAACTCACAGTTAATAAACCAGATCTGTGGGTAAGGTCTTTGCAAATAGTGGTGTATCAGTAAGCTGCTTTTCTCTGGAAAACCGCCAACACAAGCAGCAGATAATAATTCTTACCTGTCAAGCACTGCGCACCAGAGTGTTTCTTCTCAATTAACAAAGGCAATTAAGAATCATGAATATTAAAGACAGCGTTAAAACCTATATTTGCTAATTGATACTACATCAACTGGTGAAGACAGGAGAATTAGCAACAGTCAATTTACAATCTGCACAGAAGTGTTTCATGTCTTTAACTCCTTATGGTCAAGCTGAGATCCTTGACTACTCATGAGTCAAGTTTCTCATGTTACCTAGGTATCTCTTCTGGAATCTAATTGACAAACAGTAAATACACATTTTTACAAGATTGCCATAATCTATCTTTTAATATTATTACACAAAATCTCCTGGTATCACACTATTAGAGGAGCAACATTTCTAAACAAAAAAACCCACTGGAACTGCTTACAGAAAATAGGATGTGATACAAAACTAGTATATGCAACTGGCAAAAAGTGAAACACACAAATTAACATCAGTTGGAAGGAGAATCTAGTTTCCCATACTATGCAATTTGCAAGAGTATTTTTCTCTGTCCAAATGAGGGCAAAGTGTGGGCTGATTTTTCTTTTAAATTGAAAATGTTTCTTTAGATTTCCGAATTTATGGAAATATTTCCTTGGATGAAGCAAAAACCTGAAGGGAGAAACACCCAGAGAACTGGGGAGTCCTGAAAACAATAAAATGGAATATCTTAACAAGTTTTTCTGAAATGAAAATTTTCCATAATCAAATAACAATTTGAGCAAAAGAATCAATGTGTTTGCAGTTCCCCAAAATGTAGCTAAAAAGTTGCTAACCCATTTTGAAAGATATTTCTTCACACACCAAAAGAGTTACTTGACATAGTAAAGCTTCTAATGTGATGCAGATGAATACAAGTCTAGAATGGAAATGCATTTGCATGCAAATGCATCAAATATAATAGCTAAGCCATGACAACTTGAGATGTTAAAATAAAATGGCTTGTTAATGGAATTATAAATTTTTCAACATTGCAACTAAGCTTTCAGTAAAAGACATAATCAGTCCAGCAAAAGACCATAACTTCTCATAGTTCTTCTCCAGTGTCCACATAATCAAAACAAAGATGCTAAAGAGAGGATAAATTTAGAGTATGTGTTCTTTCTTATTACTGATACGGAACTGACGGTCAAAGCATGCTGACAGCCTGATGCAGCAACTCTGCTGAAAAAGGCATGATGTTTTTACTGTATTTCTCACGGCACTTTTGAACAAGAGCACATACTCCAAAACGCACAATTCATATAAGGAGACGTTACTGAGGACCAATCCTGCCACGCCAGCTTGTTTCATGCTGGAATGAAGAAAAAATCTCAGGGTGGGCAATATGTGATCCTGAACCACTGGCTCTTCCTTCCAGCACAAATATCCTCTTCTTTGCATCCCCTGACAAGTGTGTCAGCACTGACAAGTTCCGTATGGTACAGTGTGGCACTCCTATGGGTAAAGCATCACAGATCACAACATTGCTAGATTTCCTCCTGAAGCATGTACGGCATTGCTGTAATTCTAAGGGAGAAAGACAGTACAACTCACTCTGCAATAACAAAGTTGCACTTACTTCTCCAGAACTTCCAGCAACTTCCTTGTTAGGTGTATTTTGGTTGCTCCTTTCAAGAGCAACCACTTAACCAGTCCAGCAGTGCCTGAAATTCAGCCTCAGGGAACCAAGGATGTCAGCTCAGCAATGCTATTCCATTGCTGCTCAGAAGCAGCAACTTGCCTTCATCCCTCCCACAGGAGGAAAGAGCAGATCCCTCCTACTCTTTTACCTGGTGTTCCTCTTTCCCCTCCAGCTGCAAAAAAAAACAAACCCACAAAACAAAACTCACTGAAAACACCTCACACATTCAAAACAGAAAAGAACCTCTTCCCTGCCCCAACATGCCTTTTTTTTTAGTAGTACATGTCTCATTATATTTCTTTGCTTTGACATGAATTGCCACCGCTACTCCTCCATCAAGGATGTTAAACATACCTGACTCTAGGAACTTGGAGCAATCTGTAAATTTCCATACAGAGTTGATCTGCCTCAATCTGTTTGGGATTTGTTCTGGGCTACTTTGTTATTTTAACATTGCAGTTAATTAGGGCAAACACCTATGTGCATCCCTGCCTAACTCAAGTGTTATTTCAATAGAGATAAACAGAAGAATTAGCACACTGTGTACAGGCTGGTCACTGGAAGCCACGTGTATTGTACTGCAACAACCGCTAGACAAGGACAGAGAAGTGGGGAAGTAACTCAGCTGACCAATCACGCTGTGGTCAACGAGGCACTGACAATTTTACTCCCCACTTAATCTGCATGACAAAAAAAGTGGACCTCACAGCACCAGGCACTATAAGTCCAGATCCAACTGAAAGGTCATTAGGAGTCAGGTTGACACTCGGGTCTTCCTGCATATCAGGGGCATGAAAAATTCAGTTAAAACAATTATTTGAGGACTATAATTAGTGAAAGAACACATGGCATCCTGCTGACCTGCTAACGTGTAGAAACCAAAGGATTCTCACATGACATGGTAGGGATCTCACCTGTCTTGCAATATGAGCAGAAAGCGAATCTTGGAAAAATCACATAGGACAAGCACTCCCAGATCTGAGCAGGATCCAATTTCTTGGTGACTCTTAGAATTTAATACAGTTCAGTCAAAACTTAACAAACAACTCCTTTGGACTCTCAAAGCAACTTTTTAAATGGTGATGATGGATACGTATTACTTGGAGGAAATACTGACATAGGAACCATGACATTTCTTCACTGAAAGGGTGATTGGCCATTGGAATGGGCTGCCCAGGGAGGTGGTGGAGTCACCTACCCTGGAGGTGTTTAAAGGGAGACTGGATGAGGCACTGAGTGCCATGGTCTAGATGATGGTTGGTGTTAGTGTTAGGTTATAGGTTGGACTTGATGATCTCAGAGGTCCTTTCCAACCTTATGATACTGTGATACTGTGATACTGTGATACATTACATGACACTTCTTATAGTTGAACTATTTACTCTTCCTGAAAGAAATATTTTTTCCTTTTCATATTGTATCAAATTTAAAAATCAATTGTGAAAAATGCACTAGATATTACAGTATTTGGCCACTTGAAGTTTACAATTAATACTTGCACAACATCATACACATTTGCATACCATTGTGACCTCTCACTCCTTCACTATGCAAAGCAATTTTTCGAAACATGTAGAACAAATTCAGGTGAAAATTAGAATCCAAGCGGAAGAAAATAAACTGCATATCCACGTAACTAATAAATATGCAACTGAAGATATCACTATAAATCTGGGGCAACAACCTTGTGTGTGTAATGAAGCTTGAGATGTTGATAAAGGTCATACGGCGAGACTGCAATGAAAATCCATCTACTTTAGTCAGTTCTTCTGTAACTTTACCTGTAATGGCATCCCATTATTCCCACTGGCACAGGTAGTCATGTTTGTACACAAACTAATTAATGAGGAACTCTACCAAGACTTTTAGTGCAGAAATAATCATGCATGTTGACAGTTACTAATAGCAGGAGGGAATTCTCATTCATGAGGGATGAGGGCTATTCATAGCATTTAACAGTAGGCTAGTCACACTGTAGAAAGAAATCATAATTAAACTGTTTTACTGATCAGAAGAAAAGGTAAGACATAAGGCATATTGAAATTATTTGTGCTTTTCAGGTAATGAAAATTTTGTATCTATTCAGGGATTTTTTTTTAACCTTCAAAACTTATGAACAGATTTATGTAGTTTTTCTTGTTCACTTGCCCTTTCCTTGTCCTTTTTCTCTTTTTTTTTTTGACTTGCCAACTGAGAAATAGAAAACACTGATTTATGACTGTGAATTTGCAATACAAGTTTCTACACACAAAAATAAACACGGTGAAAAACATTTATTTTCAAAACTGAATAGAAACACCTTTTGTGTTTGAAATTAGAATCTTAATCTAGCTATCCACCCTAGAAATAAGAATCTGAAATATCATTAGAGATGATGATGACGAGGCTATAAAATGTTGTCTCCACACAAGCTACGTAATGCATGGGAGATGTGTCAGTAGAGATCACAGAACTAGCAGATGTATGTGTGGACCTGGCAGTGACAATGCTCCATGAGCATTTAGAGGATGAACAGGAACTACAGCATCTCAAATAGCGTGAAATGACTCTCTCAATGTTGGCAACTGAACCAAGACCCCAACTGCAGCAGCTACTGAGGGAGCTGAACAGACACCAAGTGCCTGTTATAAGGCTGTTCTTCAGGCTTTGGAGACTGCCTTCCCTCACAGTGATATTATGTTCCCTACACACAGAAAGCTGGTGCTCTGTGGTAACTGATACCACCTCTATGGGATTCACAGAAGGGACATGGAGCATAACAGTCTCATCCTCCTGCAATGGCAGCTGGGGCCAGGCAGGACACCTCACTGTATTTAAAACAACACTAAGGAACTAGTGTGTGCAACAGAATCTGGTCCGAGATCTCCACTGAAAATAGTGGAAGAGAAATGCCTGCATTTGAGTGCCTTAATCTGAAGCTGGATCTCCCTAATTTAAGCATAAAGTCTTAACACCACGCTCTTTGTCCTCCACTCCAATCACCTCTGGTAAGGGGTTCAGGCAAAACCAGGAAATTAATTCTGTAGATTTTCAACATGGTCTTAATCATGGCTAGTTTCAGAAGCAAAACATATTCTCTTTAGTCAGCAAGCATTTTAAAAGACATACAAAAATACAGAAACACATGCTGCCCTTTGATAAGTTTTAAAGTAAGGATTACAGGAGAGAGTTAAAATTTTATGTACTATTGAGGTCAATAGCCCCAAATTTGCCTAACAGACAAAAATATTTCAGTAGTAACATCCATTTTTTTCCTTGTAATAGGGTCAGATGAATCTTAAATATAATTAGAAATTATTCTAGTGCACTACTTCTACACAAAAGAAAGCAATACAACTATTACTATATTATGCATGATCTATGTAATAAGTATAAAACAAGTAACATGGCTGAGATGGTACCTACTGATATTACTTTGATAGCAGGTGATTATTAATTTATGAATTTCATTTAGCAAAAATTACTTTTCCATTTTCAAATTTAAAGTTTCCTTTCAAGCTTTTCAGTGAGCTGCTTCAACATTACTTTGTTCCCAAACTGAGCACATATAGCAATCGCATATGAAAGGAAGAAGCCTCTTCAATAACAGTAAATCAGCACTAAATTAAAGTGCAAATGCTTAACTGTTTTTCTTCTTCCTTTTTCTTTTTTTCTTTCTATGTTTTTCTTTTTCTGATTTTCTTTTAAACAAGACCCTGGCAAGGATGGCTGAAGAAACTCATAATCTGATCATAGCCTCCATGAGTTATGATCGCCCCTGTAATTACCCATAAGGACATATTGCTTCCTTCTCATAAAACCTTATTCCATGCAACATAAGAAATTAGACCATTGCATAGGTCTAGCCATGCATATAGAAAGAACAACATAATAAAGAGCGATAAATAGGAAACAAGTTAGTGCCTTATAGGAAACACTAGTAATGACAGGATGTAAATAATTAATTTTGCTCTTAGAACAGAAGTTGAAATATTTACAGTCACTAACAAAATTCTGTCAATTAGAGAGATCATTTATTTCTATTTCTGAAGGACCTAGTTTTATTTAATATAAACCAAAAATCTAGTACCTGTGATTTGCTTGTGGCATAGCTTAACACAGGGACAACCACAAAACAGAATTCCTGCATTGCTATCCAGGAAAGAAAAATGTTATCCAGTTAGCATCTGGTGTAGCATAAAGCCATTATAATGTAATTAGGACCAGATGCTAAGAAACTAAACTTAAAAGATGGCAACAGATTTTTTCAAAACATTTATCTTACAAAATGCTTGCTTTCTGCTCAGGACACTAATCCCTGTTAAGCTTCAAAGGTTCAATATAATAGAGGTTTGATGACATCTGACTTTGCATATGAAGATTTACTGCACACTGCCACACAATCAGTCCTCTCTTCTTTACACTACGATAAAATTCAGATTTGCTACCTGTACAAAGTGGCAATAGTAGGCAATCATGGAATCTTTATCCTTTCTTCCCCAACTCTTCAAAATTTTTTTCTTCAAAATTTGTCTGGAACTCAAATTTCATTGAATTCTTAAGACAAAACAAAACAAAAAAAAAATAAATCCACAACTCCCCCAAACCAAGTAATATGCATCACAGCATCATAAGATTTAGCTAGAGCTATTTGATTTTCAGACTGAATTTTCTATCACAATTTTCTTCACTCAGTCCAGGAATAGATATGATTCCTAAAAAGATATTTCTTGCTCTAAGAACTTGCATTCATTAAAAAAAAAAAAAAAAAATCCAAACGAGGCCCCCTTGTTCAAGTCCCATGGTCAGAGGAGGATCAGCAAGCGCAGATTGTTCAGTGCTATGTTCAATTAGGTTTTGACCTTCTCCACTGATGGAGATCCCACGTACAATCTGTTGCAGTGACTGTACAATCTCTCTACAATCCGCTCCAGTGACCAACCACTGAGACCAAGTTTTCCTTATTCCTGACCTGAGTTTCCCTTCTTTCAACTCACATTCCTTGCCTCTTGTCCTATTGTCATGCATCACTAAGAAGTGTCTTGTCTCTCTCTTCTCTACAAACCTCCAGCCAAGCAGTTGTAGATGGCCATCCTTCTTATCCAGCCTTATTCTGAAAGGTGAATAAACCCAGTTTCTCCTTGCTATGTGCTCCTTCACCAAACCATCCTGGTAGCCCTGCTCTGTACATGTGTGTTTATGGGGAATCCAAAAAGCAGAGACTGCGCTCCAGGTTAGGTCTCTGGAGAGCTGACTTGAGAAGAGGCATCATTTTCTGCTGGTGTGCTGGTGATCCACGTTCATGATACAATTTTGCCATGCTACTAAACTCTGTAAATAGTATTATTTTTTCTTCTCTGTCAATACATTATCTTTTTCACTTCCAAAGGACAGTAGGAAAAACCTCTTAAAACCAAAAAATGTTTTATTGCTTTTTAAAATATTCCTACTGCTTATGTAAAATACATCAGATGATTTTTACCAGGAGTTATAAAGTTAACAGAACATCTACTATCTTGTTAAGGGGAGATAGAATTTACTACTTGTCAATACTAATCCTTCACGAGATTTTAATAATTCAAATGATCACAACACGGGATTTACCACAAATGGTATTTCTCTCCCTGATTAATTTTGCTATAAGGCAAAAAATGGTAATCAATTGTATAAATCCAGTTGAAGCACAAAAATTCAGTTGTTTGACCCTGAAGAGCCTGATCAAAATTTCCCAGGATAGAATTCCAAGTTACATCACTCCAGTAGAGAATGTTAAAAACTTTTGACTGCTGCTCTTCATAAACAGTTAAGAATTTAAATGTAAATGTTCCAAGGACTGTACTGTCAAAGTAGTGCAAACATACCCCATAGCAATCTTAATGACATCTTCGAGGACATTGTCCCTTGGATCTCCTTTCATCATAGACCTCTGTTGACGCATCTATAGCTAAGTGCAATGCAACACACTAACAAGGTCAGAATTAGTTATATAGTAAAGCTCACTGAAATGGTGGAAATATCATCAAGATGATAAAATCTCTCTAGAAATTTGTGGCACTCGCTTCTTATAAAAATCAGCTCTCTAGGTAAAGGAAAATCCACCAAAAAAATTCACTTGATATGGCTAAAAAATCTTCAATTCTGTACTGAGAACCAAGCAACCTGACTCAAAAGATTCTCAGAAGTACAACCAAGATTTATTTTTCCCCTTTCTGAAGGTGAAGGATAAAGTAATTTATTTTCTTCTCATCATCAACACAAACTTTAATTTTGTTGCTGAAGAAATCCCAGATCAGAGGAGCAGTAACTTTTGTGGCCAGTGGTGGAAAAGCTAGGAGGATTCAAATGACTCCAGGGCATTTCTGGGAGGTTCTCAGTCTGCCACAGTCATGTTCACCCTTCCAGTTCAATCACATTGGATGAAGAATGTCCATCTCAAACTATGGACTAGAGTGACTTAGACACGAGTGGTTGTACCTTGCTGGCAACTGAGGAGCATCTTCAGACACAACTGTCAGTCCAGTGGAGGCCCTTGTTGGGGAAAGGGCAGAGGAGAGGACAGGGAGAGGAAAGAGCAGAACCAGCCACTGACATGGCGATACAGCTTACAGTTTTTCAGTAATACCCTGAGCTTGCTTGGGTCTTGGGATGAAGAAAAAGTCAGTGGAGATCACAATCTGATTAGCAGCACTAGGCAAAGACTACTTTAACAAGGAATTAATCAGATTAATACTTTTGCTTAAAGTTTTGAATCTAGAACAGCCAATGAATGCACAATATGTAGTGCATAGACAAATGGTACAAATACAATATCTGCATTATCTGGACCATTTAGAAAGACAAGAAATCCAACCATGGATGCGCTGCAATTTACCAGTGGCCAGGGATAAGGGGGTTGCATCTACCGCCAGTAATTACCAACACTTCTGTCTACAGGTGACACTTCATTATTCATACCAACAAACAAATTCATACCCTCTTCCCTATGTACCTGTGTGTCTTCAGTACTTCCAGGCCAGAATTGATTCTACCAAGGAGCATTTTGCTTAATCCTCATAATTTCTGAATGTCTCTGGACATCCTCAGATTTTTTTTTAAAAATAATAAACCTGAACAGGCATGAGATTTTTTCTCCTCACTGATGTACACATCTTTGTTAGTTTCAGTCAGGAGGCACATACAAAAAAAACCCAAATAAAATTAGCTCATTTTATAAATGTAGAGATTAACCCAGAAACCTGAGTCTAAACATAGCATTCCATGACCCAGTGCTACCTTCTCAGAACAAAATCCTGAATGAACAAAGAGGCTTTACATTTGTGTTCTCAAAATCAACAGGTTTTGCCAGACCACTAGCAAAAAAAAAAAAAGTGAGAGCAGAGTCTTTTTTTTAATGAAGCAGAGCATATCTCCAGACTCCACTTGGAAGTATTTTAACAAGAAATCTTCCACTGATCATGGTTCTTAGCAATGAAAAATGAACAGGCATCTCAAACCCGTGACATTGCTACAGCACAATTATGTAAACTCTTTACAGACCATCTATAAATTAGAAGCACTTATTTATTTAAGAGCACACGTCACAAAGAGTAAAAAATAATGACTAAACTGGGAAAAAAAACCCACCTCATTAAAAAACAATGTCAAATAAACAAATGAATCTTACATGCCTGACCTATTCAGCAGAAGATTCACTATCAGTTTACCTTGTTACCACCCTAAAAAAAAAAACATATCCTTAGTTTACATATTATAGTCAAGTTGTCATAGCACGTTCTACCCTTATCAGCTTATTTGAACCAGGATTTTGAGACTGCTATTCTTTTTTAAACCATATTTTATATTATGCATAATGTTTTCACTTGGTACTAGCACTTAGGGAACTTACTGTCTACTGATCTTGACAACAAAAAACAAGCAGAAAGAACAGACTCTGCCTGAAACATTTGTATTTTAAATAGTGAAAAAAAAAAGAGAACTTGTTCCTTTATTCACTACAATGTGTTAAAAAAACCAGCATGATAACAACTTGCCTGAACATGGTTATCTCTGTCCAAAAACTTAGAGAAACTATTAGTTTGGTTTTGAAATTTCTTGACTGTTTTTTTATATAACATGGAGGTAGTTAAAGAAATCTATATCAAATTATTTATTTTGATAATTTTACTGTATATTTGCCTCAAGAAACTTGTCTGCTCCCCCTTATCTCATAACTTCCACTGAAACAGGCAATGATACTCCCCTGATTCTGTTAGTCTAAAGTTTTACCTGCAAGAAGTAAAATATTGCAGAAACCTTCTCTGCTTTGACCAAGAGTAAAGTCCTAAAATTCTTGACTATCTCTTTTTAACGATAAAAATCATACCTTGACATTTTTATTATAGTCTTTAGGAAGATAGTTCAGTAGCAACACACTAGCCTTTCACCCAAGGTTTGCACTGACCATGCTTGTATTTATGACCTGCCTATCAGAACTGACGCTTCCTAACACACAATACCTTTACTTTAAAATCCAGTTTCACAGGATGGGTGTCCTATACTGTTGGATGAGGATTAGACTGCAAAAACAACCACAACATTTTCCACTGAAACTTTTCTTGCATCTATCATCAACATATTTAGCTATTAAAAAAACCATCTTGAAACGTTTAAGCAAATTCCTTTCTTTCAACAGGAATAGTTACTCTTGTGATGAGTTTTAAAAGGGATACTCTTCATCTGCCACAAAATAAGTGGTTGCTGAAGATATCAAGTACCTGGCAAAATACAGGGCTGAATTAAGAGCAAAACTGAACAGTGCCTTTGAGAAGTATGTTTATGATAATTTAAATATGGACTGCTTAAGAGAGACATTATAAAACTTAAGCAAGGTACACATTTTTATAAATTATTAATTCTTTTTGGAATACAGTAAACAAAAATTCCTCACAAGGCTATTTATATTTCACACATCTTGTTCAACATTACACATGTACTCTCAAGCATTCCACATGCATCATAGTTTTACAGGTTTGTTAGACATTTTAGTTGGATTCTAATACTGTCCTTTATCCCAATGCTTTCCAGTACCTTCACAAGACTTCATTTCAGACAGAAAAAATTTCTCCTGCTATCTAATGAGTGATAAATTAAGAACATTTTACACACACAACACTGACCAATGTACTGTATGAGAATCAGCACAGACTGAAGATGCTTAGAGCCCATGTATCTGCCTTTTTTCGTAGTGAATTCTCATGTAAAAGAAAATAGAACAGAGGATGTTGCTACTGTAAGAGAAAAAAAGATGACAAGCCAAGCTGAAAAGTGGCACAGGAAGACAGAGAGATAGGAAGAAAATAAAATAAAAAATATAATTATGAAAGATACAAGTCCATGAAATACATTCAAGTACTTTAAGACATTTCAAGCAGTTCTGGGTTTCTGTAAATTCTACAGACTGACTTCAGCTGACCCTCCCATTCACACAGAATGGCATTAAATTTAGAACTTCTAATGATAAATCCTTGTTAATTTAAATCTTTCCAAAGTATGTTTCATTTTCTGTAGAATTAACAAGTTATACGTAACTACGAGAGCTGATTAATTACACAAGCGTGTTTTAATCAGTTGGCAACATCTTGAAGTTATTCATACGAAAGCTCTAATAAATATTTTGGGTTTTCCTGACTATCCAAATTCAAGCATTTAAGTTAGGAGTGCAATCTGCTAATGCAGAGGATGTTGAGGAAACACGACTCCAATGTTAATCTCTTGCTTAGACTTGCTTGCTGAAGGAGTTTATTGCTCTCTTTCTTACAGACACTTGAGTCTAGTAAGTCTACCCAGATAGTTAGCCGACTCCATTACATAGTGATAGTTGAACAAAGCAAATATTACCTCCCAGCAGATTCCTACGATTATTTTTTTATATTGTACCCTTACAACACAATTTGCATTCAACAATCAATAAGCAATTACTTTTTATTTGAAAAGCATAAACTCTAATCATTCATTGTTGAAAAGGAATCAAGAGCCCAATCAAAGCCCATTCAACTGCACAGAAAAAATTCTCCAACTTTTTTATTAGTTTTTAAAATATCTGATTTCCCTTTTGGATGTTCATAACTGGCTACATACTCACAGTTATAAAAGGAAAATGAACAACGGTATTAACCCGGTTAATGGTAGCTATGATAAAGTTCACATGGGAAAATAGCTTCCCCTGCAACCCAAAAAGAAAAACAAAAGGAAAAAACAATCCATGACTTCTTAAAATATTAATTTCACTAGTGTTGAATAAATAGCATCTGGGTTTCTGTTGCTTTTGCAGAGATGCCAGGCAGTTGCAGTACCTTTGATCTATTTCTGTTCAAGCTACATAGAGAAGTGTCTGAAACCATGATAATGTGCGCTATTGATCCTGTAAGAGTAGTAGATTATACAGCACGATATATCTTATTTTATTGGCTAAGAATAGGGGTGATGCAGACAGGACGTTCTGAAGAGTAGGACAGAGCATGTGACGTGTTCGCTCCTAAAGCTGGGTTTGGCTTTTTTAATGGTATTTATGAGCCTCCGTTTCAATTTGCTGTTTGCTCATTTGATATATCACTCCTCACAAAATAAGATCTATACTGAAGTAAGACAAGCACGTTCTTTCGCGCTGCAAAACCAGTTAAGATTCTGTTTTCAAATATAAATATTCTTATGAACTGAAAATACTTGTTCAGTTTATGAGCTGCTTTTTAAAGCCAGTAAGATACCTCAGTCAAATCTGAAAGTTAATATCACGGAGAAGGACAAACGTTCACCTACCCAGATGAGATTGCGTTAGCTTACTCAGATTTCTCTAATGTATTGTGGTCAATGAACAAGAAGATCAACTTCATTGTCCTAACTGCATATTTTATGAACTGTGACAAGTTTGTTATAACTCATTTGCTCTAGACTTTTCTTCTGAGATTGCACAACCACCAAGAGATAAACTCAACAATGTCAACAAGCTTGGTGGCATAGTTCAAGCTGTGAAGGTTCAATAAATAGGTCTGTAAACATTGCAAATCAACACAGCTTTTGATGAAATGTCAAGCAAGACAGCGTTTAGCTATATTCAGCTCAGCTTGAACTCATAAACCATTAACTGGCCTCTGCAGTTTCCAGAAAAATGTGTATTACAAATAAAGCACAAATGTTAAAATAGAAATAAAAACAAAACATTCTTTTCTTTAAGATAAAAGATTAACAAAAGCCATTTAATTGGAAATGGTATTTTAATAACTCCAGTAAAGACTGATTTATAAAACCAGCCCATATGGCAATGCTACACACCCTTAAGATCGAGCAACCATTATTTTATACCTCCAAGTTAAGAAGGGATGCAAAAAATAAGAAGAGAATATAAAATTAATTTTGAAATACTCTGAAGATACTTGTGGTTTGAACCACTGAAAAAATGTTTGAATTTTCCTGCATGAGACATAAAAAGTATTGCTAGTGTCAGAGAGCATACATATTATCTTTCAATTTTTAGGACATAGAACAGAATAAAGCTTGTTACAATGCTTCGAGGTACCTGTTTAAATCCGAAGCTAGCATTAATTTTTTTTGCCCCCAGTGGAGAAATGTATTACGCATATACAGTGAAATATCCTCTCAAGAATTATTTCCAAACAGTTTGAAAGATATTAACTTACTTTAGCTACTTTTCAGAATGAAATTTTGCAGACAAGTCTATACAGTTACCCTAGACTGAATGCAAGATTGTTTTCACCCAATAGTCCTGTTTCCAAGCTACTTCTATGTCATCTTTTGAGTCATTCATTTGACCATCTCCAAATTTGTTTGCAGTAAACTTTACATTCTTCTTCTATCTTTATAACAACAATATCATATAGAAAAAACAACTAAAGCCTCTTTGATCAGCTAGTATCTACTATACATAATGGTACAAAAACAGTATTGTCAATTGAACACAATGAATGTCATTGGCAGGTGGAAAAAAAAAACCTGTTTAACCTAATCAAATATTACTGTATGTGAAAGTTTGTCTTCCCTTCTGTGTTAACACCCTGTTGGTATTCTCTAACCAGTTTTAGATCAGATTTAAAAATAAAACCATGCAAGGCAGGGATATCTGGCAGAATAGAGCTGGTGCTCTGACGGGGTCAGACCCCTCCCAGGAGCCCCATTTGCCTTTAACTTTGGAAACCTTTCAGAGGAACTTCCCACAGCCCCCTCTACACAGCAGGCAGTGCCCCAGCCAGCCACAGATATCTCATGAGGCTGCCTAGTGACCTAAATGCTGTCTTTACGGTTGTTTTGCTGCTGTTCTTCACTCTTTTGAAAATTCCTTGTATTCATCTACTCACCAGAGGCATCCCCAGGCATTGCTGGCACCGCAGTGTCTTGCTATCTTCGTGGGGAAGTGGTTAGTTGATTTCCCCGTGGATACTTCTCTCTAACACATTCTCCAAAGTAGGAGAAACCTAGAGGGAGACTCATTGCCAGGTGCAGGTAACACAGGCACACTATCCCTCTCCAGCTTCACAGGCACAAAAAGAACACTCTTTTCTCAGAAGCTGGCAGAAGAATTATAGCCAATTTTGTTTTCTTAAACAACAGCGAGGGACTCTCCCAAGGCAGGCAGGCAGCGTGTGCTGTATTCCCTCCCTCCTCAACTGAAATGGTTTCTCCCTAACACAGGCTCAATCTACCTGATTATGTTCTCTCCTAATCAGTAATCTTAGTTTCCCCAGCAGTAGCAGCCCTCCTTTCACCCAGGATTTCTGGAGGGCAGGCTGCAGCTACAGAGCAGCGGTGCTCCGGGGAAGCAGGGTAAGGGAGCAACATTTTGGGAACACTCATGTTTCCTCCTGCTTTTTGTTTGACAACTGGAGTACAGCGTACGGCTGTGTGTGACAGAGATTATTCTTCCTGCTTTTACAATCCTGTTCAAAGAGGCTTAAATTCCCTAAGAAAAAGAGGCTACCTGCTTCATCAAACAGTAGCTGCTTTTCAATGTGGTCTTCTCTGTGTATCTTTTCCCTAAAACCAGCTTACATCTCTTTCATATATGACAACAGATTTCCATCTGCAGTGTATTCTTCCTTAATTCTAGTCACCAAATAAAATAAGGAGGTATGAGTTCTTTTCACTCCTTTTTTTCTTTTTAAACTAAAAGAAGAGGGGAAGGACAGTTACAACACAAATAATTATAACCAACTTTAACACCATCTGCTGTCTTTCAGCATACATGCTTGCTTTAAGCCTGAAAGGGTTGTTTGCTTTTATTTAATTTTTTTTCTTTTTTTTCAGTAACTAGGAAAGGGTGAGGTAGACAAAAAACTTTATTTTCTTTAGATTTTTGTCCTGATTATTCAAGTTAACCTAAATAATGTAATAAAACTCCTCTAATCCAACTTTAGAGACTATGTTAGAATTAATTGAAAACATCCTTTACCAGCTAACATGATATTTTAAAAACATTTGTACACAGAAAACAGCGGACAAAGCTTTGATCAAGGAAAGATTTACACTAGTATTTCAACGGGCTGTAGAGCATGTGGTCTCTCAGGCACAGTGCAGCATAAAACCATGACAGCAAAGAAACAGGAGATGTGGAGAGAGTAAATACTTAGGACTACTCCACTCTGAATTAACGTGCTACTGCATTTAAACATTGTGAAGATCCCTAAAGTCTTGTGATTCTATTACCTAAGCTAAAATGGCTTTTTGTGGGCAGTGTAAAACTGGGAGCTATCATAAACTTTGGGATCTGTGTAGCTTAAAAAAATATTATATTAATCAGTATTCATTTGACAACAGACTTAATCCCCCCAAAAAAAAGAGAAATAATCACAAACTATCTAGCAGCCTCCTAGCAAATGTGAATGTCCATTCTTCTCTGTTTTCAGCACAGAAGCCTGGTACAGAGATGTTTTGTAAGGAACAGACAGCCTGAATAGTTCTGTATGTTCTGATACAATAGAAATGTTAAATATAAAAGCTGTTTACCTAGTTGATTACCTCTTACCATTGAATCTAGCAAATCCCCAAATTTGGCAGTTACATTCTTTTTTAAAGACAAAATTTAAAAATTAATAGAAAAAACTAGAAATTTAGGAAAAAAAAAATAAGAAGCAGCAAGCAAAAAGACCCAAACCACGCAGGCATTGATTTCACATGATGGAGATGTTAGCATGTCAGATAAGTCTTCTTTTATGCCCCACCAAAAGACAGGATATTCGGAAAGCACTTTGGTCCTTTACAGAGCAGCATATATGTTCCATAACCCATTCTGCTTTTCACAGTAGAACTGCCACACAGAGTTGAAAGGCTATGGCATATATACTACGTTGAACCCATAAATGGGTCTGTTCAATTTACTACACTTTTCTCCACTTCAGCTGCAAGAAAATAAAAATAATTTCAAGTAGGCTTCAGTTTGAGCTTAACTTTGCTGTGCTTTGTTTTTGTTACCCAAAGAAACATGCTTAGCCTTCTCTTCACTCACTGCAATAATCCATTCACTGAAACTAAAGGTCATTTCATGTCCCATTCAGGGTTGGACTCTGAATTAAGACTTAGCATTTTTTTAGGGCAACAGCCTAGAATGTTGCTCGAGAGCAGCTTTCAGTTAAACTTGTTAGATTAAGCCGTTTGAACTACTCAGTCATAGAAAGAAAGCAGCTTTCTTTTTTTAATTGCATACACAAGGCAATAGTTCATCTAAGAATGTTCTCCATGGCATTTACAGCATGAGGAGTGCCTACAGCAGGGCAGGGCACATCCCATGGTAGAATAGCATGTAGCTGCATTTCTGGAAGGCCCAGAGATGCAATTTCAAGCCTCCTTTATGAGCAGAGCAGATTGTATGTTTTCTTTCTCTCATCTGTTTCCCAAACAAAATTCAGCAGAAAACATACATGACTGAACACATTTGTGACGGCAAGCTTATTCCAGCACCAGCATAACACCAAAAAAGGTTAGTAAGTAATTAAAAATGTGGAAGCTATGATCATCTCCATATGCTATAGCTATTTACTCTTTGTAATTCTGATAACATGGAGACAGACCTTTGTCATATCCATGTCTTGCATAAACACATCTTTTAAAAGGAAGCGTTACAATCTGTGAGCCACCTGGATGGCAAGATGGTCCACAACTCTGTCACATCCAAAAAACCCATAAAACTCCTCTGCTATATACAGCCCGTCATATCATGAGTGAAATATAGTTGCAAATCCACTAATGGAAAAATGAAGTCTAAAATCATACACAGTAGTTTAGCTTTAGACTATTCTCTTCTACGAAACTCCTAGCTTTGGAGAACAGTACCTTAATGACATCAACTCTTGTTCTCTGACTTCCATCCATCTTGTCAGCTGGAAGAGGTGCTCAGAGCACTCAAGGATCATCTCTCCCCACCTACCCAAGTGCTTTCAACAGTATGCCATGCCTGCTACAATCTTTCTCTTCCTCCCACATTACCCAGTGGGGGTTTACTTGGGAAGGAGGGTGTTACATGAAGCAGGTGTCCCATATAACCCTATAATTGCTAAGGAACTAGGTGCTGTTACAGGGAAATCAGGCTCTGAAAAATAAAAACCACAGAGGTGGTCTGACATCAGAGTAGATATCTTGTTTATCTTTGTCTCTTTAAATAATCTGGAACACAGGAGAGAAGCCTGCATGTTTTTGCAAGAAAAGTCAGAGTTTATACAAAAAGTATAAACAGTCCTTACGAACTGCTCTTGAGAAGAAGCCTTCTCAATAGAGAAACCTGCTATATTTGTCTATAATTGAGACCTATTACTACTGAATGAGCTTTATACAGAGATACACATTTTCCTCAGGCTAAAGTTATTTTTGATAATCTGGGATTAGAAAAAAAGAATAACCTGAGCAGAGGAAAAAAAACCCAAACTAAAAACCACAAAGGCTTTTACAAAGAATAAATTGATAAAACCTCAAGTAAAATCCTGATTCCACTGAGGTCAAAGTCAAAACTCCACTGGAAATTGATTTTTCTTCAAGATCAAAAGTCAACATCTGCTCTATTTAGTGTTGCATTATGGAGGAAGATAGCTATTCGTTTGTGCTGTGCTCAAGAGGCCTTGCTGAACACTCAGAGCATGTTTGTATATTTTCCTGTAAATGTATACAAATAAAGCTATTCTGCATTTTCATTATATTTTCTCACATTTCAGTATACTTTATATGTGTATTCACATACAGATACACAGACTTCTAATATATCCTGATAGTCAGGGTTTCAGGGTGGGTGTCTATAAATTTTTGAATCACGAAATTCTATTTTCATCAACCTACTCCTCTGTTTTTGTACTTCTGTCTTACAGCTTTTCTTGCTAGTGTTATCAAGTGTTAACAGTCTGCCAAGGAAGCAAACAGCTTTTAAAACAGTGTTTTCTTAAAAATTACAAGCTATAATAATATTTTGACTTTTTTCTTCCCAAAAGGAAGATATGGAAAGGAAAACAGAAAATCATTACTGCTATATCCTACTTGCAGACCCTGAAAACATCTCAAATTACTCAAAAATATATCTCCTTACGTCAGGTGGTGTAATTTTTCCATTTTCAATTCCTTTATCCATTCACAGTTTGGACTGCCTGATGATATTGTATGTAAGCCTAACCCAAACGTGTCTATTTAAACTAATGTCTTATTTGTGATAGTAAAGGACTGCCTCATTAGGTCAGGAAATCAAAATGTGCAAGTTTTGCCACGTAGTTATAATAAAGCCTAAAAAAATTACCTATCTTTTGCAAAGTTTTTTATCCATCTCAAGTTGTAAGATGGCTAGTGTTATGTGTTAGTGAGCCATTACTCTGCTGCCCGCTGCAATGTGCCTGAAAACTAATGTGTAAATATGAGAAATAAATCATTGGAGTGAAGGGTGTTTTCAGGAGTAATATACCTAAAATCTAAGGTGCGACAAAAGTCTGTTAGATCTTAATTCCTTCCAAAATCACTTCACCATTATAATTATATGCATTCTGACTCCGTTTCTCAGGAACGTTTGAGGACTGCTATTACTGTAGCAGTATGATGACTACTTGGTTGAATGGAGATAAAAAGCAGTGTCTGCCCTGGAAGACCATACATATTGAATTTAAACTGCACATAGGAACTAAAGATATTATCAGATACAGCCTAATGTACTGAAGCTTGTCCAATTGTCAGCTAGCGTTGTGATAAAGTAAAAGAAACATTATGAAATCCTTATCTCCATGCAAACCCACTCTCAAAGACCAGTCAGACTTCCAAGGGTACCGAACTACTAAAAAAGCCAACCTTATCTACAGACAACTGTCAGAAAATCATAAGATGCAAATATGTCTGCTTGATGTAATGATTACTGGTAATTTTATAAAACACAGTTTCATTTCATTTTTTTAATCCCAATTTGCTGTAAATTAATGTTTGCATGGAGTTTGGACAATGTCATAATTATGCAAGCTACATAGTCAGAATTATTACAAGATGTTCCAGCCCCCGCTTTCTCTTGTGAGGCTCTTCTGTTGCCACATGCCTCCTCAGGCACTGGCAGTCCTCTAGGAGGGTTCCCTAGATTTATGCAGAGAAATTCTTACTGTTGTTCGCTTTTCCTGCACTGCATTTTATTCTTTATCTTTTGATCAAGTTATATTTTTTTTCTTTCAGCTCTACAAGGAAGCATCTGAGCCAGCTTCTAAGTGAAACCACCACATCAGCCTCCTATCTCCCCCAAAAATGTGCTGCTCCATCCTTTGCACACTGCCCCTCAAAAGCACTGCTTCCTTTTGCCTGGTCTATTTACGATACACCAAAGATTAGAACCAGGGTATCTGGGCACTGGTGTTTGCTTTCAACTGAATGGCCTTGGTAAGATGAGTTTTAAACCAGATCCCTCACAAAGATGGGCTGATGCTGTATCCATCCCTGGAAAGTCTCAAAGGCTCAACATCATTAGCAGGGCTATTTGGGCCACTGGGGAACAATAAGTGAGCTGTAAATTCACTTGAATTGAGGAAAGCACATCAGATTTTCCTAACCTTCAGTTTACAACTTATTTTCACTGTCTTTTCTCTTTACTTTGAAAATATAGGCCCTTTAATGTCTTTCCTTATTTTTGGCCTTTTTTTTCCTCTTATTCTTCTTGATTTTATTAATTTACCTAAAACTACCATTCATTTTATATTCCAATTGCATTGTCTGTCTTTAACTAAACAAGAATGAATTATCTACGAGAAAACTAGTGATAACATTTATATTCTGGTTTTAGTAAAGCTTATTCAGTCAAACTTATAAATAAGGACAAAGATACTACTGTAAAAGCAAAAACATCTGTTTACATTCAGGAAATATGCATTTGCTTCAGACTGTATTCCAGTTTTCATCAACTAACACCATTACTGTGATCCCATGACTATATACTGTACCAAAAGAGTTGGGGGGAAAGGGATACCACCAGAATTGCAAATATCAAAAAATTTGTTAATAGCATATGTCCAGCAGCACAATACTGGCCCATTCTGGGGCACTAGTTTTGTGCTGAATCACAACAATCACAATAATTTGTCTTATTCTTTACTTTTCAGCATTGCCTCTCTCTGGTACGAAGTCCCATGTTGCTTGGCTTGTGAGATCTTACATGATCAGTTTTAGAGTGATAGCTCCAGTGTGCAGTAAAACAATCCCGTCTTAATACACATCTCACCAATAAAGCTTAATTCAATTAAACTGACCATTAAAATTAGCGTAAATTGAATTGCTCTATCTCAGACTTGCTGATAATTGTTTGACACAAACCAATAAACATGGGGTTTCCAAGCAGAATGATTTACAGTGCTCAGTTGGGTACTTTTCCCACTGCTCCCCTCCCTTACTCCTCACCTCCGGTACAGTCCTGAGTCTGTACACGGAAAGCAAGTGGCAAATGTTCAGTATGATAATACAAACTGACGTAACTTCTAAGGCATGGATTGTAAAATACACTAAAATAGTTATCATTTCAGTTGCAAGTATACAAAACTTGATACAGACAATCAAATCTCAGAAAAGATTAATGAAAAAAAAAAAAAAGAACCAGAAGCTAATTATCTGCATTGTTCAGGTTTAATCTTTAAAGAAAAAGTAATCACATAGTGATAAAAGTAGTATTTTTTTCTTACTCTTCTCAATTATTTTGACTATCTAGAGGATGGGAACAGTTATTTTTATACTGCAAGAAAACAGTTTGTGGAAATATCAAATAGTGGTTATACTTACGAGTTTTAGAAGAATTATTCATAATTCATTGAATAATAGTTATCCTTAAGAATAAATGAAATGTAAGGAATGCTGAAAGTAGTAATGAATTAAATGATTTTCATGATCATTGAGACTTTGATCCTATGCTGTGGAAGCTAGTGAGGAGTTTTAGTAATAAAATCAATATGAACTTGGTCAAACTTTCTTCTACTTGCAGTCTCCTTTCAGAAACATATATTTGGAATACAGGGATTGGTATTAATCTAAAACCTCCCAGCCTATACACAGATTCAGTAATTACATCATGCAGTGTTTTCAAATTGTGTCTATGTTTTCAGATTAATTGATTATAAGACTAACACGAAACTTTTTTTCCTGGTTTTGCGCACAAGTTCTTTTCTTTTTTTCCACATAGAGCAGTAGCATAATAATGCCATTTTCAAAGTGGAATTGCAAAGATCAGAGCTTTTTAAAAGAAACACTCTGAAGTGACATAAGGACCTCACCTTCACTCACATGATGGAGGCATCATGTAAGGAAAAATATAAGCATTCACATGCATGAACAAATATTCACTTTGACCATATGACTGGATATACACATTTCTGTGAAAAAGACTGGATTTTTATTACACAATTGGGAAAATGTATCAGGCAGCAACCGGAACAGATTCATTACTCTAAAAAGTGAAAGTAATCTTAAAAATTACAGACTGGGTACCCTTGGCATAGCTGAACCTCATTCACAGCTTGCTGTTTTACATAGGTTGTTAAGAGAAAGTTAAAAGGGAATTACTGTCTGAAAATATCCAAAAACAAACAAGAAAAAAAAAGTGTTATAATAATAGCAAGATTAAGCTCTAAAGTTCAAAGTAGCAAATGCAAATTTTTAAATATGAACAATGCCAAACAAATATTTCTGGTTTTGGTATTTTCTCCAGATGTTTAAGTCAATATTCGACAGATTTCTGAAAGAAAAGTTTTAAGTGTAGCTTAAAACCATGAATATGATACAGAAACTACAAGAAGTGTTACAAAGAAATCAGTCTATTCTTAAGGACCCATTTTAACCCTAAGGAATCAGCTCTATTACAGATTTAACTCACTTTTAGTTCATGTCTTTATCTCTCTGCATATACAATGAATTACCAGAAGAGTCTCTCTGCGTATACAATGAATTACCAGAAGAGTCATTAAGTAATTCCTAAATAACCTAGGATTGAGTGAGGTCCAATCACTCTACAGGTTGAATTTGACTCTAAGAAAGTCTCAAATTTTTTGAGACGTGTTCCCAAGTCTATATTAAAAAACAGCATTTATGGGTTGATAAACTGATATTAGCACATTTGAAAGTGAATACTCCTTTTTATGGAGTATTTCTAATGGTATTATCCTTGTCAAGTATTACTTACTCTTGGATGTATCTTTACGAATCCTCTCTGAAATGTGGTAATGACTCATCAAATGTGACTGCTCAGACAACTCCCTCACATATATAGTACAATTAAGAAACAGCAAATAAATTAATAAATAAATAAACATTTGGGATTGAAGACGTGCCTAGAGTTGATGTTGTTTGGGTTTTTTTTCTTTCAAAGTATGAACTGTTTACTTTTTTCTTGTATTTTACAGGCAGTTTTGCAGACCTTCTTTAAACAAGTAGAGAGCAAGCAGAGGTAGCCATAAGACAACTTGATAAATTGTTAATCATACACAAACATTTCAAAGCTTTTTTTTTGTGCCTTTTCATTGATCTACAATAACAAGAATGACTTAAAGTAAAGAGGGCAATCTTACATTTTATTCTTTAAAACCGAGATGAGACTCTAGCTGTGAACGGACATATAAATCTTTGCTACTAAGTAGGTCAAAAGGTGTGAAGAAAGTTTCCAGTCACGATCGCTGCAGTGCTAACACAACCAACTCCTCCGTTCTAAATTTCTTCTTGAAAACAGCATTGAGAATTAATAAAATACAGTTTTTACCCTCTTCTGTCTTTTTGCTCCCTGCTTTTCCATTCCACTCTGACAGCAGGTACTGAGAAGAGGGAGAGCAACCTGGGTGCATGGGGCAGAGCCATGCACTGCTGCTGCTGGATCTCATCACCCTGGGCTTCTTTCTTTCATACCTGTGCTGGCACAGGCAGTGTGGAGATTGGTGACCTTCAGGAAATGTTCTAATTCAGTGGGAACAGGAATTGATCATTAATGTACTCACACACAAGCTGCTTGTCTTGTCACCTAGATTAGCACAGCATCGGAGTGCTTGTGCAGACTAATGAATTGCATAATTGCACAGCTCTTCCCATTAAAGAAACAGTATTATTTTTTTAGTCCCGCTTCCCCATTTCAGTATATCCTTTGCCTTCCAATTTGTACATGAACTACAGGTTACCATTCTCCATAAAACAAAAACTCAGCCTGTGTTCTTGTACTCTGTAAACACTGCTCTGTGCTACCTTACATCAAATGGCAAATGGAAAAGAGAAGCCATTTTAACCAGCATCAAACTTCCTCAATGATCTCTACGAATACCAAATGATGCCCTTCTAAGTAGATCAATGCTTAGTGTACTATAGCTGTCAAAAATCCCACCCATTTCTGGACAAGACTTACCAAAGTACATACAACAGGCATTAAAGAATATTATCTAAAAGCTTCTGTTTTCCCAAAATCTATCAAGTATTGACTGGGGTTGGGGCGGGGGGGGGGAATAGCAGGCACTGACAGCTCACTTTGTTCTTCAAATGAAGGCATATATTAAATAGGTTTTTAAGTACCTTAGCAGACTGTCAGCATTAACTGACTCTCAGTACCTGCCTTAAAGAACAAGAGAGAAAACTGCTGTTCCTCTCTATAGAGCCTGACTGCTTAGTGCTCAAGAAGACTGATGGATAGCAGCTAATTTAATTTATTTACATTTTCATTGGAATTAAACCATTAACTTCTAACTGATTTTTGCAAAACAGCAATATGTAGAACAATCTAAATGGAAAGGTTCAGGTAGTCCACTTTCTCCTTGCCAGTAGAGACAGGAGTGCCTTGGAACTTGGAAGCTCTCCTATCTCTCAAACCTTGTTGAAACAGTTGTATCTCCAAAAATAAAAAGGGTTTTAACAATCAGAAAAACAAGAGTTCATTTTTCTTTTCATATTGATGATTTTCTTTCCAACTAGCTTGCTTTACTTTTTTTTTTTTAACAAAGCCACTTAGCCTTGGGCTAATGTTGCCATAGTGTCATTTCTTTTTCTCTCATTAGACTAAACCACAGTACCAGGCAAAAGAAGCAGAAAAAATATCAGCAAAGCTCTGCATCTATGTTTTTAAAAAAGATATTTTAAACAAAACAGCCAGTGTTCTGACTACCTAGACCTTGATGATGGTGATGAAAGGGATGAAAGGGTCAAGTGTTTATGGGTAAGAATTGGGGGAAGGCCAACAAGACAGACATCATGGTGCGAGTCCATTATAGACCACCCATCCAGGATTAAGAGGCAGATGAAATACTCTATAAGCAGCTGGGAGAAGTCTAACAATTGCTAGCCCTTATTCTCATGGGGTACTTGGACTTACCAGACTTCTGCTGGAAATACAATAGAGCAGAGAGGAAAAAGCCTAGGAGGGTCCTGGAGTGTGTAGAAAATGACTTCCTGGCACAGCTGGTGAGTAAGCCAATGAGGGAAGACGTGTCACTGGACCTCCTGTTGTGAGCAGTGAGGGACATGTGGGTAATGTGTCGTTTAGAGGCACCTTGGTCATCTTGATCATGAAATGACAGAGGTTTTGTTTGTTGGAGAAGTGAAGAGGGGAGTCAGCACAACTGCCACCTTGGACTTCAGGAGACTGATTGAGAGAGTCCCTTGGAGGCAGTCCTGAAGAGCAAAGGAGTCCAGGAAAGCTGGACATTCTTCAAGAAGGAAATCTTAAAGGTGCAGGAACAGGCTGTCCCCATGTGCCGAAAGATGAATTGGTGCAGAAGAAGACCAGCTTGGCTGAACAGAGACCTTTGGCTGGAACTCAGGTGAAAAATGGAGACTTTATGACATTTGGAAGAAAGGGCAGGAAACTCAGGACTACAAGGATGCTGTGAGGTTAGGCAGGGAAAAATTAGAAAGGCCAAAGCCTAACTAGAACCTAATCTGGCTAGTGCCATAAAAGAGAGTAAAAAAATGTTTCTATTAATACATCAGCAGCAAAAAGAGGGCTAAGGAGAATCTCTATTCTTTGCTGAATGCAATGGAAAGCACAGTGACAAAGGATGAGGAAAAGGCTGAGGTACTTAAGTGCCTTCTTTGCCTCAATGTTTAACAGTGCAACCAACTGTTCCCAGGATACCCAGCCTCCCGAGCTGCAAGATGGGGACAGAGAGCAGATAAAGACCCGGTTAGTGACCTGCTATACTGTTTGGACACACACAAGCCTATGAGGCCCAAGACTACTGAGGGAGCTGGCAGAAGCGTGCACCAAGCGACTTTCCATCATTTATCAGCAGTTCTGACTAACCAGGGAGGTCCCAGTTGACTGGAATTTAGCAAATGTGGTGCCCATTTACAAGAAGGGCTGGAAGGAAGATCAGTGGATCAATATATCAGACTTACCTCAGTAACAGGGAAAATTTTGAAGTACTCATCTTGATTGTCCTCCTGTACTTGGCACTGCTGAGGCTGCACCTTGAATACAGCATTCAGTTTTCACCTAGCAGTGTTAGTCTAACAGCTGGACTTGATGACATTAAAGGTCCTTTCAAACCTAAATGTTCCTACAATTCTATGATTTGCAACATAGTTAAAATTTTCTGAAGCATTTTGATTAATAATTTGTATCTTCCTAACCATTCTTAATATTTCACATTTGATTATATTTGCTTGATATCTGCTAGATAGGAGTCATATTTAGGAGCGACTTACTGATCACTTGCATGGCAGATATTCTAAGGCTACCCTTACTGATAAGAAAATACTTATCAGACCTGTATGAGTGACAGAAAGACAGATAAGTAACTACATAGCAGATTTACACATTTGAGACACAAACTAACTGAAAAAACTAAAAATCCCCCACATCCTACCTACTGAAAGGTGAAAGAGAACAGCATTAACTTGGCTTTTCTGTCTGTTCTGTATACCACAGGAATCAAAGGGAATGTGAGATTAAAGTTATGCCTTAGTTTGAACTGTTACATTATAGTGCATATGAGACGTGCACATTTAGAATATGCCTGAATTTAGAATATCTAGTCTTATATTTCAGTTGCAGATATGACACTATCTAAAGTTATTTCTTCACTTCATTTTTCTTATTGAATTTGTTTTGTTATATAACCTCACTTTTAGTTTTTCAAATACAGAGGTAAATGGAAAATGAAACAAAATGAATCAAGAGTTTACAAAAAGAAGATTCCACTAGATTAATCCGATATCCTCCTCTGAGAAGATAACTGAACTTCTACATAAAGAATGAAATGGATTTAGGCTCTCTGAATGTCAGCATTTGACAGTGACTCAAGTACCTAAGCTCCAGCTGACTAGAACTCACCAGTGGAAGGCAGCTACAAAGAAAGGCAACTTTAATGGAAGTCAAGCCTGAGAAAAACAGGAATTCATTATAAAATCACAAGACTAGAAGGAACAAGGGGAAGTGTCAATTAGCGTGATGGAAGGGAATCACTTGCTTATAGTCAAGTTACTTCAGTAGTTTCTAAAGAAGTGGTCCTGGTACAGGAGGCTTTAATAACCTTTGCACAAATGGTTTATGCCAAAGAAGTCAAATGATGACACAAAAATTGAGAACCATTGTCAAGACAGAGGGAAAGAGAAATATCAGAAAAAAAAAACCACCTGGAAATGTTCAGGACCATGCTAATAGAAATGGACTGAAATTCAATAGCAGGAAATGAAGAATCAAAGAATACGGAACTTATGCTGTATACTGTGGAATTGAAGAATTATTTGAGTGCCTTAGGGGCAGATGCAGACTTACGAGTAAAAGACAGTTACAAAAAAAACCCCTGGTATGCATGTATACATGTATGCACATTTATACAAATACAGAGCAGCACGGATTTGACAGAAATGCAGAGAACCCTGGAGTACCCTTATATAAGGAAAAGAGAAAACACAAGCTGTGAATATTACTCAGTTAACTGATATTGTGGAACAAAAGTTCTCCAAGATATACACTGCAACATATTCTTAGAGAACAGATGAATTTGTCTTATGCTGCTTACAGTAGATGTCAGCATGTGAAATACAGCCGAGTTATAGATGTGACAGTGTATTGGTAGATCCAAAATCATCTTCTGCTTTCTGTATATATTAGCACCTAAGTCTGCATTCCTTTAAAATATGTAACTGTATACTTTCCAGATGTAAAAAAAAAAGAAAAAACAAAGAAAGAACAAATAAAATTAAACTAAATATAAATAAATTAAAAATACATTATGAAATTTCATTTTCAACTTCAAACCACCTATTTGTGGATGGCTGTTCTAAATGGTATCACATTCAGGATTTTAATGGCCTGAGCAAAGTGAGAAATGTTTGACAGTGTTCCTCATGCCTGAAGTAATTTCCCTCAGTTTTTACCTGGCAAGAAGCTATATGACCACATGACAGTCAATCTCGTGCACATACGCTACAGTCAATTCTATGTAAGCTATTTTTTTTATCTTACAAAATAAAATACCTTATACTTTTGCTCATATACTCCTACGCAGTAGGGGTTTGCCCTTCTCTTTCCAGCCAAATAAACCTATTAAAAATACAGAACTCTACCTTTACCATAGATCACCGAATAGATTTATTGGTACCCTATTATGAATTTATTCTGCAGATCCACTTCATTTCTAAACTAGCTTTGATCTCTCCCTTCTACCCTCCTGAAGTAACTGAAGCATTAGGATAAAACATACATTCCTGCAATTATTAAAATGAAGTAAGACTCACTTCTGTCTTCACAGATGCTCAAGAAATGCCCTACCCACACATAGGTTCAAGAGAATAGTCATCCCTTAAAACCAGAGGAACAAAACTTTGCAAGCTCAAGCTCTTAAATCATGATCAAGGCATTAAATAAAGACAATAATATCCTGGGTAGTCAATAGAAGTGAGTTTGCCAGCACTTGACAGCTGACTTAGGCTTACTTAGGCACTGATGCACCTCTCTTAGCGTGCTTGTTTACTTCTTTCTACTAATTTAGATGTTAATAATCTACATACATTAAGTAGATTCATATTTTTGTAGGTTAGTGGTGAGATAAGTGACTAAATTCCAATCTTTGTGGTTTTGAAGACAATGGTTGTATTTATAGGCCATTATACTTTCTGCCAAAAAGTTTCAAAGTTAGTTTTCAGTGATGTAGCGTCCTTCTTTGCTGCCATGCATTTTTATGACAGAAATAAGCATTTTCTTCTGACAAAACTTATTCTCCAATTCAAAATCCTCATTGCAAAATCCATTAGCTTGTCATCAGCTTGTCAACTACTTAAAACCAAGATTTTTTACAGCAATCAGTCAATGTCTTAAAATCAATTATAGGTAATCTAAAATTATTTTACATTAAATGTATCATTATTACTTAGTCCAACTAATTCAATTGATTTTGTAAAAGATTAAAAAGTTGGCAAAAAGTCTGATGCAATTTTATTTAACTGTATGCTATTAAGTGAATAGCTGCTTGAAAGTTTTGGGAAGGCAGAAGTGAATTATTTCCCCTTGTTGCCAATTTTATTATTTTTAAGGCAAACCTTGACCCACAAGGATGAGACATATACAACAGTGAGATACGAAAGTATAAATTACAGGTAGACACATGAAGAGAGTAGGGAGATAACCAAAAAAATTTGCTTCAAATTTTTTTCAGTTTTGCTCTTTGGTTTAAAAGGTACCTGGGGCATCTGTGTTATGCTTTTAAATAGTCACCACGACAATGTGTGTACTAACAAGATTTATAACATCTTTCAATAATCAGACTTTTTTTCTGTAGTGACTGGAAATAATTCTATACAATGCATTTTCATTACCTTGTAATGAAATCTAAAGTAAATTTCCTGAAGATATTTACGAATAACATTGATTCTCCTTGAGGGACAGTTAATACAAACCAACTTCTTACATCAGTTATTTTACCTGTTGAGCACAAAAGATTTTAAACTTGGTATTTAAGAAAATGTTGAGGGTGAATTCATTCTAAAATATACCACTTATCTCACAGTACAATGACTGATCATTCTGTCTTTATTCAGGCACAACTCCCCTTGATGTCATAGCAAACACTTCACAAAGGCTGCATGATCAGCTTCATGCAGAACAAAAATAAGAAAAGCTGTCTGCGGAGTGCTGTCAAACCTTTAATGGAACAAGAAAATCTTTTACAACTTGTTCTTTACCACTGCAATTTATAAAGCTACATCTACTTTCTCTTCCATGTACAGCCAATAATTAATCATAAGGGTATTTTCTTTTTTGTCTTCTTCAGTGTCTCAATCTTTTCCTTGATACTCTAAGTATTTTCTTTTAGTTTGCTCCTGGCTGCTAAAAAAATTATCAATTTCTTTCAACTACAAAATACAAATAAATCAATTTTAAAAGCTTAATTTTCTTTTTATATCATAATAACTTACCATTTAAAGCAAAACCCAATATTTTAGTTGTCAAAATAACAAAAACTTGCATTAGTTAAAGATTACAAACAATAGCAAGAATGAAATGCAATAAAAACTGACACATTAGTGTTCTAATCAGTGTCATGTCCCTAAACTGCTGAAGTCATTCCTCCTTGAGACAGTAAATATACAATTTGAAAATGAAGATTTATTTTAAAACAAAAATAAAGTATGAAGAAATCACTCCTTAGAATGTCATCCTTAAGCTCTGAATCTGGAGGAATACAATTTGGTAAAAATGTGGCACTAGAAAGAACTAAATAAATAATAAACTGTGACATTCCTTCAGTTCTCTGCTAAGTCAGTTGTCCAATCCAACTGTAAAACCACACTCTTTCAAATTAATTTTTGGCAACAAGGTTTCCTATTTGCTGAATGAAGAACTGAGTTACACAGCTTAAGCTGTGATTCCAAACCCAAAAGCTATAAAGGAAGTCAAACATGGAATTCAGTCTAGGCTTCAGCTACACTTCTCGGGTTTGCCTCCACCCATAGGACATGGATGTTGTCCACAGTCTGGGAAACTCTACGCTTTCGCTTAAACATGATCAGTTAAAAACATCGCTAAAGGTCATATTACAGTTTACACACAACTGAAAGGATTATTGCTAATTTTTTTTTTTTGGTACCTCAGAGTGTACAATGTCCTCAGACAACAAATACTATAAAAATAGATTTATTTCAAAACATACTCTATGCTTTTGCCCATTTGTCTTTCTTGCATTTACTGTCTCCAGTGATCTATTTCATTGTCTACTTCTTCTAAGCCTAATTATATTAAGAAAATGGCTAGATTACTGTTCAATGTCTGTTCATTTTACTAGGGTCTTTTTTTCACCAGGCCTAAATACATAAAACATAACTGCTAGTGTCTGCTGACTCAGGAATTTGTGTTAAGGAAAATAAAAATGATACTGCTTCAAAATTTCCTATGCTTGGTCAAAGTTATGCTGGAAATTTTAGGAGTTAGGTTTATGTTGAGATCTGTAATGTAGTTTTTCTAGGTCTAAGATCACGCTAGGGACTGACATGAGATCTGAAAAAACAATGAACTTGCTTGCTTGAGGCTGATAGTAGTCTTCCTTAAAAAGTAGATTTGGTGAGTTCTAAATTTGGCCTGTCATCTACCTTGTTTGTTTTTGTTTTTTTTTTAATTGTGAAAACAAGGTCTAGCCAGAAATGTCACCATTTTTTACATACAGAGCTACACAAATGTTATGACTGATGTGACCAAATGCGGAACAGCTGCCACCTCTGACTAATAACTAAATCTTCCTTGACTCAGTGGGGAGGAATAAGCACAACTAGCTCAGGAGTAACTTTACAACTCTGCATCTGAAGTAGTCATCTTGGCTGCCTTCATAAACAACCCTTCATAATCTCAGCTTAGAACAAGCATCTAGCCTCAAATGAATAATTGCTTTGAACAGCTTATTTTTCCCCACTAACTAAATGGGAGCCTGAGGTGACTACCTTGGAGGTATGGCTTTTTTGTTATAGACATCTGCAGTAAGATAAGGACCATCTCATCTCATGCCCGTTTACTGGATAGCAGTAAATATTATCAAGAGGATTTAAGCACAGGGGATGCCTAAAAACCTTCCTCTGCCATCCAAACGCTTCCAGTGGTTTACAGTAAAAGGAATCCTGCGCCCCAGGCACTGTGTACCAACCAACTTTGTGTTGGATATGTGGCTTTTCTCAGTTGCTTTTTAATTCCATCTATAATTTAGCGTTCAAAGTATTCCATGACAGTAAATCCCAAATCTTAGTCATATATGAAGGAGGGAGGGGGGATGAAAAAGAAAACTCAGCTCCTCCTATTCTCAACCTGTTGCTAAATTACTGTTTTTAATAGTCAGGCCATTCTTGTGTGATGGGGAAAAGCAGATCCTACAAATCCTTGTGCACTAAAGGCAGGGAAGAATTCTCCCAGCATCCTCTGTGTGCTCACGCATTGCTGCTTTCCATTCCCAGAGGTAGAAACACTTCATCAGGCCTCTGTGCAGAATGATAATAAAATTTAATTTGGGAATTCTCCATTAAATGCTTCTCTACACCGTAAATTAGGTTCTCTTGTTAAAGAGCTAATTTGTAGTATTGAGTCACTATGACCTGAAGGCAGCAGTACCTGAAAGCTTGTAAAACTGAGTGAAATGTGAAAGACAAAAATAAATAGTATGAAAGTCAACCTAAACCAGACAGAATTTCCACTGTTAAATTTTTAAAATGACACCCATTACTCATACTATGCATTAAGCACACACTCTGCTCATGTGCTCATAACTCAGTCAACAGGGTGAGAATACACTGTGTGTGTGCATGTACCCCTCCATCACAGATGGCCAGAGACTATATTCTATATTTGTTTCATAGAAAAGTTTCTTAGTACACAATTCATTTGTTGTTTCTTTTTTTTCCCCTCGAGTTTGTGTTCAGATGGAATTCGGCCTTTTTACATTTTTTGGATGGACAGAAGGTCTACAGTCTAATAAAATATCCAGCAAAGAAATCCAGGGAAAGTCCTTCCTAACATAAATTGTTGCAAGCAATCCTACACTGACAATTTAAAAGATCCAGTGAAACTTTTCTGATTCAAGAAATCCAGCCTATTCCAGTGGAAAACTCTTCGGATGTTATCTTTTAAACCACTTCAACAATACAATGCAATTCACTCTGTATGTGTGGGATTCATTACAACAGGGATTAAAAAGACAGTTTAGTGCCAAGTGAAACATGCCACGGGGGATTTGCTGGACACTAGGCCAGCTGAATTGTACTTATTGCTGAGTTGCAGTAATATATAAAGCCTTGGAATAAAGGGGCATGAGGATTAAGGGCTATCCTTCAGAGAGACCTAATAATACAGAGATCTTATCACACAGCAAAACTAGAAATGGACTTACTGGGAAATTTATGAGAGTAGTGGAGAAATGGCAAACTACAAAGAAAAAGTAAAAATTCTTAATTGTCATAAGAGTCTATTATACTCACACAGCACAGATGTTACAAAAATGATAAGCAGGTGTTTTTAGGTAGACTAAATTCTAAATGATCCCACTGTTATCAATCAACATCCTTCAAATAAATTCAATGGAAATGACAAAAATAAAAAATCAGTTCATGCATGTAAAGGGTTAAACTGCACCAGAAGAAAATATTTGTAGAAATTACATGACAAAAATCCCCCAAAATACACTTCAAATGTTAAAAGCCACAGTATTGAGAGCCTCACACAGGAAATCCAGAGGAATATTCTAAGAGGATGTAAATAATTCATGGCTTCTGAAGCACACATGAGACAGATGATCGGAGAACAACGAGGTACCCAGGCGTGCTCCTGCCAAATGCAATGACATGAGCACACTGTAAATCTCCTGGAGAAAAGCATTCACTCATCTCCATCCCACCAAGAGACACTGTGAACTGGCTTCCAGAAGACATGTACCTGTTTAAACATCAAAAGGCTGAAAAGCTTGGAGAAAGAGACTGACCAGGAAAATACCTTTCACACACACAGTAAATAAATGTTCCCTGGCTCTTGAATATATTAGAATAGACCTTAATGCCTGGTTAGAAATGAAAAACAACCTAAACCATAACCACTCCTGTTCCTTCATTTTCTGATAACTCGCTACCTTTACTCCCCATTCCCCTCCCCTGATATGCACTGAGTGACACATTCGCCACAGGTGTGGTAGTAACTCTGTAAACTCTGTTTACAGGGCTTGTTTGTTGTTCCTCACTGTGAGGGTTTAAGTGTAAATTCAGTTTCCTGTTGTAAAATAATGCAACCATATCTTACGTAAATTTCAGGAGAAATAGTAACATTCAAAAATATGTTTTAGGGCAACACAACTGGCAGGTGGATGTAATGCTCAAAACAGGTAACCTTTACTTATGTGCCTTGCAGCTTCTAACCTGCCTTTTCAGTCCAGAGGGAATAAGTAAGATAGGTGGGTTGAACACATAAAATATTGAACGTGCCCAGTGTTCAGCATCTGCAAGGGTCTCCAGCCTGAATGATTCGCCTCCCACTTGTCTCTCTAAAATGCCTCCAGACTTTGCCAGCAAATGAACACGTAATCCAGTAGAAAAGCCCAAGATTCATAGGTAACAGAGCTTGTTTTTATCTCCTTGGAGACATTTTTTACACTTGTTTACCCTTGGAAATACTCTAGCATAAGTACAACACGTATCAAATCCTTAAAACTAACAAAACTATCACTTCAGTAGATTCTGTCTGCAAATTAGGTCTGGAGATATGAGAGAATGTGTAATTATTACTATGAATTTCTAAGAGACTTTTTTTTTGGTACAAGTACATGCTTGTTTCTTGTCTAAAAACTGTTCTGCATAATCTCATCCACTGCGTAGGAGATATTTTACAGCTAAGCAACTGAAATAAATGGACATGCTATAGATTTCCCTCTAAACTTGATGCCTCTGGTAATTTGAAGACAAAGTATAGCAATCTAACTCTTGTAAAGAGGCATATAAGAAAGAATAGGAAAAAAAGCATTAATTCACGTAAATTGTTCATTTATAGGTTTGTATGGTAAATGTGATTAAATATACTACCGATACACAGTCTTTATATACACACAGGCACCTATAGCTAATATGCACAGACACACATATATACAAACTAAAAAATAATCTTTGCTACTATTAAGTCACTATTAAGTATTTAGTTCTTTAGTAATTATATATAACTAACAATATTAAGTCAATTAATTTTTTTGCCTTGGAAGAACAGATATTTATCAAATCTCCTCTGAAACCAATGTAGTTTTTTCAAATGTACAACTAAAGACATTTTTATAACTAGTCATGAATGTTCAGATTTAATAGAAAGCGGTTATTTTCATTACTCCTTTTACAAACTGTGATAAGACAGCAGTGTGTAGTAACCAAAGTCCTGTTTCCCTTTTGCTGCTATATTTGCTAGGACAAAACAGCAGCTCAGCTTTACACTGCCTTAATAAAGATACCCATCTTCTTCCTCTGGCTAAGACTCTCAAAGTCTTCCCCTTCAGTTCTCCCTCCCACAAGCAGAGATCACTCTCTTTCCTGAGCTGTACATTTTCAGAGGGGTTCCCGGCTTGTGCCTGGTGCATCCAAGAAGAAACCTCCCTGCTCCAATCAGCACCAGCGACAGGCTGGCTGGAATCTGTCCCTACCAGACAGACCCTTCCCTAAGGATCAGCAATATGCAGGAGGATGACCAGGCTCTTGCTGTCTTAGCTCCTCCATAAGTCTAAAGGCACATTGCCATTAGATTGTGTAAGTTAATGTTGTATGGGATGTAAAATAATTCATCATTCAAAATTTACATTTATAAAGTTTCTTGAAAGATGACAGTATGAAGGCTGTGGGCCTGAAGTATGTTATGAGATCTTTTGCTGAAAATACATTGTTTTCTCCATTTTAAATTTTATTTTCCTGGCTGATTCTTTCCTCTTAGATTGTAACAACTATTCTGTCTGAAAATTACCCTGTATGGCTTAGATCAACAGGATTTACTTGGCTGAAGGAAGAAGGAGAAAAGAGAAAGACCAGAATTTTTCTTTGGCTCAAGGACCTGTCTATCAAAAATTCTTACACTGAGAGCCAGATGGCATAAGCTGGAACCTATGGAATTCCAGTTAGAAGTTATAAAAAAAAAACCAGTTTTCCCCATGAGGGTAGTCATGAGGGCAGTACAGGCTTCCCAGAGGGACTGTCAGATTTGCATCCCAGCAGATATACATACCTTGAGTGGGCAATGTCCTGGAGTGCCATCTCAGCAACCACCCAGGTTTTAGACCAGCTGACCTCAACATGCCGTTTCCAACGTAAACCATTCCAAGAGTCCATGTTTTTAATATTGAAAATAGTCTTTCCAGTGATTAAAAACACACAGGAAACCAAACTATAACAACACTCTAAAATATTACAGAAATAAATGAAAATTTAAGATACAGTGTTCGGTTCCTGACAACCAACGACTCTTCTTCCAGTCATTTCTTACCTTATGTTTTTCACATGACTTTACAAGAACTTCTGCCTGAGGGAAGAAGAGGGCAGAATCTGACTGCAGGACAATTTGATGTATAATAAAAACATAGCATGACTGGTGGTCATAATTAAATAATGATCAATCACGCAACTGCATTTATGGTTTAAATATCTCTAAATATGAACTCCTTAGTTCCCCACTAACAAAATACCAGTCAAAATGTCAATCTCCATGATATTAGACCTTAGTGATACAGTCTGCTCACCAATTATCCAAAATCACCTTGTAGAATATATCGCACCATGCTATATTATGACATATTTTTCCTTAATTTTAGTTTATGATGGCCATATATGACGTTTATGAGAATAATCATGTTTATGAGAATAAGCACGGATACACAAATCAGAAGCTCAATTCATCTTCACATTAAATTGAGTGTTCAGGGGATAATTCAAATCATATCTCAACTAGGGGACTAAGAATTATTTCCCAAGCCTGGAGTCCCTTTGAGCATCCCAATCAAATCTCAGCTCTGTCTGTGAGCAAGACCCGAAAGCATATCATCTTCCTCCTCTCTGCAATACATCCCTTTTTGCAGGAAGAAGAAGCCAGGATACCTGGCCTTGTGAGGACCACCATGCACATAAAGCAACTGGATCTGCATGGCCAGGGAGTCAGAAGGCCTCAGACTACTGTGTTGTGCCATCTCACAACCTGTTGCAGATGCAGGCTCAGGATAGAAAGTCTTCCCCTCCATTAACTGCATAGGGAGCCCAGTATCCCAATCTAGGCATTTAAACAATGTCTGAAGCTGGATGATGTAAATTCCTCTCTGATCCCTTTATTCATACCAACAAATGCACCCATTGTTGCTCGTTAGCTGTAATTTGAAAGCAGAGTTTCTGAACAAAGCACATGAGAGTGTAAATTGCCTAGAAATTTTGCGCTTCCCTGAATACTTGCATATGCAGTTATTGTTCATCAACCTCATTGACCGCAGCACCTGCATACAAAATCGTAACCAAGACCACAGGAGGTGCCACACTGAATCTTACACAGACATTTTTATCCACAGGGTTTTGTATTCAAAAATCTTGTACAGCGAGCAAGGACAGGGCTTAATTTCTATTAAGGCTTTTTAGCTTCTTTTTCGCACATAGCAGAGTGATCAGACATAGGCTCAGAGACCATTATAAAAGCAGTCACCAGAAGAGTCATTACAAAAATCAGTACAAAAAATTCACTTCCCATTTATTTAAATTTGAATTCTGGTTTCCAGACTTGTCTATAGAAAGTAAAATTTTATGTAATAATTATCACAAATTCAATAGTGATATAAAATTGTAAAAGCAAAAAGAAAAATCCTACCCAATCATCACCCAAATAGACCTAATAAAAAGGGAATGATTTTTTTCAGGTCTTCTTTTTGAAAAAATATGCTGTATGAAAGTTCAGTTCTTTTCCTCTAATTCTCTCTCAACAGGGAGTTCCCATCTGACCCAGCTGTCTGTGCATGAAAAATTTATTAACTGGCATGGTTTTCTTTATTGAGAATAAAAAGAATATCTGTTTGCCATTATTACTGCAGGGAGCAAAAGGCAATGCTAGGTCAGATCAACACAATGCTTAAAGGTTTCTTTGTCCTTCCTATGACCTCCTGCTACCTAAACTGCATATTAAAAGTGAAAATAATCCAAAAAGAGTTGCAATAGTACCACTACCTAACGAAATATTTATCATAGAGTTTACTGTCAACCCACATACAGTTTTAACTGCTAAAACCTACACAATTCATATCATCTAGCAATGGCAAATGATGCTTTCCAATACTTTCTTCATAAAGTGCTTTATTTCAGAACACTTTTTGTTAATATGAAAAGTGAAATTAAAAACACTGAACTAACTGTAAGTAATGCTCATTTTAGGAAGCCTTTTTTAAAGGAAAAAAGTTTCTTCCACATATATTTCATATGTGGAAATATTTTCCCATTTGGAGATAGGCAAATGATTCATTCATATGGTCAAAATTTTGCATTGTGATTGGATTAATACAGTAAAGAATTTGAATTTATACTTTCTTTCATAGCCACAACCTCACATACAATTAATTAGCCTTCAGAACAAAAGCAATTTTCATGTAAGACATTTTGAAAAAAAAAAAAATTGGTCCAAGTCCAGCATCTTTTCACATTTATTTTGTGGTGCCTCATTTTTTCCAAATAGCAAGTGCTTTGAGTACACAGGACAGTATAGAAGAGAGGCAAAAGTTGTAAGGACTTACTTGGATTTTTTTGGATAGCATTTACCATGATGTAGAGAACAGACCTTACACAGAAATGGGGATACAGGTTTTTTTGTTTGGTTCATTTATTTTACTTAAAAATTAATGGAAATTTGGCCCCAGTTAACTTAGCGATTAACTTGCTGCTGACTTCTTGACATTTGTCACTTCCTTCAAGCTTTTTTTGCTAGCTCTGTGTTGGTATTTTACAGGTTTGGTGCTGCCATCCTTTCTCTGATCCAGAAAATACTAGTCACGTGCAACCTGAGTCAGAGTTGAAAACACAGCTGAGAGCTCAAGTTCATGCATACATATCTACTAAATATTCAACAGTATCATCTGAAAGGAAAACAATGTCTCGTCTAGGCAAAATTCAGTCTTTATAAGAAATATCGGGCTGATGACAGCAAACAAACACAGAGGCCCTATGAGTCCTCTACATTGCTATTCCAATTTGTATCACACCTGACTTCCAGCACGTCACCTGTGACGGCAAGAAAACCTGTACCTCCATCCTCGCTCTCTTAATTTTCTCTGTGCTGCTCAATTTCGGAAAGCAACCTTGTTAATGCCAGTAGAAAACAGAGGTCTTGTTACATGATCATGTTGACTGGGCAATTGAGATTTTTATTACATGTAAACCTCGATTCAAAGCAAAAGGTACATATAGAAGAGCGTAGGTATGCTGTGCTGTGTTAATACAAGAAAAACAATTCCAAAATGCACATGCTCCTATTAGGGGAGGCTGCCTGAGTACAACAGCCACTCAAAGATGTTATAAGAAAATGAGACATAAACCCAAGGCTAGAAACAATGAACTCTTTCAGAAAGTTTCCACGCCCACACTTAACCATATAATCCATTCCTGTTACTGTGCTGGGTAGAGGTAATCATAGAATCATAGAACGTACTGAGTTGGAAGGGACTCACAAGGACTATGGAGACCAAATCCTGTCCCAGCACAGGACAACCCGAACATTCACACCATCTGTCTGAAGGTATTTTCCAAATGTTTCTTGAATACTTCCAGGCTTGGTGCCATGAGTGCTTCCCTGAGGAGCTGTTCAGTGCTCCACCACCCTCTGAGTGAAGAACCTTATCTAATATCCAAACTAAACCTCCGCTGGCACATCTTCCTGCCATTTCCTTGAGTCGTATCATTAGTCACCAGAGAGAAGAGATTAGCGTCTGCTCCTTCAGTCTCCTCTTCTCCAGGCTGAACAGACCAAGTGACTTCAGCTGCTCTTCATACAGCTTCCCCTCCAAAGCCTTCATCAGCTTTGTGGCCTCCTCTGGACACTCTTCAGTAGCTATATATCCTTTTTACACTGTGGCACTCAAAACTGAACAGAGTACTCAAGATGGGACTTCACCAGTGTGGATTATAGTGGGACAATCACCTCCTGGCTAGCAATGTCGTACTTGATGCACCCCAGGATACAGTTGGCCCTCTTGGCTGCCAGGGCACACTGCTGGCTCATGTTCAACTTGCAGTCAATCAGAACCCCCAGATCCTTTTTGTAAGGGCTGCTCTCCAGGCTCTCACTGCCCAGTCTGTATTCATATCCAGCGTCGCTATGTCCCAGGTGCAGAACTCATCACTTGTCCATGTTAAATTTCACGTGTTTGGTGATTGCCCATCTCTCCAATATGTCAACATCCCTCTGCAGGACCTCTCTGCCCTCAAGAGTGTCAAAAACTCCCCACAGTATTGTGTCATCCACAAACTTAGTCATTAAACCTTCAAGTCCTGCATCCAAGTCATTTATGAAGACATTAAAGATTAATGGCCCTAAAATGGATCCCTGTGGAACCCTGCTAGTGACTGGTCACCAACCTGATGTACCCCATTTACTATAAGCCCGTCCCGTCAGCCAATTGCTCATCCATTGCATTACATATTTATCCAGCTGTATGCTGGATACTTTGTCTAGGGGGATACTGTGAGACACGGTATTGAAAGATTTACTGAAATCCAGAAAGATTACATCAACTGGCTTCCCTTAGTCAACGAGGTGGGTAACCCTGTCATAGAAAGAAATTAAATTTGTCAAGCAGGACCTTCCCCTTACGAACCTGTGCTGGCTGAGACCAATGACTCTGTTGTCTTTCAGGTCTTTTTCTATACCTCCCAGAATAATATTTTCCATAATCCTACAAGGCACTGAAGTGAGAGCGACAGGCCTGTAGTTAGTGGAATCATCCTTGTTGCCCTCTTTGAAGACTGGGACAACATTTTCCAGCTTCCAGTCAATTGGTACCTCTCCAGATTCCCAAGAACACCGAAAAATCATTGAGACTTTACTATGACATCAGACAGCTCTTTAAGTACCCTCAGATGAATCCCATCATGCCCCATCAATTTATAGGGATCCAGCTGGAGCAGCAAATGTCATACAAGTTCAGGGTTGACTGGGAATTTATCATTTGTACAGTCATGGTCCTCCAGTCCAGGGCTCTGGGGCTGCCAAAACTCATCATCAGTGTTGAAGACTGAGGTGAAGAAAGCATTAAACATCTCTGCTTTGTCTGTATCCGTGTTTATGAGATGTCCACGCTCATCAAGTAATGGGCCAGTATGATTTCTGGCCTGCCTTCTGGCATTAATTTAGTTATACAAATCCATTTTATTGTCTTACACAGTGCTGGCCAGCTTCAACTCTAACTGAGCTTTGGTAGCACAAATTTCTGCCCTACAGTGGCAAACAGCATCCCTGTAGTCACCCCATGTCAATTGTCCTTGTTTCCACTGTCCATGCACCTTCCTTTTATGCCTTAGTTTCAGTGGAAGATCCCTGCTCAGCCAGGCTGGCCTTCTCCCTCATCTGCTTGATGTTCAGCATTTCAGAACTGCCTGGTCCAGTGCTCTTAGGAAGTGATACTCAAAAAGTGACCCTCTCTGTTAACAAGCAACAAATCGAGGAAGGCACCTTTCCTGATCGATTCCCTCAGCAACTGTAACACAAAGTTATTGTCCAGGTTGTTTAGAAATCTTCTGGACCTGTCTGTACCAGCTGTGTGGTACTTCCAGTTGATATTCAGCAAATTGAAGTCCCCCTTAAGAACAGCAGATGACTTAAGTCCCTTAAAGAATGATTCATCAGTGTCATCATCCTGGTTGGGTGGTCTATAGCAGACTCCCACAATGACATCAGTTTTAATTGTCTGTCCCTTAATACTTACCTAGAGGCTCTCAACCATGCCATCACCAAGCTCCATGCATTCCAGCCCTTCCACTACATCAGTTCCACTCCTCCCCTCCCCCCACCTCGCCTGCCCTGTCTGTCCCTCCTGAAGAGCTTGTAACCATCCATCATGGCACACCAGACGCAGAACTCATCCAGCCAGGGTTCACTTATGTTGATAATATGGTATCTCTGGTACTGAGTCAAGGCACATAGCTCTTCTTGCTTATTCCTCATGCTGCATGCTTTCGTATAATAATACTTCAAGTGTGGTTCATTGTATCTCTTATCCTGGCCCCAGGGAGGCAGCAGACTTGGTGATAATGTTGTGGTGATAAGAAGCTTAGGAAAAAGGGTGGAAAGCACTGTGTGATGGTCCATGACTACATTCAGTGTATCATGAAACTTGCTGTTTATGGTCTGTTTACCACAATGGCATAAAGTGCATTTCTGGGATAACGTCTTCAGAAAATTGTAGAATGCTAGTGATGTTCCTGGAGAACATGATCTGGATGCTTCTACATTTCTGCCTACACTGACATGTGAAGAAGGAAACTATGACAGCTGTGGATGCCAGTCAGCCCTGCAGGACTTCAATGACTAACCTCATTTTTCTCCCTAGCTTGCATTTTACATCACTATTTTTTTTTAAAATTAAAATCTTACATTGAGCAAATATAGTCAGTACAGTTCTTTGTTTGTTGCCATATGCAAAAAAATGTTATCAGTTTCTCAGGCTCCACACAGGAGAACAAGAAAATAAATAATTTCATCCTCAAATAAGAAAATTCATGAACAGCACTTACAGGAATCAAAAAAAAGAAAAACCTGAAAATTCCGCTCTCCATTAAAATTTAAGGATTTAAAAAAATACTGACCGAGCATCAACTCTAATACAATCCAATAAAAACTTTTTTGCACAATGAAATTGTATGAAGCTGACAAATATACTAGAGACAGATAAGTCTGCCCAACCTTAAAAAGAGATATAATTTACTGCACCTGGTCAGATCTGTCATTGTCACGAACAAAACTTGAACTTACATCTTTGGACCCATTAGAAAAATACCAAATGACTAGAGCTGAATTATCACATAAATTGACAGATCTTGGACACTACTTGTAGAGTTTCTTCTCATTTATAAAAACAAGAAAAATCCTCTAAAATCCAGTGTTATGTAAGATGATTACATTTTCTTTTTACACATTATATTCTGTCCATAAAATATTGTATCTTGTAATTCATGAAATCAATACTCTATATTAATTTGCTTATACTTTAGCCTAATAAAATTGTCCAATGAAAATACTAGAAATGTTCATAGAAGTCTAGTTATTAAGAGACCCTATCTCAATGCGATGCCATATTTGCAATTTCAATCAAAAAATCAAAGCCTTGTCTTTTATTTTAAAACTGTCCATTAAGACAAAATTAACATCTGTAACACCAGGGTTCTCAGATAGGGTGGAATTTCAGCAAACAAAATGTGTCGAGATGACTTTTCCCTTAGATTTTTCATGGGAACACAAAACCCCCAAGTGTTTCACTTTCGTTCTCTTCCTATATATGCTTGTGGATAATGTAAAACCAGTGGCAAAAGCCAGCGGTTTGAGGTTAAGAAATTCATGCCTAAGGAATTAAAATTTTAAACTTACTAAAAATAAATAAGACAAATATACTAAACTGTCTGTATTTCACATCTATAAATAAAACATATACCCACGATTTGCTAAAATAGAAGTGAACATTTCATCTTCTCTAGTCTATTGCCTTGATGGAAAATAAGCAATTCATTTAGTACATGTAATAAATGTGTGTGATAACGATAGGAAATATTAAAATGGGTCATGTTTATATTTTGTGTCTTGACATAGTAATTGGTCAATTATGTGTAATGGAGACTAACTGCCTTTTATGAAAAAGTACTTACACTCTCTGCATTAATCATAAAAAGACTTCCCCCCCACCCCCCCACCCCCCCATTTTGGAAGCCAAACACATCAAAAGCGTGAAAAAAACCTCTGGAAAAGAGAAAAATCAGTCACCTGTGATTTGTACCATCTAGGATCATATTGTTTTTAGTAATCACTTAAAACTGTACAACAGGAATGGGCTGGCAGACCAGGAAATGTCACCACATGTGAAGATACTGAGTCTGATCCCAGGCTTTGATTTGCCTCTGCCCTTTTGGATGAGTCTTTCCACCACTCCTCTATCATAGACCATGCCCTCCTTTTCAAACTGCTACAGTTTACAGCCACTTCACAACATGTTTTCTGTAAACAAACACAAATATCAACAAAAAATACAGTAGCTGCAATGGTGCACAGTACACCGGGAGGTGGTAAATGATGGCACTTTCGTCTCAGAAGCACCACCCTCTCCTGGGCAATGACTGTCCCTGACAAGAGAAAGGAGATTCCATCATCTTCAGTGGTTACCAAGAGCCTGGCCTCAAGTCTGAAGGGCCATACCGAAATCTCAATTCTATCATATTTACTGAGCATCACACTTCCCTTTAAAAACACTTCTAAAGTAAAAGAATGAGCCTAAAGGAAATATTAGGCACATGAATTGTGAGTAAATTAGCCCTGATAACTGCAAAAATTCCCATTGAAAAGGTTGGCTCCCTAGTCAATCCAGGTAGTGTCATACAGGCTCCTAGCTATCCACAGCTTTTATCAGCCACAAATATAAATCCTAAACACATGAACACTTGATATATGATCTATTTATTCCCATTACAATTTCAGTTGTTATTCTCACACTAACCATCACTTCAAGCAAAATTTGTCTATCGTACTCCAACATGCTGGTGAAAGACAACTCTGTTTTTCAGAGCTAGGAAAAATTTGAAATCCAAATTGAAAATGCACAATGAAACAAATGATACAAAATTAATCATCGTTACAAAATAAGACTCTCTGCTCTTTGGTGAATCTTCTTAGAAGTGGACTAACAAAGAATAAACTAGAAGCTGGGGTTTTTTTAATATAAACTTCCAGATTTGTGGTCTCCTATGGATACTCTTCCTCAATAAATTCAAGCAACTCTTAGAACATATTTATCCCTACGGAAAATTTAGATCAGTTATTTGACATTTTTAAGGATGTAGTTATTTCTTCCTTTTTTCCTTGTGCAAGACATCTTCTTTTATGCTGTATTCTATAATATGGCTCCATTTACTCTTAATACAGGCAATGTATGCAGAAAATAAAGATATAATTAAAACTAGAAAGAAGCAACATATTCACTGTTCTGCCATTGCATGGGCTTATTAAAATGTGTATATACAGAGCCTATGTACCACCACAATCAATTTCTATACTGTGATTTTTCAGACTCCTATTTAACAATTCCCAATGATGGCTTAAGAGCTTCCAGCACAAAGTTCTATTGTGTTTGACGCTGGTTTCAACAATATTATGTCAGAAAAGACACTTTTTTCCCATTCTTCCAAATGTTGGTCTGCAATCTTTATTTTATATTTAGATGTAGATGGCATATGTGTTGAAATTTAAGGCTGCTATTGTCATTTGCAATATATTTCAACAGCTGATAATGGGAACTCTGTAGATTCCAGGGTGGATGCTTTTTTTTTTTTTTTTTCCTTTGGAAGAGGGGCATTAGCTGAAATCTATTTTCTGCTATATTGTCCACAAGAGTGTTTTGCCGGTGCTCCTTACTGTTTCCACACTGTAGAGTTGCTCAGAATAGGACTCAGCTACTATATGAAAGGCTTGAAGGCTGCCACGGAGCAAAACACTGTCTCAATTCATAGTAAATGTCCTTGTGGGCTCTGGAATGTAAATGTGCTGCATATTGAAGCGAGGACAGTGCATCCAAATAGTTTCAAACTATTATAATGAGTTACAAACTGCCCAGTGGTAACTATTTAAAGGTCATTACTTACTTTTTATATATATAGTGCATGTATTCAGCTAACAGAAATTTGGTAATGCATTGTTGGCCATAAAGGGAAAAGTTGGACAAGTTCTAAAAAGAGATCAAAGCCTAGGCTAGAGTCTCAATTAAAGTAAAATGAATTATATCCTTGTACATCAGCAGAGGATATTTTACAAAATACTTTGTCTCAGAGCAAGAGTTAAGTGACAAACTACCACTGCTGTAACTGCAATTCAAACTGTTCTTGTCCAAAACAGTCAAAACCCAGTGTAACAAAATTCTAAAAAACAACACATGAAGTGTTGATTTCATGTGTTACCTCACCTCCTTACAAAATTTACCATCTTCTTGTCTTCAGGAAAAATGAAACTGCAAAAGTAAGAGATAATAACAGCGATGGATACCCTGCTTCCACCTTTAAAATGAATATATATATTCTCACAAGTAACTTGACCCACAAGCAGAAATAAAATCGGCGTGTGAGAATAATATTTAGCATTTCCTGTGGTTTTGGGGTAAGATATTTGATGATCCTGAAAAAAGGATAGTTTTTTTCTAAAGCTAAACAAAGGAAAACAGCTAAGTGATGCATTTACTAAGGTCACATCCCTGAAGGGTAAATGGTTTCACTCTCCTAACAATGAAAGAATTCTATGATTCTTCCTGCTTCCATCATTAATTTTGTAATGCTTTGGTTTTCATATACATGTGCTGCATAGTAAGAAGTTCCTTTTTAAACAAAAAAGCTCAAACAGTGGAAAAAAGGCTAAACAAAAAAAAAAAACCTTCAGGTTTTAAGCTTGTAAGTGGAAGGGAAGGATAATATTTTTGCCAAGAGCAGTAGAAAACTGATAACATCTTATTATTATTACATGGTTGACTTATTGTGATTACAGGTAGGCTTTGTCAAATAACCCCACAGGTTACAGAAGAATTCTCTTCTGGTCTATTCGGTCACAAATAGAGGAAAAACTAAGAAAAGGACTAAGAACAAGCAAGGATATTACATGAAGGAGAACAGAAAAAATATCAAAACAAGAGTAAAGCAAAAAGGAATAAAACAGGCTTTATACAGTCCATATGGATTAAGACTCACTTATTTGTTATTCTGAATAACAGGAATTAAAGCTGGAAACATTTGCTGAACTGTATTTGCACTTTTTATTGTAAAGGTCAAAGAGGCATATAATGGATTTGCAAAGAGAAAAAGTAACTGTAATAAGGTCTATTACTTACTATACTTACTCTGTAACACTAAACCAAAGAGCAATGAACTGTACCTTTGGAAACTCTAAGGAATTGCCTTTTATAGCTGAAAGGTCAAAAAAGAATTTGGAAGAGCAACTGTTAAGTTACATGGTCTTCATGTATCATCCACAGTTTGCCAGTGAATTGACAGGAATTTCAGTGTTGGCAAACAGAGACGGGATTTGTTGCCTTTAGTATTTAGGTAGAACCCAATCCCTTTTTCATCTAATCCTCCCCCTCAACATACAGAGTCTTTCAAGCATAATTCCTTGTTTTTGTATCTGTAACTATTTAAAATGAAGGCAAGCCTATTTCATAAGCACTTCCCCATTCCTCTTGCAACACTGAAGCTGGCACAAGTGCAAATACACAGCAGAGTTGGGTTAGGGCAGCTGACAAGTATGCAGTAGCTATCCCATCCCTTACATGTTCTGCAAAAGCTCTGTCAGTCCATGGGAAAGCTCTCTGAAATTGAATGAGATGGTAGGACGGGCGATGATAACGGAGCTGTGCTGAGAATGGCATCTATTTAAGCTGCTTGCAACACGTCGACATTTTGTCGAAGGCACAGCACTGGGATACTCTTTCACTTTGCTGGCTGGGTAGAGACTGCAGCACTTCCTTTCTGCCCATACAGAGGACCCTGGAGAACATATATTCACAAAGTTTTCCTACACTTGGACACTGAACTGTTGGGATCTTCAATATTGCATTCTACAAATTATTGCCTGATGTGTAACCAAAAGTACCTTCTCTGTCCTCTTCCTGCTTTCTGCACAAGGGATGTGAATGAAATAAAATCCTCCATACTTCCTACTCAAACCAAAGCATCACAACAATGTTATTTTTTGGATGCTTTATCCAGTTCAGAGCTAGCTGGCAGATACTGTCCCCAGTCAGACTGATATGGGGAAACTTCTTTCACCACTCCAGCTTTGGATCCTCCCTGGGGAATTCATAGCTAAGGTTTTTACACAGGAAATGCCTCACAGTACTTATTACTTAACCACTTTAGACTAATATTAAAATTATTTATATTATTGAGGAGAAAACCAAGGCAACTGCTGACACTTTGTGGCAAACCATCATTTCTGCCAAACAGAAGTGTTCATCCATCTGGCTCATTAGGAATCTATGCTCCAGTTAATCCAGGTCAAATCTGTTTTACTTCTGTACAGTGGAAACTATTTTGAGAAGATCTGTGCAAGGCCCACAGATTGAGACAAACAGCTATGCAGAGCTTTGAGCACAGTTACTGTGCAATCAAAAAAGAACCTTCTGCTCCATGTACTGTTAGATAATAGATCTAAACATGTCAAGGCTCGTTCTTGATTGTATTATTTGGTACAGAAAATATTCTTACTTCTATGCATGATTAAGAAGCAGTTCTAACGATTATAGGAGACTACAGTCTAGAACATTTATGCTGAGCAAATACCCATCTAGCATGCTGTCTCACTGAAATAAAGTTAAACACAAATAGGATAGGCAGGATAGTCCCAAAGGGGAGGCTGAGGAACAAACCTAACAGGTTCTGAAAAACAGAATAATAAAATAAAATAAATAGTAAGTGTCCAAGAGCAAATTTTTAGTTCAACTGGTAATTTACAGACTTTCAGGGGTTTTCTTAGAAAATGCATTGAGCTACATCTCTGTTCCAAATTAAATATGCTTAGGACATGCTTTGTAATGCAAACATAGAATTATATAATAATACAGGTTGTAAGGGAGGCCTTCTAGTCCAAAAGTGTGCTCAAAGCAGGTCTTCCTTTAGAGTTAGATCAAGTAGCTCAGGCCTCCATCCAATTCAGTTTTTAACACCTTCAAGGGAGGAGATTCTACAAACTCTCTGGGCAGCCTCCTCTGGTGTTTAGCTGGTGATACCCATGGTAACAAAAAATAAAAATAAAATCAATATTCAGTATCTTGTCAAAATTTTCATTGTGGAAACTGCTTTCGTCCTTTCCCTGTAACCCCCTGAGAAAAGCCTGACTTAATTTTCTCCATAACTACCTATTAAATAGCTGAAGACAGCAATTAGATCCCCTTTTAGCCTTTTCAAGGCTAATTAGTACAGTAGTTTTAACTTTCATCACTAGGGAGAACACAGTTTTGCACTCAGTGCAGTTTCTATATTTTTGTAATGATTTCTGTAAGGATTTTAGGCCTTCCTCAATTTGTGTTTAACTGTGGACCTATCTATAAGCAAAATGATGAGAGCCCCTTATATTCACAGAATTTTCTTGTATACATATAAACCATATACATGTCTAAAGTACATTATATCGTTACATGTGTACTAAATTACCCAAGTTCTCTAAAGATGTCTAAAGCAAACTCAAACACTGATAAGGAAAACCAATGAGTGGCAAAGTTAAGCTTTAGCCACAAGAACTGAATTATACAGCATGTTTAAGCAATAGTGAGAATAGCATGTTTGTGACATAGTCATTAAAACCACTCCCCAGATTTTGAACAAAGCATGTCTGCATTGACAGGAAAAGGATGAATTCATACTTAGCCAAGTACATCTTTCAATCAGCTACTGATTCAGCTATGCATGACTTCCATGCAAATCTCCCATAAGCTCAAAGTTCTAAATCAGGGAAATCATTAACTGTGCAAATACATTTTAAGACATTTGTAGGGCAGCTACAAATAAGGGAAACGGGCTTCTGTCTTAGATTCAGAATGTTCTAAATTTTCAAAGTATATCATAGAAACATAGATGCATTAGTGAGAGAAAAAAAGGCAAAACAAATGATACCTTATTGATCTCTTAGGGCCAAATCACACACAGCAAAGAGAAAGCAAAAAGAATGAATTTCTTTGTTAGCTGGAGATGCCTCCAGAAGCCTTCTCTGAAGACTGAATATGTATAGTTTTTTCAAGATATGGTAAGCTCTGAAACAGGCTGGAAAGGCCAATATGTCTCTGCTGTAGCATAGATGCCGAAAGAGCCAAGAGGGATCCTCACTGTGTGATTCTTCAGTATCTTTCTCATTGTAACTAAATAACATTATGGAGAACATAAACTTATTTTTATACATATATACCAAGCATATCAATCTTTGAATGATAAAATCATTAACCAAGGGTGGACTGCGAAAGTGAAACTGGCTTTAAACTGAAAGAAGGTAGATTTAGATTAGATCTAAGGAAGAAATTCTAGACTATGAGGGTGGTGAGGCACTGGAACAGGTTGCCGAGAGAAGTTATGGATGCTTCATCCCTAAAAGTGTTCAAGGCCAAGCTGGATGGGGCTTTGAGCAACCTATCTAGTGGAAAGTGTACCTGCCCATGGCAGGGGTGTTGGAAGTAGATGACCCTTAGGGTCCCTTCCGACGCAAACCATTCTACCATTCTACAATTCCCACAACATCTTGTTCCCAACAGACTTGTAGGCCCCCAATATTTTAAAGGAACTTCAGTTTCAAGAACCTAATGGGAGGCCAACCATACTAATTTTGAACAGGCAGTGAGGTCAACACAAGAAAGAGAGAAAATCATCACAGATACCCTTCACAATATGATTTAAGTCAAAGTTGTAGTCAGAAGAAAACTGAATACAGCACTGATGCACTCAATTTAGGCATATGAATTAATAAGCCAGAGAAGCTGCAATCAGTCAAGTTTCATGGTAAATGGCCAAGGGAATAGATCTGTAAGTTTATTAATATTTCATAGTATTGTAACACTAAATGTGTTATGAATTAAATATGAAAGCAGTACTGAATTTCCCACTTTCTTTAGGAAAATACACAAGGTTTTCAATACACATGAAAATACAAGCATTTTCCTTCATACTATTACTGAAACACTTTTTTTCTCCCATTTGAGAATGTGAATTAGGTTCTCAGGAGAATTTGCTATTTGCTCTATCACCTGTTTCCTCAGTATCCAAGTAGCTAGCAAAAAAGGAGACTGAAAACATAGCAAGAGAAATTGAAGATCCCTAAGGAAAAGAGACAGGAGTTTCTGTCAAGGATCAAGAGGGGATTAAATATATACAGTCAGTTAGAGGGAATGATTCTGGAGGAAGACTTTTACTAGAAAACAAAATTGCCTCACAGCTGAAGACACTGGTAAGTCTGCAAATCTAATATTGAGAAAGATGATGAAGAGCAGTCAGATTATCCTACCCTGTCACAAGGAGCACTTGGCTTATTTTTCTTGTCTCAAAGACGTCTCACTGTACAGCTAGACTTATGTTCTTTGGAGATAAACAGTAAAGTAGTATAGGTGACAACAGCTATTTTGACAGATCAAGAGGCAATAGTATCAATAATGTGGAAATAAAATCCATGGTAACTCCTGATTTTTGCATGATGAGTAAGTCTCCAGAGACGATTTTAATTTGTTTGTTCTGTTTTGGTGTTTGCTTTCTAAAATGGTAAGGGAATAAGATCCTTTCCGACAGGGAGAAGGGATTAGTGTATCCTACTGATGATTCAGGGTCAAGCCTAGAAGTGTAACTGCTGGGATGGTTCTTAGCAGTAATAAGGAAGCTGTTTGAAAAAGGAAAAGAGAGATTCAATATCAGCAACAGCAGCAAACCGTGTTACTACTTCAAAGATTTCAAGTGACTGACAATAAAGAAAGAGTGAAGAGACTGAGCAGGGCATTTGCCAGTGGTCCCCTTGCCTGCTGTGAAAGGCAATCAAGCCCAATACAACTTTCCTAGCTTCTTCTGCACAGCTGTAACAAGCCTCAAGTTTTATTTTACTCAAACTATGTAAAAAACAAGCCTAATTTTTTTCTGGTGAGGTGGGAGGATGAGGGCAAAGGGAGAACCATGACAAATAAATTAGCAAAAGAGGACTAGTGCCATGCAGCTGATGGGGTGGTTTTGGAACGAGCATCACTACTGAAACAATGGACAATGGGAGCATACCCAGAGGACCTCCTGCAGCCCTGGCCCCGCGAAACTGTGGCATTCCTCTCTTTCCTCCCCCAAGCCTCTAGTGAATACATCTCTGTTTCTAAAGTATGTGGGCCTTTCAGCCTGCAGCCTCAGCCCAAATCTGAGCAGCAGCTTTCTCTCTGTGGGTTTCAGCCTCCAGTGCAGAGGGTAGACGTATTTCACCACACACAGCCATGGCCAGTGCAGAGACCTGAAGGCGGCACTGGAAAAAGCGTAACTGACTTCCAGACACAACTTCTAGTTGCTAGTGTCTATGGAGGCCTCTCCTCTGAGATTCAATGTGAATAAACAAGTTCATACCAAGTCCTGTCTATCCACAAATGAGGCTAGAGTCAAACATGCATAATACAGACGTCTCCTTCGGTGTGAAAATTAAAAAGAAACCAGGCATATTACAAGTGAAGTCTAAATTAACTTTGGCTGTGATTAATTAAACCTATTACAATTTATGCATAATCTGTAACTTATGCAGTGCTACATCAGCCAATCATGTGGTTTACTCATAGAACAAGATCATAGAATCATAGAATCATCTGGGTTGGAAGAGACCTCCAAGATCATCAAGTCCAACCCTTAATCCAATACTATCATGAGTACTAGATCATGGCACTAAGTGCCACATCCAGTCTTATTTTAAAAACCTCCAGGGATGGTGAATCCACCACCTCTCTGGGCAGGCCATTCCAAGGCCTGATTACTCGCTCTGTGAAGAACTTTTTTCTGATATCCAGCCTAAACCTTCCCTGGCAGAGTCTAAGATCGTGCCCTCTTGTTCTGTTGCTGGTTGCCTGGGAGAGGAGTCTGATTCCCACCTGTCTACAACCTCCTTCCAGATAGTTGAAGAGAGTGATGAGGTCACCCCTGAGCCTCCTCTTCTCCAGGCTAAACAACCCCACCTCCCTCAGCCTCTCTTCATAGCCCTTGTGCTCAAGTCCCTTCACCAGTTTTGTTGCTCTTCTCTGGACTCGCTCCAGCACCCCAATATCTTTCTTGAACTGAGGCGCCCAGAGCTGAACACAATACTCAAGGTGTGGCCTCACCAACGCCGAGTTCAGGGGAAGGATCACTTCCCTCGTCCTGCTGGCCACACTATTCTTGATGCAGGCCAGGATGCCATTGGCCTTCTTGGCCACCTGGGCACACTGCTGGCTCATGTTTAGCCTCCTGTCAATCAGCACCCCTGGGTCCCTTTCCACCTGACTGCTCTCCAGCCACTCTGTCCCCAGCCTGTAGCGCTTCATGGGGTTGTTGTGGCCAAAGTGCAGGACCCGGCACTTTACCTTGTTGAACTTCAACCTGTTGGACTCAGCCCATCTCTCCAGCCTATCAAGGTCCCTCTGCAGAGCCCTCCTGCCTTCCGGCAGGTCGACACTCCCTCCCAACTTGGTGTCATCCGCAAATTTACTTATGATGGACTAAATCCCCTCATCTAAATCATCAATGAAGATGTTAAACAGAGTTAACAGAAAGTGATTTAGATTACACTGATACATACTGAAAGGACATACAGCAGACCTGTTGTGGCGGGAAGGGGAGGCGAACTGGAAAGGTTTCTGAGGGAGAAACCTGTTTGTTTACCCTTGTTATCACACTCACTTTGTGAAATCTGTAACTCCAACAGCAAGGTCTTGCAGATCTACCTGCCAACCATTTTGAGAAGACTTGTGACACAAAGATGCAGATCAGAAATACAGACTGTTATAATAAACCCCCATGTATGCTTTTCCTACTCATATTTCTTTAGGGTTTTCTCCACCTTAGAGTCTCGTGCAAGCTCCTCACAGGCATGCATTATGGTGGCAGAGCTCTGTGGCTGGAATGTGTCCCAGGCCGTTCCTTCAATGTTCTCTGGATACATTCTGGTAGATTACTTCCCTGAAGTCTTCATACAGCCTTCCATTTACTGATTTTCCATCAGTTCCGACTGTCTCCAACAGCCCCCTACTCTTTAGGCATCCACTATTTACCACAATACTTATGTCACCGCAACAAATTATTGTAATTGTTTCGTAAACATATTAAATACATTTCTTTTATTGTAAGTGTGGGAAGATATGAATGCCTGAATAAACGATCACACAAAGTGGAGGCCTAGGTGCATGTAGTTGCCCCAGTAGTGTTTAGACTGCATTGCCAGATAGCTCCTGTCCTGTTAGCAACTCTGCCTGTGTAGAGAAATCTTCTGGCAGAAAGACTCTGGTGCATAAGGAAAACTAGGGTACTAGCTGCATTAGTCCCAGAAACAAGAGATTCACTGATTTTCTGATGCAATTCTGACTAGCTTACAGCACTGATGTTTTTGTCGGTTTAAATGATAATGATATTGTTAATAGCCAAGGCCCCTTAAAGAGGGTTTCTCTGCATGAAGTCAGGCTTGAGTGTTACACTTAATCTGCAGTTACATTTTAAATTGCATTTATATTATAGTTTAATTGAAGTGTGCATACAATTTCCCACAAATAATACTTTCAGTTGTTATACTCTTATCAATAATAATTATAACAATTTATACGTTCATTCTACTTAGATTATGTGAGATTATCAATGCATTTTAATTCTAGTGGAGTCAACTGTACACTGGCATAAACTAACTTGCTGTTATTTTCAGTTTTCCCCTCATTTATGCCCTTTAGAAGTACTGTCTCTAACTGCTACACAGATGCAAGAGCCCGTATGCATCTTGTTAATAAGCTAATGCTGGAATTATTAAAATATTTTAATTCCTTTCCCTGTCACGTCATCAAGGACAGTGTAGCATACTTCAGAATAACTAGAACTTTTGACAACTGCTGTAATACCTAAGAGCTGTCACTACTGTCATATAAGGTGCTTGAGGATTACAAACTCACTTCTAGGGCTCTCCTCTTTCCAACAACATCTTTGATTATTTCCACCTATGAGTTCAGCCCTGGCCACAGCAATGGCAACTTCTCTCTTCATACAGAAAAAAAACATTCTTGCTTTCTTATGCAAACCTAGTTTCATTCAAGTTCATAAACTAAAAAATAACCAGCCTTTTGTCTACAATGATTACAAATTCATAATCCCCTCTCGGCCTCAGAATTTTGTACAGCATATTAGTAATTAATATCCAATAAATGCTTGTAGACCCATTGATTGTGCTACATATCTCCAATGCAAACTGTTGACACATTCATTTTGATTTAAACTGCGTGTTGTAGACTGTATGGAATAGGGAGTACATTGAAAACTCTGAGCTCATTCTGAACTCCGGTAGAACAACTCCCCAGGCACATATTCTCACAGAAAACCCTTAAAAATAAAATAAAAAAAAAAAACCACAGGAATTTTTACCCTGTAGAAAATACAGAATTGCATCATTATAGACAATAAATACTCTCTGGTTTTTATCAGGAAAAGGTCTCAGGCAATTGCAGCAGGCTGTGCTGTTTCTGTATGAGAAAGAAACTGGATTTCTATAAACCATCTTCCATGAATGGCCACAGCTATGGGTATAGCTCTAGACCAAAAATCAGTCTACAGAGGATGCAAATTAGAATAGAAAGGATTACAATAAAAAAAGCCAGAGAGGATGCAAATTCCTATGCTGTAAAACTGAAAAGAAATCCAACTTTCAAAGAAGTGGGATTAACTTAAGGAGTCCTGGTAGCTGTGACACACATGATACGTTTTATTTCTGGCTCAAAAATATTCCCTGTGTTCATGAAAAGCTGTTGTATAGAAGTACATCTTACAAGACTTCAAATCAAGAACCCTCAGGTTTCCAATAGGTTCCCAACTGGGAGCCCTTCTCACAAGAATGGGACTGAATGACTTCTGATTATGAGTCAACATTTCAAATATCTCACTTCAAACATTTTATGCTAAAATTCAAAAAATACCAAGCAAAGTAATGGAAATAGACTGACTTTGAGAAGATCGTGTTAGCAGGTAAACAGCATTTAGTTGTGCTACAAATTAATATAATTGCAGGATATGCTATTTAACACTTAAAGAAACAGCCAGCTCTTTCTTTGTCATAAACAAATAAGGTCCAGAAAAACAATTAAAATTTCTCATTGCATTTTTTGTTTGTTTTCTCTAAAACAATCAGGAGTATATTGAAATTACCTTCATTACAGAAGATGATAACAAAAACTACCAAAAGATAATACAGATAAGGAAAAAGATGCAATGAACAATTTATCTACATTTAAAGGATTAAAGTGGAAAAGTTAATCACACTTCTTTGAGAGAGATAATGCTAACTGCATACTGGATAACAACATTCATTTGGAAGGCAAAAAATTTTAAAGGGCTTACTTTAATTTCTTTTTTTAAACTAAAGAAATCAGAACTAAAATCTCAACATGATCACAACTATTTAAACTAAAAGTTATTCAGGCTCTTAATGCATTTTTGCAGTCAGGGTGAATTGCCAATGAATCTTCAAAATACTAACCAATACAGATTAGATAATTTAAAATATAGCCTAATAAACTTTGCTAACTTGTAACTTTTTAAAAAAATATGTACTGATTCTACTGCAGGTTTAGTATTATTTTTTTCATGGATTTTGATCTTGGGTAAAAAATAAACAAATAATGGACACTCTACACTAAATATTAATTTTATTAGATGGGCTTTACAGTAAAAGGATGTTCAGAGAAGCTAGAGAATTCAAATTAATACATCCTTACAGACTCGCTCTAAACTGATTTGTGGCTAGTTTATTATATTGCACACAGGCAAATATAGACTATTCATTTGATGTTTGTGTGCGAGTAGTGCAAAAAACCTGATAAAAGAGGCATGACAGACTCCAAATCTCTCTTTCTGGTCACCCTCTGCACTAGTCACAAAGGCTGCTGGCAAAAAAAATAGCACTGAGAGAGCTGTTCAGTATCACTGCGAAAGGACTATTGATTGAAAAAGGTCTTTGTGATTATGGGAGGTTCCTGAGAATTGGGAAGAAAGGAAGTGACATATTTTCAAGAAGGATAAGGAGGGCTAGCTGGATGACCTGGGAAGGTGATGAAGCAAATCCTGCAAATGATCCTCAAAATCATTTCTGAATATATGAAGGACAAGAAAGTGATTAGAAGTAGTCAGCACGGGTTTACAAAGTGGAATTTATGCCTGACCGATCTGATGGCCTTTCATGAAGAGGCGACTGGCTCAGTGATAGGGACGAGAACAGTGTACATTGACTTTAGCAAGGCTTTCAATGCTGTCTCCCGTAACATTACCATAAACCAACTGTCTGGACTAGAGAAGTGGCCAGTGAGGTGTATTGAAAGGTATCTGAAATGCCGGGCTCAAAGGTTGGGGTTAATTGTATAAGGTTCAGCTGGAGATCTGACAGGAGCTTCATGTAGTTCAACATGATGAAGTGCAAAGTCCTGTACACAGGGAGAAACCATCCCACGAACCTGTATATGCCGGGGAACTACTAGCTGGAAAGCAGCTTTGCAAAAGAGGTCCTGGTGGACACTTAAGTTGGGCATGAGCCAGCAGAGTCCCCTTGCAGCAGAGAAGGCTAATGGTATCCTGGGCTGCATTAGGCGCCACCAGCAGGTCAAGAAAGGTGATCCTTTCTCTCTGCTAAAGGCTGGTCAGAAAAAGATGAAGCACTGAGTCCAGTACTGGGCTTCCCAGTATAAGAGACATGGATATGCTGGAGCAAGTCCACAAAAGGGCTAAAAAAAAATGACTAAGTGATTGGCCCACGTTTCAGATGAGGAGAGGCTGAAACAGATGTGATTTCTCAGCCTGGTGCTGAGAAAGCTCAGAGGATCTTAGCAATAACTGTAAGTACTCAATAGGAGGGAGGAGAGAAGATAGAGCCAGACTTCTCTTTCTTGCCCACTGACAGGACAAAACACAATGGGCATAAACTGAAATAGAGGCAATTCCACAGGGACATAAAACAAAAAGAATCACAAGGATGATCAGATGTTGGAATAGGCTGTCTAGAGAGACTGTGGAGTCTCTATGCTTGGAGATATTTAAAACCCAAGTTGACATTGCCTTAAGCAACCTGCTCTCACTGACCATGCTCTGAGCAGGGAATTACAGTAGATGATCTCCAGAGGTGCCTTCCAGCCTCAGCTGCTCTGTGAGTCTGTGAAATTTCATCAGTTTATAGGCTGAGCAATAGTTTCTGGAAGCACTCCAAGAAAGACACAGCACCTCTTAGGTATTCATAGTCTGTCAAAAAATCCTCCATAGACTGACTTATTGCACCAGGAAAAAAAGTATTTCCTTGGTTACTATTTAGAGCTAAGACGTTTTGAACTTTCTAGATAAGAATTTCCCAGACAAGAAGCAAATAATCTTTGTATCTACCATAGGCAGATTTAGGGAAAAAAAACTCTGGCCACATTTGGAACAAGTTGTTGTTCGCACTAGGTCCTTTCTTCAGTTAAAGGAAGGATTACTGGTCAAGTAAATTTTGCTTCATTATTGCCTGCCACATGTCAAGAGCAAAATTAATCAATTCGGTAGTAGCAACAGCTGTGAAGAACTGGCAAAATGACTGTTAAGTCAGCCTAAGATAATATGCAAAAATTAGCAAGCCTTCTTCAGGGAGGAAAAGGACTTATTTAAAAGCAGTACAGCAATGGATTTGCATGACTCAGAGAAAAGAGAAAGTGGCAAAAAGACTAAAGAGGAAATAGGAAAGCTGACAACAATATCAATAGAAAGAGTCTGGGCTTCACAATTTAGCCACTACTCTCTAAGAATAAGCTTGTCCTTAAAAGAAGAAAGGGTGAACGTTACAATCATTCAGTTTGTTTCAAAACATAAAATGTTTCCAATTATGCTTTTTAGCTGTAACAGTTGAAAACCACTATTAAGTTAGTAACTGCTAAAAATAGATGTAATTCTGAATTGATTCTGAATAGACTTGGCTTGTTTTTAACAGGACATAAAGATGGACAACGTAAACCAATAGATTTCCTTTCCCAAGGCAAAAATGTGCCCCAATTTATATTCTCTAAATCTCTACATCAATCAGGTAGCCAGGTCAGAAATATCATTTCACTGAGGATACCTATTACTCCTAATAGAAGAATTCAATACAATTAAGTACAAATTCAACTTACATGTTCTCCAGAAAGATAGAGGGACTGATTTAAGCAACGTCTACACTAGTATCACTGAGCTATCCTGTATGCAAAGAATGCAGATATCAAGGAACTTTAAATTACTGGCAAAAAAAACCCTAAACTTCAGATTTATGATGATTTTGTATACTTATAAAACTTTTTTTTCCCCATTGTTATAAATCCTACCGCTAGATATTGGCTCCTGAAATTCACATTTATTTCACAGTTTTAAGTTTCCCTCCTTGTTCTTGTTAGAGCTTCCAGAACTGATTTATCTAATTATTAGATAGAAGGGACAGAAGCAACCGTATAACATTCTTGTCCTTTGCAGGCTACTATAAAAGGAATTGTTCTCATGTTGGCAAGAAAACAAGAATCCTTTTTTGTGAAAAATTACTTGGCTTCACCTTTGTTTTCCCTTCAACATCCGATGCAATTGAAACTTTCTCCTCTAAACAGGGAATATAAGCAGAGCAAACACTTTAATCTGGATCTTTTGCATTTTTGGAGAGTGAGTAACCATCAGTTGACCAAGCATTTATAAATGTGGCCTTAGAATTTGTTGTAAAAAAAATATTGATTTCTATTTTCAGCTTTGTTCGCAGGGCTTGGAAGGGTGGGGCAGGAAATAAGCATAAAATATGTACTAAATCACATGATAACAGAAAGCAGACCATAAAGAAAGTGAAATGAATAAAAGAAGTATTTTTGTCCTGACAAAATTTAGCACAAAAGAAAAAAGAATTTATTAATTCTTTCTGAGCTGCTAACACTCTTCACTGAAAGCAACAACAAAAAAAGAACAAAGTCAAATTAGTTAGGCTGTATGCATCATGTCCACAAATTCACTATCAGTCCATCAGAGGTTGGTACTGAGTTTCCTCTTCTCTTTCATTTTAACATGCAGTTTTAACAAGTCCCTTTTAAGCTGGGCTGGATCACTGTCTCCAAATTAGTCCCACTTTGGTCTCTCAGCAGCAAGAAGTGCCTTTGTCCCTCTTGCTTCTACTGGCCCTGAACAGAAGTCTTCGCATTTTACATTGTCATGAGTTGATCAGCTTTGGTGTGAGCTGACCAGCCAGGAAGGGCTGGGGAGCTGGCTCATAGTTTCCAAGTCCAAGAATGCAACAGGAGAGCTTTATTTCTAACAGCATTTTCTCCCGTATTGAGTAAACAGGCAGAAATCTTCTCAATTATTCTAATCTTCAGCACCAGCCATTTACACCAGAATGTATTGTGGGCTCCTATCCACTTATTTACAGCATCCATCATGCAGAAACTTCATGAGGTGCTCATTTATCACCACTAATAATGCTAACTATATAATATCGTTAACCTTTCAGAATATATAGTTCCTGTATTAATTTTCTACCATCTCAGAAACAGCTGGGAAGCTCTGAGCTTTGCTCAGAGTGAAATAGTTCATGAACAGCCTTTTGCAAAGAAAAACCTTAACATATAATGTGGAGAAAAAAAAAAGAATGGGAGAACAAAGTGAAGCAAACTATTGAAGCATTTGTGTGTGACAAGAGCCAGAAGAGGGCTGGGAGGGAGAAGGAGAGAAGGACAGATGGACAGAGACCTTGGAGTCCTCCACAAATCTTTAGATATATATGCCATCAGCAGAGTGCTATCTGGGTCAAAGCAGTGATAGGTCTTGCTGCACAAATGTTTCTTACAAGAAGTTTGTACCTAGTTAGGACCAAAAAGCAAATTTTTCTTTCTTTCTTTTTTTCCTTCCCTCACCCTCACCTTGTTTTTTTCTCCCCCTCTCCTGCCACTGCAGTCCACGACCTTCACAAGAAAATGCTTCTGCTTTGATAACAGGCTGCAAGCCTCCAAGGACTAGCACTGCTTTCTGGGAGAAAAAACTGTTGCCTTGCTCAGAATCCAATCAAAACCTGAATGTACCCAGTGAAAAATAAACCAAGGACATCATTATTCCATCTCATTGTGATTTGGCTTGCCTTCAAATCTCACACCCTATATATCTGAAATAGCAGCAACGCCTCCATTAGCTGAGCCTTCCAACACTTTAATCAAAGTATCTTTCAGAATAAAAAGGCAGAAACGTCGAATTCCAATCACTCTTTAAATTCCTTCAATTTCCTATGCTACACAAAATTAAAAGCCTTACCCGGGGATAATTTCCTATATAAACCAGTGTGCATGTGTGCCGATACTCAGCCACGCAGCCAGATGCCAATCTTAGAACATGGCAAGTACCGGTGGGGCAAGACAGGGAAGCTCCCCGTGGGCATCCCTTGCTCACAGGCATGCTTCTACAGTCAGAGTAATTTATTTTTCACAACTGATAATGAATTCCACGCTTTTTAAGATATGCATATGATCAGGTACCTAGTGGAACAATGCCACATACCTAGTCCAGTGTACATTACATATAATTTTTGCCCATTTTCTTTCTACGTTTACACTAAGAATATCAAATATTGGTTTTACTGGGACACTTTTGGAGAGTGAGACTCACAGCCTTCTCAGAGTTTACTGACAGCCAGAGGAATAAAGTGATTAAAAGAAACAGGCACAAAGGATTTGATTAGACTGACTATAATTCTGTTATTCTAAGACCCCAAGGAACGCTTAAAATCTTATAGCAAAGGTAAAGTAAGCAAAATGTGATATTCTGGGTCCCCATTTAGGTAATCTCTACACATTTAAGAGTTTTAAGCTTTTTTTCTTTTTTTTTTTTTAAAAAAAAAGGAATCTCCAAAACTTTAGAATGCTTCATAGAAAAATACTGTTAAAACCAAAACCATACTTAGAACTAACAGATTCCTAATGTTTTCTATGATAGAAATTTTACAACTGTATATTTTTTTATGAGTAGAGTTATACTAGCTGGTTTTTATCTTTTAGGATTATAATCCTTTAAAAATGTTTTAAGAAAGAAATTAAGTGTAATTGTGTAATCTTAATTATCTTTTATGAACATTTTGAAAATTACAAGAACATATTGTTCTGCTCATGTGATACGATTTCATTCTTCTACACGTGCTTGTAATACTTGTAAAATATATTTCACCTTTAGAAATAAAGGGTTTTATGCAACTAATAAAAAATTAATCACATAGATATGGATTATTTCAAAGATATAGAATTAAAGAGAGAAAAGACCAGGAAACCTCTTAAGTATTATCAGCCTCCTGCTCTAAATAACATCCAAAGATTAAAATAGGAATCACCACCAAATTCAAGTAAGATTATGACTTTCTTAAGATTCAGCTTATTTGTCCTTTAAAACACATCATTGAAAATGTTCCTATTTGTTGCACATGTGGCAAGTAACCTCGAGTGGAAGGCTGTGTGGTCTCTGCAGCAAGTAACTCTGAACCCAAACAAACACCTCCTTTGCTCCACATGTGTTTTTCTGTGAAGATGAAGGAGTATGTTCCCTGGTGCAGTCCAGCTGGCAAGCCGTTCTGCAAAGCCACACTCCAGTAACCACTATTTCTGCTTTCCATAAAGCTCAGTCTTTGATAAGGCACAATTACTTAAAATTCCCGGTACTGTTCTGCTTCCCCTGACAGTGATACAGTATTATCGCAAATGCATCCTCCTTGACAGCAATGTGATGCTATAAGGTTCCGCTAAATTTATCAAGGAGTCTTTTTCCAGAGGTTAGCTATAACACAGTACAATGGTTATCTTCCTAAATGATAATTAAGCTTTGGGGTAACGTTTAATTGAAAACGTACTGTGAAAATCAACAAGTCAGCCTTTTCAAATCAAAGCTCCTTGGTTCACAATCCCGTTCAATGTGATTTTGTCCAACAATAATCCATGACAAAAATATATGAGCTTAATCCTGATCCCTCTGGCAATCATTTGAAAACACTTAACCTCTTGGATAATCCCAATGCTCAAATAATTTCACAGTATTAGTCAAAGGTTAACCTTTTTTACAAATACTGTACCTTCTCAGTTCTAAATAACTCTATCTGATCACTAAGTATAGCCTACCTTTTCATTTGGGGGAAAAAAAAAATGAGCTGGTTAATTTTCACATGATCACCAGTTTTGTACATAACATGCTGCCAGAATACTGTTCCTGGAATGTGGTCCCCTGTTCAATAGCTGCCCTGGAAAGAGCCACAGTCGGCAGTGATGACCACGAGCAGCCTGAAGAGTAGGGCTGAAGGAGTGGAATGGACGAAGCACCCTCCTGCACTAGCTGGGGAGTGACTTTCCTCACATACAAGATCCAAACAATTTTGCTGCTTTCTCCTATCTCATGGAGTTGTTTTGGGCCATAGCAAAATCACATGGTCCAACAGGAGCAGCTTTGTAATGTGAAGAGGCTAATGCTGCCAACTCAGCACTCCCACCAAGGTGTGTGTGTATCACCAGGCTCGTTTTGGAGGAGTTCCAGCGTGACCCTAGCACCCCACACACCCAGCAAGAGTTTGTGCCCATCACATGAACCCAGAGTGCATCTCTAAGTTCAGCTTCCTCCCAAAGAGATGCAGGGCAGTAATCAGCAGGGACATCTGAGAATTAACTTCAGAAATTCACTTCTGATCTGAGCTGAAGCATGAACCTAGATGGATCTCTGCTCCTTTAAACCCATGATAACTAGTAAGAGACCCCTTGTGGCCACCAAATTTCAGGCAGGATTAGTTTCTTTCCTGCATTGGTTCTCGTTTGCTGATTAATTCTATTTTTAGTTGCTACTTTGTGCAAATCCAAGCAGAGAAAGAGGATGCCTGTCTGAAACCACAAGCAGAATTTGGTTCCGTGTCAGACTAAGGATGCATAAAGAGGATTATATCTCCTAGAAAAAAAAAATACAGCATATGATACTGGAAGGGTGGCTTCGGAGATAAAGTTCACAGTAATCTCATCTTAATTAAAACAAAATGAAATTTATGATATCTCATTTCCCTGCCACTTTATTATTTAGGCGTCATTGCCAAAGACTCTGCAGAAATCTAGGAAGAAACAGTCACTGCCCCAAGGAGTTTCCAGTCTAACTCAGGCAGAAGTAAACACTGAATAGCTCAGAAAAGAAAGCAAAGCCCTTGGCAAGGAAGAAATACCTTTATGTTTTCACAAAGGTCATTCACAACAGAAGTGAGAGAACCTGCCTTTACTGCTGTGGCATGAGAGCTGAAGAGAAAAGGGAAAAGGTGAAGAGAAAAGGGAAGAGACGGATGGAGAGTTGGAGAAGGGATTTTTAAGAAAAGAGAAAGGATGGATTGAAAAAATAATGCAGAGGTGTAAGCAACTTCTATGGGCAAAATGTTTTCATCTAATACATAGAAAGAAGCAAAACAAGCACAAGCAGCAAGAAGCAGAAATGATATGTCCTGAAAGAAGGCTAGAAATAAGTTTATTACTTTGGACACATTGTCATACAGTGCAGATATGGGTTTTTTTATTTTTTTATTGAAATACAACTATAAAAAACCTTGACAATATTATATAAAATTATATTGATGCCCTTTAATAGAGTGAGGACACAGGTAAGGAAATCAATTCAGTTAAATAATTCCCATGAAGCACTAGGATAGCTCCCTTTCATTTTAGATATGAACATAGTTACATGACATATTTAGCAAGTGATTTAATAGCTCTTGTCATGAATCCTATTCATCAGCTAGATGCATCTCAGGCTTTCTATTCATATTTTTCAAAAGCTCCAACACAGCTATTTTTTCTTTTTTTCACCTACTACATCTTCAGTATGCAATTACAACTTTTGAACTAAGCAACAAAGATCTTTCTCCTTAGCAAGCACCTGCCTGGCTTCCCTTGTAGCATTATGTTCTCCTCAAGGCTGAGGACGAGCAGCAGTCTGGGCTGATAGTGTGAATCCCTTGGAAAGAGAGTATAAAGAAAATGAAGACAACAAATCCTCCTTATTCATCTCCACAGTCGACTGGTGGAAAATGTTGGTCACTACATGTTTTGCTTTAGATTATGCCATCTTCCTCCTACCAAAGAGCAGTAAAACCCCTTAAGAGAAAACCATGACATTTCTTCCTTCTAAATCCATACCCAATATTTTCAGAAGTGAAGCAATCTGTCTCTTGATTATTTATGTTGATGATCTCATTGTTCTACCTCTTCTTGAACTGTCAGACTGTGTTCAATAAGTAAAGGGTCCTATCACTGTAGGACCTCTCCTAGCAGGAAAAAACTTACTGGAAAATTTATAGCCAATTTAAGTCTTATTTACTGGACAAGAAATAATCTGAGTTCATCTTGAAAAAGGGAAAGCAAACTATGGCATAATATCCCACCTGCACCCTGTAATTTTCTGGTTTAAGTTTCTTTCCTGTCAAACATAACTAAATCCAACAATATTTTAAGAAAGCTTCACCAGAAGTCAGTCATCATACAGTCTATTAAATGTCATGGGGGAAAATCACTGTGTATATGCATTCCCATGGCTTTTAGGATCAGAAAAACAGGTAACACTAAGAATTCTATTATTATACAGACACAATACTAAGCCAAAAGTGGAAGAGCTGAAAGACATTATAAAACAGGGGGTGAGGACCAGAGATTACGTCTGGACAATACCAACACTTCCCCCCCCCCAGTGCAATCTGTTGTAGGAGCTTGTGTGAGAGAGGAAGAAGAAAGGTCATCTGAGGCATGGTAGATGGATTTTTAAACTCTGCCATTCTTTCATTCTTGGCTCTCTTCAGTTTTTCACTCTTGGCATCCTGTTTTACTTCGTATGGCAAAGAAAGGATAGCTTTAAACTAACAAGCAAGCACAAGTCTGGAAAACATGCCTGTTCTTTTCTGGGAAACGCATGGGAGAGATCAGCTGCTGCTCACTTTGAGCAAAACTGACACCCCCTCATTCGGTTGTTACCAGAGAGTTCAGTGGCCAGAGAAGAGCTCTCTTAGTCCGTAAGTTAATATTAGGCAATGAAACTGCGTATGCCATTAAAGTTCAAAGCAACTGATTAATCCTTTGATGTGTTGCCAAATTATTAGAATAATGACTTTTTTTAATGTATTGGTCTGTCTTCTCAATTCTTTTTCAACCTCATGCTTTAACGAGTGGTGAACCTCAGGAAAAAATGGATACTTTTTATTCAAAGGAGAGCCGGGTACTGTTTCTGGAACACTTATTTTATATAAAATGCACAGGATATTATCTTGCTAACAGAGGCCAAAAGATCTTTTTATTTCCCCCTGGTTCTCTCCTTCTTTAGACAAGGAAAGCAAACATTTAGAAATGCATGCTGTTAGTGGGATGCGTAGCACTACACTTCTCTCTCAAAGTGAATAATGTGATAAATCATGTCAGTCTGTTCATACTTACAATCATCTTCCATTTCCTCATACCAAAGCATGTGAGCAGACATGAAATCTTTCCACAAAAAGAGGAAAAAGAAAACAAGAGCAAAATACTTCTTGGCAAAGTATATTCCAACTTTGCTGCTCCAGTAAGTTTTCGCTGTATTAGGCTTGTCCCTGCATAACAACAGATGTGTCCCAGCTCAAGCCCCTGCAGCTCTGCAGAGGAGAGTGTAGAAAGCACCCCCGTGGGATGCAGCTGCGGGCTGGCTGCCGGCAGGGTCTGCGTCCCGGGCAGGGAGAGGCAGGGATCCTCACTTCCACCCAGCCGGCATGGTAACTAATGCCAGTGCTCTTTGGAGGCCCCTAAATGTTTCAAATTCCAGGACCTGCGCAGAAGCAATGCTCTATGCTTCCCTCAAAACAAAGTTGATTTCCCATAATAGGACAGCCCATGCACTCGACATATAAGGCTTTGCTTCCAGGGTGGCATGTGCAATGGATTTAAATTATGTGTTACAGCTTCCCAAGGAACATTTAGTGCTACAGAGTAGGGTGAAGATATTTACTGTTCCCTCTGTGCAACTGCCCTGAGAGATGTATGAAACAGATTTGCCCCCTCTCCAGCAAATGATTCCCAGCCTATTCCCAGACAGAATCCACCCTTTTCTGGAGAGGAGTGGTAACCCTCCTGTATTCGGCTGCTCTCTCCCAGCCGAGACTTTGGGGATTGCAACCTCTCTCCCAAGCATGGGAAAAAATAAGCAAACCCCAAAATAGTGCTGTCACCAAACTAATTCTGTAAATACTAACATAGGTTTTGATAAGCCATTACTTGCTTTTTTAAAAAAAAAGCTATTGACTTACAACTGACCTTTCCACTCCCAACAAAACCACGTGGTACTGCTGCTATACACAGCCCAGAAACACCCCGCAGAAGAAGCAGAGGCAGGACTGTATGCAAGCTGCCTGACACTGCCTCTTCCTAACAGCAGGAACAACCCTTCACTCCCAAATCCCTAAAGCTGCTGGTCCCAAATGGGTGGGACTTGGCCTCACACCTGCCCTCTGCATTCAGCCCCGGGCCGCTTCTGTTTATAGGGGAAGGAAAAAAAAAAGACATCCACACAATACTTTGGAACAGGACTGCAGTATCCACCACCCAAATCTGTATTTTTATAAGACTGCTTCCTACAGTGTATACTTTATGCAATATTTATGGTCATTAGAGAAGAGTCATACAGAATCATGTAATTAATTCACGGCTTCATTGGAAAAGTCTTTTGAAAAAGACACTCATACTCTTCATTACTATCCCTAAAAACGTTATTTTTTTTAGTTTTAAAGGTTAAAGTCATGGCAATTTCAAGTTTGTAAGTAAATTCTTGGATTATACAGAGAAGTAAACACAAAAATGAAGTGCATAATATAACCTTACAGCCACTGGCATTTTCTACACCGGTAGTCAAATTAATACCCTGGAGAACCTGGATGTACAGTACACGCCAACAGACTCCTAAGGATTAATTTGCAGCCCACAGGAATTGCAAGTCATGAACTGATGTAGAAAATAATCTGAAGCAGAGCAGAGCATACTGTGACAGCAGCAGCATTTTGATTATTTGAGGGAGAAGGAGACTGAGCAAACTCAGGAAAGGAACTGCTTATTGTGCAAAAGTTATGTTTTAAAATATTTAAGGTCATCCTTCATAGCACATACTGTCAATAACTGAGGCCCAGTAATATACTTACGGACTGCAAGTGAAAGTTATCTGGAAGGTAGGTGTCTAATGCCAGAACTGTGATCCTCCTGGTTTCTATTCATTTCAAGGTGACTTAAACTTTTTCTTCAAAACTTACCAGGTGCCCAGATCTCTGTTTCTGAATACGACCTAGAGGGCCTTCATCTCAATAGAGCTCTGCAGTTCATTTTACACCTGTTGTAGTCATAGGCCAAAAAATTCACGTGGTTTATCTGCACTCTCTGACAATGTCTTTGAGATCATCAGCAAATACCTAGATAAAGCTCTGAAAGAAATGCAATGCTTCTCAATACTTTCTGCAAAAACATGACTCAAAGAGGTGGCTGCTGGTAATATTTACAATAGCTTACAAATTAAACAATCCTCCAGATGCAAGAAACTCAGATTTGCTTCCCCTCTTCTTGCTGGGGGTGTTCAAAAATCCTGTCAGAACCTCTGGTCCATTCACAGGAATGCTGAAACCTTCAGCCTAGAAACATTTTGCCTTCCTCCTATTGAAGCTTCTGTAGTGCACAGTAAAAGTATCAAGATTAGCTGGGCCATAGAGAGAAATAACAAATGAGAGTGTTCAAATCTACTGGGATTTTTTGGTTCGTTTTGGATTTTTAGGAATGTTTATTTGTTGGTTTTGGTTTTGGTGTGGGTGTAAAAAAAAATGAGAGGCCCTTAAAAATTAAACACTATTTTCAGGAGCTATGAGTGCTGTAGTTGGTTAAAACTAAGAAACATTAACTCTACTGAAAAGAGCTTTTACATGCATCTGTCAGTCCTCCTCATTGGCCAGCATGGTGTACATTTATATTTGCATGTATTACTGGGAACAGGTTTATCATTTTCACATGCCAAGTTTGTGGTTTTGTAACTTCTATTTTTTTTGTCTGAACCAGCATTAAAAGTTCTTGTTCTCTTGAGCAAGTCACTCCTCACTATAGATCTATGTCAAGTAATTAATGCATACTCTATAAATGCTGGCAGAGGCCACTTGACTCACTCTTCGTCCTAGATGCCGCAAGTAGCAGCTCCAGCATGCAGCAGCCATGCTCAGTGCTCTGAGACTATAATGCTTGAGCTACAATAGGGAAAAGGCTTCAAAGTCACACAGAGGTTGGAAAATGTAGAAAATTTGGAACAATAAAAAGGTGTGTTTTTCTTAAATGATTGCTGGCAGCTCTAGTTTCATGTCGCCTTCCTCTTTCACAATCAGTAATGAGTTAAATGGAAAAAAATTGTCTTCACAGTAACGGTTACTGTGATTTTCAGCCACCCATTAACACTTTATACAGAGTCTATTTATTTTCCTTCTTGAGAAATCCTTTCAAAACCCAAGTATTGATAAAGTGGAAAATATCTCCTTTCTAATGGAAAGAGTGTGACAGTAATGCAGAGCTGGAGAAAATGCTGAAGAGGCCAGTAGTAATGTGAAAACAAGGCCCAACAATAAACTGCCTGTTTAGAGACTATTTAGGAGATTGGGTTCAGCATACATCAGAGCGACCTTAGAAAAGTAATGCATTTCAACATCCAAATTTGGCAGCCAAGTTTATTTTCTCAGCAGTCTGAACCATAGGGAGTTTAGGACTTGAAGATAATGGTTAAGCCTTAGACTGGACATAGGAACCAACTTCTCAGGTCTCTAAGTTTTCCTTTCCTGTACCATATTAAAGATCTACATTTGAATTCAGGATTTACTGTCGGGGGTGGGGGTAAGTCACAATTAGAAAATTATGGGTCTGACATAGAAAAGAAATATTACAGTAGCAGAATAATTTATACGGGAGGAGAGGCCCCCAATTCAAATAAATAAATCAAATGAGAACTTCCTCTTAACAACTTCCACAGAGCAACAAATCTTACATCTCCTTGTAATTTATAATTATACAAGCACCAGAAAAAAACCCAACAAAAGAAAGCACACTGTATTGCCATTTACATCATCTATCACAGACAGCATCTCCTTCCCTGTTAACAGATCAAACAAGAAAATAACAAATAGGTAGTATGCCACACAAAACTGATTTACAAACATCATATGACTTTTTAAACACCCCAGTGGTATGTTGTTTGCCAATACAACTCAACATCAGGCAGAGCACTTACAGCACAAACCTAAAACAGATGATATTTTTATTATAATTTCAGAAAATATTTCAACCTTTATTCCACCCTGTTTTTAACTCCTTGCCAAAGCTGACCTAAAAAATTAAATGCATTCCAAGCCTGTCTCTCAGTTCAGCCATTAGGCTCATAACAAGATGTCTCTGTGCTTCTGCCAGTATTTGCAAATCTATCACATCTATGTGTGTGGGAAGAAGTGCTGAGCTCTAGGGACTATGGAAGTGATGTGAAGGGAGAATTGGGATGGAAATGTTTTAAGTACTAATGCACAGCGTGGGGTTTTGCCCTGATGGTATATCGGCTCTGAGTCTTCTTATTATTCACTTCCTGTTATGCAAAAAAAACCCAAATACTTGCATGTTAGCAGTAGAGGAAAAACAAATCTTCAATAATTTTATCACACCAGAAGCAAACAGCTTCTGATTTTCCTGTGAAATCAGCAAGAAAAAAGAAAAAACGATAAAAGAATGTATTTCCAATGTGAGCCACTGAAGAACTTATTTCGTTTCTTAGCCTATTTTTACTTCAAAAAGAATATATTGTACAGGTTTTTAGTACAGGTGGCACAGTTTTGTTGTTTAGTTTTGTTTGGGTTTTTTTCTGTGTATGCTTATTTGATCTGCAGATCATAGAGTAAAAGACAAAAAAAAAAAAAAAAATCACTTCTCTAAATTCTGAAGTAACTAGTAGGTTTTAGCTTCCAGAGTGGAAGATAAACAGAAGATTAGGAGTCAATATCATGATTAAGGCAAGAGGCTGTTAAAAAAACCATCCAATTTCCATTCAGTGTATTTCTCTATCATGAAACAGTTGTTTGAAAACATGCTCTAGCATATGAATCAGTACATTAGTTCTTTACTGCATTTTGCTTTCCCCAAGCAAATTATCTTCTTCACACCACAGTTACTGTGGAATAGGGGTTACTCTTTTTTGGAGAGTGTCTAACACAAAGAAGGGCCAAGATCACTTCCCACTAGTCCAACACAAGTAACACTAAGAAAACAAGCAATTATCACTATTCACTTTGGACAGATTCAGCTGAAGAACAACCAGACCTTTTTGCTTAGGGGAACTCACTTTAGGGTGAGGTCCTAAGCAGATTTAGAAGGGTAATACTTGCTGCCTCCATTTCCCATATGCATAATGTTTGGGGGGTTGCAGATCTTTATTCTCACACTCTTCCAATTCTTCCAACTTTCAACAGAAATTAAATCCATCTTAACTGGAATCAGTCAGACCAGGCTACTCGGAAGATACACTGAGCCATCTAAAGGAAAGTGTTAGAAAGCATAGCAAATTATATAAAAACTAATATCAAGAATACAAAGAAGAGGAAGAAGATTTTAATTACTGATATATATGTGATACGAGTCCAACTATTAAAAAGGAATTAGAATTTCTCATTTGTGCCTATAAAATATGTGGTCTTAATCTCTCTAGAGAGGCTCAGATGACCAGAAGGGAGAATATTTTATTAATATGTCTTTCTATAGATTTAGTTATGTAACTCAGTCCAGTCACCGCATGACCTACAGAAAGGATCCTCCTCTGGAGAGTGTCTAAGTATCTAAAACAGGCTCCTGTCTCAAACTGCCCTGGCTCTGAGTTTCTTTTTTGTCGTTTCACACTTGGTTGAGCATCCAGACCATGAAAGGCCAACACCAGACTGTCCCTTTCCTCCCCATCTTCTTCCCCAGGAAGAAAATGTGAGTACACAGGACAGAATTGAGACACAGCTCATTCCATTAGTTCAACCAAAAGTCCTTTGGTGCAGTTATGTTCTCAGGGTGGGTCCAAAACACGTGAGATTTACCCAATTCTGAAAATCATTGCAGCTCACCTGAAGGAATTCTGTATGCAACTTCATCAACGTTACAGAGGAACTGATACCAAACTCCACAATGAGTGGTTGCCTAAATGCAATTGCTACTAACTTGCTTACTTGTATCACGTGTAAATACTGAAATACTAAACAATTTTTATGCACACATGTAAATTCACACGCATATATGTCATTGAAAACAGAGTGCACACACAAGCAACTGCTGGCAATGGCAATGTATGTGTGTGGATATCTATACAGCTTTTAAGAGGATACAATTTGACAAAGTTGAGAACAACCATAAACCCTTACTAGTAAGGAGAAAGAAATTAAACATAAAAGTATGAATGATAATTGGAAGATGTTTGTAAACATTGCTTAGGTGCCTACATGTAATTACTAAGAAAATAAGTTCCCCTGGTTAAAAACAAACAACTGCAAACAAAACCAAATTTAGTCTAGAAGAGAAGCAGGTACTTAAAAAACAAAAGCAAACACAATACGTAAGGAGCAGAGGAAAAATGCCAAGCTGATTGCAAAGAATATCAATAAGGAACTAAGAGGTAACTGTGAATTAGAGTCAACAATCCATACCTACGTGGCACAGAATTCACCTATGTCTGCAGGCAAGCTGTATTAGCTCTGCCAAAGACAGCTCAAGGTCATTTGCATAACAAATACTTTAGCTGCTAACATAAACATAGATTTCTTTAGGGAAACATACCTTAAGCATCAGCTGCCTACACAGTATCTCAGTCACCCCATCATATACTCCCTTAGCTTTACTCTGCTCTAGTCAAGGTTTCAGCTGTGTCCAGTTTTGATACAATAGTTTATGAAAGCCAAAGATAAACTGGAGAGCACTTAGCATCACAAATATCCAAAAAGGCAGTTTTCTTTGTAAAGAAAGACTTAGGAATGTCGCGTGTTTGGCTAGAAAGGAAAGGCAAAGGAGTACCTAACTGCTGCCTTTCAGTGCCCAAAGACTATGATGCTCTAGTATTCTTCATACATACCGAGGAGAGGGACACAATTTGAGTAAAGCTGTTAGATTTGATATTAGGAATAAATGGTGAAAGAATTGTGTTACTTACATAGATGAAAACATATGCATACAGAGGTCATGAAAGCCTTGTAAGTGGAAGCTTGTAAGAGAAACTTCAACAAATTCTTTCAAGGTAACAAAATGTATTTGATCTATCTCAATCCTTGCAGTAGAAGAAATCTAATGCCTTTCAACTCTATTTCTGTAACTCTCTGAAACAAGAATTACAGACTAGTTAATATGACCTGCAATATACCACTGTATTCATCTCATAAACAAAATTAATTATGATGTGAATGGAGAGCCACTCAATGGATACAGGAGTACTGGAGACCTAAATTCTATTAGCAGTTCTGCCAGTTATTTATCATTCAATTTCTGGGGTTTTTTCTTTCCCATTTGGAAAACAAACACTTACAAGCTAAACAAGTGCTAAACATTAGCACAATTAATTATTGTTTAAGGTATGTGACAAACTACCTAAAGTATAGGACTATTAAGAGGTTTTTATTACATTGGCTTCACCTTAAGTCTTCCTAGATGACAATTGCTCAAAGCCTTAGTTACAGTGGCAAATATGTCACATTAAATCTATGAAGATTAGGTTATTATGACAGCAAATTATGATGACAAAATTCTGTTAGTTCAAGTCTAATGAGACATTACTGCACACACTAGGATGAATGTTAAACCATTTCTGTGTGGGTTTATATGCAAGTTAGCACATCAAGATGATGGCAAAATGAGGTTAATACAAGTCTGCAGAGCCGACATTACAAATGTCAAGATGATTGCAAAATGATGATGCTGCGAGTGAACTATGATTAAAAAAGAGGACTCTAAACAGAAGAATGTGTTAAGGGAATGTAAAAACAAACCCACAAAAAATAAAACCAAAGAAAATTGTACTTAAAGCAAAAGACATACTGGATTCCACTAGCACTGCAAACCAATTCCTTGCCGAACTGGCTAATGCTGATCAGGATAGTGCAAAGCCCAAATGAGACTGCCTTACAAATAACTGCCTATAAAAACTTGGTAATAGTATCACTAGGAATTTTTCTCCATTAAAAATAGGTAACTATCTCTGTAGAAATATAAATAATTTTTGGAAAAAAAAAAGGGTTCAAGATTATTGTCCCATGATGGAATTTGGTTCAATTGGGCAACTCCTTCCTAAATTTAATCACTTGTTTTTTTCTCTCTTGTATTCTGGTGATGTTAGAAGTACAAGTCTGAAAAACAAATTATCCATTAGACTCCAAAGAAATTAGTGCAATCTCAGGTAAATTTAAATGCATAGGATCTACAGCATTGTAAGACTAAGGAGACGATACAGAGTGCTCACAATATTTTAACATGATTAGGTCAGTAGTACCAACGACTTGCTAAATATTTCCTTAGTGCAATATTTAATTAGTAATTCTATCCTATCAGAAAAAAAACAAAACACCTCAAAAGTAGTTCAAGACCTGGAAAAAGTTGTCTTTTCTTCTGCATTTAAAGCTCATTCTTCCTTCCTGTCATCTTTCTGTGTGCTGCAAGAGACACTTCATTTCCATTTTGGCAACAGCTGGTACTGTGTCCTTTCAAAACACTAGCATATCTATCCATCTGTCTGTAATGTTTTCCATCAAGGAGAGGAGGCACTCTATCTTCTTATCACCAAAAATATGTGATAAGCAATTCCTGGTGAATTACACTGGGGAACTAAAGTGCTTTTTTTACATAACAGGCTTTGTCAAGTGTTTAGGTATTGCCTGACCTTTAAGTGGAAAGTAAGCATAATTTTCTCCCATCTAGTAGAGAAGAAAACAAAAAAATTACTTTTCTTGTAGACTGTGTGTTTTTATTGGGCAAGTTACCTATTCTATTCAGCAAAACAACAGAATGTCACACTCTTACCAAAATAATGTCTTAAAAAGGTAACTTTCCACAGCTAAGTACAGAGAGGCTTTTGCATTCTTCAATATTTTTAAAATTGCTCCATGGCTAATAAATTAGTAGTCAAGAGTACAGGAAAGGAGATCAAAATGATGGGTTCAAGATTCCAACTCACCTACAGACTGAAATTTGTAAGAGTCATTATCACTGCAGAAATTATATTAATATTCATGTGAATTTTCTGAAGACATACCTACATACCACTAGAAGACATACATCTTTTAGAAGACTGAAAAATCAGTACGGCCAGCTACTCACTAATTTGTCTAGTTGCAGGGAACTTATGCCAACTGAAGCTACCTGTGAATGTGAACTGAACACAGGAAAGAAAACAGAAATTGAAAGTTATAAGGGAGGAACCATACAGTGCACCTTCACGGTGCTTGATAGTTTTAATCTTACTAAACGTATTCTAGCAAAAATGACGGTCATAAGATGTCTAAAATTCACTGAATTGAGTGATGTTCTCTAAGATAGGTAAAGAACAGAAATTGGGAAAATTTACTAATCTTTTTTTAATCATTAATGACAAACAACAGCAATCAAATGACACCTAATTATTATAACGACACAGAGAAGGTCCAACTAAGGACTTTCAAAACTTTCAAAAGTCTATTCTCTAAGGAATTATTTCAAATTATAATTGGTTTAAAATATTTAATTTCATTAGCACACCTGAAACTAAATGTTGGTTGGGGATTTTTTTTAGCACATTAATTGCTTATGCAACATGTATACAGATGCTTATGTGTTTAGACCTGAGGGCTGACAAGAGTCCAAAGGGATTGTGTACTGTGTGTAAACAACTGCTTTCTGTAAAAATATTTCATGTAAGTTTAAAAAAGTAATTTAGATCAGAACTGGGGCGGCTTCAGTATTAACATGGAAAACAGCAATATTTGGCAGTCTTTTCTGTTAGCAATCCTCTTAGAAACTGCCCCAGTGCCTACTTTCATATGAGTAAAATGCACCTCAAACTATTTTTATACAGTAAATGATGGATTATGCATGTTACATAAGTAAACCTAGTTGGTATATTAACATTGGAAAAAGTGGGCCAAATTTAAAATTCTTTAAAATTAATCAGCCCATGGAAGATAGAGCAACATGCCCCATATGTATGTCAACAACAGCACAGGGATTTTGAGAGCAAAGTATTGGTTCTTACCTGTGTAGACTTTTCATGAGAGCTGCAGATGCCCGAACTTAATTTATCTAACACTACTTTGGGTGCTTCACCGTAATTTGCCTGGCCTCTACTTGCTTCTCCTGCACTGTCAAATACATTTTAAATGGTCTGTGTTTAAACACCTGATTTATTCCCTATGAGTGCAACATAAGTATGACCTATTTTTCCCTTTTTAAAAATGAAAAAAATATTTCAGATTAAAGTACTCTATCATTTGGCAATTATTCCAATGATTTTTCTTCTCAGAAAAAATATAAATATACTTATATTGATCTTCTCATATGGATATTCTTCACCAGAATACAGACGCATCAAAGTCTGCCAATGCTAGCAATACAACTGAAATAAACAGTTTTTTTAAACTAAAATATACAAATATTCTATAAATATATATTAAAATAGATTTTTTTAAAACTAAAATATGCAAATATATATAGTGAAATGGGGTTTATGATGATACATATTTTAAGTACAAAATCCATCAAAATGCACAATAAGTACTTAAACTACTTTGTAAAACTGTTTCAAGATCTGGATGAAAGGTGCCAAAAAACTTCTGGAGCCAAAACCTAGCATGTCTGATCATGATACCTGTCTAACTGTCCAAAATTATAAGAACAACAGAATTAATAAACACAATTTTACAGAGGAAAACCATGCTTCACATATTTGGTAGGATTGTTTGAAGGAGTCAGTAGGCACAGAGTCAATAGAAACCTCATTTATGCAATTTAAAGAAATATCTTTCCTTAAAGAAACAAAAATGTCATTGGATATGAGATCCGCTTTCTCTCATGCACAAACAAGTCATTAGAAGACAAAAGGGAAAAAAGTGCCAAAAGCATTCAGCTTTCTCAAACACGTATGTCACCAGCCAAGTTTCAGAGAGATCAGTGCCAGGTCTGGTCAACACATAAGGAATATTTATGTTGTTACATGGATCTAAAGCCAGGAGGCAACTTTCAAGTTTCCTAATAGTTTTAAAGTATTCAGGGAAACAAAAATGAAAGTTGGCTGCAGAGAGATGCAGAAGACTCTCAGAGTGTCAATGAAGCGATAAAAAAGACAGATGAAATTCAATATCGAGAATATGTGGAGAAAAAAAAAAAATCTCAACTTTATGTACTCAGCATGGGCTCTGAACTACTTATTACCACTCAGGAAAGAGAGCTTGGAGTTATAAAAGGTCTATGAAAATATCAACTCCATCTTAGAACCTGTCAAAAAGCAAATCAAATGCTGACCATTACTATGACAGAAATAGAGAGCACCATACAAAATATCATTATGGTATTATTTAAATGCTTCAGATGTTCATACTTTGAATACTGCGGGCTGTTCTGCTTCCCCCACCACTAAAAAGATACAGCAGGAAATGTATAGACAACAGAAATGATTGAAAGCTAGGTAGAAAAGGCTTCCATATAAGGAATGGCTAAAGAAAAGTCTTCAAGGTAAGGTGAGGGGTGCATGAATAAACATGCAAGTTAGGTCCCCTGAATCTGACAGAAGAAGATATTGCCCAAGGGATGCACACAACCAAGTACAGTGCACAGCATTACATAAAACAACATATTGAGGGACTAATAATCGAAACCAGGGCTATCAAACTCCTGGCTCCCACTGTTCTCCTGCTCCTGCAGCGTAACGCACGTCACACGCTGCACACGTGACCAGCTCTGGCAGGAGTGCAGGGGCAAGGAACTGGGTGCTGCTGCTGGGTAGGAACAAGGTGCCGGGACAGATAAAACAAGGTGGAGGGATGGATTCGGCCTGTGGGCCGTGAGTTTGACACGCCCGATCTAACCATGCCAGATAGTGGGTGAGGCCTAATTCGGAAGATATAAGTCCAGGAAGAAGTCCTGGCATCATCACTGACAGTTCCTCAAACATCATCATTTCAATGTGCAGTGTGGACAAAAAGAGCCAACCAGTCAAGTCATTTCTTGAAGGAAAAAGGGACTGAGCATATCACCTACCTGTGTCCCACTTCAAGCGCCAAGCAACACACTGCAGATGTCACACCAGCTCTTTTCACCTCCACAAACACAGTAATTTCTCTATTTGTGCTGCAGCAGTGCCTCCCAGAAAAAAATGATGCTGGTAAACTTTGATGGGAACAGTGCAGCACAGGTTAAATCACTGGTATTATTCTCATCTTTTCTAGTTACAGCCACCTCTGAATTTAATACTGCTGGGTGGTTTAGTACAGCAATGTTTGGAAGACAAAAAATTAAAGAGCTGTCCACATTTTTACCGTATATCCTGCTTTCAAGGGTTTATAATGTAGCTGGGAAAGTGTTCACAGCTGAAGATCAGCATTCAAAGTCTCAGTGTGGAGGCAGCATTTCATTTCAGTTGTGAGAGGGAAAACAGTATGTTGGTTTTATAACTATCAATAGAAGGCTTCTGTGGGGTTTTTACTTTCTAGATTTTTTCTTGAATGAGAGATTTTCCTATTTCAAATTAGGCAACTGGATGTATTAATAAATGACAACCACTGATTATGGCAAGAACAAGAAAATATAACTATGTATTACAAAAAATGCTACAAAACTGGCTTACTTTTTCCATACTTTTACAAAAAATACAAAGATATAATTCTGTAAAGCATAACAATATAGTCATCACTACATGATGCAGTGTTGGCAAACCTCATACCTTTAAATTGAGGAGAAAGGACAGATACTAACACTAGGGAGACATATGAGATAGTGCTAAGACCTCAAATTACCATTTCTAAAAATCTTACAAGGAATCAGGAAACTTTCTTCAATTTATTCATGGACTAAAAGAGGATAACAGTCTTTCCTTTCCCAGTTCTCAAGTTGTATTGGTTGTTCCCACTAACATTAATTCAGAAATATTTCTATGTAGTCATTTTATCAAAATATCTTGTTTATTAACCTAATACTTCAATTTCTTCTCCTTTCTTCTTATCTACAAGCATATAGAGAAATGGAGTTGTCTAAAGTCCCAAAACATGTATTACACACATATACATCTCTGTAGAATTCAATTCATGGCATGGGAGAATAAGAGGTTAACTGCATTTCCAATATCCATCATCAAAGGAATTGAAATAACAAGATATTTTATTTTATTTAAAACTGGGTGCCTTTCCCTTCTCTCAAGAACTCCATTAGAAGCAGAGAGAATGGCAGAAAGCAGAAATAAATAACCACTCGTTACAAACAGTCATCTCTACAGACTGATTAAAATCCCCACACTAAATAGTAAAACCAATGTATCTACGTGGTTATATCTACACATATATACATACACAAATACAGACACACATGTAAACAAACACAACTAGAGCACTACTCTATAGCAGATATATAGACATGGAATGCGAGAGGAAATGGTGAGTTGTTCAGGACTCATTGCAATACAGAGTTTGACAGAAACAGGGTAATTCCTATACCTAGTGCTGGGATAGGCTTCAAGGCAAGTTCAAATGTATCCAGCAGTAAGTAGTTTAAATGTATCTAGAAATAAGGGAAAGCTTAAGACTGAAGTCTTTTACATACCACAGTGCTTTTTCACTAAGAGATCAACATGTCTCCTTTCTGGCTGACAAACTGCATAAACCAGCTTGGAGCTTCTTAATGCACAGCCATCAGCTCAGTCACAATGCAGTGATGGATAACGGGAGCCATGAACCATTGTATGTGCTCCTTGTGGTGACAGCACTTAACTGCATTTCCAGGGAAACTACAAATACAGCAATCTTTGCATTGTCTGCATCTAATGTTTACTCAGGAAATATCTCTTGAAATATTTAACTTTATCAGTTATTGCAAAACAGCCAATCTCTTGCTATAGAATAAACATTGAGAAGGCATGACGGGATTACTTCAGGAACACTTTGACCATCTCCACTATTAGGGCTTCACAGCTCAATATAGTTCAGAAAGTTTCATTGATGGGCCCCTCCAGGGCATTACTATCAGATCACTACCTGTGATTTGATGACAGGATAAGTTATAAACATACACAATTGATTGAAAGATATCAATTGCAATGCATGCTCTTCTGCTAAGCTCTTGCCAGCAGCTATTTCAAAATTAAATCCCTTCAATGCTGTTTTCACATGTGTGGATATCATTAAAATATTCTTACGGTAGCCTGAGACAATGGCTGTGTACTGATCTTCCAAGTGAATCCCATGGTCTGTTCCAGTTATCTTGGTGACTGTCTATATGGGGACTTTGTGCAAAGTAAGGTTGCATTTACTGTTAAGTAATTAATTCAGGTACAATTATCATGTGGACACCACAGTGAAAGGAAGTTCTTCTCCCTTAACTCAGAAAATGGTGTTATCTTACATAGGGGCACTTTTGGTGCTCAATAAAAGCGTCAGAGGAGGGTTAAGCTATTAGCTTACGGTAAAAAACACATTAGTGTTTTGTATGCCTTTCTCCACTTATGGATGTGTCCTTATAGATTATCTTTCTTTCTATGTCCTTAAATTGCTTTCTCCTTCAGCCTCATCTCTGCTATATAAAAATAAATAGCCTGCCATTGTAAGGTAAAGTTTTATAGGCTCCACTGAAAATATCCTGTCTCAAGCTCAAGAGGGGCTGAGGTTGTCATACATTAAGCTTGCTTTCACTTGCCTGATCCAGTCTGTAGAAAGTCTATCCTAAGGACTTCTTTTTGTAACAAACTTCGTAGAAAACAGCTGCAAATATTCAGTGTCTTAAAGATATCTTTTAGAAATAATTCCCTCAAAATTAAAGTGTTGCCAAAAATACATCCTCTTATGTACAAATGGTAGCCAGTTCACTCAAATGCAGCATAAAACTGTCATGAAAAAGATGCATTCTTGATACAAACAGGATGAGAGATTAAAGAACTCAGAAAGAAATATTTCTTGGCCAGAAATATTTGTATCTTGTAACAGAGGTGCCTCTATTTAAACAGTTTGTTTTGTTGTTTTTTTATTAACTGAGAGTTTAAAAATTCCTCCAAGCTCCAGAGAGATTATAAAATGCATAAATTTATTACATATCATAGAAATAACATAAGCCTAAAATAAATAATTTAATTAAAAGACATGACATCTTGACAATTTGGAGACATACAACATATCAAATCCCATGAAGCCTTCTATCAAATATAAACTGTCTCTTTGATAGGATGCAGAGGTATTAGGAAAAACGAGAACTCCCATACATGCATACTTCTACAACACACACAAACTGCCCTGTAATAATGGTTTACAAATGTACAGACAAACCCAGGGGAACATGCTAAATGGAACTTTTAAAAACCATTAAAAAAGACAACAGAGAAAACAAAAACATTAAAAACATGCCTAGTGTTGAGAGAACAATAATAAGAGAAGCTACGCTCATTTACGTGGTCAGAAACACCCTACTTAGACTGGGGTGATTTAATCACACGGTGACTGACTACAGTGAAGGTGGAGGTGTGCATACGCAGCTGCCCACCAGCCTCATTACACAGGCAGCTCCTGCCTTACTCTCCTACGATTTGTCTCTTTATAAATAACTACTCCTAAAAGATTTGGAGGCTTTGTGAGGGAAGGATGGAGACTGAATGGTGCACAGTGGATGCTGAATTTCACGAGGAAAACCTCTGGGGAGCTCCCCAGGAACTAAGCCTCTTGTTATATGCACTTCTGTAACCGATAGATGGCAAAAACAAGGTGTTACTGTGTGGATCATGAAACAGGAGTGTGGGTGCAAGGTGACCCCATAGTTCCTGGGCTATACATGCCTCAAGAGTGGTAACCCTTATCATCAGAGCTATGTACCCTCAGAAAAGAAAATATTTTTAAGAGTAATAAAAAGCCACTAATCAGCCACAACACACAAAGAAAATTCAGGTATAACATAGGGTTACAGAGCAAGGTGTTGAGCGTTACTGCACACATGCTGAACTGAATTCATGCACTTCTGGAGCAACAAGGAAGAATCATAGAATTATCTGGGTTGGAAGAGACCTCCAAGATCATCAAGTCCAACCCTTTGTCCAATGTCTTCATGAGTACTAGATCATGGCACTAAGTGCCACATCCAGTCTTATTTTAAAAACCTCCAGGGATGATAAATCCACCACCTCTCTGGGCAGGCCATTCCAATGCCTGATTACTTGCTCTGTGAAGAACTTTTTTCTGATATCCAGCCTAAACCTTCCCTGGCAGAGTCTAAGATCATGCCCTCTTGTTCTGTTGCTGGTTGCCTGGGAGAGGAGTCCGACTCCCACCTGTCTACAACCTCCTTCCAGATAGTTGTAGAGAGTGATGAGGTCACCCCTGAGCCTCCTCTTCTCCAGGCTAAACAACCCCACCTCCCTCAGCCTCTCTTCATAGGACTTGTGCTCAAGTCCCTTCACCAGTTTTGTTGCTCTTCTCTGGACTCGCTCCAGCACCCCAATATCTTTCTTGAACTGAGGCGCCCAGAGCTGAACACAATACTCAAGGTGTGGACTCACCAATGCCGAGTTCAGGGGAAGGATCACTTCCCTCGTCCTGCTGGCCACACCATTCTTGATGCAGGCCAGGATGCCATTGGCCTTCTTGGCCACCTGGGCACACTGCTGGCTCATGTTTAGCCTCCTGTCAATCAGCACCCCTGGGTCCCTTTCCACCTGACTGCTCTCCAGCCACTCTGTCCCCAGCCTGTAGCGCTTCATGGGGTTGTTGTGGCCAAAGTGCAGGACCCGGCACTTGGCCTTGTTGAACTTCACCCCGTTGGACTCAGCCCATCTCTCCAGCCTATCAAGGTCTCTCTGCAGAGCCCTCCTGCCTGAAGAAACCATTACAACATCTCCCTCCATGCAGGAAAGAACTTGGTAGGTATGAAATGAATTCCTGCATTCCCCCTCCTGAGGCAGAAACATTCCACCTTGAGACGCAGTGAGGAAGTAGAAAAGTGAGCTACACCAGAGAAAAGGGTGGAAAGTTGGATACATATTAACAGTATATATTATAATCACTAAATTTCAATAGTGTTGCAAGTGGATGAAGAACTCTTTGATTAGACTGCAAAGATTTTAATTAGACTAATAAAAATCCTAGGTTTGATTAGCAGCTCTGTTCCTTCCACCCACAGCAACACACACTCTGGGCTGAGTCATCGTAGGAATGGAAGCTTGAATTTTATTGCATGCCTAGGCACACAAATGACTTTGTGCAAACAAAGCTACATTATCACTAGTAATGCTGACAGCACCAGTGTCACAAAAAATCAGTGACTTCATTAGTGTATGCAAAAGACCACCAATGATTTTGCTGGTATTCCGAAAAAAAATGGTAGATTAGCAAAATAAATTACTACTAGAAAACAATAAGGGTCAGCTGCAGAGACAAGGAATGAAGGAAAACAGTGACAGAGATGAGGGAAATTATAAGGTACTTAATGCCTTCTTTACCTCAGTCTTTAATAGTAATGCTAGCTGCTCTCCAGGTACCTGGCCCCCTGAGTTGGAAGAAAGGGACAGGGAGCAGAATGATGACCCTATAATCCAAGCGGAAATGGTTAGCAACCTTCCCCACCACTTAGATAAGTCCATGGGGCTGGATGGGATCCATCCAAAGGTACTGAGGGAGCTGGCAGAAGTGCTTGCCAAGCCACTTGCAATCATTTACCAGTAGTCCTGGCTAACCAGTGAGGTCCCAGTTGTCTGGAGGTTAGCAAATGTGACGCTCATATAGAAGAAAGGCCAGAAGGAGTTATCTGGGGAACTACAGGTCTCTCAGTCTGACCTTGGTACCAGGGGAGGCTATAGAGCAGATCATCTTCAGTGCCATCACATGGCATGTACAGGACAAACCAGATGATCAGGCTCAGTCAGCATGGGACTTACAAAAGCTGCCTGACTAACCTGATCTCCTCCTATGACGAAGTGTTCCATTTAGTGAATGAGGGAAAAGCTAGGGATGTTGTGTGCCTACACTTCAGTAAAGCCTTTAACAGTTTCCTACAGCATTGTCATGGAGAAACTGGCTCACGGCCTGTACAGGTGTACTCTTTGCACGGTAAAAAACTGGCTGGATAGCTTTGCCCAGAGAGTTGCGGTGAATGGAGTTAAATTTAGTTGGCAGCCAGTCACAAGCGGTGTCCCTCAGAACTCAAAATTGCAGCCAGTTCTGTTTAATATATTTATCAATGATCTGGACTAGGGGATCGAGTGCACCCTCTGTAACTTTGCAGATGACAGCACATTGGGCAGGAGTGTTGATCCGCCAGGGGCAGATCACTCTACAGGGCGATTTGGACAGGCTGGATCAATGGACTGAGGCCAACTCTATGAAACTCAACAAGGCCAAGTGCTGGGTCCTGCTCTTGCATCACAACAACCTCGTGCAATGCTACAGGCTTGGGGACAAATGACTGTGGAAAGCTGCCCAGTGGAAAACGACTTGGGGATGCTAGTTGACAGCCAGCTGAATATGAGCCAGTAGCATGCCCAGGTGGCCAAAAAGACCAACAACATCCTGGCCTACATCAGAAATACAGTGACTATTAGGAGTACGGAAGTGATTTTCCCACATGCCTGGCAGTGGTGAGGTCGCACCTCGAATACTGTGTTCAGTTTTGGTCTCCTGCTACAAAGAAAAGATATTGAGGTGTTGAAGCATGTCCAAAGAGCAACAAAGCTCATGACGGGTCTAGAGAACAAGTCTTATGAGAAGTGCTGAGGGAACTGAAACTGTGTAGCCTGGAGAAAAGGAAGCTGAGAGGAGACCTTATCACTGACTACAACTACCTGAAAGATTATAGCGAGGTGGGTGCTGGTCTCTTCTCCCAAGTAACAAGTGATAGGACGAGAGGAAATGGATTCAAATTGCATCAGGTGAGATTTACATTAGATATTAGGAAAAAAGTCTTCATTGAAAGGATTGTCAAGCATAGGAACAGGCTGTTCAGGGAAGCAGCTGAGTCACCATCCCTGGAGATTTTTAAAAGAAGTGTAGATGTGGTGCTCAGGGACATAGTTTAGTGGTGGAATTGGCACTGCTAAGTTAAGGACTGGACTCGATGAGCTTTAAGGTCTTTTCCAACCTAAATAACTCCATGATCCTATTCTATGATTCAACTGGAGGGAAATACAGTAGAACATTAATATCTACTGGGCTTCCTGCCCATGAATGGGAAAGGCTTATCAGAGATACAACAAAACCTAAACCAGTAACTTCTGGTCAACAGTATGCAAGATCATCCTTAAACAAAAGTAATCAAATACAAAGGAACAAATAAAGCAAGAAATGAAATTATCTGAAAAAAATAATGTAACTATGGAAAAATTAAGATAGATCTCATTTAGTTATCTATCCAAATGTAAACTGGGAAGTTAAAAAGTAAGATTTCTTTTCAAAACACTGAGAGTCATGCATTGTAAAAGTCCTCTCTCTTCTTTCAATCACATAATTGGAGGTTGAGTTTGTTATAAAGTACCTGCTGTGAGCTACAGTAATCAGGCAGAGATTTATTCAGAGAGAATGATGTACAGTGGAATTTGCACTATCAGATGATGAACCTCAGTCACGTGCTGTGACTCAGGCGTCCCAGTCGGGTCAGAACTGCACTTTGCCATGTAATGAACCAACTTAGGAATACTTATTCAAAGCCTTGAACTTAATTAGTGGGGGAGTGAGGCAACTAACTTGCAGTGAATAAGTTGACAGCTTTGAGCTTTGCTTCTTTCTATTCATGAACCTTCAAAGATTAGCACAAATTATTCTTATAATTACTCACATTTAGTACACCATGTTATTAAAATAATATTTAGTCTACAGCTCATTCACCAGGATCACAAGTGTTATAAATGGGTTTATTAATTTTGAATATATGAGTAGATCACATGGCTCAAGGTGTAAGGCTCAGAATCAGTGTCCAGGCAACTATCTGCAGCACTGAGTTTTACATTAACTTCCCTGCTTTATACACTGAACACTGAATAAATAGTGGATAAATTGATGTCATTGGTCCACTTATTCGCTAGGCACTTTTGGAAAAGAAATATAACTATGGCAAAAGTAACACATGCAAGGATTTGTAAGGGAAAGTGAAAAACAGGCAAAAAGTTATCAATTGAAAAAAAACAGGATTTTTCCGAAGTTCAAATACTGATACTTTGGAGTAAGATGTGCTTTGGAAAGTTAGCAAGCTCCCATTTAGTAACATACTTGCCATTAGGAAGAGAACTCACAAAGGGAAGCTTCATCTCAAAAGCCTACTTGTAAAGAAGCCGATAAATCTGTGTCAGCACAACTCCTGCACAGGTGCACCCATAGTACCTAAAGGACCTAAACCAAGAGCTTGCTGATTTGTTTCTTGTGCTGCCCTTAGAACCTTTCAAGACCTCTGTCAAAATATTTCTCCTTTTCCTCCCATATTTCTCTCTTCCCACAGCAACTTGCCAGTCACCTGGGCGCTAACAACAAAAATGAAATACTTTTCTCTGATGGATCTATTTCAGGAAAAGACCAACCGCAGCTGTGATCCTCCCCCCATGACTGCTCCTGCTCCTCATCTCCAGTAGCGGGTGAGGGAAGAAATCTGAGTGCTAATGAAAAGAACAATTTGGATTATGGAATAAACCCTTTCCTCAAGATGGAGAGAGACTTTTTACCAAGGTCTGTAGTGACAGAACAAGTGACAATGGTTTTAAAGTGAAAAAGGCTAGGTTTAGACTGGGCAAGAAGAAATTTTTATTTTGAGAGTGGTGAGGCACTGGAACAGGTTGCTCAGAGAAGTCATGGATGCCTCATACCTGCAAGAGTTCAAAGTCAGACTAGGTGGGGCTTTGAGCAACCTGGTCTAGTGGAAGGTGTCCCTGCCTACAGTGAGTGTGTTGGAACTAGATGATCTTTAAATGTCCCTTCCAACACAAACCATTCTATGACTCTATGACTCCCTGTAAAAAAAGCACAGAGATAAGAGGAAACGATGAGTAGAAAAATGAAACGATCTGTGTACGGGCAGAGTGGGAGTAAGTAAACCAGGAGTCTTCACGCTGAGGAGAAGAAAATATGTTTGAAAACAACTAGGTGTGACTCTCATGGCAGAGAGTCAGTGCACCACCACAGCCCTGGCTCCCTGGTCCCTAGGGAAGCTGGTGGCCTGCACTGCTCTTCTGCAGCAATCATGCTCTGAAAAACCTGCACGCACGGAGCTGTCACACAACCTGCACTTGGCCACCACAACTGTGGGGCCTGACATACACCTACTACATGGCAAGAATGCAGTAAAGCTCAGCCACAGATGTTGAGAAAACATCAATGAAGAGCACAGAGAAGCCAACAAGATTTATCAGCTGAAACATTGCAAATAGGGAATTATTAACCAGCAGATCTATAACAAAAGCAATTCTTTGCTTGTTTTCTTTGCGATCTTTTTACCTGAGAAAGCAAAGCAAAGCTGTCTTTTAAGGCACAAGACACTACCTCTAGCCTTGAGGATCCATGATAACCAGGAGGCTGAAGAGTGCTCCAGCCCAGCTCTAATGCAGGCACCAGCCTGGCACACCCTACAAGGGCCTCCTTAGAGCAAAGGTAGGGCACATGTCAGGGACCTCCTCATGTCATGTTATGTCACCCACAGAGATTGCGTCTCTGAAAGATTTTCCACTGATACTTGTACAAGACACAGCACTGTGCTACACAAAAACCTCTGGTGTGGCTTGGGAAGTGGTGTCTGTAGTCTTTGCTAATTCCACTTTTTATGCTATATATTTACACATTGTATAAAACATTTGCAGCATTTTTCTAGCCCTGATCTAACTAGTGACAACACCCTAAGATGTTTTAGAATAGTTTTCCCCTAGCTGGAAATTGAAACATTTTTTACAAAAGCATGAAAATACTTGGGCATATTCTCTTTTAAAAATCAAGACTGCAGGCAGAGCATGTATGAGATTATATAACAAGAAGTGAGCGGCATAAATGCCTTCCCATTTTTAAATGGAAACCACACCTTTCCTCTCATCAATTATAGGGGAGGTCAGAGGAAAGAAAAGCTGCTCTGTTCTGATGGGCTTAATCTAGAGGACAAGCATCTTTTTTTGATGAGACAGGCACACAGACAGCCCATCCCAGCTCTGCTGCTGTGATCTTGGGGGAATTTCTCTAAAACCTTTGGAGCATCTCTAGCCATCAATATGTTACCATCACTTTAATTACCTTCTGTGATCAGCCCACCCCAAAATTTAATACTTAGCTGAAGCTTTAGAATCAGCACCCTATGAAGATGCCCCATAATTTCAGTAAGATTTCAGTTATCACAGTTAGCACTGGTCAAAGTTCAGATTTCTGTAACCACAAGTTAAACTCTCTTCCAATCAATAAGCTGCATATACTGAGCAATGCTAAACTATTTATGCTCAAATGTATCATGAAAATACTGTTTCTGCTAATAAAATAATGCAGGATAGCTGTACAGTTGCCTGTGAAAAATGAGCTGATACTTGTGATTTAATTTACGGTGGACAAGAGACGATACTATAACGAAAACTAATTGTACCTTTTGGTAACAGTGGAAGCTGAATGGAAAAGCAACATGCCCTAAACCTTTCCACAAGAAACCTTATTTTTTGGTTTTTTTTTTAAAAAAAAAGGGTAAAAGAAAGACAAAAAGAGAAGAAATAAAAAAAAAAAAGGAGAGTAAAGAGGAGGGTGTCCACCGTAGATGAATAATACACAGACATGTCCACAGTGATCTGAATAATTCAGCACATGAAATTAAAGTATGTTTCACATCTACCATAAAAGATAAAGCTATCCTGTTTTAAAAGTATAATGATTACAGAAGATCAGATTACTGCTGATTCACACTCAGGTCTAGTTTAAGTGCCAGCCCTGTGGTCCCCACCAAAAAACATCTCAAAGGACTGAAAGAGCTCCAGCTGCAAAGTTTTAATTAACTTGAAACAGGCAGCAAACTTTTAAAGTGCCACCTGTTACCAATTAACTGCAATGATGCCAAGCATTTAGTGAAGACCCTGCATCCCATGGCCATCTTCAACAGAAAGATGCACCAAGATGCTCACTTCAGTTGCCTCTCCTGATGCTTGCCAGCAAGAACAGCTCCACTCTCCCTGAATCACATCTTATAGCACTTCCAAGCCTGCTTCTGCACCTGATCTTAGGATACTGGTCCAAAAAGCAACATTTCCAACGCTCCTAGGCTTTCAGCACACAAAGTGACAACAACACACTATCTGAGACTACAACTGCTTCCAAACACATGCATTTTGCAACAAATACTTCTTTTCAAAGTGGAAAATGACCAGCAGATAAACATCAACTGGATTTAGTGGGTCCATATGTCTTTCAAATTTTCACTGAGATGTAATGAGAGAAGAAATACAGTAACCAGAGAACTTTCCTTCCTATGCTGTGGATGATACATGACAACTATGACTTTACTATACTATTTAACTTGATGTAAATGGGGTCCATTTCGCTCCGTGAAGCCAAGGAGGGCACGTGGAGAGGTGCAGCTGCCACTGCAAGGCAGTGCTTTGCTCTCGGCTATGGAAAAGCAGCCCATTGTTTCCATCCCTGAGCGATACCAGCCAGTTCGTGCTGCTGGCGGGGACCCACCTGCCGTGGGCTAGGCACTGCCTCCCCGCCAGCCACCCACGAGCCAGCTGGGGAGAAATGGCTTGGCGAGTTTCTCTGGACGAGCACCAGGAGTGTTTCCTGGAATCTCTGAACCATTTCTCATAAAGTAACAGCACAGTTATACACACCATTGCCTTAGTATCTTATAATAGGAGATCTATTATAAACAACTCAGAAATTATTTTTTATTAACCCACAGCAAAAAAATCCTGGTACATTTTCCTTCTATAGGAAAGTGCTGCTTGCTAGCTAGGTTTCTCAATGTAAATTGCTAACTCTTTGATGGGGCTTTTGGGAAAAAAACAACTCTGATTTCCTCTAAATAAACCACCATAAAATCTGGAGCATTGTTTTCATTTTAGAAAGTTACTTATACTTGAAAAATACACACTAGGTATTAAAAAAAGAAAATTGCTTTTAATCAGAATTGGGAAGTCACTGCATTTTTCATCAGTGAACAACCAAATCCTTTCTTGTTTTGTGCTCTGGAGTATTAACAGGTGGCCATAGCCCCTAGCTTCATTAAACTACCATATGCTACAGAGATCAAAATTAATAAACAGTACAATGTGCCTGTTTATTGTGCTTGTATTTCATTTTCATTTTCTCCTTGGTGTTTTTATTACTAAAAAGTGATGTTTTGTGATTTTTCGCTTTAATACCAGTAGCTTCCTTATTAACAATTTTGAATTGCTTGTTTTATTATTGTACCAAGTGACTACCCGTATAGAAATATATTTTTGACACCACATTTCAAAATACCACTTCACTTGTAGTCTTCTATGACTTTCTATGCTAAAAAGTAAACAGCTCCATATACTTCAAATGCTTTAACAGTGGAAAATTTAACAAAATTTCCTCTGACATATGATTAGGTGTACAACAAAACACTTCCTGAATCTCATGTAATGGTATAAATTCAGTTCTTATTAAATACTAATCAGACAGAACAAAGCATAGCATACAACCTTCTGGTCCCTTCTCCATTTGGCACCTTTAATGCTTCTTAAAAAAAATAAAATCTATTTGCTTGCTTCCATAAAAATTGTTAATAGTTGACCATGGAGAAGAAACCTACTGATGCAATACTTGATGCATATAGAAACCACAAAGCTTGTTTGCATGTGGGGGAAATGAGCAGAGGTGTCTTCAAATATAAACAGGTGATGCTTCTCCAACTCTTCAGTGAGCCTCAGTGTTGGCTCCTAAACTGAGGCTTCTGTCAAAAACTACTAAAAATATGCCAAAAATAGGAGAAAAACATTGTCCATATCGCAAACCACTTGCATGACAATTATGGCCTTGATTTCCTAACCTTGTGTTAATGTGACTAATCAGTACTCCAGTGAGTAATTTCACTGACTTCTCAGCCACAGCTTCTATAAAGACACGGCAGAAGGGTTTTGTCCTCTCATGCTTTAGAGGCATCAGTGGCGTGACTACCAAGACTTAGAGGGTACAGTACAGCTCTGACCTTGTACCAAATTAGGGGTTTGGCCCCCCTATTTAGAGTATTCCGCAACACCAGCTCCAGCTATCCTTAGCCAAGACATATCTGGGAGGACCTGAACCTTGTAGTCTTCCTCCTGTCAGCTGCTTGTGGGCTATGCCACTTTTAGCAAGAAGTTCCAAAAATGCTGTGTACATCCTTATGCCATTCATCTTGCAATTTTACTGTCTCGCCCTCAGGGCTGGTGCACATTAATCCTAGAAAGAGTGGCCCAGTCTGGGTTACGGACAGATTACATACAACTGCACAGCAGTGGCCATTCAAGTGTATGGCACTAAAAGTATAGAAGAAAACAGCAGAATTTTCACTACTTAATTCCTACAGCCTCCCAACCACTGAGAAAAAGAGAGCTCTTTTCTCCAAACTGCTTCCTCAAAGCCTATCTCAGTTATTCTCTCTCTTCTCAAAGGCTCGAAGAGTAGGAGCAGAGGCAGTGGTACTCATCTTTCCTTAAAGTACCAGCTCAAACTCACTGAAATCGATGGAAGGACTTCTAGTTATTTTAACAGACTCTGATCACAGCCCTTAGAAGATATGATCTGTCTCCAGCATACACCAAAAAAGGCAAACAGAAGTGTCTACTGCTTCCTGCTCAGGTACAATTAGTGATAGCTGAAAGAAAACTCCTCAGTTGCAGGGACTCTGGGCCATACTGGCAACTTCAAGGACACAACAGAAAACAAAGCAAAAAGACCACATACCAATCTAGTTTGCCAATACAAACAGATTTCATTGAATACTGCAATTCATAACTCCAAACACAGGAGCTGCTTTTTTTTACCCTGAAAGGGATTGTTTTGAAGTTTTCTAAATGAAGCAGCTTCATGTTTAATTTCCAAATTACACTTCAAAGCTACATGAATTGTATCATTGGAAAGCTTTTTCATAACAAGTTTTTATAAGAATGCAAATTACTGGCTTTTGCAGGAAAAAAAAAAATCAGATCTAATAAATTGACCCTTTTTTAAGTTGTTTTTTTTAATGCATGATACAGCCAGAACAAATATTTGAGTACATTATTTATATAGATCTACCCCAGACACCTGGTTAAAATGATGGCAAGACTTCTTTTCACATGTGACCTACTGACACTTCTTCAAGATACCACTAAAATCAGAACCTAATCTAATCATTACTCAGGAAAGTTTACAGAAATCAAACACAATTTTACCCCAGAGAGGGCAGCAGAACAAGGCGTTTCCTCAGCCCAGCTGTTCTTTTAATTTTTATCCCTTGTCTTCATTTTGCTTTATTCGCATTTCCACAGGAGCTCAGTGTAAGCGCTACACAGCTTTGACATCATTGATATACACCAGAATGCTCTCATGAACTGTATAATGTCACAATATAATTCTGCTAATCAAAACATTTCTTATTTAGATCCCTTTATTTGGAATCAAGTTAACATTCAGCCTGTAAAATAAGACAAGCTCTAACGGTTAATACAATCCTAAAAGCCAAAAGACAATAAAGGAACCCAAACCAAAATAGCATGTTGCAGAGAAAGCATCTTCCATTATCTCAGCCTCACAGATCTCTTTCAATTTACATTTAAGTAGATCTGAGATGGCATAAAATAAATGTAAGTACTGAGTTTCCAAGAAACATAAACTGAACAGTAATTCCATTGCATGTGAACATATTCCATCTTCTCAAAGAGCTGAACTGTGGTTTCCAGTGTTGGCAGAAGGCCTTCTTATAATAACATTACACGTATACTGTAGTTCCCTTGATGTCTTCTGTATTTTTTCATAAACAAAATTACAGTGACAGTGCAGTTCATTACAGGAGGTTTCATTAAAGAACTGGTTTATTTTAAGAGAACACCAGCAGAGAACTGTCTTTGGGGATGGAGACAAGTAAGAAGTCTGATTATGCATCCATGAAAATCAGGCAGAAATTATGCAGGATTTTGACACTATAAAACAAGAAAATCCTTTTAACAGACGCAGGGAATAAACTGTTCTACCATGGCACTGCGTTAATAAGCAAGTGCAGTTCTGTCAAGTTGCTGCAAGGTGACAAGTTTGTGCCCTCCCCTTAAAGGTGGCCTCCCACTCCTTCGCCTGGACAAGCAGTGCCTCAGCCCCAGCTACCATAAAGAGGAACGCAAGGAGAAGCTGTGCTGAGGTGCAGCAGCTGGGAAGCAGGAGCTTCTCCCTCACTACAGACAGGTTCTACGATAGGTGAAGTCCCACCCTGCAGTCCAGCCATATTTTTCACTGTCAGGGCTGCACCTGGCTCTGCAAAGAGAAGTAAAGTGGGGTCTGACAGCCATTTCTTTTGTTTTGTTTTTCCTTCTTGTGGTGCTAATAAGACCAGCTCCTAGAAAACCACGGCTTTCTCACTAACGGGCAAACGTTGGTGTGGTTTGTTTTTTTTTAGTCTGCTGCTTCTTTTTCGCAAAAATAATCTCCAGTTTGGGATTAATCAACTAAAAGGTCACCTCACTGCTCAGAGTTTTCAAAAACTTAATCCAAATAAATGCGATAACATAGTTCTTAAACCATGTTTCTCAATCAAATCAGATATGCTGTCTCCTATTGTCACTGCAATTTACCTCCCTAGTATACGCTTCTAAGATAAGACACAATCAACACCATCTATGACTTCAGGGGATGGGTTGATGGAAGAGTAATTTCTCATTTTATTTTTTTTTTTGTTGGCACTATTTTCACTCTGCTCTCTAGCATGACAGCTCGGAGGTATCTGTGATAAAGATACGCAGTCAAGAGCATTACTGGCTCAAACATTCTCTACCTCTCCCTAGAAAAACTGGTTCCAGGATTCCAAAACTCCTATTTTTAATCTTCTCCCTGAAGGCAAAGATAACTGCCCTTTTTTATCCAGGCACCCACAAAACCAGACACAAAAAAGCATCTCCCCACTATCATTTCTCCTAAAAGCAGGGGCAGTGGTTGAATAGAGCCACCTATCTTCTCATACACTGAAGTCTAGACACTATGGGCTATGTCTCTAACCCAGTCGGCGGCACAAGGCATCAAGCTATTACGCCTGAGGTATGACCACAATACCTTTTAAATGTAAGGTCCTTCCAGGCTGCTATGTTTCTTTTTAACGATATCAATGAAAGACAATAGAGAGGGGCCGTAGGAAGGAGTTTCATCATTTCATGCAGTTGTCAGGCTGTTTTCCTCTAACGATGCTATGAATACATAACTCACTGTAGTTTCAGAAACATATTTAATGCATGTTATTTTAAGAGCTATAGAAAACACAATATTAAAATTTTAACGTGAAAAATAATAGCATTATGGCTCATTACATTTTCTATTGCAGCCATCTGAACTGTGAGTAACACACTGTCATCCTGTCATCTAATTCTATAAGATCTGTAATCATGTTTTACACAGTCACTTATTTCACAGATATAAGCAGTCTAAAGTCTTCAAATTTCAAAGTAGATTATAAGTGTTTTCTACCAGTTACCTGAGAATGAGGTGCACTAGAAACTAGATCTGCAGAATCAAGATATCAAAGAAGTCAGAAGTGGAAAACTCCAGAGCTAAAGACACATGCACAGACTGATTTCTACTTTCAACAAAGTAGCAGATGTTAGACATTTACTCAAAATATTTTCACACCAACTTTAAAAAAATGCTTTTTTATCTTGACTCCAGACAGTTCGGTTCCTAGCATTTCTAATATCACTCTGAAAACACTGCTATCATCATCAAAGCCCTACCAACAACCTCATCAGAGACCCTCAGAAGTTTCAGCATTGCTTTATTCCTACCACCACCTATGCTTATCCTTTCATTAAGAAAAGTTCATATATTGCTAGGGGTTTACCAGAAATATAACTTTTTCTTAAAAATGTTCTTGAAAACACCTCTTATAATGACTCAGCAATCTGTCAGAAAAGCACAAGGCAAATTCAAAGCATATTCAAAAACACCTGTCAGCTTTCAGTGCCTCTGTAAATCACATACATTTACATCTCTTGCTAAACATTTTCTGATTTAAAAACCATTGATTGCTTCTGACCACTTCTACAAAACAAGTAAAATGGCATGCATTTTAGACATGCTGGTATTTAGACAGACCTTCGCATTGAATTATAATACTATAATAAAAATTCCTAGGCTTGCCATGACGATTCTCAGAAAGCAAGCTAACACTTAGCTGTCTGCACAATTGTTGGCATTTATTTTGCATCATTGTTTATAGTTTTATGGAAGCAAGTGAACCTAGAATCCTAATGGAACTGCTTGAAGTCTGCTCTCTTCTCCAGTCCTAGTTAAAAGCCACTGAGCACAAACCTACATCACCGCAACCATCTTGGAATACCTAGCTGAAAAAGCTAGAATGTACTGCACATTCTTCTTCCCAAACCAAACCAAAATAATACAACAATAAACTTTACTTAAAATTTCAGGTTTTGAATATAGCTCTCTTTCTAAGTTTACACAGTGGATAAAACGATGAGCATCATCACCATTACGCTAATTTTGTTTTTTCCAATATTTTCCCTGTATGTTTAACCTTGTCTGTGGAGGGTGGCTGAATTCCAGGCAAGCCCATATGCATTTGATGAGGATGCAGTCAGTGCTTCCAGTGGACAACACAAGGCAGGCCACAGGAGGCCGTGATGTCAAGTGAAAGGCAATGATTAAGGGGCGAGGTATATTTGGGCTCCCAGGCTGTAAGTTCTAGCCAAGAAGGCAGGCAGGCAAAATGGACGTCTGCCTCCTTCATCCATCCCCAATTCTTCCCCTTATTAATCGCTCTTTTGTATAGGAGACAGAAAACATTATTAGAGATACTGCAAGAATGTGCCTTCTCAAAAGATATCTCCAACTAATGCGACAGGAGTACTTTATTAGTCCAGACACTACAAAACAGTTCCCTGTAATTTACCTCTTTTATGCACACTTTGGGCTTTCCTGGGGGTGGGAGAATGGAAACAAGCTGCTTACAGGCAGGATAATACTTGCATTGCTTTTTTCTTAATGACTGAAAAGCAGTATCTTCTCTTAAAACACCACAATCTTAAAACACCAGTTAAAATTAAATTCCAAGTCAAGTTTCTTGTAGTTATTCTTTCCCTGAAGCCAACAAATGCTTCAGGTCTGGAGGGCAAACACACAGCATCAGTACATTTCTCTGACTCATTAATTCTCTTTTCTCCATAGGATTTAGATTGACATCTATTGGTCTAACTCATGATGCAACGGCCTAGTTTTTCAAATGTCAGCTCCATCGTCCCTGCTTTGCAAAGCTTCCCCTGGTACAGCGGGTTTGGAGTCAGTATTTTAAAGCAAAAAGGTTCACTTTAGCCATGAAAGTAGAACCTGTGGATGCAAAAGCAATGTACACATTATTCATACCACAGAAAAAGATCAAAGTCAAGGATTAGGACTTCAGTATTAAAAAAAAAAAAGGAGCCTTAAACATGCATTGCATTGGTAGGTTGATGCTGTTTTAGTCAGCATCATACTGGCCATAGTCATACTGGCATGGGCAGTAAAGATGCATTTATTTACAGTCAAGTTATTTAGAACATATTTTTTAATAAAAGTGAAGTGAAACTAAAAAAAATTGCTTATATTACTTCCACATACACAGAAATAGTTGCATGTGCCTTTCAAGTACCTTTTCTTCCACTTTCGCCCACAAAATTCCTATATGTAAACTACAAATCCTGTGAAGCTCCAGGCTATCTGCATTACAAGAACGTACACATCCCTTCAAATCAGAGGATCACGGATGGCTACCTCAACACCAGTTTCAGATTAAACCACAGACACAGGTTTGGGAGTTGCTGTGTTTGTTATTGGGTTCTTTAGGACATAAAACGCAAATAAACAGCACCCAAGTTTACCAGAGATTTGGAACAGATTTGTTTAATTATTCAAGGTTTAACTTTTAGCAGATAGATCAATAGATTATTTAGACATATCCATAGTTCCTCTTTTCTAAGACAGTAGATAATGTACAGGTCAAAAAAAGCTACTAAAATTAGTAGCTACTTTTTCCGAAAGCTTGAGGACATGGAACCCTCAAATTTCCTTTGGGTCATGTGAAAGGAGCAAAAGAAAATTCAGAAGGTTGAACAGGAACACGAATCTCCCTTCTTAGCCACTTTAAAACTAGAGGCAAACACATTTTCTAGCTTCATTTCCTCTCTGGGGAAGACAAAAGTAATATTTCTGTAACCTGACCATATTCTTTTAGATTCTGTGTTTGACTGAAAAAAAAATCTTTAAAAGTTAAGGTAAACAAACCAACATATTATTAAGTTGAATTATTTTACAGTTTCTTATAGATAGCGAGCTTCCTCCCCCTTCCCCTACCTTTTTGTATGAGGACTGGTCACATGCTTACCATACTAGGAACTACAAAAAAAGAACAGGTTTGTAAAATAAAAAATTTCCACAAAATACTAGAACATCTTCCAATTACAGCAAACAGTTCAATGCTCTAACTTGCCAGAAACCGAAGTCTTATTATTGCTGCATTTCACTCACTTTGCAGGTACCCGTTATGCCATGCCATCAAAGGCTAAAGTGCTGTGCTAAAAATCTTACAACACTTCAAATTACAGGTGCCTCAATGAGGCTTTTACAACCTCTGAGCAGAAGATGGCGGCTCCTAACTCAACAGCTGCAGACCTCACTAGTTCTAAAATTAGAAATATCCCACAACAGGCTGACCTCATTAATATGACTAACTTAATTTATCTCAAGCCAGGGAGTACAGATATAAGAAGTGGTTCTTTGTTCAATTTAAATCAATTAATTGCTTGCAGATGCAGCTAACGCTTTGCAAATGCTTGTCTTGGTGCTCTTAAAATTTTAAAGTTCAAGTTATGCTCATGTTTATGCTGGACTTAAATTTTAATCAATTTAAAGATATAAAACCATGTTTTCTACAAAAGATGACTGGAAGTTGCTATTGTTTCTTGAGATAAATTTATAAACCATAAAGATGATTTAAAAAAATAAAAAGGTCCAGCTATGCAAAGTAGACCTACAGCTTGTCATCTGTAAAACAGTAACAAGAAGCAGCAGACTAAGCTCTCCTGGTTTACACAAGGTCTGTACTTCAAGAAATGTTAATTCCAGGTCAAAAAACCCAGCCAAGACCAGCACCCAAACAACTCCCAACAGATCTGTCAGATACAAACCCCTTCCAGCTGTGACTTTCTTGGCCACTCAAAGTTATTTGATGTTTCACAGCAGGCTGCCTTTCTGTACATCTGCACAGCTCACCATTTTAAACCAACACCTCAACCCTTCAACACAACACTAGGAGACACATTGCCTTCACTCTGACTGCCACGAACCAAGTTTGCTCTGGATGTCAGGGACAGCAACGGGTCAGACGAGTCCTCACAGCCAGCATGGGCAGCAGGACCTGGAGGGGAATGGATTGACCCTCCTGTTCCCAAGCAAAATATCCTAGGTATCCCAGAAGAAGCATCAGCTTTCTCCAGGCTTCTCTTGGCCAGAAAATCTCTTATTTACATCTGCTGTGACAGATGCTTAAACTCCTTTACACTTATAAACAAAAAGCACTGATAAATATTTTCAAGGAGTAGTAGAAAACCAGAGGCTTTTTTCTCCCAACAGAATTGTTGTTTCATATGTAAAAATGTACTTTAAGAAAAAGCTTTTGTTTGCTTTTTGTTGTTATTTAATCTTCCTCCTATCTCTGTTGGGTCTCACTGTCTTTGATGAAAACAAATACATCCTAACACAGGCGTAATCACTACCAACAAAATGACAACTGTAGCACAAGCGGTAACTAGTTTTATCAAAATTGTATTAACAAAGGGGGTTTTTTTGCCCCTCATTATCAAGAGGCATGTTTCCATCTTTGTTCACAAGTATTTCTATATGTTCCTGCTACTGTCCTTAAGATCAAAGTCACGTGTTTTGAACTGGTGGTGCATGGTGGAAGGGTGAGGGACAGAGGGAATAAATGGGCACAAGGCAGGGCATCAACGAGAACATCTCCGGCTGCATCTCAGGAGGAACATCCCTGGGAGCTGCCCCACGAGGCTGCAGGATCCCAAGGCATGAGCCCCGATGGACCAAGTCTTATGCAGCCACCAACACCCTCTCAAGCCCACCCCAAATATCCCTCCCCATTACGACCTTGCCACCACACACTGCCCATGGCTTTACTTCTCAAAGTGAAGTAACCTTGAGTTGTCAAACTGCCATGATCATGCTAAACCCAGCAGTATTCTCCTCCCTGAAGACACAAATGAGATTGATTGCATTTGTGATTTGTTCATTTCCACAGCTATCTTACCATTAATATCCCTCTCTCATCCATTTGCAACACCTGTTAAGCAGATAAAATTGATTATAATGTCCAATTCAGCAGGTAAAATCTTCTGGGATAGTTGTTTTTTTTTTTTCTCTTCAGACTGCACAGAGTGGGAAAAAAGGAATAAAAAACAGCAACACATGGGGTTTCAAAAATTAATTAGCTTACTAAGAGGCAGAAAAAGTCTTCCCTTTTCAGGGCTGTCTTCTGCCAGTGTAAGAAACTATGTGTTTGCCTTAGTGCAGGTTCTAATGTACAAATCCAAAAGCGCTATACTCCAGACTAGATCAAGATAGCTACATGTTGCAAGTTTAAGTGCTCTCAAACTGAGAGATAACAGAACTGATGAATGGGACATTTCAGATCCTTAGAGAAATGAACACTATTACAAAAAAAATGATTTGAATTTGTCTTAGGCTGTGCCATCCTAACAGCATTTATAAATAGAAACAGAACCTTAAAAATCAAGAGCTGCTGGAGTGCCTTTTCTTCATCATCCATCCGATCACTGAAGTATAGGACTTCCAAATCCATATACTTGCATTGGAATAATCTGCATGTTGTAATCTCTCCTCCCCAAATCAATTTATTACTGAATAGAAGATGGTAAATGAAGTTATTATTTCAATCTGACAGAAGTGAATCTCTTGGTCGTTACCCTATGAAAACTGAAAGAAATCAAGTTCCTTTAACTGTTGAGAAGCTTGAACAAAATACAACTGTGTGCTCCAAAGAACGAGTATGATAACGCCACTAGTTTTTAATAAAGCATTTTCTTCAGATTGGGTAGATTTACAGCCTCAGAAATCAACTGCTACTGATGAATCAATCTGTTTTCTCCTGACGAGATGTCACAACAGACAGGGCCACTCTAATTGGAAAACCAGACAGCAGCAGTTTTGTTAAGGCAAAGGCTGTATCAGACATTAGAGACTATAAGTCTTCACTGAGCCCTGCATCTTGTTCTGCAGAGTAGTTGATGACAATTCAGTTTAAAAATTCATCCTGAATCCCTAAAAGGCGAGAAGGAATAAAAAACAAATTTGTGCCATTTGGCAATTACAGAAAATGACTGCTGAAAACATCAAGGCTGCTCACAGCATTTTTCTTTTTGCAAAATATTGTACTCCATGGGACAGCCCTGATACATAGGTGCATATAGAAAGGCGACACCTGGAAAGTGCTTTCCCCTGCACTGCTCTGCTTCACCTGTATAGTCCCATCCTTTTGTTCACCTGTACCAGCACAGCAGCTGTAAGTGCCCAACACTGGTCCACACCTGGCTAGAGGTCAAAGCAATGAAGGAGGGGAGAGTGCTGAACCTCTCATTGTGCCTTCTGGCAGGCTCAATTTACAGGGACCACGTGCCTTGTCCCCTCTTCCCGTGTTTTTACACAGCAAATTATTTTATTATGAGAAAAGTTTGTAAAATACTGTTTTGATTTGGGCACTGCATAGTCAGTTTCAAGCAAGGTGGCCAGAGCTATGTTTTATGGTAAGAAACATCCTGCTGAGCCCCCATCTTCTCCTTTTACTCAGCCCTCATTAGACCAGTGTTTGGGGCCTCCAGAAGGGTTGAAACAGAGGACCCCAGCATGATCAGGGCAGGAGCGGTGGCCCCTCAAGGAACTGCTGTAGGAGCAAGGCTTGCTCAGCCAGGGAAAGGTGCGGCTGTGGGGTCCAAACCAGCAGGAGGCACATTCAAAATACCAAAGCAAACTGAACCACATCCGTCACCTGAGGTCTGAACTGACCTTGTATTGCTATACTGAAATGCATACAGCAGGCATGCTATGCATAAGTACCCAATAATCACTCACAAACTCAAATATTAATCTCCCAAATCCTATTTCAGCTCAAAATGTATGGAAATTATCTGCTTTTTTAAACACGCTTGTCATAAGCAATTACAACAGTCCCTCAAGGCCAGCGCTTTGAAAGCATACAAAAGGTTCTCAGGTACAACTTGTAGAGGAAAACATACGCTACAACTATTTTTCCCAATGACCTACAACTACTGTAGAAGTTACTCTGCACAGAAATAGTTTTAAACAGCTCACTTGTGTAACTCCAAACAGAAGAGATAAATGTTTTTACATTTTCACAAGACAGCCTTATAGGTACAAAATAATCTGATCTCAGACAAACCACGGAGGCAGTACTGTATGTGTGCAGTTATCCAGAATATTGGCTAAGTTCTACTTGACGTTACAGCTCTCAATGTTGACATGAAAATGGTCTTACAAAAAAAACCTCGAAAATCAGCCTAAAACCCCAAAGTCAAAACACAGAAAACATGTATGTGTCCTGCGACCCTCCCCAAAAAAATACCAACATCCCCTCATACCAACAACGCCTTTCCTTTACAAATCTTTACTATAATACTACCGTGGTTAAAATTACTACAAGTGTAGTCTTATGTGGTACTTGGACACTAGGAATTCCAGGTCTGCCAGGTGTGAAAAATGTTTCAAGCCCTCAAGATCTGAACTCAATTTACTAAAAATAAGGAATTGGCCTGAATTCAGAATGGATTTAATACAGATCTTTATCGTGTCTGAACTAGTTTGCTCAGTAGCAACATGAACTAATATGACAGCTTTAGTTTACTCTCATGTTTGTCTAAAAGCACTCTATAAATCTTCCTGGCATTCTGCCAAAGATGGTAGACAATTACTGAATGACAGATTAAGGGCATTTCTTCATAATATGAACTTTTCAGGACCAAAAATATGGCTAGAAACCTATGTCTTCAACAGAATAAACTCACTAACTTAATGCTTACTAGACTAGCTAAATTTTACGATTGAAAGCAAATTATTTTCTTTCACTCAATTTATCTCAGCATAATGGAAAGACATTAAATAGTTACAAGCAATGATACGGAATTATTTCCCTGGAAGACACCTGAGCTTCAAGTTTGAATGCTTCCCCACATAAATAACTATATATATGAAAAATTCCACTCAACCTAGAAGGGATATTCCCGAGACCTGTTCTCAGGATGTGGGATGTCAGCACTGCAGCAACTGCTAACAGGAAAAGGCAATATACTATTCAGCCCTAGTGGAACTAACTAAAAGAATAAATAAAGCCAGGAACAGGGCCTTAGAAAGGAATGTCAGCCAAATTAAGTTGCCCGTGATAACTCAATGAAACTTAAAAATAATACTTCATTCTTGGTGTTCCACTGAAACTAATTCTCCTTTGTTTAGGAATTAGTCAGAAATTACAGAGAAACAAATACAGTACCCACAGCATATAAACTTAACATACCATAAAAAAGAATAACCAACAGTCAGTGATACACAAATAAATCTCTGTAATTAAATTTCTTCTTAAAGAGCTCAGTATGGGTACTGCTGGGTTTTTCTTGCAAATGGTACTTTTCAAATATTTATTCTTAGCCCATTCATTTTAAATATCACTTTTAAAGCATCTCCACTAAATCAACTTTTCGTTTAAACATTTAGCTTTCAGTTAGCTTTTTTACTACTTGCTCCCCAGACAGCATAACATCTTTCCCAAAACATTTACAAAGTACTTGATTGAAGGCTGGAAGAAAAGTTAACAGAGGAAAACAGTTGAAACCTTTTATAATTCTGGGTTCACTTTTAAAGACTCCATTCAGTTCCAACCAGCTTCGGAGTTCACTGACAAAATCAGGTTACAAGTTCTTTATCAGTCAGTAAATTTTTCACATTTATGCAAAAGTAAATAACCCTCTATTGCATTTTGAAATATACTAGTTGTTTCAGACACCCAAATCCCAGTTATCCCTTAGATACACGTATACAAATCAATTTTAGATACTTTACAAAAATTGCTATTTAGTGGGGGGTTTTGTTTTGTTTTGTCCGTTTGTTTTTTCATTTAGATGAGCTGAATTCCTAAAACCATTGCTCAGCAAAATATTCCGTCAGTGCATCTATAAGTTCATAAATAATGTCTGCCGTATTCTGGGAAGGCTTGAGGGAGCATTCCAGGAGTAAGAAAATTAGGTGCACATATTGGAAGCTGGCTCGTTTTTACTGCATAAGTTTTTTCTTCTTTCTTTGCAATTACTGAAATCTGGTGCAATGGCCTTATTTATTCAAAGAACACTAAATTAGCTCAGATCTCACAGAAGTGGAGTCTGAAGTTTCAGTCTCACTTACGAAAAATGCATAGAAGATTCTGTAAATGGCTTTTGTTTTGCATTTTGGTACCTCTGTTGCGAAGACCACTGGAAGGAAAGGTGGTGATACCACTGCTGCAGCCCTCTGCCTTCATCCTCGCTTCTCAGTTTTAACTTCACCTTCACAAACTCAGCTCTAATTATCTAGTGAGAAACTGCATGTGTTTATAAGGGGGGATGATACTATTGTCTCAGATGGATTTATATGCACGTCAAGTAACACGTGCACACATGGCTCCTTCTAGGAATCAGGGTTGGTTTGGAGCTCCACAGAACAAATAAACTGTTCACCATTCTGTTATGTTAATTTTACACCACTGTAAATTTGCAGAAGTTGTACAAAAATAAAATGGAAGTAAAGGTTCAATGCTCCTTGAAGTTACTGAAAAGGACACTGATTCATGTTGGGAGGGACCCCTGCAGATCAGCTGTTCAACAGCCTGTTCAAAGCAGCATCAACTACAGCAGGATGCTCCGAGCCAAGGAAGGGGATCCCACAACTGCTCTGGGCTTCTGCTACACTGTCTGACCATCCTCACAATTTTCCTTATCCCTGATGTGAATTCTCTTGCTCTGCTGCTCGTGGCTGTTGTCTCTCTTCCTTCGCTGTATACATCCAAGAGCAGTCTGTCTCCATCTGCTTTACACTGTCCCATCAGGTAGATACATAGACAGTGATGAGAAGACCTGGAGCCCTCTCAGCAGTTTCCAATACACTTGTCAACCCACTAATCCAGCTCATATTTCACCAGTCTCTCTGTAATGAGATACTATGGAAGACAAAGTCAGTGGCCTTGCTGAAGTCAAAGGCAGGCAACCTTTGCTGTTCTACCTTTTCCCATACAGCAAGCCAATTCATAAGAGAAGGACATCTTGCCCATAGCACCTCCATGCTAGCCATCTGCAATCACCTTCTTGACAGTTACATGTTTTGGATATGGCTTCCAGGAGGATCCTCCTCCTCGTCCTTCTTGAGGCTAGGAACAACATTTGCCTCTTTTCTGTCATTGTGAACCTCTTCAAAAATGAGAGATCAGCCTCACAGTGACCTCTGCCAGCCTCCTCAGTTTTTAGTGCAGCCTGCCTGGTCTGTTGGACTTGTATACGTCCAACTGTCCTAATATCTATCAGACTTGATCTGCCTTCACTGTGGGCAATTCTTCACTCCCACAAACTCTGCCACTTGGCTCAGAGGCTGAGGAGAGGTGAGGACAGAATTTACCAGGAAAAAAACAAGAAGAGACAGAAAAAGCTGAGTTAAGTGATATGACCTCCCTAGGTAATCTAGTCAGTACTTCCCCTGCTCCTTTGAGCAGTGGGCTGACTTTTTTCTTAGCCTTTCTTTTGCTAAAAGGTACATACAGAAGGTATGTACTTTTGGCCTTCACATTCTCCCCAGTTTCAGCTTGAACTAACCTATTGCTTCCCTGAACCCCTTCTCCATCTATGCCCGCTTGGAAAACGCTTCTGTGCCCCTCCTGGATAGCCCACACCTACCACCCCCTTCAGTGGAAATGAGTTGCACAGGCTCTGCCTGTGTTGACCTCTTGCCACACTTGCTTGATTTTCTTCTAGGCTGGAAAGGACCATCCTTGTGCTCCTGGCCCCTCTGCTCCCTAGGGCAGCCTTCCATGGGACCCTGCCAAGCTGAAATCTGCTTCCCTAGATCTTTTAACTACTTACTGGATTTTACAAAATTCTTGACATGAAACTACTGCAGTACTAATTTAAGAAAAATGTTATCATAAAAACCAAACCTTTTAAAATAGATTAACTACTTTACTAAAGTGTTTCTGTTGTACATATGATGCTGCCTTGTCATTCAGAGCCTCAAATAAATCAGAAATCTGTATATGTTAGTCATTTAGTAAACAGAAAAGTCTGAAGCAATGAGTCTAAAAGGACAAATGTGTAGAAATGAAAAAGAAAAGAAAACACAATATTATCCTAAGGCTGCTATTTTTGTACAAATGACATGGACATGTGGATTCATTCTAAGCCCTGGACCAGTTCATTTCAAGTAAAACTAATTTAATGAGACTGTGCCAAAATAACTTGTGAGTCTGGGTCCTAAAGTTGGAGAAAACACAAGGTTTTCCAGAAGAAACACCAAATCCTTAATTCTAACACTTACAAACTAGTCAATATTTTTATTGGTTTATCTTTGACCAATCTTCAGTAAACGGTATCAAATTACATTTTTTCTCTCTGCAAACATTAAATTGTGCTATAAAAGTGATTTTTTAAAACTTTACTGGAAGTACAGAAAATTAAGTCGATTTACATACTGGTGGTGTCTCTTTCAGTGTAATTTGTACATGTATCACACAAGCAGAGCATACAGTTATACTAAATATAACTACTGAAATTATTATAGTACTTTATAAGGGATAAAAAAGAGGCCAGAACACTTGCTGGCTTTGGTTTTGTTGTTATCATCACTTTTTAGTTATCCAGTAGGGTTTTTTTAAAGAAAAAACAGGGTGATTGGGATCACTTCTGGACAGAGACTATGGGTTGCAAACAAAGCTCCACCCATGTCCGTACCCACAATGCAGAAGATTCCTAGAGAAGCAAGAGTATGGTGGGGATACCAGCAGGTACCAGGGGTAGGTGAATTCCTTTGCAAAACACTTCATCATCCTACAGAGCAAACAATGGAAAATGGGTCTGACAGGACTGCTCCATCTTATGCGCCCTCTAAGGCCATGGCCTTTCACAGAATCATAGAATCATCTGGGTTGGAAGAGACCTCCAAGATCATCAAGTCCAACCCTTTGTCCAATGTCTTCATGAGTACTAGATCATGGCACTAAGTGCCACATCCAGTCTTATTTTAAAAACCTCCAGGGATGATAAATCCACCACCTCTCTGGGCAGGCCATTCCAATGCCTGATTACTTGCTCTGTGAAGAACTTTTTTCTGATATCCAGCCTAAACCTTCCCTGGCAGAGTCTAAGATCATGCCCTCTTGTTCTGTTGCTGGTTGCCTGGGAGAGGAGTCCGACTCCCACCTGTCTACAACCTCCTTCCAGATAGTTGTAGAGAGTGATGAGGTCACCCCTGAGCCTCCTCTTCTCCAGGCTAAACAACCCCAGCTCCCTCAGCCTCTCTTCATAGGACTTGTGCTCAAGTCCCTTCACCAGTTTTGTTGCTCTTCTCTGGACATGCTCTAGCACCCCAATATCTTTCTTGAACTGAGGCGCCCAGAGCTGAACACAATACTCAAGGTGTGGACTCACCAATGCCAAGTTCAGGGGAAGGATCACTTCCCTCGCCCTGCTGGCCACACCATTCTTGATGCAGGTCAGGATGCCATTGGCCTTCTTGGCCACCTGGGCACACTGCTGGCTCATGTTTAGCCTCCTGTCAATCAGTACTCCCAGGTCCCTTTCCTCTGTTCTCCGACCACAGCACACTACCTACCTCCCCTCAGCTACAGCACAGGACATCTTGCCCTCACTGGCAATGCTTTGCACTATATGCTTCCTTGTGAAATTCTGTTGTTATTAGTATCATCTGTTATTATTAGTAAAGAAAATAACCTATACGTCTGAAAGCAGACTGGAAAAGATTTTGCAGGTAATTGATTTTTTTATTTTTGTTCCAAAGATCTATACCTACAGACACAATCATAGTACATATACTGATGATGTGCTGAACTTTAGTGTCTTTGAAAATTAAGGTTCCCCTTTTCAGTACTTCCTGCATCCTCCGTAATGGGAAGTTCTGAAGGATTCAATAACTATGCTGACTCTTTTGGATAGATTTTATAGGGCTCACTTTGAGTTGCACCGAGGTACAGTTGGAACCCTGTAATGTTCCTATCACACCCAGCTGGAAGCTGCCTGATACATCAATCTAATGCAGCTGGAGCCTGCTGCTTACAGCCCTTCCTCTTCATCCATCTATCAGTTGTGTGTCCAGATCAATGAGAAAGTGATTACTCTACTGGAAAAAAAAAATGACAAAATAATTGTAACAGACATCTGATGACTAAAACACACTGATCTACTCTAATGGAAATGCCAGCTTTACAACAGAACTTCAGTACACAAAAAAATGCTGTAGATGACACATAATATCTTGCTAAGTATCCTGGATACAGCTGTTACATGAAAAGAAAAACCATACAACACTGTCTAATTTCTTAAGAAATATCCAGAGGAAAGGAAACAGAAGGAACTTAAGCCCCTTATTTTTGCAGTAAAAATCTCAACTCTCATTGAAAGAATCTACCATTAACTAATGTTTTAGTTAATGTCTTTAATATCCAAAATATTATTAAAATAGTTTAATAGTAGATTGAAACTTAAAATCTAATTTCACTCAATGTAGCCTGAAAACACTACTAAAAAGAATTATTCTGAAGAAGAAAAAAAACATTTCAGATAATCTAGATGTTTGCGTGAAGAGCTGCATGAGTCACAGGAGAGAATGACAAAGGCACAAAAGATTGGGATAGAAACTGAGCCAAAATTCAGAGCAGCTTCAAAAACAGAGGACACAGGAAGAACTACAAGGAGAGCAAAGTCACAGGATATGCACGAAGGAACAGTTTGCTTTTCTGTCCACAAGCGTAGAGTATGCATGCAGCGAAAAATGATTTATGGACATGATAAGTTAAAGGTTAATCACAATATGTAGCAGGTTAATCACCCAAATACACCAAACTGTAGAAGTAGCCAAATAAGGAATTAAAGTTATATTTACCCCTATTTGTCATAGGGTTTCTATGGAGTATTAAATTGTTTGTTAATTTGCATGTCTGCTTTGTTTTGCCCTGCAGGGCTTATATAAATACTGCGCTCATTAACTCACATGTAGTCTTTGCCTATTTATCCGTTATAGAATTAAATATCAGCCAATTTATTAATTACTTCAATGTCCTCTGTAGCAGAAAAGAACTCAAAACGCAGACCTATCAGATGCTACTATTTTTGATATAGAAGAATGAGCAGAACAAACAATTCTGACAACTTCTGTAAGCTTGCATTTGTTGTATGTGTTCTACCAAGTACTTGTGAATTAATTATTTTAAATGCTGTTGCTTCTTTAAGTCACTCTTTGAATCCTCTGATGATGCCATTTTCTCAGTACAGGCAGGATGTTTGATGGCATTTTTTTTTTGCCTGCACAAGACCAATTTCTATTCTATTTTTTAATGCAAGCTGTTTCCTTAACACTGTTTAAAAGGGTAAAGAAGGTTACAGAATTACTTAGTCATTACACCTAATTGCCCATCTGCCCCTTGCCTTTATGTAAGAAAGTTCATTAACTGCTCTAATTATTGAGACAGATACATCAACGCAAGGCTTTGCCTTCTGTGTGCATATGGACTATAGGCAACAACATCTGGGTTTATTGACCTTAGAAGCAAAGTCTACACAAAAACGAAAGAGCAGCCATACAAGTACCTTGGGTGATACTGCTGCGTAGTTCTAGTGACGCACAGTCCCTTCCTTAGAGGCCATGCCCTCCTTTGCTGCTAGGTGTGTGACTGCACAGATACCACTGATGCTACTGGCTTCATGTGCTATTACATCTTTCTTGACAAATGGTCTCTTAAATATCCATATACTCTTCCTGTCTGCGATTCAAGTGAGAAACTCCAAAACCAAATTTCAGTTGAGAACTTTAAGCTTGTGCTATAAACAAGGAGGGGACGCTCACGAGGCAGGGGGACTTTGGTGTCATCTGATAAATTAAAGTCAAATTGAGCATGGCAAATAACATTTGCCTCTTTGACAGAGCTACCCACAACAACTTAGACAATAACGCTGTAATTCTGTGCTGCTGAAGGATGTAGAAGTGTTCATTAAAGAGCAGAGAGGTGTTCATAGAGCATCAGAGCCTCCAGCGTCTTCTAAATAGGACTAATCAAACAGTTGGGTTTCAGACAAAAGAGCATCTACAAGTGGCATCTAAACAAGTGTTCTCAGCTACTAATGCAAAAAAAAAAGGTTTATTTCTGAACATCTTTGACACATGGAAATGAGAAATGTATTATTTAAAATTATGCTCATGTGGCAACAAAAACAAAAATTAGGAAGAAATCTCTTGGTTAGTATTTAAGCACCTGGATACAGCTGGAAAATGCAACAAATTATGAATAAGTAAATCATCACAAATTAATGAAAGCATGTGTCCGGTATGTAGAATAGTTAACTTTGGCATATTTATGCTAAAGGAGGGAGAATATAGTTTGAACACAAGTAAACAACAGTACTTCATCATGTGAGACTTTCTGTAATTGCATATAAAAGCAAAGTGAGCCTTTTTAATATTTATCTGCTCTTTTATGAAAGCCAGTCTGGCACCTGCTGTGTAGTAATATCTACAGGACTTACATAATTCATGATTTGATAAATATTTCACTTTTCTCTAATTATATTAACAATTCTTACACAATTAAAGTGACGCTGTATAGTTTGCTATGCATTTTAGCCCCCACCATAGCTGACAGAAAGTCCTACTGGGCAGGCTCTGCGGTCTCCAAGTCCCCAAAGACAGACCTCCAATGAGTGACAGTAACATAGGCTCAGATGCAGTATCCTCAGTCACACACTCACTGACAGAGACTGACTATATGACTGATTTGGGGGTTAGGTGGGGTGGGGGCTGTTTTTAAATAATAAACAGGACTGACAAAGTTGTTTAATATCAGAGGCTAAGTTCTTAACTGGTCCCAATGAGCTTGTATTCTTCAGCCACAAGCTGTCTACTGGTGCCAAAAATGCTTAAACTCCTCAGCATCACGAGTATCTTAAAATATTTATTTTAACCATGGTTGCAAGACACTACATCAGCCAAGTGAACTCCTACTCAAGCCCCAAGTCCTTTTCTGTGCAAGTGACTTTCACTGGAAACATTCAGGGGAAATGCTTAACCCCCCCTTGTTGCCAGAGGAGGACAACCCCATCTCACAAAGATGGAAAAGATATGGAGAAAATCAAGTTTTTACAATTCCAGTTCTCATCAGTTCTTGCTCTCCCTCACCAGACTCTACAGTTTTCCTAAATACAGATTTTATATCATTTACAGAAGACAAGCTGCATGCACACACACATACATAAAGAAAAAAGAAATCATGACACTACCTCAACTCCTCAAATAATAACCCCTTGTGCTGCCACCCCCTCCCACAAATGCATAAATACTAATAGTCTAAAATTTGTAACACATGTCAGTTTTTGGGTCACTGGACAACAGCCCACATAGAGCAGAAGGGACTGAAAATTAATGGCGCTGCTGGATAGAAAAAAAATACAAATAAAGCCAAGAAATGATAATGCTATCAAAATACATTCCCGATTGATGTGCCTTTAAAAAAACCAACATTTCTTAGCAGATTTATTCATCCATTTTGAGTGAACATTTCAATTTCCTTAAATATATAATATGCAAAAAGAAAATTAAATAGTTCCTCATTTGGAAAAAACCCTCCTCTTTCAAGTAACTTTCTGTTCTGTTTTTTGAAGGCAGCAGTCGCTTCTGTGCCAAATAATGCTAATGGTAGCTTACACAGAAATCATTATCACTTATTCCCAGGAGGGGCATTTATATTTATTCAAACCAAGAACTACCCAGCCTTAGCTGGCAGAATGTAGTTGTTACATGCAATAGTTGTGATTAGTTGTTTTTGGGCTGGATTCTTCCTTTTTCTCTCAAGCAGCTATTGAAAGATTATGCCTGGAAAACAACCAGCTGTTACTAAAGTCAATGTGTGTTTGCATTCTGCTTTTTTGAGGGGGTACTCATCATGCCTGTAATAACTTTCAACCTTCAGTTAAATACCTATCTCTCTCCTCATAAGCTCCTAATTGGTTCTTTGGAAACAGAAGCACTATGTGATACACCTTTTAAATGCTTAATTTGTAATTACCTACTGAAATGTTTTCCCCGCGTGGGCATAGTGCGCGTGTAAACTCGCAGCCCTGTTTCCCCACAAAACTGTTCTCACAGCCATGCTGTTCACTCTCCCTCTTCTCACCTTTTGTTTTTCCCTTCTTCTTCCAGTACTGAAATTTTGAATGACGCAAAATAACACAGTGGATGATCTTCCCAGAAACTTATCTGGGAAAGCTATTTCACCAAACACCACCCTAGAGGCTGGTCTCACCCTGCCTGGAGGACTTCGCTGGCAGGCAGTGGCAGCACTCTGGTTGCTGCTCTCAGGGCCATGAGGGAGGAAGTGCCCAAAGCCGGTCTTGGTGGCACCTCTTGCTCCAGACCACAGTCCCGACTGAAGTGCCTGAAGCCTGGTAGCAACTCTCTTTCTCAGGTGTTTTCTTAGCACACCTCTGCCTTTCTGTTCTGCTATGGCAGTACTCCCTCGCCTCCCTCCCTGGAAGAGGGTGGTCTTAGCCCTGCTAGAGGAGAATGTATCCCGCTCCCCACCCCTTCTGGGCAGATGTGATGCTCTTGTAAAAACTGGCCGCTGGGCTGAGAGGAATTCAGGCCCACAGGGAACCACAAAAAAACCCAAACACTTGTCCTCCCTCATACACACCAGCATAGTTCTAACACTGAAATACTAATCAGCTGAAATGAAGTATTGGCGCCCCCACCCTTCCCCTGGCATCCAGCCAGCAGAGCCGGCCGGGAGTCAAACACACCAGGTAAACAAGAGGGCTGCAGTGCTGCCACAGCCGCCTGCACCCCAGGAGAAGGGAGATAGTGAGGGAGGACAGAAATCAGGCAGCCACTGCTTAGAGACTTCATATAAAACTAAAAATCAGCCTCTCATTGCTAGCTCTTTTAGAGCAGTGTTCGTGCTCTCTGTAGGGTGCCATTTTCATCTCCTCTTTGATGTGAGAATGGTGGAAGTGATGGTGCATTAGAAACAGGAATGAAAGGGGCAGGTTGCGAATCATTAAGTAAGCTCTCTGTCTCTTAAAAAGGAAATGTCCTTGAATTTATTCAGCTGCTCATCTCATCTGGACACATGTATCTAGGAAAAAGTAAAGTATCTAGAGGAAGACAAAGAACCCTTGTGTGTTTCAGTCCTGCTTTGCTTTCAGATATAAACCTAGTATTTCAGTAGCCTTCAGGTTTGACCCACTGAAGTAAAACCTATAGTTTAATTAACCATTACAGCCTTTACAGGGTGTAATTGGCCTCACATCTACTTCATTAAAGCCATAGTAGAATCATTCTAACAGTCCAGCCACAAGACAAGTGCACGCAGAGCATTATCAGTTCAGCTCCCTGCACATTAAGTCAGCAAACGTTTTCTGAGAGGAGATGAAATAGTGCCAGCCATCTACTCCCTGTCAAGTGTGTACTCAGAAAAAATTTCTAAAGTGAGATGACCAGGAGCAAATAGACAGTCTCCAACCTCATTACTCCTTATTCAGCTCAACATATGTCAAGTGTTTGCACTAGGCAAACTGACATTTTAACTTACCATTGGTCTGCTCTAGAAACTTGATATTTATAATGTAATAATTCTATATCTGGCCCCTGGAGCAGCTGCAGTTAAAGAAAGATTAGTTATTAAAGTGAAAGTCTCCATTTGGTGGCTATTATGTAGGTGTAAGGCTTTTGAGACACTCCTATTACATGAAATATTCATAAAATATTTTTACTCTGCTGAGATTTTGGGGTAATCTGAAATAATCTGCCTTATGAGTGCCTTGAAATTCACGGTCTCTATCAAGGTGCAGGCCTTTGTTTGGCTTGTGATGCTCCTGGATGCAAACTTTCCAGAAGCACATTCTGACTGTGGCTTGCGAAGTATCCCTGCTTGAGACCACCTCTCCAGAACTTTCACCTTCTTCCTCTTCCTACTATTCTTCTTCCTCTTCATCATATTTTTATTTTTTTCTTCACCCACCATCACCTCTCCCTCTTCTGTCTTCTTTGATCCATTTCCTCCTTTTACCTGGACAAATATCCAGTTCTCATCTCTGACAAGAACTAATTTTTGGGAAGGATTCCCACTGGCCTTTGCAGTCAGTGGAACTGTCTTTAAGTCAATCCACTTTTTCCTTAGTGTTGACAGGCAGAGCTCAAGGAAATTCACTCTCTTGACATGTATCAGCATGGTCTTTCTGAGGCAAATATAACCCCCTGCTGCTTGTTCTCTAGGCACATGCAAACTTGACCTGCCAGTGCCAAATGCAACTTGTATGGCCCTGGTGAGTAGCTGAGCTATTAAACTACAAAGCCAGTTTAAGAAAAAAATAAATAAAATCTGTTAAAGCAAAGATACTAAGCCTAGTAAGATCTATTAGTTTATCACAGTGTTAGCATGCCCAGTTTTTATAGCACCTGGAGCATAGTCAGAGTAAACAAATCTGCACTCAGAGCACTAACAGAGGGAGCTCCTATCTGTCTGCAAAAGACAATAACAGGAAGAAGCTGAAGTGATTGGTAATAACCATACTGAAACTCAACAGGGGCCTCAAAAGGCTATGAGGTACTGAGAAGCTTGATGGTATATTAATAGGTCTTCATCAAGTTCCCCCCAAATAATATTTGTCTTCAGCAATACCTTCTGCAGCAGAGTCTTAAGTCCAAAGAAATCTCTGACCTTTAATGAAGGCTGCTGCCTAACAATGCTTCTATCTTTTCTCAAAAAAAGTCATCCAAAACCCCCCATTGATTAGTATTGCCCAAAGTGAATAACTTGTCAGCTTCAATATCACACAATACCTGCAATAATAAGACTTAAATCACTTGTAGGAATCTCATGAGCTGCTTTTGTGTTCCCGTGGCCCAACTCAGCAGTGAGTTTCACAGCAGAAACCTTGCTGAGGTGACACCCTCATTACCAAGAACATAATTTGGAGAAGTATTTAGAAAAACAGAAGGACTTCCCACACACATGCTTTAAGAGATGCACAAAGGGCTCTAATAACATTTCCAATCATCATGAAAACTTAAATAATTTTCGAGCACATTCTGACCATCATATCAAAGCTACATTACATATTGTGTTATGACACACCGAATATAAAAGAGACACGACAATAATTTGGACAATTGAGAGCATGAATAAAAAAATGATTGCTGAATTGGATGCTGTACAGCTTAGAGTTTCTGAGAAGAAAGCCTCTGCCTTGTAGATTTTATAAATTCCATGAACATATCCATTTCAACACAAAAATTTCTGCCTAAAAAAAGAGAGTATGCACCAAAGTCAAATTTCAGGGCATATATGGAGTTTTCAAATACTCATGAGGTCTGCTGAATCAAGATTCAACACGAACTTCGAACAGCAACAAGTAAACTGTGGTCTCAAAACTTGTTCAGGGCAGTAACCAGCATCAAAACAAATTCTAGGAGAAGGAAAGCAAACAACAGTGCTGTTAACTCTAGTAGTCCATAAGCTCTCAGAAATCAGAGAAATAATTTGCCAGACTCTTACTTAAAGTAAGTGCCCAATCATTAGCAGAAGTACCAGTCAACAAAACTCTATATAATAAGAATAATATGGGGGTTTGATTATTAATATATTCATTTATTAATAAATCTATAACTGTTAATACATTTACCTACTTGAAACACGTATGCTAGGATGGTAAAATAAACTTAAAAATTCATTAATGAAGTCTATGTCCAAATCAGACCATCAGACCATTCACACACTACCCATCTTTCACTTTACATTGGGATGTGGGAGAAACAATGAGCTGAAACAAAGACACAGAGAGCACAGTGGGCCACCAGCACTGAGTAAATACACACAGTGCCTCAAAGCGGATGCCCTTCTGAAGTTGAAGTAAACTATTTCAAAAAGTCAGTCTTCTAGAGTGAGTCATACCAGGAAGAATTTTTTTTTAAAAAGGCAATGTGTAATAAATAGAAAGAAGGGAAAATAACAATGCAAAAGGCTTGGGAGATTCGTGTGTGTGTGAATGAAATTCTAAAGCATAATGACTTGGTTACACCTCAAAAAGTGGAGGGAGCCTTAGGCTAAGGTACAGACAAGACACTGGAAGAGGGCAGGAAGACAACAGGGCTGTTAAATCCAAGGCCAATAACTCAGGCATAACTTTCCCAATGATAACGTTGGCTTGTCTTTTTAGGAATTTTAAACTTCATTAAGAAATAGGTTAAATCACATTTTCTGTCATCATAAACCACTCCATTCCCTTCTTTCCTCAAAAGAAAATACAGCCATCGAAAGTAGTTGTTTCTAATCACTTCAATCAGTAACAGGTCACAGTTTCTTGATGAAAAATTATTTTCAAGTACTAGTTACAAAAATCATGTCTCAAATACCAAGTCTTTAATATTATTATAATTAGAAGTGTTGGTGTGCCACCACAGGACAAAGTTCAAGAGTGGTAGAGTAGTGTATTTATGCACAGCTGAAGAGGAGATGTAAGCTGCTACTCACTGTGTAGATGACACACAAGTGAATGCAATTGGAGGAAAAGCAATCCGCTCGAAAGGGACAGAAACTAGGGAAATACACATCTGTAAAGTGAAGACAAACACTTGGGAAAAATACTCATGTAGAGATCACAGAAAATATTGGCCGGGGACATGGAGAAGTCACAGCCTTCAACCAACACATCGATTGACAAAGTCAATGAAGCCAAGCAAAGTCAGGCTAGAAATTAAGAATGAGAAGGTTTGTAGTTACAGGTAGCACAGTGTGCCAGTTGACTGAGCTGAAAGGCTGAGGCAAGCTTTCACCTAGGAAGGGGTCTTTGTTTAGAAAGGACAATTACTGGTGCAACCACACTGCCAAGAGTAGTAATGTATATTGCATTTCTTGTTGTCTTCCTGGGTATCTTTCAGAAAGCTACATTTTAGTGAAACAGAAGTTATAGGGTCAACAAAGGAGTACCTATGTGAAATGTAATGGTCTGTTGTTTACAGGTCAGACTGAATGATCTAATGGTCTTCCCTCATCCTAAACTGTGACTCACATAGAAAAAGGCTGACAGAGCTCAGGAAAAGAACTGAGTGCTGCTGTGAGCCCCCTCCTTGCACTTATGCTGAAGATCTGTGTGCCTCAATGCAGAAGGAAAAAAATGCAGTAGAGAAGGAAAAGAAAAGTGCATTACTGAACACAAATTCAGCACCAGAGACTCTCTGCAAATGTTGGTGACTGGATGCTAAACACTTGAAGTCAAGATCCCATGACTTACTGAAATGACTGAAGACTTCCCTTCAAGGGGAACCCATTAAAGGATTTTTAGTTAGTTAAAAAAATGACTAAACATCACTGTGAAACGTCTCTCCACACATAGAGAACATCACTCGAAACTAGCAGAGAACAGGTATTTGTCAGCAGTGTTACAATGACAGTGAACAGATATAAGCAAATAATTAGTAACTGTTCCAACTTCTCCACCATCATCTCTCTTGCCTCTATGATTTAAGGAAAAGATAACAGTATTTTTCTTCACAAATTATATACATTTATCCTAGTTTTGTAACAGTCAACTACAGCTCAGAAAAATGTGATCTTACCCCCAAAAAGAATTTTACTTATTTTTCACTAAGGCAGAGCATGTTATAAAATACCAACCAAACTCAATTATACAGACAGATGTGGTATACATAGCCTTTGAGAAAGATCTAATTTGCAATTAAGGCAGAAAACCTGCTCTGCGACTCAAGTTGGTCTCCTATTTTCAGGATCTTTCAACAGCTTTTACCCATTTTCAGCATTAAATCTATAGACTTTTCCCATAAAATATTATAAAAGAATAACTGCCAATGCTACAAAGGCAACAAGAGGTTCTTGGGGTATTTAGATTGAACAAATATTACAGTGGTCTGTTGTGAGCTATGTATAGCTAGAAAAATCAAATTTCATCTGCCACTCTGTCAGGCTGCATTCCAAAGACAGTTTATCACTGCAGCGAATACCAAGATATTTATCTTTCCTAGCTAGGTTAATCTTATGTTCCATAATTATCATGACTGCCATAAACACATTCAATTCTGTTCCTTCATTTGTGAATGTTGCCAGTTTGGGAAGAAACTGAGCTTAAAGGGCTCAAAGAGCTTTTGTTTATTTTCGAGTTAAAGACAACTACAGAAATTAAGAAGTATTTTGCATTGGAGATTGTTTTTATTAATAGGCCTGTAAAGATAGCTTTCTAATTAATTTCCTTAGCCTCAAACTAAATTAAAGCCATTACAAGATCACCACATTTAGGGTATTCCAGGCAGGAAACTGATAGAGAATACTACGAACACAGCTGGTTGGCAATACTTGTCTGAGTAAATGTGTATGTACACATATATTTTGATGAAATTTCTACAGCGCTTACTTGGGATTTTTTTTTTCCCCTCATGTTTCCTTTGATCATAACACAAATCCTTAGGATACTGCATATTTCAGTAGTCTGCAGGCCTGGAAACTTCACCACCCCTCTGTGCATCACAAATAAACAGCTCTCAGTTCCAAATTTGGCTTGTTTGCAGCTAGCATGGCTCTCTCCACTGCACTCTGGAGTTGTGCCCTAAAGCAGTCAAAAACATGGTAAGCCAGAGATCTTTCCTGGTAGATACGCTGCCATTCCAACTGCACATTATTAGCACCATTCCTATTAACATCTGCTTTCCTGCTGCTTTGAGTAGGGAAGACAAATAGCACCTTTGTCCCTGCCTTCAGTGACAACCATGCAAAATCCCAGACTCAGAAGTAAGAAAACCAGGAATCTTTTTTTTGAGATACCAAAAAAATCAGCCTTTTCATTCCTGAATTCCTCTGAAATGGACAGAAAAGTAAACTGAAGAGAGAAAGACACAGGGAAGGATGATGAGTATTCCTGGAGACATTGCAGCTTTCTGTGTACTTGCCAAAGGCCAATGAAGAGTAAAACCTCATCAAAAGGCAGAATGTAACATGTGGAGCTCTAATGAAAGATAGAAATGAAAGTTTTTGTTCAGAGGATTAAGCATATCCTTTAGTTCGGAGGATGCAAAAGTTGGAGTAAAAGACAAACTCAAAAAAATCTTAGGTTTTGATTGGCTTTAGCTTGAAAGAACATGGCATCTCCCACTCCATCACTTTCTGTTACACAAAAATACAATGAAGGTAAGGAACACAGGTTTCACCTCAACTTAACAAATATGAGCTACATTTTTATGATGTTTATGAAAACTAAGCACAAACAAAAGCTGAACAATTTAGTAAGGCTCTAGTTAGTTTGTATTCACAGGGTAAGCAAAGGCATATGAAGTAGGCACAAGAAGCAGCAGAGTTTCCAGATCTATTTCCTCTCTCTCTCTTTAGCACAGTATTCTACAAGGAAACAAGAAGATACAATATCAAACAGAAATTCCGTTCCTTTAACTGGTACGGATTTATTCTGCAACCACTGTCTCACTAAAACTCCCTGTTTTATTTCAGTTTCTGGAACAGGGATAATAATATACCTATCCATGTATGCTGTTATGCTCAAAATTCACCAATGTTTGCCAACCATCCTTTACAGATGATACTCTACTGTGATGCAAAATACAATTATCGTATTAGAAAAAGGAATACATGTGCACACACAGAGGATTGTACATATCAATGTTTCCTTATTTCAGTTTCCCCAAACTTCTAAAGTCTCCATACAAAAAAATTTCTACTCTTCCAGCAAGTTTAGACAAGCTTTCTAGAACTTCACTAGACAGCAAGGAGGATAAAACTGAAGCTGTAAATTCATGCTCTTACAAAGAGATCGAGACAGACATAATCAGCTCACTTGCAGAGTTCTGGGGCTACATCACTGAAAAAACAAGATTTGTTTAAAGAACATCTCAGGTGGAGTGGATAAAGTCACCTTTAGCTTCTGCTGCAGAAGTGGCGCTCAGCCAAAGTGTTCAATCCCACAGCCAAAAGCATCATTAGCATAAGTGACAGCAGATTAAACTGAGAGAATATGCCACAATGACCCACAAGTTCCCCAGCCATACTAAAAATCCCTACACAGAAGCAGACAAGAAACCTTTCAAATGTGGAAAAAAAATAAGCAAGGACTTAGGGGAACTAAATCCAAAGAAACTTTCTTTTGCTTTTTAATTTTTTTTCTTGTAGGTAACTTAAAAATGCATAATTAAACAACTATCTGTATGTGTGAGAACATGCATGTAAGCTCAATATACAACTACATGTTACTGAACGACCACATAATACGTTTAGGCAGAGCTGCTTTGCTGGAGAGGGTCCTCCTGCAAGGATAATTCCAGCCAGAATGTCAGCAATTGTGGTGAGGACTGATGACGAGGAGGAGGTGGTTCTGGATGTCATAGAAAGGACACAAATCTGAAATAAATCTGAGTTCTAAAGAATGACTCATTTTCAACAATTATATTAATAACAGAGTGGATAGGCTGTAGAAGCTGGTCAACGCTACATAACAGCAAATGCTACCACTATTGAGTATGGCTGGGAGGTGATCAAGACCTTCCATGTGAGTGCATTTCACATCCACTGCTTATTTTTCAGTTTAAGCATATCTGACAGAAGAGTCAATGCGATACACACAGTTCAAAGTGGTAGCAACATACCTGTCCTGTTTGTTTACTTTGCATGGCTTGAATCTAATCTTGCACATCTCCAGGCAGGATGACAGTGGCATGTAAAACAGGTTGATGTGATGCATGAAATAGGTATGTCACTTTAGTTTTTATCTGAGAGCTTCAACAGCCAAACAATTTTTTGTATTTCTGGAGAACGATATGCATTAAATTTAACATAAGTATTAACTACTAGCACCTTCAATCTTAAGTATTATCTACAGGCATCATAAAATACAGCACAGCGAGCAAATAAAAAAAGGAGCCACAGTGCAAGGAAGATGCAACAACTAATAAAAGTAGGATAAGAGGAGAAAAGAATATCATATGAAAGACAAGAACAAAATATATTAAGCACTGATTAATACAATGAAATCATAAAATAATTATATTAAAAAGATCATATATATATATATATAAAACCAAAAAGATCTTATCAGTGCTTACGTATATATCTAAAGGGTGGGTGTCAAGAGGATGGGCTGAGCCTCTTCTCAATAGTTCCCAGTAACAGGACAAGGGACAACAGAAACAAACTGGAACACAGGAAATTCTGCCTCAAAACGCAGAAAAACTTCTTCAGTGTGAGGGTGACGGAGTGCTGGAACAGGCTGCCCTGGGAGGTTCTGGAGTCTTCTTCTCTGGATATATTCAAATCCCGCCTGGATGCATTCCTATGCAATCTGCTTTAAGTGAACCTGCTTTAGCAGGGGTGATTGGAGTAGATGATCTCTAGAGGTCCCTTCCAAACTCTGCCATTCTGTAATTCTGATTTTCAGTTTGTTGGTTGATTTTTATTCACATTATCTGCTGTAATACTGACCACAGATGATAGAAGCCTACTATTTGGATGATGGCAACAGGATGAAGAAAAGATCAAATAAGGTCTGAATAAACTGATTTTGTCAGTTAAACAACACCAAGACCTAATCTGGCAACAAGCGCCAAAGACTAAACACACAGTGTAAGAATGGTTCTTTTACAACTCTCAAAGATTGCTTTTCTATTCCACTGGATATATTCTCGTTCTTGTATTTTAGGAGAACGGATAAAGGACAGAAATATACTTGCCCCATCATACTCACTATAACATTAGTTCAAAGGGAGTCAGTCTAGGTATTCCCCCATCAATTTCTATAAATCTTTCAAGACAGGAGATGCAGAAAGTGAACTTGCTGCTTCTAACACTTGAGAGGTTACAGCTTGGGATGAAACTTGGAACGGACTCAAGTGCTCTTCTTCTGTAAGCTCCAATTTATTTTATGGTCCAAGACAGACATGAACAGAGAGCACTGATTCCAAACGATGCACCTTTTGACATTCAGACACTAAGCATGACATGAATGGCTGCTTCATATAGTTACCGGCAACATTTTCAGCAAACAATGTGCATGCATTTTAGTGTAGCAGAGCATCTCCTCATCTGTCAACACTCTGTCTCAGGAAAGCCCCCCACATACACACCTGTAGTGTTTCCTAACAGCATAAAACCTGAATTCTGATGACTGCTCTTGTTGGAGGGCATGTGATGCTCAGCATTCAGAAACACAGAAAAAAAAAGAATACTTGAATAGGTAAAAAGGAAACAATTAATTCGCTTAATTATTTTATTCATGGTTTTTCTCTCTCCTATCCACCATCTCGAGGGGAAAAAGCTCTATCACTCTCATGCTGTTTACTTTCCAGGGTTAACAACATTTATTTAATATTAAAATTCAGGCTTGATCTTAAATAGCTGTAAATAGGATTACAAGGGAGCAAGTCTTTGAGGGCTTGAATCTTCATTTTCTTGGTCTGAACTGAATGCACGAACCATGAGAGCACCACGCTGAGAATCATTTGAAATGCACAGAGAGACAGCCGTTTCCTAAATATATACAAAAACAGACCCCTTTGATGCATTCTTTGGATCAAAGTAACTTTTCCATATGTAACTTTTCTCTTCCTCTGTACTCCTAAGGGACTCGGCATTCTTCAAGCAATGATTACAAAAATAAGTGAAAACAGCTTAATTTTAGGTGTGTCTTACCCCACCCTTTACTTCTGCTGCTTGGAAAAGGAATCCTTCTCTGCTTCAGATCTTTCTGACTTAAATAGGTACTTAAAGTGCTGCTCTATGCTTGAAATAGTAGTAGCATTAATAATAAAAATTAAAGTGTTCAATATTGCAACATTTCAGCAATACAAAAAAACCCAGCCCTGGATCAACAAGCCAGAACTTGGGAAACCACACCAAAGGAACAATGTGATTAATGAAATTAACCCTGCTTCATGTACAGATGAGCTTTCCGTTACTGAATTTTTAAGTTCCATAATAACTCAATATATCTCTCTTATGTTGTTATTGAGGAACGAAGCTCATTACTTACCATAAGGTATTGGACTATTCCAGTCTACTTGCAATCATAATCAGTAAGACAAATGACATACAGGTGCTAAGCATCACACCAGAGTGTATGAAGACACAGCACAGATCTTATCTGAAAATGCATCTGCAACCAAGGTTAACATTTTATTCCAGCAATGGGGTGGGGTAAATTCATTCCTTTAGTTATAAAGAGAGAAAGTACTGCCAGGCTTCCATAAATAATCTTTGACTGGCCTCCAGAAGTAACAGATGAAGATACAAACCCAGTCCTCTTTAATCAGTTTGATGACTCTTCTTCAACTCCATTTCAGTGAAAGCGGGAAAGAGAGACAAAAAAAGGCAGATTTCCATGGGTGCCTCCACTGAATCCTGACATCCTTCTTGATGTCCAACCATACCTTATACATAAGTAAGCCAGGAATAACATCCACCTCACAAATTTGAGGAGTGGTCCAAACGCACTACTGGCCTGCTGTGCAACCCAAAGACGAACAAATAAACATAAATAAATAATACAATCTGTCTTGCCATAAATAAAGGAATCATGAGTCTTTATATTTCTAAAGCTTTTTGCACTTCCATTGTTCTGAGTTATGCTTCCTTGGAAGGGCCTACGACCCCAAAGATTAAAATAAGGCTTTTCCCATTGTTCAGTGAAATCCAACCTTTGTCAATATCTGACAAAGGGAAACAAAGCTCTTCAGTTCCAAGTAACAGGTTTGAAATCAGCAATGAATAGGATAAAATAGTTCCAAGTTAACACTGCCTGCACATTAATATCTTCTGACTTTTTACTTATCTCCCAAAATAAATGTTTTTTAAAAGTTTAAAAAAGTCTGTCTTGAGATGTCATTCGCACAGCGCTCCAACTGGGTGCTTCAACATGGCTCCTGAACATAATGAAGAGACTTGAAGAGATCCCACTTCACCTTCAATAGTCTTACTGCTTATAATCTTACTTTTACAGAAAATAATTTTACTGACCAACTAGATTGTTTCAAACTTTGGACATGTTAGAGATGGTGGAAAAGAAATACAGCCTCCAGAAAACAACTTGTTATGGCAGGTGGCTTTCAACATTCAGTGAAGGACAGCTTGTTCTTCCCTCATTTGCTAGCAGCCCAGTAAAATATTTCTTAAAACCTCAGAATGATGAAACAACTGAAACTCTGTAGCAGCTTTTTGTTTTTCAGAACTCCATTAGAAACAACAGATAATATCTGTACAACTGGTGGTTTCCCTTTATTTTTTTAAGGAAAACTACATTTCCTGTGATCATTTTTAGGGTGTATCTTTTTAATAGCTTTTTCCCCTCTCTTCTTTGAACCCTTTTGAATGGACAGTCTGTTACAGTCACAGGCTGTAACCAGTTTTTGTACCATATCTCCTTCATCTTTAAGAAGTTAAAAGCAAGGCAATGACCTTGGAATTGGTTAAAATTCAAGTTTCAGTCACATGTTACGAGTACAGACAATGGAAAAATCTCAAGCATGTAATCTCTCCCTGTTACACAATAATACAAGCAAAGTCAGGGCACTATTGATGTTGCCCAAATATAATTTCTCATGCTCTTGATCTTAGTTGAGGTGCACAGTATTACAGTGGCTTTAAACTAGTAATAAGGCCCTTTTCATGATGTACTTTCATCTGTCTTTGTAGGGCAAGTTCAGAATAACGACCTCTGGAGTGACTCACTGCTTCAAACACAGACAAGTTTAATTTTACAGCCTTTCTTTTTTTACCTAGTATCAGTTGTACTCCACACCCACATATACTAATATCAGTTATCCTTAGAAATAACTGACCTTGAGTCAGTACCCTTTAGAAAGCTCACTTGAAATAATCCTGTCTAACCTCATTGTAGTGGGTTGACCTTGGCCAGCAGCAAGACACCCACCTAGCCGCTCTCTCAATCCTCCTTCTCAACAGGACAGGGGAGAAAAGAGGGTAAAAAAAGCTCTTGGGTCAACATAAAGAAATTTAATTTATTGCTAATTTAAAGTAGGTTTGGATGGTGAGAGAAACGAAGACAAAAAGATTGAAATAGCATCTTCCACTCATGCCCTTCTTTCCCAGGCTTACTTCACCCCTTCACTCCCAACACCTCTCCCATCACCCCAGCCCTGAACAGCTCATAGGGATGGGTCAGGCCATAACATCCTCTCTGATGCTCCTTCCTCCTTATCACTTCTCTCCCCTGCTGCAGTGCAGATCCTCCCAAGGGCTGCAGTCCTTCAGAAAATATCTTCTCCTGTATGGGCTCCCCGTAGTCCACAGTTCCTTGACGAAATATCCACCTGCTCTAGCATAGAGTCCTCCATGGACTGCCATGTGGCTATCTGCTCCAGTATGGTCTTCTCCGGGGGCTGCAGAGGAATCTCTGCTCTGCTGCCTGAGACAAATCTTCACCTCCTACCTGCTGCTAATTCACACTTTCTTCTCCTCACTTAATGTAGGGCAATGCTTTATCCTTTCTTTCTTAAATAGGCTTTTCCAGAAATGCTGACATCTTGGCTGAGGAGCTCAGCTATATTCTACAGCAAGTCCACTGGAGCCTGCTGGAATCAGCTGCAACTGCCACAAAGCAACCCCAGCCTCTTCTCATGGAGGCCACCCCTGCAGCCCCTTTCCTCTCCTCCCTGTTCTTTGTCACCTATAACTAATACAGATTAGTTACCCAGGAAACGGGCATCAGAATCTCCCAAACTTCTCTCCACTGTTCTTGCTCTGCATCTCCAGAGGAGCACTGACATGGGTGAACCTAGTGCTTGCCAGTCCTGTACCTACACTATGGGCACAAGGAATTGCTTTTACAGTCTTGTCAATCCAGATTTATCCAACATTATGAATATTAGTTTCTTTTTCCTTTAAATTAATTTGAAAGAGCAGGGACCAAATAAAAACCCAGACAAGAAAATAAAACTGCAAAAAATTTCATCACAGATACACCTCTCCTCAATAGTTTTATTGTGCTTTCTGTATTTCTACAAATCCTGGGGCAATGTATTAAAGCAGAAAACTATTCTGCAACAACCCAAATACCTCGGTTTCTCTCTCTCCTCAATTTTAACAATCCACACAACTGCTCCGAGATGGCTGTTCACTCAGAAAAAAAATTAAGTCCTGACCCAGCAGATGCCAACATGTTGCATGAAGCAACAGCAGATTAAGCTGGTCCGCTAAACTGATGCCTCTGCTTTTTCCACATCTAACAGACTAGTTCATATTTTCTCTTTCACATGTGTTTTCTCCCTCTTTTTCAGTTCCTAGTGTTTCTATTGACGTACAGGCTGTGAAGGATTCCCAATGACATACCTAACTCTGGCCCACACAGAAACTGCATCAACTAATATGGGCACCTCTGCGTTTCCATGGCATCTCAGAATCATCAATGAGTGGCGTGTCTCTGCATGATACAATTATCATCCAGTGAAAAATCCTCAAGTTGTGTCAGAAAAAAGAAGGCCACAAAATGCAATCTAATTTCTGCTCAGGGTTTGCAGTCGCCATTCTGCATCTGGTTTTGAGGATATAAAGCAGACCCTTCACATTAATTATATATTGTTCCCTAAAGCAAAGAAGTCACTTTTCTCTACACATTGTCAAGTGCCAAATACATTGTAGTCACACAGAAAATAATAAAGTACTTGCATTAAATAATATTAAATTAATATGTGTTCTGCTCCCAAGGCTTAGATAGATTTAAGAAACTGTGATACACACAGTCTTACAGAGCTGCTTAGGCTGTTGTCATGCAGAATCCCATACTAAAAACCAGTTTCACTAAGGACTCCTGTAAAATTCATTTCCCTGTTGATATAGAAATAATCCTAACTGATAATCTTCAACAACAAAATGATTCCCTACAGTTATGAGCTTTATTATCTGCAGTAACACTTTGGCTAATGCTGATAATTAAGAGTCACATTTAGGGCCATATAGTTTAATAGTGTTTCCAAGAGAAGCGTGGGATTAGGTATTATGACAATGAGGTATTACTACTTAAAGCATTTTTAACTTATTAAAAGAACTTAATAGAAATTAAAGCATAGCTTCTCTGAAGGAAGAAAAACATTTTTGACCTTTTTCATTTCGAGGGCAGACGATGAAGCTGATTTTGGTTTGCATATGGTGCCAAGGTACGTCAGGCATTTTGAATTGCTGCCTCCTAGTTACATTCTTAAATTAGTAGCCCAAGATCCTCCTCATAACCCTAACTGTCTTAGGATTTGTTTGCTCTTGGTTCAGGTTGCATCACAACTGATTGCTTACCTAATCCTCAATATTTCTGAAGTTTTGAAAAACAGAACCTGAGAATAAATATAATCAGTTACTGGGATTTACCAACATCTGTGACACGTTTTTTGTTCGTAGTTTCTGAAGAAATATCTGACAAGACATACGCAGACAAAGTTTTAATTACAGGATCGTCTGGGCTGGCACTGTTTTTGAAATGTTTTGCTAAGTACTGAAATAATTCATAAGATAAAAATTCTTTGTGTTTTTCAGTAGTCTAAAACAAAGCCACTAAGAAATGAGAAGTCAGTAATTTTACTCTTAATCTGAGAGTAATCGCAGACATTCAACCATAAACATCTCAAAATTCTTAATATAATTTCAATCTTCAACCACTGAATATTTCAACAGCACCAAAACTGTTCCACCAATGTATCCATCCTAGAAGATTCCATTCTTTATGGCTCAGGAAAAAAAAAAAATAACACTTTCCATTTATGTGCAGCTATTTAATACCTTTATTTTTTCTGCCTTGCTATCAATCAAATCTGATTCATTCACAATTCAGGGTCTGCAATGATTACGGAAGACAAGAGATTCCATTTTTTTGTGTATGCAGTCTTTATCACATACTGGACCAACAGCGAATGAAAAGAAGCCTGGGACTGCAAAAAGTGAAAACTCTAGTCTTTGACAAAACCCTTAATTTAAACAAATAGGTGAACATTCCAGTTTGCCCTTTGGACTACTGATGTACCTACCTAGGGAATTTTTACTAAATACTATTTGGGATCATTAGTATCACACTACAGAGGAGTCCCCATTAAAAATAGTATTGCATAATAAGAAAAATAAAGAGGTGTAAAGTATAAACTTAAATGTTTTTGCTGCAAAAAATAACAAATATGATGAACCTTTTCCCAATTACTGTTGAAAACATGTGACACCCATAACAGTTATATAAAAATAACAAGCCGCTCATAAAAAAGAAAGTCTAGAGAAAACAGCACATCGTGGTTTTATTTAGTGTGGCTTTTAAGTTTCAGAGAAACAGATCAATATAAGTGATCAGTAGTGAATGCTAAAAGAAGCTGACCTCATAAAAGGAATTCTCTGTTTATTCTTAAGCATCAGAAGGACACAGAAAGAGGAGAAGGTGAAACTAGATACAGACTAAGAAAACACAAGTAGCTTAGCTTTTTTTCAAATTTTTCTTCCATTTTTTTTTTATCTACTTTTTTCCCTACTTGTGACAAGTCATGGGCAGGAGGGAAGAAGGGCAGGGTGGAGGGAGGGAAGAAAGGGAGTGGAGGAAAAAGAAAAGAAAGAAAAAAAAAGTGACTTTGTCAACACTGGTCAAAACCAAAAGTCTCTTTTTGACCATTTCAGCATCTTGAGATTCGGTATCATCAAGCAAGTCAGAGTACTGGTTGCACTATGTGTAGTATCTTTCAGGTTATGTTAATGAAAGCAACACCCTATAAAGAGCCATCTTGTAACGTAAAACACCAAGCTGCGTAACTCAAGGATACTAATGAAAACCATAACGTGCCTAACCTTGATTTATTTTTCTGATTTTCCTTTTTTTAAGACTAAGATCTATTCTAAAGTTAACAAAAACTAAACTGCAATCCAGCTGGAGAGTCCTAATTTTTGTAAACAGCTGCACCTTGGATCCTTATCCTGAGGCATAGATGCTCAGATTATAAAGGAAAAGCTAAAAGAAGATGCAAGCAAAACTATATTACTTGATGCTTCTTCCATTTCTGGCAGAGACTTGATTTTCTTCCTTTCCACTTCAGTTCTCCCTCTTTCATGACTGCATCACTGGCTCTGTCATACCCAGGACATTTGTACAATGACTCCACAACTACATTACAATCTCAGTTCTGCAGTGTATCACATGGACATTTTGGTGGCACAAGGCAGAGAAGATGCAAGACCGTTTGTACCTTGTAATTTAGGAAGACAGAGATGGGTTATGTCCACCCACTAAGACATGAAGCGAAGCATCAATCAAGCTGAGGACTTCCTTGTTATTTCCAATTCAAATATAACAATCTTCTGGTCTGATTTAACCACATTGAGAAGAAGCAAGAAAATTTTAGCCTTCAGAAAATTCTCACACTTTTCCCTGGACACCTTTATTGACCAAAGCCCAGACACTATGCACCTAGATGTGTCTTTCTCTTGCCCTTCACTCCTTCCAACCTCATGCAGAAAGTTAACATGATGCTTAGCAACAACCTGTAGCTTCTGGAAATGTCAGTATTTCCTATGGAGATAAAACTATATGGCTTCAGGGATAGGAAGTTTAATCATCTTAAAAACAAATAATCCTTGTCTACGATGGGGAGAAAGGATATCCTTTAGCATTTATTATCAAATACAGCTGTGTGCAATTTTAATTGTTGCATAGTAAAAATCAAACAAACAAAAGAAAACTCATCACTGAGTTTGAATTATTTTTCTCAAAAGAAAAAATATTTCCTTCTTTGCTAATAGACTAAATTTATTCATACATTTTGATTAGAGATAGTATTACTTTGTGAAAAGCTTTTTGGCAGTATGTAGCCAGATGCTCAGTAATATCCTTTGTTTGGACAAGCTTGACTCCCACATGTACTTTCCTCATGCATTTTTTTGCAAGGTGATTACCATCTATTCACCAAACAACTATCTCATGGAACACCTGAAGCCCCTCCCATTCCTGCTCCTGCCCTCCTCCTCATTCCGATTTTAAAATAGATAGATTTTAGTCATAGAGAGGAGGACTAATACATCTCCTTCTCCTGCTCAGCTTGTCATGACCTTTGCCTGAGATGGTAGGAAACTTCCCCACACTGTGGGTATTTCTAAAACAGAATTTCCACCTTGTTCAGCAGAAACCACAAGTTGAGTGGTCACTACACACATCTTTGCGTTGTTGAAGGAACATTCAGGACGTGTCAAGATGAGCTCATTCAAAGCAAGAAGTCGTGGGGTGCCAGCAGACAAAACTGTACAGGAAGTAGACAGGGAAGTAATGACACTAAAATATTTCAAAACTCTTGTTTCTGTCTAAGATGATCGATTAAAATAATAAAAACATAAATTACGGCCTAGCCTCAAGAAAATACTGAATGGTCTTATAAAACTAATAAACTGTCTCCAACATAGTTCGTCTCCTCAAATGCTTGTGCTGTTGAGTACCAACTGTACAGCTCATAACCAAAAAGGTTTCTTCAGATTTACGATGAAGCACTGCTTGCAAGATTCCTCCAACAAGCAATAGGTCCAAATACAATTTGTTTTTTTCTAGCAACTTTTCAGAATCATTCAAACTCATATGTTCAGCTCAATGATAAAATGTTTCTATGGACAATGTTCAAAAAGGCCTAACTCCAATCTCCTAAACTGAGTTACTTCTGGAGCATTGGGCAGCTGTTATTTCCCTCCTAGGTAAGTCGTCCTCACTAACTTGAGCATCTCCCTACCCCAATTCCCTTTCATTGAAGTAAAAATAAGACATTGACTGAACTTACCAAGTGGCTTCACTCAACAGATGTTGATGGGAATTCTCATGGCTCTGCTAGACTGCTCCATTTTATATTCCTAATCTCTGTGTTTCCTTGGACCTTTTCCTGAAGTCATCTCACACATTTATTTCCTGTTTTTCCCTCTTCAGTTCATGTACCTAAATATGAGCACATATTCTGATTTCTCTTCTTTGTTGAATTAATATATGTACCATATCTTTGGTAAATATCTGTCTGAAAGTGAGTGTATTTTTCTTGTGCTGTCACACTGTTTAGGAGTACAGAATTCCTATCTTTTACTGGGATTAATAATCCAGAATATGTGAAGGAGCACATACAGCCAGCTTCCACCTCAGTCAATAAACAACCCTTTACATCTTTTTTAATCATGGTCAGCCAACATGTGAGTGACAACTTCCTGTCCCCATGCACACCTTTTAGATTAGCCTTCCAAGGACAGATTTTAAAACATCGCTTCCACATCCAAATATAAAATGAATGATGTTAGCTCTGTAAATTAATTCAGGAAGACAGAATAGAAAAAGTAATTATATGTACAGATGAGAGGAAAATCTGTGTGCATCAGGCTAAAGTAAGACAGATACACAATTGGATGTCTGCATGTATCTACAGTGGAAACATCTGCTTGCTCTTATGGCTGCTTCTCTCCTCTTTTCTTCTTCTATTTCTGTTCTTTTGCTTCCTATCCCTCTTTGTTGAATGTAGATGCTTTTGTCCTATTTTTACTTTTCATCTTTGATTACTAGCTTGTAATAAAAGGAAAGAAAAATAGAAAAACTACTTGCCTTTAACCCTACCAGATCTAGAATTTCATGGTTAAGGCACAAGTCAATGCTTAACACTGAAAATTGTTATTTTTAATAACAATCGTTATATACAGGGGCTTGCTCATTACACAGGCCTGTATTATTGTACCTCTATTTATAACCAACAGCTAGCTCCACCTAGTGTCAATTTAATTCACCAAGGAAGCAGAAAGCTAAACCCAAATACTATAGATAAGAAGGAAGCAAACTATAAAATCACTTGTTAGCTGGATGATGCTCACAGATGGCATGCAGTTACCATTACTAGCATCAAAAAAAAGAGCATTTTAAGTAACTACTATATGATGATAGTCAGTTAGCACTCTTGAGACAAGGAGCGACTAGCAGCTTCAAGAGGATAAATGCAATACATGAAATATACAGCAGTTTTATTGCTACCCTGAAAAGTTGAATGGCACTTAAACCGTTTACATGGGTGATTCTTTCTAAGGTTTCCTCATCACCAACAAGGATAAATTATTGTTAAGTTTAATAAAGCTTCTCTGAAATTGAAGAGCAATGGTATTTTTATTGTCTACAAAACTATAAAACAATTTTTGACTATACAAACCCCACAGTGATTGTGTCCTTATCAGTACATCTCCCGTCCCAGTAGTTAAAAAAATAACTTAAAATGCCTCTCAGAGGTGATCAAAGCAGGGAAATGCTCAAACTAGCTAAGAGCGTATCATTTTTACTGATCTTTACCTTCAAACTTTCTAAAGCCTGGTTCAATGCTGTGTATCTAGAAACATCTATCTTTCTGAAACTGTTACAGCTTTAGTCAGCAACATATAGTGTTTAATAGCCTGATTCTCTTTTGACAAGACTACATAGAGTACAACCAGTAAAGTAATTTAAAATAAAGTCAGAAAAGTGAATATTCAGTATGACATTTTTTCATCATCACCTTGGAAAAGTGATAGACCTAATGAAGAAGGGAGTTTACACTGAAAGAAAGAATTTAATAAGGAAAAAATAATACAAATTTAACGTAATCACATCTTGTGAGCTATCAAGCAGTGTTCGAATGGCTGTTGGACCTCTGAAGAGGAAGGAAAGACAGATCCCACCTTACATTTAGAAAACACGACTTATACTTCTTAGATCCAGGGTGACCCACTCTGATAAAGCTGACATCTGTTTTAAATACGTTCAAATCACCTGTTCAGTGTTGCCTAGGGGTTTCACCCTAGTGGTGATAAAACATATTTCAGTATGTACAGTATACACTTAATGACTGCTCACTGTGACAGAGAGAGAGTATATATGTTGGGGAGGGATGGGGGAACGAGGAGCAGAGACAGAAGGAATGAACATAATTATAAGATGATACATACACCAAAGCATGCACCTTTAGATTTTTCTCAAACTTTCCCAAAGCAGGCAGTTGAAAGTTATGCTCATGACTCACCTAATTTAAAGTATTCACAGATAAATTAAATGATTATATGAAAACCTCACTGCAACACCAAATATGAACTTAATAAAATTCACCCAAAAATACTCTCTGATGTTTCAAAAATAAGAGAATACTCCAGTTCTCAATAATTTAGCAGTTACTGTCATTTCTCATTAAGAGCTTTCAAAATCCTGTCTGAAACAAGCTGATACAGAGAAATTAAGAGCAGTAATCAAGCGAGAAATGATAGACCAGCTGGGTAGGCATCAAGTTGGCAAAACGTGAATATAGTTCAATAGCTGAAACAGATGCTGGAGTTGTTGAGAAACCCTGCAGGAGATATTGATGTATTTTCTTTATATAATACTGAACAACTGAATAAACGTCAAGAGCTAAAAACTGATGAGGAATAAAACCTGTCAGAGAAGCTAACTATAAAGCAGAGACCTGCTATAGTATCTTTTCATTATACCAAAAACATTCAGTACATGCATGCACATTCTCGGGATCCCTGAATATACCAATACACCAGTTAGAGCTTGCTACTGAAACAGAGGGAGCCTTTCCCAGTCTTGTTTCAGATTTGTTTGTTTCTATCTACCTGAGGCTTCATAGACTTAGAAAATACTTCAGCCTCATCCTAACACAACACTCTTTCAAGAAAGCGATTCCCCGAGCCTGGAGGTGAGCAGGAAAGAAAGGGTAACACAAACATAAATGAAACTGCAAAATGCATTTTGCACAAGGAATGTTGTTTTCAGAGTTTCGAGACCTCAGCAACAAATCCTCTGCTATCGGCAGCAGCTCATTCTAGCATATGCTTTGTCATGGTCAGTTTCTAATTACATTCATAATGATGCAATAGCTTTGATAATCCTACCTTCCATGCCAGCTGCTTTTCTTGTCACTCCATCATGCCAATAAGTTGGCTGCCGTAACAAATCAAGATAGTGCAAAACAGCATCTTTCCCCTGCATCTGTCATCTTCCTGAAAGCATTCTATTACTGCCGACTGCTGGGAACCAGAAAGTCTATTTGAATTCCAGCAGCTCTCCTTTCGCATGATTCAAGTTAGGTTAGGTGGGCATGCCTAACATGATTCTCTCCATCATTTATTATGCAGCTGCTACACCGTCGGTGTGGTAACCACTCTGACTTTATCTGATACGTCACTCTTGCAAACCCTTACCTCCGTGCAAACACACGAGCCACAGAAGCATCTTGCATTTAATGAGCATTCTCCCTGCTTAAAGAGAGTGCATCTGCAAATCTGTTTCAAATCCTGCTGCTCACATTGTCCTCTAAGGGTGATGCAAACGTTTGAAGATTTTTTTTTCATTATTGTGTTTCATCTCTTCAGAAAGCACAGTTTTTCATGCACGCTTGAATTATTCACAGTTCAGCTAAACATTTGCTGATTTGTGTCCAACCAAACAGCACCTTCTCATTGAAACTCTCTGCTCGAAAGCTACTTCTGAATAACAGTGCTGCACACGCAGGCTCTCAACTCTGTTTCATTTTAAACATGGCTTTTATAACTACACTTCAACAAATACATTTAGCTCTTTTCATGCAATGAATGGCTGTCTAATGAGGGAAGGGTAGACTTTTAAGCGATTTATCTAGGTCTAACTGTAGGTGACTTTTGCTTTTTGTGTTTTCTTCATTTTAGCAGTAAGTGGATAGCTCTGTTAGAGCATCTTGATATTTCTTAAAGTGGCAAGAACACCACCATAAGCTCTTTTTTGCCAGCCTGTGGAGGACACTCTCTAACGACAGTTGCTTAACTGCTTCTCAGTATTACGAATTAAAGGGATAGAATTGTTTTGTTGTTTTTCTATTTATACTTTCTGTTGGGGTGGGGGGGAAAACATGCTTGCATTGGTGATTTCAAAAGAATATTAATAGAAATTGACATATACACATCAATCATCCTTCAAGTTAAATTAGCTGTGTCTCCTCCTACGACTTCTGCCTGCAGTTCAGAGTCAAGGCATTTCATCCTTAGCGTGTCTGCCTGCTTATAAGCTAAATAAGCATCCCTACTGAAAAGTCTGAATACCTGAGAGAGAAAAAAGGAACAATTTAACATGTGTAACTGCCTGGGTAAAACCTGTTAGTTAAGTGAAACAGTGAGGGAGAACAAGGATCTTCACTGGCATTATACCTCCTTCCACAGCCTTTGCACAATAGCAAAGGAGGAGAAAAAAAGGCAAAGGGCACAAAGGGCGCAGGCTCCCCAGGAAGACCATTCCCTTGCGGCGGTACCCAGCTCAGCATCACTCACAAGTTCTCATATTTCCAGCTCAAAAGGCTCATAGGGTTTACTTAAGCATCAACTTTTCACTCAGATAAGATGTGTTGAGCTTCTCTGTTGTTTGCATCCTCCTCTCCTTACCCTGGTGGTCTCTTTATCATCCATTTTCCCAGTCTCAGTTAAGTTCCTGAACATCCTGGCTTGAAAACATGAGCTTAGGGAAGCTCCAGGTCACAGAAAGTGAAGGGAGGTAGGGGAGGAAAAAAGGTAAAAAAAAAAATCTCCTACTTGGAAAAAACAGAAATACAAAAATCAGGACAACTGACAGTTTTCCCCAAGGCCTCCCAGAGGGGTTTGATCGGTGGGTGCGACAGCAGGGCATCTCTTTCTTTGACTCCTGAAGAGCTCCAGCCCAGGGGCTAGCAGCAGGCTCCCAGGGTCCCTGACTCCATGCAGAGCAGCAGGCATGCAGCCCTGGCAAATGTCCACTGGCGAGCAGTGGTGAGAGCAGGCTGGCACCAGGGTGCTGAGAGGGAGAGCTCCCTGCACTGTCGGGAGGGATCTGACTCCCTGCTCTCGCCCACGTCTGAATAGCACAGCTGACACCTGATAGCATGGCATGGTTTATATTTGATACTGTATTTATTCCTAGCATGCTACCATAAAATGCCTTTTTAGGGATTTAATGGAAACAAAGTAGAATTACTACATCTGTTCCTCAGTCTGTAGCAGCACAGATCAACAGGCTAATTTTGCATTCAAGCCAACAGACAGTCCTATCCTGTAGTTGCAAAGCGCACAACTATAAAGTGCCTATCTAAAAACACTGTCAGCTCCTTTTTGTTCACAGTTCAAGTTACTTCTGAAGTGAATCAAACTAGACAATAAATGGGAACTGACTTCGGAATCCCCATAAATTCAAAGTACATAAAACAATACGCTTAATATTTCACACTTACAGCTTTACAGCTGCATTGCGATTTTTAAACCATAGACACAGCAACAAGGGATTTACATGGTATTTCACAAAAGATGAGTTTGACTTCATATCACATATAGTCTGTAATTGCAGGGAAGACCTAGAACACCTAAGAACTCACCACAGGCTTGATTTCTAGTTCTGTGAAGTTTGAGCTGGGCAACATTATAGAGGGAAGCATCCAGATAAACATTTCATCTGTTAATAAGCCAAACAATACCAACAATACCAGTAGGAGAATAGGGTCATCTGGTACGGCATAAATGTACTTTAGCAGAATCCTATCACACCCGGATGCCTCAGAAGGAAGTACATAACCAGGGGAACAACCAAAAGGGGGGTGGGGAGTGGAGAAAGAGGGACTTCGGGACATTTCCAGAAAGATAAGAATGACATTATAAGGAGGATCCACTGGAGTTTATCATGCAGTATCACTGTCCTCCAGCACATCACACAGTGAATGCAATGTAGTTTAGTCACCCAGACCATTCCCATTCAGATCAGAGCTATGGGAAGTAGCCATTTTTTCACTGGACAAAAAAAAATACTTTTTTAAAGATTATTTTTCAGGGAGGAAAAAAAACCCCAGAAATATACCAGTTTGGGCACCTTAAACATACACTAGCTGAGACATCCCAGAGACAAACAGAGAATTTGGAAAGATAAACCATTATCAGCCATTCTGTCCCCACACTAATAGGCCAGATTAATAGCTGGCCTTGGTCTCCAGTTTTTCTGCATTTTTTTCTGAGGAAACAACAGCCTTGGTTTCTGCTTATTGTAACTAGATTCGGTATTTGCATAGATATAATTATAGCAAAACACTCACACAGAATGGATTGCTTTAGAGAGGGAGCTCCATGAGCAGTGACCCCAGACTCTACAATAACACAAACACATTTTTTTTTTTGTCCTATATAGAACCATCCCCAGTCTGGAAAAAGCAGATAAAACAAGTAGAAAAGCACTCATCAAACAGGCTTTTTACAGCACTGAAATCAGCAGGCAAAAAAGATCCAGTCTATTTGGGCGACACTGGCATAAGAAAGAAAGCAAGCCAATCTCTCTTCCTTTTCCATCTAAAGATTATGTTGAAGATGTATCTATTAATTTCAATTGCTTCACTGCTACTACAGCGACTGATTGGCATATTCAGTGTACTTGAGTTTGATTATGGTCGTGTGTGCACACTACAGTGATAACTAAATATAATATGGAACCTCTTCATGCTGCCATTTCTCTTTTTTTCTTCGTGTTTTCCTCTTTGGAAGTATTAGTGACTTCAACTAAGCAAGAGTGGATAGCAGATCACTTTAAAAAAAAAAATTAAGCAGGAAGTTTGCCCTGCCATTCGACCATACATGATGCACTTCTCCTGGTATGCAAAAATGAATGTTCATTTTACCTAGCAAAAATTGTTCCTTTTTTTGCTACAAGGTCTTAGACACTTGGAGCCTCCCCTGGTAAACAGCTAAATCAATGAATAATGCAGGAAAATACTTTAGTATATACTGCACACTTTTAGATTAATAAATGTCTCTTAATGGGAGCACTTGAAAGTTCGTCTGGACAAGAGACAGGAATTATTAATTACTGTTTACTAGTAATCATTCTATATTAATGACTTCTCAATTACAGGATTTCTGATGTATGATTATAAAAATAAGCTGTCCATAAAAAAAATCACTTTCTGATAGAGTTAGAGCCACGAGTACTTTCACTTTAATGACAATACCTCAATAGTTTAGAGAGGATTACTACTAACAATCACAGCACATGTAGCTTAGAGTGCCAAGATTTAAAAAATTACCACAGAGGAGCATTCAAAAACCTGAAAATTAATGATACATACACAGTCATGGCTCTAGAAACTAAAAACCTAGTGCAACCATCATGTCCACACAGCTGCTTACAAGTCCTGGAACTCCACCGGAATAGTTTAGAAGACCTGGTGACACAAACAGGACTGCTTTGTTGTCCGGAGAGACTTTTCAGATATGGATGTTTTAAAGTCATCCAATCAGGCATCTGACAGCCATCCCAAGATCTGAAACTTTTAGGGATTTGAAACTGTTTGCTCATATGCATCACAGTTCATCCAAATATTTCTGTGCAGAAGTCATCTTAATTTTTTTAACTGAATCACAGGGGTATGAGATTCACCTAAGTTCAGGCTTTTGTCATAAACTGAAAGCTCAAAACACACTCACATGAGGATATATTAGGATCGTAACTCACGATCAGCCTTTCAAAGAGAGATTTGGATAAACTTGGATAAAAAATTATTCATAAACAGTACTCTGAGGACATCCGTAATGGCAAAGCACAGCACACTAAAAAGTGGATACTCTACATCAATTCCAAATATTGGTGTGTGATATAGTCACCTGAACACTGCTACAAACGTGAATAATATATCTCAAATGCCACAACTGCTTAGAATTTTTAATTGCTATCTTTGCTTATGTCTACTAATACACCAACAAGCTTTCTGTATTTCATTCTCACATAGCATACGTATTTCAGTTACAGTGAATTTAAAATAATAGGTTCTAGCACAAATGAGAAAGCAGAAACATAAAGACTTTCACTGTTTAACACCCACAGAATTAGTGGCCTTGAACTCTTCAGGAAATGCTGTTAATATTCATCCTTAAATCTTGTATGTGCTATTAGCACAAAACTGAACAATGACATGAAGATTCAAGATGCTAATTACATAAAACTCTTATTTTGTTCTCTTACAGCTCCTTTTAAATTAGACTGACTACACAGCTTTAACCTTCTTCCATTTGTACCTTTACTTCTTTGGGAAAATACATTGTTCAACAACACTAGGCTTGAAATAATTACTGATGTAAGCATCTTAATTTGTTCATTCTTTCTATAGCTGCAGTCCATGTATAAGATGATGCATAACAGATGAGCCAACAACAACCAAAAAACTAGACCTTGTACACATCTTACACCCTGCTCTTCTGTACAATCCTTTTGTACCAGTAGTCAGCTCACTGTTCCTTTGAGCTCATGAGCATTCTCATCTGGTATAATTCTCCATTAAAGCACATGATGTTTGTCTCCATTTTCATCAAATGCAGACAATTGTCACATAGAGATAAAAAGGGAACTGGTTAAATAGTAGATGGTCAATAAATATTTTGGAAATCACATATCACATGCTTTCAATGTTTTCTATCCATCATCTCTACTGCTACTCCATTTATCTTCTGTTTTAGCAGTACTTCTATTGCATTGCATTGGTTTCTCAATGGATCATTAACTATTTGGTAACATGCATATGACAACTATGTGTTAAAGAACTAATTAAAGCAAATGCTAACCCCTGGAGTACCTTAATCAAATTTATCTTCTCATTGCTTCTTTGCTATTTTTTTTCCCAAGTTCATTATCTGTGTGTCTTGGGTTGTGTTCTTAATATTAAAAATGGATTTCTGATTAAGATTACTGATGAGATTGTAACTGCTAACATTAGTCCAAAATCTTCAAAACTGAGAGTCTTCAACTGGCAACACTTTGTTAAGACACTGTTTTTCAGATGCGTGCTTAAACTAAAATCCGAGGCAACTTTTTCACATGGGTCTATTAAAAACCAGTAACTGCTTCAAAAAATTCTGGCAAATTCATTTAAAAAAAAACAAAACAAAGAAAGCACACCAGAGTCAGCAGTTACCTAATGGGTTTTTTGTACATTAAAAGGTTCCCAAAGACCTAAACAATATAGGGGACAAAAGCAAATTCTTTAATACTCAGTGAACCAGCCTGGCCATACCGTCTGGAGTTCCTGAAGTCTGTGGTTTCTGTGCACATGAGAGGTTCAGAGCACACAGTAATAACATGTGGAAATCTTAGTTTGGAGTTGAACACCTCCTCCCCTTCTTGGGATAAATACAGCAATGAGGGTTTCAGAATGATAAAATCTCAAAAGAGTTTACATTTACTCTTTCCATAACAGTAATAACAGAAACAAAGCTACATTTATGTTCTAAATTAAAACAAAATAAAATCCTATAGTTGCCTTGCACTTCACAACAGATTATTGCCCTAGAAAGGCAAGTTCTCTTTGCAGCACCTAGAGCACTCGTCACAATGCATGTTCACAGTGGGGATCCAAAAAGAAAAGAATCGTCCATTCCTTCCTCCTTCCTTTGTCAGCAAAAATAGCACGCTCCACATTTTTTTTATCCCTTTCGCTGAACAATCTGCTCTAACATTGGAGTTTTAAGAATGGATGTCTACTACTTAACTACAATGTATGTACCAAGTAGAAAGACAAATTTGGACAAACTCAACTTGTTTTCTCTGGAAATAAATATATACACTAAGAAAAAACAGGAACTGTTGTGCTTTGGGGTGGATTTTTTGTTTGTGTGTTTTGTAACTTTTTTACTAAGAGAGTTAAGAAAAATCTAAATCTGAAACAAAAGTCGAGTCCATCATCCACAACCATTAGTACTTGATAACCTTCTCAACTTCAGCATAAATACCTTGAATATCCATTTTTCATGAGAAAACTTTGAAGATCAATCCACATCTCAAAATCATTTAAAAAAACAAAAATATTTTGGATATTTGCCCCACATTTTTGCTTTGCCCTTTTCCATTCCCTAAGAGAATTCAGCAGTCTCACAGCTACTTGTTCGTTCTGCCCCTTAAGCATAGGCTGGTCTCAGCTGCTCTCCTTTGTGGAGGGGTACTCATGGGGCCTCTCTCTCAGCATCTGTGGAACTACATTGGGCATCTACTCTTATGCTTGGTTCACATTAAGGTTATATATATTTTCTAAGTGCATCTCAAATCCATGAGGTGGACAAGAAGAATCCTCTGACAGCAGCAAAAGACTCAGCCTGACATCCTGCCACTGCAAGAAATTCTGATAAAATGAAAAGTTAGACAGGGTCATTTTCTGTCTAGGCAAACTATCATCCTCTCAGTTAATGGACTAAACCAAATTTGCCCATATCTTTGCTTCAGTACTATTTCACAGGTCCTGCAGAACAGGATGCTGTGGACTAGGACAGCCCATTACCTCCTTTAAATGGTCATGGTGCTGATAAGCGTAACATTAAAAAAGCAGATTTTTCATATGCCTGAAGATTTCAGACCGTAATTCTCCAATTGTTTCAAAGGCTGTAAAAGACAACATTGCCTTGCAGGACAAGAAACATGAAGTCAAAGCTCCCTGTAAACTCGAGGAGCCAGGCAGCAGAACAGAGACCAAGGTCCAAGCTTTGGGGGCTCCTCAGCTTCACATGCAAGAGCCACTGCCCTCCCCTACCAGTCTTCCTTCAGTTGTAGAGCCACTGCTCCTATTTTCATATCTTCAGGACGCACATATTTACTGGTTTTCAATACTGTGAACACTTTATTCATTTTTAATCCCTGGATTGACCAGGGCAGAGTGATTTATTTGGGTTCTAACTATGGCCTGTGGGGCAGCACAAATAAGTGAGTAATTCAAAAGGCAATTCAGCAAGAAACATTTCACCTGAAAGTAGAGCTAGGGAAAGGCATGACCCTTAAAGCATTGGTTCTTAGGCAAAGGCTGAAATCGAAGAACCCCATGGCATCAGCCCTCCAAATCTCACACCTCTCATGGCCCAGAGCCATGTATGAGACAGTGTGCACTTCCCAAATAGGTGGGAATGAGGGAGGAAGAAGTAACACTCTGCATTGTGTGGATGATTGATACACAACTCCCAGATTAGTCAAATTAGTAAAACTGTGGCCTAATTAAACCCTCTCTCTCACATCTTGTCAGACTTCCAGGATATATGGGACATGGAATGGACTAGTGAGCAGGGCAGCAGCTGCCAAGGATCACTTTGCTTGCCAGGCCTCATTTTTAACACTATTTTGCATAATATCAGTGTGCAATCAATTTTGTATTGTATCAGTAAAAAAGCTAAGATTTTTGATAATATCAACAGAGTATATAACAGCTATGTTTTGATAAACAATTATAAAAGGCAAAGTCTTAAACCAGGTATTACACATGGAAACAAAGTGTTGTGGGAATTCATATTCTCTAAACAGTTAAAATCTCTTTCTTTCCACTATTCAAAATTCAGGGCACATTCTCTTGAGCTTATGACATGGTATTGCATTACCTGACTTGCACTGATTTACATTAGCAACTCTTTTTATGCAGAAAATGCAGAACTTGATGACATCATTATCACCAAAAGTAATTATCTTGCAAATTTCCCAGGAAGCCATGACTTCAGTCAATACACACAGAAAGCCAGCCTTGGTAAAAATGACAGACACCTACATCAACTCCCAGTTCAACAAGAGCAGTGTGTAATACCTGCATGCAGCAGCATCCCTCTGGGTCATTTTGGAGCTACAAGATCTGGCCCAATGCATAGAAAGCTGTATAAAAAGACAAGCAGAGGTATCACAGAGACTGCATAAAGAAAGGTTTGCTGTGCATATGGTATCCAAGCCCCTGCATGAAGTTAAACAACAGCAGTGGTACCTGGGAAGATCTTAGTGCCCTCTTCTTATCCAGATACTCATCAATTCCACCCTCTCCCAAGCTCTCTCCCTTAGAAAACAGAAGGTACTCAAGTTTGGTGCATTATTAGGTCAAACCTGTGCAGGATGCCAAGACCACAACTGTCATTGTGCTTGTATATTTGGGGTGAACATGACGGAGACCTTACTGTCAATTTGCTTTTTTATTTTAACTCGTGCCTTTTGCATGGCTTTTTATCCTTAGCATCAAATACCGTGCAAAACTTTCTCTTTTTTTTTCCTGTATAATTACTGGAACACATTTTAGGTTGAATTAGAAAAAGGTGTGTAAGAAAAAGATAAGGTTTCTACAACATGGTGCACACTGGTTTCCCATCAATATTAACTGTCCTTTCCCAGAAGGGCCCACTCACATCTTCCCTCACCAGAAACAACAAAACCCTAGCAAAGATGCTTCCCAGGTGTAGGTGGAAAGCTTCTTCGTAACAATTTCAGGCTTTATCCCTGTCTGACAATAATGCATGCACAGTTGGAGTAACTATAGTTGCTGACATCAATATATGTCTGAAACAGCCTCTGTGTCTGTCAATTCTTACCAATACAGTAAACTTGAGTAAGAGTAGAAGCATAAGTTCTTCTACTTCAGCTCTGGCTGGCAAAATGAGGCCATATAATCAGTCAGAAAATGTCTTTTGAAAACCACCATGAAATAGTCATATCAGCACTTCTGTTAGGAACAGGAGTCAGCTCTCAACATTCATGAGCAGTTTTGGCCATGAGCCTAAATCAGCATTCACTCCATACAGAAAACGTGGCCAAAAAAAATTAAAAAAAGGTATGCCAGAGATGTAAATAACAGAGGAATGCCACAAAGCAACTCTCTTCCCCAGCCAAAGTAGAAAAAATAATTAAGAAATTCTTTGAGGCCTAAAACATGCATATAGGTTTATAGATAAACCCTGGAGCCATACTGAATAATACCAAAGCTGCAGGTACTCCTTACATCTGCACAAATTTGTTGCATAATCTTTTCCAAAGACAAGTGCTCAAACTTGAGATCTACGCATGCCTACTATACCAGAGTAAGAAAATCCATTCATTATTCCAGTATGGCTAAGACACAACCAGAGTTAAACCAAATGCAGAAAAAGACTTATAAAAAATAATAGTCTTTAATGATTTTGCTTCATTTTGTTCAGTTTATCATTCCGTGGAAAATACTGTTCAACTGGATATATTCATTATGCGAATACATCAAACGTTGTCTTAATTTTTAAGCACACCATGGACTGATAGTGAGTCATTTGCTCTGAGTGCTGGGATACTTGATCACTAAGAAGTCTGTGATGTGAATGGGGGAATATGACAAGATATAGTTCTTTTTTTGCCCTATGGGATAAATGTAACACAGTCACTAGGAGAACTTTACAAAAGCCCTAAGGCTTCAAGTCTCTTTGTGAAAGTACTTGCAATTTATGGTGAAGCAATAGATAAAGCGAATCATGAAAACATTAAGGTTTTTTTTTTTCTTTTTTTTTTCTTTTTTTTCCCCTCTTCTGGGCCACTTTCACTTTGCCTGAGGCATCATACCAAGAAAAGTTAGGCTGCTCTAAGATTTATTGGCTGGGACCAGAATTTGAATGCAATTTTCTCTCATCACATTCGCACAAAGATATCACATATTCCTGTACTATCCTAGCTACGAAAGGCATATTTAATTACTTCTGTGCCAGGTTCTGGTTGGGGGCTTTGGGAACTCACTTCTATCGCTGTGTCAAGTAATACCATGACACTGTGTACAGTTCCGCTCCCAGTGTGTAAACTTAAAATTTGTTTACCAGGAGCACTGATGTGAGCAAAATTTGATTGCTTGAATGTTCTCAGAAAGCAAAATACAGAAGTTGGACAGAGCCTACAGTAACTGTAGTTTTAAAACCCAGGCAACAAATCTAAGAACTAGAAAAATTTCTAAATCGAGTAAAAAAATCCAGTATTAAATGATATTTAAACTAAATGCAGTAAATAGTATCAATTATGTCCTAGAATGCATTGAGGCATGATAGTTATTGAACTGGAGCTGGATACAGCCTGTAGTAATAGGGCAAAGGGTAATGACTTTAATCGAAAAGATTCAGACTAAATACAAGTGAGGAAGTTCGAGCTAGCTTCCCATCAAACTTTCCAATGCTCAGCGAAAAAAAAATTCCCAAAACTTCCCCCATTATATAGAAAAGAAGAAAAAACAAAATCACACTAAATATATGTTTTCCCACAAGTTCTAGACACTAGATAGCATCTAAGAAATTCAAAAACATACACACAGCAAGGATATTATGCAAACTCCCAAGAAAGGGAAGAGGGGAAGGGAAAAAGAGAAAAAAGGGCAAAAAAAAAACAAAAAAACCCCAAAACCAAACCAGGTATGCACAATTGAAAAACCCTGTAACTAGCAAAGTAAAGAACTACAAAAATTTCACTATTTCCCTCGAGAAAAGCCAGACAGCCAAATCTAACCCAGCACTCTCCCGTCACGCATGGGCAGACAACAGCAGCCACCGCAGGCCTCAGCTCCAGACAAGACCAACGCAAGGGACCTACTGCTCCCAAGCCTCGCCGGAAGAGAAAGAACTCTTATCTATGCCTTATTTGTATATCGTGTTATGTTCAAGGAAGATATGGAATACTTCCGTAGATTTCTGACCTCCATTGTTAAGGAAGATCTAAAAAAACTCCAAAAGCCAACCCACTACAACAAGGAAGATACTTTTCACACTGAAACAGGTTGCCCAGAGAGGTGGTAGAAGCCCCATCCCTAGAAATATTCAAGGTCAGGTTGGAAGGGGCTCTGAGCAACCTGATCTCATGATGACTCCCCTGCTCTAGATTAACTTTAAAGGTCTCTTATAATGTGGACATGTTATTTCTTACTTTTTTGGGGCTTTCAGCTTTGGTACTGACTAGAACCATGCCAGGTTGATATGAAATGCTTGGTGGACAGACTAACATCCTCACTGCAATCACTAGCAACCCAGGATAGAGTCTCATGATTCCAGCTGATCTGCTCTTAGTTGATAACGCTAATGAAACAAAGAATGAACTGTGATGTGTCTACCAACGTGTCTGGCAGCATCCTCCTGACACCCTGACTAGTAAAATACAATTATCAGAGTGAACACCTAAGAATTACTATCAGGTTATCAGCCGATGCCAAGGCTATTTGATGCCTGCAACATATCACTTGAAGAGGACTGGAGACTTTCCTGAATATAGAATTGAAAGTGGAGGTGAAAAAAAAAACCACAAAAGCTTCACCTAATAGGATTATTAGAATGTGCCTCTTCGTTCAAGCACCATTCCATGTTTCCCCACAAGTTCTAGACACTAGATAGCATCTAAGAAATTCAAAAACAAAAACTTCACGTATTAGCAAGAGTTTGGGTTTTAAACTGAAATCAAGAAAAGAAAAATGGTCTACAGTAAAGAGCTACGCAACTTGTACTCTTATTTTAGGGGCAAAAATGCAATATCATTCTGTGCAATTCTGCAGGAAAAGAACATGAAATATTAATAATTTTATTATATTTTAATATTCATAGCACAATGAAAGAATGAGCAATACACTGATTTCTGCAACCCTGAGTGGCCAACATACAAAATGCACCTTCTCATCTCCTAGGTCTTGGTGATTTTAGACAAGAGATGGGTAAAAAGCTTTGGACAAGTATGATACCACATTCTATAGTTTCTGATTCAGCTACCTGAAAAGCAATAAAGTATCTAATCAGTCACAGTAGTGCAAAAAGGGAAAAAAGAGAGAAAAAACAGTCCTAGGCTAGTCTCTTTTTGTAGTTTCTTCTTGATGGATCCGTGCTGGCTTTTCCCAATCACGTGCTTCATTTGACTTGTGATAGCCCCCAGGGGTAATCGAGCTGTAACTTCTATGTACTGAAGTGAGATTGAAGGGCCTGTAATTTCCTGGATCCTCCTTTCAGCCCTTCTCTTAGATGGAGGTGACATTAGCTTTCTTACAGTCTTTTGGGACACTCCTCAATCTCCATGACTCTCAAATCTCTCGAAGATTATGCAGAACAACATCAGCCAGCGTTCAACATGCTTGGATGGATATTTTCAGGGCTCACCAATTTATAGGGGTCAAGTTCCTTATTAGTTTGCGTATCAACTCTTCCTTCACTGACAGGTGGTTCTGTGTTGGCATCAACCTCAGTTTTTGTTCCCAAGGCCTGGGGCCTGACGGTGCTGGTGAACACAGAAGTAAAGAAAGTGTTGAGGACTTCTGCCTTTTCAGTGTTGTTGATGAGAAATTCACCTCTCCTATTTAACAACGGGTCACTATTTTCCTTCTATGTCTGCTTATACACCTAAGCCATCCTTTCTTGTAGTTTTCGATATAACTGGCCAATTTGAAAGGTTATGGATAAGAATTAATCAGGTACCATTTCATCTTTACTTAATAGAAGAAATCAGAGCTGGTTTCCTGAAATGAGACAGAAGGTAACTTCTTTAGAGAATTTCCTGAAGGAATTAGTATTTACCTGTTTTGATAAAAAAAATGATTCCTGGAAAATGCCACAGGATCAATTTATATTTCATAGTTGTGGCACTGGGAAGACAAAAAGGAATGGGGAAAATCTAATTGAGATTAGAGAATAAAATATGTTAGCAAGAAGTACTGCATTCAGAGAAAAAAGCCAAACACAAGAACCAAGAGACAAATCAACGTCAATTAAGAGAAGTTAGTCCTAAATTTTAGACAGTCTCTCTTTTGATACCTCTGCTTCAGTGATCAGACATGCTCACACCTATATAAGAAAAACAGCTCATTTTACCAGAACTAATCAGAATACCTTTTTAAAAAAGTATGTCTTTCCTGCCAAAAGCAATACATTTCAAAGTAATGAAAAAACCTAATCCACCAAAAAAAACAAAAATAAACAAAAAAAACCCCACACACTCAAACAAGAAGCATGTAACACAGAAGCATTAATCCACTTCAATGATTTATCTTAACAGCTAAGACCATGTCTGGAACTCCTCCTTACGCTTTCATTTCATATTTTTTCATGTGTCATTGAGGATGTACTGATCTTCAAAATGAGAGAAAGTCACTGTATAGTTTAAAAACTGAGGTGTTAATTGCAAAGCACAAGCAGTATTTTTTAAACTACCAGTCTATGACTTTTTCCCCCTTTTTCTTTAAATAGCACCTATAGAGGTAAAAGATCTCTTACAAAATATGGGCAAAAAAAAAAAGTTTTGACATAACTTTGGGTCTAATTTTGGTCTAGTCACTTCTTGGGAATATGAGCTGCTAAAGTAGTTGTTTGGGATCAGAAAAACAGAGACAATCCCCCTTCCCTCAAGTGGTTTACAGTTGAAAAATTCTGAATCTGTCTTCCACAAATCCAATTCTAAACTAATGGCAGGACATATAGTTTTAGTCAGACAGTTATTGTAACAACACACTCACAAGATTCCTGCTTTCTCTGAAATATCAGCCTCCTTATTAACATTAACCTGAACAATTAATTTAAAACACAAATTTCAGAAATAACTTTTTTCAGCCATCAAAGACAATGTAACTAGTGCAATCAAAAAAAAAAAAGATAACGCAAAAGTTCATAAAACTTTATAAAACTGAATTTTGAATGTACCAAATAAAACGTGGACTATTAAAGTGGTGAAAGTTTTTTGAGCATTTCATTTTTCAGCATTGGAAATACTTCCCTCTGCAACACCAATTTTTTTTTTCTAATAATAGTATTACTCTGGCTTTCAGATTTATGATTGAAGTTCATATAATTTATGCCATGAGTTTTTAATTTTCCTTAGTCCTGAATATCCTATGATATTTGTGAAATTCACTGATTACAGCTTATAGCAGACAAATATTAAGCTAACTATTCAACATCTATATCAGGACCCTGTTTATCACATTACTCCTTAAACTCAGTTAAAAAATTATATAGTCTTCCTCTCATTCTGTTGGAGAAAGGTCAAATTTGTACCACTTCCATAACTTAACAAACATAATGCAAACTAGGAAACATACAATTCTTTATTATTTTTAAAATCACATTCCAGTGCTCATACCATAATTTGAAGGCAAGATTTATTATTTTATCTTAAATGAGGAATCCAAATTTAAATACTCAATACTACTAAATATTTGACTTGCCAAGTGGAAACAGATTTTACCCCAGGAGTCTTAAATGTTTCTTCAGATTATATTCAAATACCTTTTACATCTTTTCCCTAACAGATACAACAATCACAAAGCTATAATCCTGCTGCAAACATAACCATGACACCAGAAGGCAAACTGATTACATCTTACAAGATCCATACTTCCATCTAAATGTGTTTCAGTAGCAAAACTCACTTAGGCAAGTTCTGAGCCTATTTGCCACGTAATTTCTCAGCAGGAATCAACATAAGCAATACTTTGATGATCATATTTCTGCAGGATTACCTGCTATACGCAGCACCTTCCTTTGCTTCTAGACAAAATAAAATAAATTAACACATCCTCAGAAAGGCAATTCCAAAGGACTGAAATATGTTTGTGGGAATCTATGCATTCCTGGCATTTTCATACATATGAATTAGGTCATGTTTTTTAAATAAATAAAAAGGTAGAAGCACTTCCCATGGTTTCAGCAACAGTTATCCCTTTGGGGTTTTTCCATGCATTTTTCTTTTGCTGTTATCCTTTCATGACCAATTCTGCAGCCATTTTCACTGCCAAAAATTGCCAAGAAGGAATTCCATATAGTGGATAGCACACAGAGCCTCCAGCACAGGAGCTCCTTATGTCAGGCATTCTTCCATCAATGAATTTCTCTAATTCTGAAACAGTCGCAACCTATCTGCCTCATCTCAGTCTGGCTAGCTCCTTATGGTTCTTATTGACTCAAACGGTGATTGCACCCTCTCAATCTCACCTTCAAACCAGGACTTCATATTTCTCCCACAGCTTCCCCAGCAGTACCTGAGACTGCATTACTCCTTTAAGGTCAGCTGCACTTCAGTAGTGATGCAACTCTTCAAAACCAGGGAAAAGTACAGCTAATATTTCCTGCCCCTTTTATGTCATTTTTTCATCATTTTGATTTGTAGGGTAACATTAAAACAAACATATCTCATGGATCAACATTCATGGTAGAAGTTACAACCACCCCACTCAGCCTATTCCCTCCCACTGCCCTCTTGCACCGAAAGGAGGAAGAGAGCCCACAGAGAGGACAGCGATTCAAACCACTATGGCTGCTGTCCCACCAAGAAGTGCAATATCAGCACAAATTATCTCCTGGTGCTGCTGAGTGCCACAGGCTCTGCTCTGCCTGAGGAAAGGTGGTGTTCAGCTGCCTCGTGGTCATGCAAGCCCTGCATTGTTCCCACCAGTCTGATTATCTCCTCTATTACTTCGCAACAGCCTCTTCTGCAAACAGAAATTCATTTCTCTGCTACTTACAGACTTTAGGGCTTCATCTGAATCAAAAGTATAAACATGCTCATAGAATTAAATGATGACGTTTGGCCCCCATTTTGGCACGATACTGAGAATTTGGAACTTCCCAAAAAATCATACATCATTGAGTAAGAATTCAGTTCTCAAGGACATTCACCTCATTTTCAAAGACATTCACTTTTCACAAATTATTTAAAAGTAAATCTGAGACATGTCTTCCCCCTCTACCTGCCCCTCCAGATGCACTCCTATAAACTCAGAACAATCCTCTGATTAAATTACTAGGAAAATTTGTTCTGTCATGGCAGGATGTCTGCAAAACTAAACTTGATTTTCCATCTCGTTGACTGCCTTTAAACAGACATTTAACAAGTTGTAAAAATTCTCAGAGAATACAAATCTCTTTCTTCCTAGGTATGTGCAGCATTACAGGACTACTACCAAGAATGCGTATTTATATCATTTGCCTTATTTTGCAGATTGTACAACTATTTGCATCCAAACCTAGATTCTTGTCCACTGAAATGGAATGCGGAGTGGTTTTGAGCACAACTGTGGTTTAAGACACCTTATGCAGACCCAAATTATCTATGTTCTACTAAGTACAAAAATTAATGCTAAGTCAACTTCAAAATAAATGCGAGTTCTCAGTACTAATAACCAAGAAAGTCTTGAAGGTGAGATATCACCAACAATCAGAAAGAACCTTCACATGATTATGTACTGTATTTAGCTGGAATTTTTGAAATTTCAGATTCACAAGAGAGACAAAGAACATATATTCACTAATTTCAAAGAAAAAAGAAAATACTAACATAAATTCAATTTATGTCTGCTTTCCTTTTCTTTGTATAATTTAATGCAAATATTTCTGATGCTTTGGCTTATAACTAGTCAAAACATTATTTAATATGATGAAATTCCAAACTGTAACTGCACAACCTTAAAAGTATTTAGTATAGTCTCTGCCATTGAAAGGCAAGCTAAAACAATAACGAAAAAAGCCTAACTTGTTATTGAAATTTATTTCAGACTTGATGTTTCTCTTGAGTTATATGATACTGTATGGATTTTTTAAGAAAGATGTAATCATTACCAAGGCCAGTGCCAAACACAGTAAGAAGTAACCATACACATGGTTTTATTCTGTTAGACAAAATATTTATAAATGATGCAAGCATTAGGGAGATTCTAGCATTTTGAAAAACAAAATTAAACAAAAAAAGCCAAAGCCAAACAAACAAAAAAGCAAAATCAAACCAGTTTTCACCAAAACAAGCAGGATACTTGCTGTGTTATCTAGGAATTAAATAGATAAATGAATGCTAAAGCATACTGAAAAAAAACCAGGTTATATTCAGATGTATTATTTTCAGATTTAACAGTTAAATATGAGCAAGGAACAAAACTAAGCCAAAACTAAGGCCAGTTACATTACTTAAAAAAAGTAGCATTATTGAAATCTCTAGCCAGAATTTTCTCGTTGTAGGAACTGCAGATACATTTGCTATATTTTTCAGAAATCTTGTTCAGGGATACAGGAAAAAAAAAGCTTTCTCAAATTGGCTTTTGACTTTGAAAAGCTCACAGGTTTCATCTGTCAGAGAAACACTAGAACAGAACAGAAACAACCTTAGAGGTTAAGATGCAAAGGTGCATTCAGAAGAATTTTCAAAATAAGCAAATTGAAAACACTTAAGAACTCACTGGGTATTGTAAAGTGTCTCAAAATATCCTTTTAAAACCATTTTCAACTTAAATGAAGTTTAAAAAACTCTCCTTCCTCTCTCCAGGATGATCTGAAGTAGCTTTTCTTCTGTTCCCTCCTCGCTCTGATCTAAATGTTTAATGTTGTTATTTCATTTCCACCTTTTTAATCTTCTTTTCAGATAATCCCCTGGACATATATTAGCTGTCTTAAAGCTTTTCCTTCTATTTGGTTATTTTTCAGCTTTTCAAAACAACACAGCTATTTGACTGACTATTAAGGAATTTATAGATTTAAAATTACAAAGCAAATTTTTCTGGTCAGTTGGCTAGTTACCACAGCAGTAAGGACGGACTAAGCCAAACTTTAATGAAGTCAGGACACTGCTTCTTTTAACAACTCATATTTCCAGGACATTGGGATAGCTAGTTTGAGGTTTCTAGAAGGATTTTGTGTTGGGCATCTCACTAACAAATTAAGGGTATTGACTATGCAGGTTCCCTGTCGTAAGTGAACAGGGAAAGAGTACTAGTGACTGCAGATGGGCAAGAGATTTAAAACTGTTGACTATCAGGTCAGAGCTAGATTAGAAAGACATTCTGTGTCACGTGAGCATGCCTGGCCAGTCACTGAAATAACTTCAGAAAAATCACACACTCGCTTCAGCACAAAAAAAGCAGCAGACAACATAGAATCATAGAATGGTTTAGATTGGAAGGGACCTTAAAGGCCATACAGTTCTAAACCCTCTGCCACGGGCAGGGACACCTCCCACCAGACCAGGCTGCTCAAGGCCCCATCCCGACTGGCCTTGAACACTTCCAGGGAGGAGGTATCTACAGTTTCCCTGGGCAACCTGTGCCAGCGTCTCACCACCCTCTTTGTGAACAGTTTCTTCCTGATGTCTAATCTAAATCTTCCCCCTTCCAGTTTAACCCCATTCTCCTTCATCCTGTCACTACAAGCCAATGTAAAAAGTCCCTCCCCAGCTTTCCTGTAGCCCTCTTCAGGTACTGGAAGGCTGCTGTGAGGCCCCCTCAGAGCCTTCTCTTCTCGAGGCTGAACAATCCCAACCCCTTCAGCCTGTTCTCATAGCAGAGGTGTTCCAGCCCACTGACCATCCTCATGGCCCTCCTCTGGACCCATTCCAACAGTGCCACATCCTTCTTATGTTGGGGATTTCAGAACTGGACACAGTACTTTAGAGTACAATACACCACCAATTTACAAATATATTCAATGTATTTTATCTACCTTACATATTCTCTTCCCCTAATTAAATACTTTAGGAAACAAAGGGCAAGGGGCACATTGTTCTTTTTAAGCAGCTACAAACACCTACAAGGATCATCCCTTCTTCCCATGGCAGCTTCATTTTCTGCATGTTCCTTTGATCATGAGGAAATGTCAATGCCTTCTGGAAATCCTAGTAAGCTGCAACAAACAGACCAAAACAGTTTTGCCAAGTGTGAATTCCCAATTAGCATTCTGTTTCCCTCTTCACTGTTTGTTAAGGCTTCTCCTCATTCATCTCATACAGTCTTCAGCCATAAGTGGCAGTCATTCCCAATTCTGCCCTGGAATCCTGGCATCAGAAGTACTGAAGTTTTAAATGAGAAACTTCACATCACAATTGGTAATTTTTCTGAGCTGCTTCATGTCTGAGTTACTTAAAAACTCTTCAGTGATTATTATCTGATCTTAGGTATTTAATAACATTGACTTTACCCGTTCACCTGCAAGTTCTTCTTTCAAGGCCTTCAATCAAGTACTCTGACAACACTTTCATAGAGGTGGATGCTAGTAACAAACAAATAAATTCACAGCTCACTTGATTCATTACCTTCTCCAAACCTAGTTTCTCCACTGGCATTTCTAAAACAAAGGCAACTGAGACTTCTCTGAAGCCAATATTTATTTGAGCACAACTTAATTCCTAGCTTAGTAAGTCTCTAATTCTCCCTGATAAGTATATACTTATACATAACCCCAAAACCTTATACATTTCATACAAGAATAAAATTCCGAAAAAAGGATTGGCCATAAATAAATTGTTTGTGTGCTACATTGCTATCCAATGGATGGCAATACTCAACTACAAGTGAGGTAAATTCTTTGTTGTGCATGTAGCATCAGTGTGAACATTCACGCAACTCATTCACATCCTGTAGTGTCATTTTGTCTTCCATCATTAATTTGTTCCAGGTAGACCTATTGTCCTAGTTGGCCTGTGAATAGTTTAAAGTATGGGACACCTTGCAAAAAAGCAAATGCAGGTATTGTGTGAGTAAAGTTTTCAGAAACTATTGTCAATTTTGTATGTTACAGTTTAGAGAACTCAAAAAGGACTGCTTTTCAGATGGCAGGTACTTAACTTCTTAAAGCTTTTTTAAGACATCTTAAACTGACTTCTCAGACACTCAGACTTACCGTTTACTTTTCAAAATGTCAGCCTCAGTACTGCAGATAGGTTAATGCCAAAGAAGAGACTTTTTTCTTTTTAAAGCTCAGATTAGAGTTATGTAATATAGCAGATAACCATGAGTACTTTGGGAACCAAATGCTTCGTAATGTTTCAAAACACTGTGAATTTAGTTTGCAATTGACATAACTCCGCAGTTCTTTTTATTCTGTGCACATAACTGTTTTAAGGCATGACCAATCCTGAATTCTGTTTAATAGCTTTCTGAAGACTGAGGTTTTGTCAGTATGGTACCTTACACAGTAGAAATTATCATCATCTAGATATCAACACAGTTGTTTTGCATTCTTATCAATCCATCAGAAGCAGAGAAATAAAGGTAATTGGACACAAATTGAGAGAATACACTTTGTAATTCCGTTGTTTCTTATTGAAAGCTAGGGCATTAGGTATCAGTGGATGCCAGGTTGAGAATCATTCTAAATTTCAGCTATTAAACCTGAATTGGGGTTCTTTTCAGTAACAGGAGCAGAAAAAAAGCAAATACAAAAAGTATAAGAAAACTGATCTACTGAAAATAGATTTTTTTTTTGTAAAGAATTGTTCAAATGTAGAGGAAAAATCAAGAAAAATCAAAGGAAGTCAAGCCACAAGCTGAAATGAACTTCGCTGAAAAGCCAAGTGGAGTTAACAGATTTTAAGCTTGTTTTGCAAGACAAAAGCCTACACCGTCCTTTACTCTGATCCTTGGGACAATTCATAGCTGAAAGTTTTTTTATAGTATGTTATTGTTGAAATACTCTACTCGTGAAGATGCCCTCTCCCTAGACTATATCCATATATATCCACTACATCCACATCCACCACATATCAGTAGCAAAGACAAAAGAAATACAGAGGTGAAGAACCTGGAGGAAATCAACATCTAACTATCGCATCTCACGGGACATGCATCTTCTACAGAAGGACCAAGAAGCTGCTTGTGTCTAGAGAAAAAACATAACAGAACTCTGACTCCTGGAAAAAACATCCTGCGGGTGTCAAGAAGCGTGGTCCTTTTCCTGAGAGACTGGAACTCCCCCCCACACCCTGCACTGGAAGCTAGTTTCCAGTACTGCTCAAGGAGAGAAGGGGAAAAGGATGCCAAGTTCACATCCCACCCACCTCTGTCACCTTCACTGACACTTCAGATAAGATTCCCCAGGCTCCATCTAGGCTTACAGCCTGGCAAAAGCTTGGCAAGCAACTCACACCTTGCAACTAGGAACGCAACACATTTTTACCAACAAGAAACAGCACTCCTTTTAAGCCTTTGGTGGATAAAATTCAATTACTGTAGTATGCTGCAGTCTTAAATAAAAGGATTACATACCTTCTGTTTTCACAGGAAATCATGTTACAGGATATGGTATTAATTATCCGTACCAAAATTTAATAAGAAATGTAATCAAAAGATTATACACAGATCTGAAAAAGAACTCATTACAGTAAAACCTTTGCTAGTTGGGTAAAATGGACATTCATCATAAATATACACCTGGCAGGTGATTCAGAAAAGAAATATTCACAAAAGAAACTGAAATAATTAATACACAAAGGACTTTTCTGATGATACATAAATACACTCTACTCCAATGAGAGACTGCATCCAGATCTAACAGTGAGATACCAGACCAATTTAATATAATCAGCAAAACCTTAGACTAGATACTGAAGTACTGTTGCTTTTAACAACAGCAGACAATACTTATGCGTGTCCCTGCAAAGCACAAGACACGGTATAACCTGATTCTGATGCACAGCATCAGCAGTAGTTGTTTTTTATTACAGGCTTACAATCTAAACAGAATTTCACCAGTGATATTGGTTATGAACAGTATTCAAAGTTCCCAGACAGGGCAATATGCATTTAAGTTATGTGGCTGAAGCAGCCATTGGCAAATGACTAAATGGAGTGGTCTAGTTTGTCCTGATCATATATTAAAATATACAACTTCCTCCAACAGGGGGTACCTGTTATTCTCACAACTTTTCAAGATACACACCTTCAAGCGAGCACATTAATAGCTTTATCAACGCAACTAAGCCTGAGGTTTGGAAATTCACTAAACCCAGTTCCTCTTGAGGTTGCTGCCTTACTGATCCATACGTGGTCCTCTGGTTCAAGCCGCTCAGGTTTCTTCTTGCGTCTGTGCTTTCAAGGTCTCTGCTATGACTGTTTCAGGTTACAATACATTCTCATCCTATAGACTGCTCTGTGCAGCAGTGGTTTCCTGAAACAACATGCACAGAAAGCATGCAATACATTCTCAGCTATTGTTATCAGTACCTAATTACAGCAAAGCTATTAAAAACAGTCTGAATTTGTCTCTTTCTGCTTCATAACAGAGATGCTGCTTCTAAAGTACACCAAGCAATATTGGGAACACCCCTCCCTTCTGCCTGCTCTTTGACACCACTGAAGGTATTAGAAAAGCCTCCCTAAATAGGGCATATGATGATTGTCCATAAAGAGTACAGAAAACAATATTTATATCCTTAAATGGCATGATAATTCTCGTGCAATAGAAAAGTAACTTCCTAAATAGTGGTTTTGCTTCCCTCCTCATTAAGCTGTTGTGAAACAGGGAATGAAAAATGAGGCACAAGCAGCTACTCGTGCTCTTGAGTGGGCTGCAAGTAATGCACAAAGTCCAAAATCCTGACCCCAGAACTCTGATCATAACATTTTCTATCTCTACCTGACAGCCCAGGCAGGCAGCTGCACCATGAGCTGGGAGGGCTGCAAGCAAATGCTGGGTTAGCAGGAAGAATTGGCTTTGGTTCGCTTAAATGTCACAAAAATCTCACTGGAGATGAGTTTTAGTAGCATACACAAGGATGCAACGTATTGGATATGTTGTTTAGCTATTTTTTTAGTATTTTTCCCCTGAGATACAGGCAAAAGCATTACTGATTGGTCAAATGAGAAAACCTGTAAGTGGAGATAACATTTCCAGCAATGGACTCCAGAAAGCTGTTGTGTGCGTGACTTAATATCAACCAAGCACTTACAGCAAGGTAGCACAGATAGCTGCTGTCCACTATGTCTCCTTCCTCCTAAATTATTTTCTTCAATAGAGTCACTCGTTTGTATCTTCTCAAATTTTAAGAAAAATACACTAAATGAAGGTACGCTATTTGGAAAAAAAAAAAAATTAAAGTGACCTGATCACTTTTTCTGACTGTTGCTTAACAGTCAGAACATTATCACAACTGGACTGGGACTGTGTCTTATTTCATCACTTTGTAAAGAAGAAAAAACAGGTTTGTTGGAGCATTTAGAACTTATTTTCACTGCATGAAGTACATCATAAAAAGAAGAAAAAACTAATATAAACAGCAAAATAAAACAAAAAATGGCTGTATACAAGCATTATTATATTCATCTCTCAAAATCGCAATGGTCTCATGCTAAGTTCTTTTAAGCTATTAAAGACACTCATATTTTGTCTGTCAAATGGAAACAAATTAAATCTAGTTATTTTATATGACAAAGTAGTTATGAGTTACTTTAAAAGACAGATGTTTCCATAATTTCAATTCCTGTTTTGAAAAGGAGAATGTAAAAAGGAAAGAAGACACTTCAGATTTTCCTGATTATCTTGTTCATTTTCTTTATACTTGAGTTCTAAATTAGGTAGTTCTTCATATCTCCAATCATAAAAATAAATCTAATCTTCACACATAAACAATTAAACAGTATTGCAAGATCCTCCAAAAAACAAGGGGTGTTTTTGGTGTTTTGTATTTCTTAAATGATGAATTATACATCAAAGTCAAAAAAGGGTTAATAAAATCAATTTATGCAGCCTTCATCAATTATTAATGTGAACCAAGGCATATCAAAGACTTTTTATTTTCCTCCTTGCTATATTCTTTGATTCCACTTACCACTACTCATGGCACAACTCATTTTTGCACTGTGTTTTTACTTTTTTGCCTTTTTTCATACACGCTACATAGACTTCCTAAAATGACATCTAAGATAAAAGCTTATATAATCCTTCATTTTCTTTTTAATCTTTCTTTTCCTTTATTATTCCAAGAAGAAACAAATTATATTGACCTCATTGAAATCAAGATGTTAAAAATAATTGGCCTCATAGTACCTTTTAAGTACATATACACGTCTGCACAAAATTCTAAACACATACCATGTATTCTAAGATAAATTGTGAGCTTCCTATACTATATTCACAGAAGAGATTTCAGATCATATTTTTCATAGCAAATCTTTTGTATTAATAACTAACACCTACATAGCATTCATGAGTTATTATTTGCTGCCCAAACACTCCATTGAAGTCCAAAACTATAAAAAAATTCTTTGAATAAATTAGAAAAAAACATCAAAATGGCTAAGTTCTGGTGTTTCTCTTGCCCCCTTGCCCTTCTATAGTTTTTGTTAATTAGTCTTAATTAGGTTGCATCTGTAGGAAAAGAGAAAACAGATACTACGAAATAACAATTTCATATGTATCTAAACCAGCTGGAATCAAAACCATCAGGCACAGAAAGAATTAATTAGATGTTACATTTTGTTTACAGAAGTATCATGAAATTATTAGCTGTGATCATTTTGACTTGGACAAATATTCACCACCACTTTCAAGGCTTCAGCAATATAAAAAAACCTGTTGAAACTAATCCTGAACACTAGGTTGACATTCATTATTATAAATGTCTTTAACAGTTCTTTATAAATTTCCTTTTACACCCTAGCTGCCTTTTTTTTTTTTACATGGTTTCTGTTCTGTATTTAGTTTAGTGGAGGAAGTATTGCACAGAAAGCCATGAAGAATAATTAAGTCGAATCCCATTTGCTCAAACTTTTGCTGTCAATTCCAACACAGTCAAGGTACCACCCTTACTAACACAACATTACTTCACAATCGTCATAATTTCCCTAAATAAATTCAGGCAACTCAGAGCCCCTTCACTTTGCTAACTGGGGAGATGAATCAGGCAGTTCAAACAAAGAAAATAATTTATTTGAAGTTATTTCCACAGCTGTACACTACTGTGTTACTCTCAGCTTACAGAAAGAGTCAAAATAAGATTTTTATCCTGTAAGGTAGCTGATGAGCTCAAGGGCTTTTTGTCAGTGTTTTTTTGTCTAGTTTCCTAGAGCTGAGAGCTACCCCGTTTCTGGTGAACTAAGGTACTGCTCTGAAACACACGCGTAGAACCATTTGTATTATTTTTGCTCTCTTAAAATATTATTTTTTCATTCCTTTTCTTTTTTAAATACATTAAGATCCCACCTCCATGAGAGTTTCAGTTTTGCTGTTGCTTAAAACAAGAACACATTCTTTTCGTCCCTTCTCTCCCCAAAAGCGCATGGCCTTCTTTTGAAGCAAAAATTTATTCTCTAAATGATGGATGAGGCATACCCGGCCCTTGTTCAAAGGCAGGGGAAAAAACTCTCCCCAGGAGTTGAGGTGGAGATGCTGTTTCCAGTGGCTTCTGAGCATGGCATGTACTGAGGAGAATCACAGGGCTCATGAACATTCTGCCACCTGTGAACACTGGCAGGTAAAACATAAGGCCAAGTAAGAAAGCGTAAGAATATCCTGTAGAGTCTGATTTCCCAAAAGAATGATTCTCTAAGTCTATGCAGAATAATTTTAATAAATGTATTGGAGGAATTATTATCTGCATTTTCACCAAAAAGGCACAGCTATTAACTATGACTGTAACCTGCACAGCCCTGTGGTAGAGTTATTTTTCCAGCACAGCCATTACCTTAAAACTAACAATTCCATTCTATATTTTTAGGAAATTTTATCTACCAAGCAAACTCCCTCCAGTTCTCATAATGTATCTACCGATCAATAAAAGGTTGGACATTATTAGGTAGCAAGACATGCAGTTTACTACTTAGTGATTATAAAACAGTAATTTATGACTGTGCAACTTTTGTTAATTTGGGCACCCATGTACCTCTGTGTTTCAGACTTTGATGTTGCCACTTTGAATTTGCTTCTCCCATACCCCCCTTCAAATATCTGACATTGCCCAAAAGCACTATATGTATACAATAACAAATTTCACGTGGTATTTATAGCAAGTATCAGTATGTTTGTCTGCAATATATATTTCACAGCAGGGTATCTTTTCCTTACTCCTGATCACTGCATGATACATCTTAGCTCTTTTTACTTCCATTTAAGTTTTACTCAAAACTTTAACGACCCGATCCTGTGCAGTCAATTTTACACTAGGCATTTGTTTGTACTTCAGCTATGGTTCCTGAACTCTTATATAATCTAGGATTTTCAAGGGCATCATAAAATAATTCTTCTGGCTTTCCTTAGATATGATTTGGAGATGGAATGCAAATTCACATCTGCTTGTTTCAGCAGTAACATACACAAAAACATCAATTCAATTCCTTTTGAGAAAGATATCCGTGAACACTGGAAAGCTACAAATCCATTAAAGAAATAATTACTATTTCAACAATATATAGAAGCATCTGAAAAGCTTCATTAGCAAGCAAAATAGAATACAAAAAAAATCACCAGTAGTACATTGGAATATTGGGCTATTTATTAACAAGCTTCCTTTAGTATATAAAGAATATTTAAAGCATCATACAATTTTCCTTAGAGATGTTTAATTTGATTTTCCAGGACTTGAGATTCCTGCATTTGTATTTTCTGCTGACAAGACCAGCTAAAAAAAAAACATTTTCCTACAACTACTCTTAAGAACAGAGACTTCCTTTGGCGGCAGTCTAGATGCATGATTCTAGTAATGTCCACATGCAGCTGCTTTGTTAGACACAGGGTTTTGGTCTGTTTTGTGTTGGGGTTTGTTTTGTTTTGTTTTTTCTTCAAAGTAGCCCTGAAAACACTGGCTGTTCTGCCTCCTTTATTCACACTGATTCATTTTCTAGATTAAAGAACAAAACCCAAATAACTAGGATATATATGTCACGTGTTTTATGAAGCACCATCAGTTAAACATGTATTCCCTCCCTTGCAAGAGAAAAAAAATTCAGCTACTCTTTGTGTTTTCTAGATTAAAACAGTATGTCTTCACCTTGAATAATGCATGATCTCTTGGACTAAAAACAAGAGAAAACACATATGTTTCTTCTGTCCTATTATCCATTTGGTGTTTTGTAAATCTCATTAGGCTTCATCTATCAAAAAAAAAAGTTAATGATAAAGCTACAGCTATCCAAAATGCTGCTGCATTTATACAACTTTGAAACGAGATGGCATCATGGTTATTTGTGCTACTGTTTTAATAGCTATAGGATTTGTACCATATTTCATATATTAAGAAATTAATTTCTAAGAATTGAATTTCTTAGGACTGAGACTTATTTTTGTCCCTGTTTCATATATTATTTGGCTTTCAGAAGAGTGCTTCATTCTTCTTTAAGAGAAAGATACATATTTGGGGGTATTTGCACATGGTACACAGCCTTGATGTACGTATGCACATCGAAGCAGAATACAGAAAACAAGGTTTGTGAATCCTTCCCTATTAAACATTTTCAATATGATAGTATCCTATTGTCAGTCATAGGAGGAACCAGATTGTAAGACCCAAGAACTCCTCTTATCTCACATGTTCATTGCCTAGAAAGATTCATAAGCCATCTCTAGTCGAAGGACATATATCCTGGAAAAGCATTAACTGCAGGTAAAAAAACCACATAGAAATTATGCACGATACAATACTGCAAATGGTACAGTGGTGGACAACTGTAAAGTCACTCTCTTAAACAAAATGTTCTCCACATAAAGAGGCCCTAGTCAGATCTCCTGTAGTCCTCTGTTTTCATTGCTTATTGCTAAAAGTTTAGAAGTGTCATGTATAGCTGTTTCACATTTATGGAACCCTACATAAGCTATTGAATTTCAATAGAGCTTCTGAAGTCCTACAATTTTAAAATGTTAGGTCAATCCTTATATAAGAGCAAGAGTAGTAATTTTCCTGTGTCCCTAAACAATTTAGAAGTTTACTTTTCTACTTTAAGTAGTACTATGAGAAAAAGTGCCATTCACTACCCTACTTTAACATTTTGATTTTTAAAATAAAAAAAAATTAAATAAAATACATATGCAACAAAAGAGCCTTGATGATAAACTATTCTGTTCATGAGCACATAAATACTAGGTTTTATTAGGAAGGTGTACACTTAAATTAAACATGGCTTGCATATTCTGTCCCATTCAATTCAGTAGCATCTTGACATGTCTATTACAAATCTATAAGCCACCTAAATAGAGAAACAACTTTACTTCAGATAAGCTTTTTATTCACGCTCAAGTGCTTTGGTCCAATTTAGATTCTGTCGACCCAAACGTATCCCTTTAGATTGGCACAGCCCAGACTTGGCTGCCCCCATGGAGGTGTTTACAACCTGCTTTTCGTGCCCAGGTGTGCAAAGGGTGGTTGATCCTGCCACCACCAGCAAAGCTCCTCAAGACCCACTGAAAGATGCTGGGCTCTCCCAAGGCATTTATTTCCATAGATTTGGAAGGATTCAGGCAAATCCCACTTGTCTTCTCTGCAAGTGACAATCTACCCCACTTCCATGTGCAGGTTGGTACCACAAGACATGAAGGCGACACCGCTGGGGTCAGCCTGGACTTCAACTTGGTGTCCCTCTCTGGCCTAATTAAGATTAAATGGCTGTGTCTGCTCCAGGAAGGTCTATAACAAATACAACCCGGCGTGACAGAGAGACATTAGCTGATAATATTCTGTAGTTCCCAAGAAGGCTTTTAAAGCTACATAGTAAACCTTACATCTTACAGGTTGCCTTCTTTTTTTAATTTTACACATACACTCTAATTTCTCATTCATACTATTGAACAGCAGGTTCAAGACATACCAGATTCAGTGACATATCAGTAGCCTGATACATGCCACCTACCCCAAAATGAGATGCACATTGTCATCCACTTTGTATGACATGTTTTATGCTTCCATGTAACTTGTACAACTTATTATCATGCTTACTGTCAGTGACAACAGGAAAACCTGTTCAACTAAGAAAATAATTCATTTTCCCTTTATTCTGAGAGGAATACCAAGAAGAATATGAAAAAGGTGATAAACACGTATTACTGATTTTAAATATTAAAGGAATTTATTCAAGGACTTCAAAATGTCATGCACACCAGGCTGTGAAATTATTATTTTGATAGGATATAAAGTAAAATATAAGGGTGTATTAGCACTGTGCTGCATGACATTTCCTAAGCAATTATTTCCCCACATTCTATGTCAATTGGATACATTTTAACAAAATATCATTTACAGGTTTTTTGTTTCTTGTGTATTTTTAAATGAGAAAGCTATCAATAGCTTTACCTCAACCAAAAGTTAAATGCATTACACATCCTGATTACACGCATGCCTTCTTAAATGCATAGCAATCTTAAAAGATTATATATTTTTATGTATTTCCCAATTTGTTTCTCAATTTTCAGCCACTAATATGAAAAAGGAAATATAAGTACAAGGTCTTTCTCGATCACATACTGGATAGTAAAGTAGAAAAGTAGCATGTATCAAAGTTAAGATATATTTCCCGAGGAACAAAGCTGGTTTAGATGATGATGTTTCAGAATATGTAAGATAAGCTTAAAAAATACTTAATAAAAGAACAAAAAGTTCTCATTTCAGTTGCAGGATGCCCCTTAGGTGGAGAAGTGGTGCAGGCAGAGTTTGAACCAAGAGTCCTTTAAATGGGCACAGCACAAATACTAACTGTATCACAGCTCCCCAGTGAAAACCAGTTAATGATTATCCCCACTTCAAAGTGGCCCTCAACCCCAGGGCTGCCCCATGAGGCTGCAGGCTCTCTGAGTGCAACCAGGGGACCCAGCCTTGAGCATCCACTGACCCTCCAGGCTCTGGCACACTCGGTTTAACCTCTGATCTCCTTTGGGGACCTATAGAGACAACTGTGCACAGATCTGAATATCTTGAGCAGTGTGATGTCTGCATGCCTCAGTGTGTACCTTTTTCTGGTTCTCAAGATGCTGGGATTTTGCAGCCCCACAGTTTTGTTATGCCTCGATTTCTTGCTCTCCTATTTATGGATTTAATTGAGTAATACAAGAAAAAATTTAGACTTCTAAGTTACTTGCAAATAGCATACATGCGTTTTTATTGTGCAGTCATATAATTTATTGTGGAAGTGATTAATATATTCAATATGCACTTCCTCCTAATGACTACTTAGTAATTGATTCATAACACTATCAACAGTATTTTCCTACAAAATGAGAGAGGAATGGCAGGGAAATTGACTATTGCAACTGAGCCCTGTAACATGTAATCAGTTATAACTGCTTTGCCTTCCACTTAGGCAATAAGCAAACACAATATTGTGTAATAAGTCACGCCCGCTGTGTTGCTAGGCACTGTTCTAATCACTATTCTTAACATACGTGTAAATTATTACACCCTAACTCACATCCTGCAGTGCCTTATTACAATTCCCCATTTTTAAGTACAAGTGAAAAAATACCAATTAAAGGACATTCTTTACACAAAAGCGACTTTGTTAAAAAAAAAAAACAAAATGCATAAAACCGAGAAAACCCCTAAAATTTTACCACCTTTATAATTAATAAAAAAATACATAAGAATGGAACAGAATAATAATTCAAGTACCTACTTGGAGCATTTAATACTAGCGTTCAGGCTGAGTTTACACTGTCCTATCCGCAACCAATGCATATAAAACCTTATATTCCCTATCCCAACATTTTCATTCAGGAGACAATCTTAAGAGAAAAGTAACTCCCACACACATTTAAAATTGTAGCAAACACAGAGTAGCAAATAAATATAAGGATGCATTTTAGGTGCTCAGTTGGAGCTGTTAACTTCTCCTGTTCCTCAACTTGCCCAGATTTCAGTGGAAGAAAAGTTAAAGAGATGGAAAACAGCAGCTCAAGATCTGCCCAGTGCTTTTTAGGTTGCTAACAGCCTGTTTAACCCTTCAGAACTCACATTAAGCAAAGTGCGGTTTGCCACTGAAAGCAGTCTTTAACTTTGAACTCCTCCACACTCTAATTAATAAAGTCAGGGTGGGGTTTATTAATGTCTAAAACAACTGCCTAGAGCAGTCAAGCAAACTTTAAGAGTGGCCACAGAGGGAAGAAGCAGGGAAGACTTCACTCTTCTGAGCAAAACAGAACTAAATCAAACTTTTGCTCTTCCTTAACTACACTCAATGAGTTCAGGAACAAAAAAAAAAAAAAGAAAAAAAAGAATGTTCACAGAAAAACACCCCCCTCTACCTTGTTACTTTTATGTAAATGAAGTTTCAACGCCAGAGGAAGGTACGTTAAATGCAACAAAAACGAGGCCTGAGAGGACAGGCGCTTGGGAGGTCAATGTGCAAATGACAGAGGGAGAGCTATGTGCCGAATCAAAATGAGAAAGATCATTATGCATAATGCATCTGTTACCTTTCCATAAGAGTGGATGAAAATGGCTTAAGAAACTGCAAGCTTTGTCCTTACATAACAGGCAGGTAAACCATTTGTTTCTGTTTATAATTAATGAGGTTTTCTGAAAGACAGGAAACCAGCTGAATACACAGATTGTATAGAAGCATCAAAAAACCAAAAGGAAACCAGACCACCTTTTCCAGTTGAAATCTACAGATTATTTTGGAAATAATCTGAAGTAGCAGAAATAATGGATGTGTTCTCAAACTATGATGATTGAATCTATAGGCTCATAGCATAGTTCATCCCACTGGGAAAAGCATGTCTTCACAAAACAAACAAAAAATAATGGTTTTAGACATGCAAGAACACTCCGTTTGCAGCTTTCTGTCTGTTCATACACTGCTTTAAAAAAAAAACACCTTAGACTGAGTTATTGACACATACAAATTGCTATTGATAATGCAAAGACCATTAAGATTGCCTGTTTCTTTGCATCTTAACTTCAAACTAGAGTACAATTCAGTTAAATACAATTCTTGTGTATGATTCCGTATCTGCTGTAGTATGGAATCTTTTGAGAAACAAGGAAGAATACTAAAGCCATAAAGTGAATTACTCCTATGAAGGAACAGAAACAGCACATACTTTTTCAAGAAGCATCAAACAATAGACATTGAAGTGAGGTTGTTTTCAACCATTCTGTCTTTTTGAAAGAATGTCATAAATATTTAACCACAAAAATACATGTGATGCACTATACGAGCTAAACAAAAATAACTAAAAATACAAAATAAGGTTGAAAGTGCTCTCAAGATCTCCAAGAAGGACAGAAAAGTTATAAAGTAACTGCAATCAAGTATTTATCCAAAAAAGATAATGAAATACTGAATTGATTTAATACAACGGATGAAGATCACGAACGTGACATATTTTCAGTTAAATTTCAGTAGTTTATTTATCTGACAATATGAAAAAAAGCTTTTGTTTCTAGGAAAACAAACAAAGAAAAAGATTTGCATTACTGGAACAGGTAAAGAAATTATCTTTTGGTCAAACATGCAGCAAAACACCAGGAACAAAATATTCCCCAGAATGTTCAGTTGTTGCAATAAAGCAAAAATCAGCTTCTGAGTGAAAAAAATCCAAACCAAACTAAAATGAAAAAAAAAAAAGGAATATTTATTATGCACCAATACATAGAAGAAGAGAATACCTATCCTGAAAATGGAAAGCACATGAACGTATCTGCTGACGATCAACAGATTTCTTTTAATGGAAGGCCTCTAGGGAATGGCAAAAAGCAAAAGTTGGCTCATGAAATGAAGTAATCTTCGGCAGGAGGCCTATATAAAAAACATAAAACAGCCTTTGTAGTACTGAAAACTAAGTATGACTAATGATTGCAATGAAGGATTTTCTCTGTCTTCTTTCCTCTGTCGTGATCATGGAATTTGTTTCCTACTTTGTAGTAAACAATCTGATATTGCAACAGATAGATGTCTCTAAATATCATTCCTGTAGGTATTATATCTATCATAAGTGCCTCTTAAAACTAAGATGAGCAAACTGTCCTTTAGTATTAAGCTCAGATACATGCCCAAATTTGTACATGCTATTCTAACCAACCAATCTCCGACTCTTCTATTATTGTCAAGTGATTTTTATTTTAAGGTACAGAGCTTTATTTTACAGCATGGAATACATCCTTCATTTTAATTGAGTTCATCAGGAGTTAAGGGTTCCCTACAGCTTTGAAGATGAAGCATGTATCACACAGGAAGTTAGCTACACATCCCTGCCCGTACAGCTCTTCCCAATTGCACAACAATCCCCACCTTGCTATGCACTACATACACTCCTCCAGCACCGCTTGCCTCACACCTTGTTAAAAGCCTCCCTGCCCATTTTAAGGAACACTACATGTTTTCGCTTGAGTGTTTTTGTCACACGGCACGGACAAGCAGCAGGAGAATGTAAATACCTTCTCTGCCATCAAGATCATTTAACACACACAGGGAGACAAAGAATGAAAACAGGGATCCTGCTAGCTTTTCTTTCCTGCATATTTGCTGAAAACCACCATAAGACCTGTATCCTGCTTGTGCATCATCCCTCAACCTCTTGCTATTTCTGAAAGTGTGTACATATTTGCTTTAATAGCTTAGGAATAGGCAGTCATCCTTTCATTTCTAGTTTAATTTTCTACTGCTGATAAAGGTTTTCCACAGTGGGGAATTGCAGGGTTTGGGTTTTGATGTTTTTCCATGGGAAGGAAATAAAAAACCCTCCAGCACTGTAAATGGAATATCCTTACACAATGTATTTCTGAAACACTTCCAGAAGTGTCATTTCAGGTGCTTAGAGCCACTGAAGTCAAATAAAAGGCCCACAATAAGTGGAATTGTTCCTACCTTGCATTAAAAAAGATGAAATATTTAAGGTGTTTGTCAAAACAAAGTCTCTTTCCTCACTCTTTATCAAGGAGCAGGATGTCACTTTGCAAAGAAAAGGATGTCCTACAAAAGTCAAAAAAAAAAATTGTAACCTAAAGCTGCTGATGCTGGAAAAACTTTTGGTATCTGTCATGTTTTAACCCCAGCAGGCAGCTCAGCCCCATGAAGCTGCTAATTCACTCTCCCCCACTGGAATGGGCAAGAGAATCAGAGGGGTAAAAGTGCAACTCATGAGTCAAGATAAAACAGTTTAATAGCTAAAGCAAACCAAGGAATTAATTCACAACTTCCCATCAACAGGCAGGTGTTGAGCCATCTTCAGGAAAGGTGGGTCCACCATGCGTAATGGTGACTTGGGAAGACAACATAACTCCAAATGTCCTCTTCTTCTTCCCCTAGCTTCAGTTGCTGAATAGGCTGTCAAATAGTACAGAATATGCCTTTGGTCATTTGGGGTCAGCTGTCCTAGCTGTGTCCTCTCCCAGCTTCCTCTGCAGCCCCAGACTGTTTGCTGGTGGGGTGGTGTGAGAAGCACAGAAAGCCTTGACTCCATGTAAGCACTGCTCAGCAGTACCAAAAACATTCCTAGTATTAATAACACGGTTTCCAGTACAAACCAAAAACACAGTCCCTTTCCAGCTACTGTGAAGAAAACTAATTCTATCCCAGCAAAAATCAGCGAAGTTTCCCTCTACAACTTTGGAAAATTGACAGGAAAAATGAGAAGAAAGGTGTTTATTCCAACAAAGCATGTAACAACATGCATCCAGTATTCTTTTCACTACAACAGAGAACTCCCTTGAAGAGAAATCAATATCTTCGTATCTGCTTATAAGAAATAAATATTATTAAAAATCTAGTTTTTCCTATGAATTATGCAGATTATTTGGGCCCAAACTAGCTAGAAATTGCAACTCTAAGTCAAGAAGTCAGATATAGTAAAATCAAGTTCTCAAAAAATACTTTCCATTGATAAAAGAACTTTGAAGAAAGGCTGCACTTTGAAGTAGAATTATATTTTTTGTCCCTGTCCCCTCCGTAAGTCTAAAAATCTATAAACAAAAAATGCATCTCCTCTTATTTCTTTTTCTATTCCTTTGTCAATTTTACCTCCAAATTTTATGCCAAAACTTTTTACCTTCTTAAATTCCAACACTATCACTGAACTCCTTTGTTAAGAATCTTAAAAACAAAAATTTGTGAGCTAGCCAAATTGACTTTGCAACACATCAAGAATGACAATAAATATGAAGAAAAACACTAGAATATCCTTATTCTCCATCAATGAATAATAAATAAAACAAAAAACTAAACAAAAATAGAAATTGCCAAGATTTGAAGCCTGACATTTACATTCCAATGGGATAATTCCACTGTTGTATGAGAAATCATTTCTGCAGTCATCTGAACGTAAGTTAAGGAACACAGAAATAGTAATAAGAAGAAATTAGAAGTAAAGACTTAAATAGTTGTGGATACTGGGCAACAAAGCCATTTGTTTTTTCCAATAATGGACTGGTCCAGGCATCAGCCCTCTGAACACGTGTTATGACTCTTCCTAACTTCAAGGCTGGATTTCACACATGGCACTGGATCAACAGTACTGACCAGAGACCACGTAAGCCTACACTTACATTGCTTTGTAACAAATACATTGAGAAGATGAGCAAGAGAAGTATAGTAAGAATCTTCTATTCCTGATATCCTCAAATACTGCTATTCCCTTACACTTGAAAAGGAGGGATGATATTCTGATTGGTAAGTGCAGAACCTTCCACCTGCACCTTGATATGACTCAGCTGAAACCACTAGTGTAAGAACGAAATCACAGTGCTGCACATTATTTTAAACAAAAAGACATTGTCTGTCCGAAAGAATTTTTGTGACTACATATCTAGTTTATGAGACACACACAAGCAAAAATTAGGACAAGATGGAAGCATACTAAAGCATTAGTACTACTGTTAATAATTGGTCTGAACACAATTCCAATCTCTTTTGCACAAGTATCGTGATAAAATCTGTTTAGGAGGTAGATAAAAACAGAATGATGAAGTTGGCATTTATGGTAATACTTCAGGGCTCTCCTCTCTAGGAGAGGTATACAGTATCACAGTGAGACAATTCAGAAGGCAGCAATCACTTCCAGAGCATCTTGAACACTCGAGCAGCTCCACATCTCTGTAAATTGGGAAACTTGCATTTTAAGGATCACTTAACGGGCCGCAGTAGATAAAAAGCTTTTTCACATCCGTCCTGGGAGGACTTATTCCATTCTGGTTTTGCAGGGTAAAGAGATAAGGCTCACATTCACCCTGCACTCAGTTGCTGCAGCTCACGACAGCCCCATTCCCCACAGATGTAACTCTGCCACAGCCTGGCTGTGGCGGAACAGGGTAAGCTCCGGTGTCTCTCTATCTGGAATTAAAACTGTTCATTCAGCAAAGTTAGAGGCAGAGCTTATGATTTCCCAGCATAAGAAAAGCTTAAGAGAAAGGACCAGCTGGAATGAGGCACGAGACTGGGAGAGTTGCCACTGCCATTTTCCCCTCTCAGAGGTCCAAGAGGCCACAGGTCCCATGCCCTCCCATGCCTGTGGGAAGGGAGCAGGCTCCTGGGTTTGGCCCCATCCCCTGTGTGTGCTCCCTGTGCACACACTGCCTGGGGAGGGGTCAGTGCCCTGGCAGGGGAGTTTGTAGGCACATAGAGCCAGAGCCCAGCACCCTCCTTGAGCACAGGCTGAAGGAGCACTGCTGCGATGGCCGTGCTCCATGGAAGGAGCTACACAGCAGAGCCTTCTGCTATGTTACATGCTTTCTCCCAGAACCACACACCAACTTTTAAAAGCAATGCTTATCTTCCTGGGTAACATTCCTACAACAGGTGGGAACAGCAACTTGAAAAGCTTCCTAGAATGGACAAGTATGAGGTGTCTAATGCTAAGAAATGCAAAGTCACAGACCCTTAAAGTCAACTGAAAGAATTAAGGCAAAAGCCCTTAAAGTTTTAAGACAGATATGGAAATAAAAGGACCAAAAGGGTTCATCTTATTTCATATGTACCTTTCAAAAAAAGTATTGTGGTTTTTTTTTTACTGAGACCCTTTAAATCATCATCAGTGTTCAAAATATTACAGTTAACAGATTTTTCTGTTCTTCTGCCATGTACTAAACCTAAAAGAACTGCTATACAACACAGTCTATGCTGAAGCTTACTACCTCCTTATGGCATCAAAAGTTCCCTTTCTCTATTTGACAGCTGCTGCTAAGCTAAATCCACGCTTCTGTAGACCCCTTAGTTATATAATGTAATCCCAAAGTCAATATTTTTCCCTACGAATTCATCAGCTGGAAAATCAATTTATCAATCAACACTTAAAACCTTATTACTTCACATAAGTATTTTGAGCAGTTATTTAAGAGGTGAGCCAAAAACATGCTACTGCTAAATATTTCTATGAGCACTTTGTACTTCAAAGTACATTTCACATTATAAGGAATACATAATCTGCTTACAGTTTTTCAGATTTGGAAACTGACTGTGTTTCAAATAGCTGCATGAAGATTTTTGACTCCTCTTTACTCAAATTTTAGGGCACAAGTAGGATGACCTGAAAGCTACAAAGCACCGCTCTCCTGAGTCAGGTAAATTCCCAACCACCTGCAATGCATGTGATTAACTCTAATGACATGAACTAAAGTGATTTTAATTGCCATGTAGAAAGTGAATATAGGACTAAATGCCTGCGAAGCACATAAAACAAGCTGCTGGAGACTTGAATTAATGTTAATATGTTCCTCTGCTAGAAACATATAGTGCAAGTAATAAATACAGTGCACTACTCAAGAGACAGTGGGTTAAATTAAAAGCAGAACCTTGAACTCAAGGCAAATCTGATGAAGGCTACAAATACTGCACAAGACTTGTAGACCAACAAGTATCAAAAAACAGAGATCTGTCAAAACTAAAAGGAAAACACCAACTTCAGGTCCTTACTAGCTGCAGTAAATCTTTTTTCTAACAGACATCTTCACCTTATTTTATAAAATTCATGGTGATTTAATCCATTCTCTACACTCCATTCAGCCTATGCTATGATGTGGTGACATACACTACGCTTTCAACTGCAAGTACAAAACCTTTGAAAACCTTATCCATCCCAATATAAACCAACTGAATATTTCCTCCACTGTTGCTGAGAACCTATTATACTAAGGAAAAATGCCTGACATCTGACATTTTGGTAATTAAACATGATAACAAACAATAATTAGCTTGTAAGCAAATCCCATATTCCTCACTTCTCTCTGGCTGATTAAGCAATGCTCTTCTGTTTGTTTTGGTCCAGAAGCCCCATTGACATATTTGCCAGATTTCACCTGAATACATTTACATGCAGATTGATTTACTTATTTATTTTCAAAGCAGTATTTCAGTGACCAGGATCTATCACAACATTACATGCAACCACGGGGTAACACTAAGTCTGGAAATCTCAATACAATTCTAAGATATCCATCGCTGAAAACATTAGTCTGGAAAGTTCAGATGAATTAATGTTAAGGAGGTAACATAGAGGCTTTGACTGTAAGGAAAACAGACCACTAACTGTAATTTGCTTTAACATAAAAATCAGACTTTCAATCTTTTCCTTTGGGATTTCAGTCAGCAACCCTCTCAGAAAAAAAGTTTGATAGATTTGGTTAATATGTAGGATACAGGTAGAAGCTTAGAGAGATTAGTTTTCTGAATAAAACTAAGTTACGGGCAACAGGAGAAAATAGATTACTCAAAAGGATAGCCCTGATAAACTCTGACATGTAGCAAGAACACAAAGCATTTCAGCAATATATAGACATAAATAATTCACGGAATATGTTGATATATGCAACTTACAGTTGATCATTCCCTTTGTGCCCACCCTCTAAACAGTTTTTATTATGATACTCACAGAAAATAGGTTCGAATTGTGTTCAGACCAATACAGTTATAAGTACATTGGCCCAGAAAGGATCACATACAGAAAAAGAAGAGATTAGTCTAAACCACATTTAGAGATAAGACCCCCAGATACTGTCCACAATTTCATATTGATTCCATACCACATGACCTAAGAAAATGACCTCTCACACTCTATACTTCAGCTGCACTGTCAGTAATAAACTGTACGAACAGCTGTCTACTTCTCAGGGAGATTACGGGGAAGCAAATATTTAGTTGTCTGTGTGAGGATTTCAGACTCTATAATAAGAAATACTACAGGAGATCAAAACATTAACAGCCATTTCAAGTGACTTCAGAAAACCTGCTAGTGGGAAAAAATGGCACAGCCTATCCCACTTTGTGTTCATATAATTTGCAATTTTTAGCATAAAGTTATACTTTGTAAAAGAGTACAATCACAATCCACTAATCTTTAAACTGTATGACAAACCAAACAATCTTAACCATTTAAACTGCCAAGGAGGAGGCACTGTGAAATTTCTGCAATTATAAACTGAAATTGCTCAATAAGTTGTTCTGCTTTTTGAGATCATTCACTTACATTAACATATGCAAAGAATCAGACAGTAGCTTCCATTTACATTATAGGCAGCAGATTCAATATTAAACCCAAATAAAAACAAGAAATCCAACATCCCCCGAATTTTATGGTCATTGTTACTTAAGTTCATTAGCCATATTCTGAGAAGTGGTTAATTTTAAGTGCTTTAACCACAGTAATATAATTAATACTTGCCAAACAGGCAGAGTAGTGATATGCCACGCAAGTGGTAAGGGAAATCTAATAAAAATAATAAAAATAAAATTTAAAAAGCCAGCTGAACAGGTACTCAATTGTATCCATATGTTATACCCAGTTATTCGCCACAGAGGTAAAACAGGCCAAGTGACACAAGCGCTTACTACATTGCCAGACAGTAGTCCCTTTGATTTGTGATTAATAACTGTGATATTTATGATATTTGTCATAAATGACATATTGTCCTGCCCATCCTTACATTAAGAATCCTATAAACACGTCCTAGAATCCCATATGGGAATATTTTTATTTTTCTGCTTACAAGTCACCTGATGGGACAACCTGGTAGCACCACAGAAACAGGTATCTGGTCATTAGACTAGTGTTGTGTGGGTGCCACCTGTGTTTAATAGACGATCAGCAGAGCAACTGCTGCCATATTTCATTTCTACTGATTTTGGTGAATTTTCAAAAAGGACTAAATCTAGACTCCGTCTGCAGCTGTATCTTAAGCCTCAAGTACTGAGACAGAAAAGATGACAAATAACCCCCTACTTCATCTGTGGAAGTGACACCACAAGCTTGAGGAGGGTTTTATTGCAGAGCAAACCCACAGATCTCCGGTTTATGTCCAACTTATGTGATTGATGTGCTTTAAAATATGTGCTTTTCAAAATCTCTCTAGAGACAGACAACCTCGGGGGGGGGGGGGGTGGGGGGGTGGAGCAGGGGTGGAAAACAGGTTATGAGAAGACCAACACAGCCACATTACATGGAATACATTTGCAGGTCACTGCATTTCCTAAATTATGTGAAGTGGCTGAGGAACAAAGCAACCTGTAGCACTATCCACTTAAACATACTCTCCCTGCCTTTGGGGTTTCCATTGGTTTTAAGGCTTGCTGCACAGGATATGATGTGTTCTGAACAAATATTAGGACGTAAATCTCTATTGCATATGGTATAGTTAGAACCATGGTTATACATAAGATTTCAGGTTGTACAAAATACAATAAGTAATAGAGAATAACAAGGAAAAAGAGTAGATGACCTAAAGATCAGCTTTAAATTTTCATCTTCGATGACTCAGCCATTCATCCTAATTATCTCTTTTAGTTAAATATAATCCGCTCAATGCTCTTAAGCATCTGATCAAAGTTGGTTTGCCTCATTATTATCAAAGCAGGGACAAAGGAAAGAAAGATGGAGCAGTCAGGGCAGAATATTTACTTCTGTGGTTAAGCTTGAAATTTAGAAAAGTTAAACCCATGTAAAGGCAATAAATTTCAAACGGACCAGAAATAAGCAGAAGGAAGAGGCCAGGAAGCTTTCTCCTGCTATTGCAAGCCCATGGGGGCAGCAGTCCATTTCAGGGAGCTGTGAACAAGGCAGCCTTGTGGGGCTCGCGCTGCTGACTGTAGGGGGGTTACTACTACAGCACATGACAGTTTAGCCATGCCAGAAACACACCCACTGCACATGCACAGTGGGAAGGGACATGTTATTCTCCCTCAGCCCTGTGCTGCTGCTTCTACTACGAGGGCAGGAGCTCCAAAAGGGATGAATCATACAGTGCACACAAAATTCATCACATGCTGCTGCATAAGGCAGGAATGTGAAGATACGAGAACGCAGTTATTTCAGGCTCCCACCAACCTAGACTGACTTAGAAGCAGTAACTTAGAGATTAAAAAAAAAAGACTAGTCCTTTAAATGAGAATAGTGGGACAACTACAAAGAATTAAATTAATTGTAAACAGTTAAATTACATGAATTTCAGTTAAGGCCAGTACTTTTTTGGGCAGGGGTGGTGTCTAGCCTACAGAACTTCTTGCCCTTTCAGAGCCTCTACCCAGGTCAGCAACATGACTCCTCAAACTTTGCTGATGTTCCTTTTTATCAAAACAGAAAGAAGAATGTTTTATTGCCATTTTTCCCATTCTTCCCTCTCAATTCTTCTTTTTCCATACCTCTACTGAAAAATAAAATATTGCTACCACTTTTCACCAATATACAAAAACTTTAATTTCTTAAAAACACTTACAATGTTACGTTTACAATTGAATTCTATCTTAAAGGTCTTTTCCAACCCAAATGATTCTATCTTTATGTTCTTTAAATACTTTGTTGAATCATGACCATAGGACTCTCATTAAGGAAACATTCTCTCAAACCACAAAGCTTCTTTCTCCATGAAACAAGAACATTAAGGTTCACTTTATGTAAATCAAAACACAGATTCTAGTACCAATGTCTTTTTCCCCCCAATATATTGAATTACTGTTTTACTACCCAATGCACCTTTTCCTCTACATGAATTTAAACTTGCTGTATCGCTTCACTCCGACCCCATTTGAGAGAACGTAACTGTTCTTAGACAGCCCTTTTTGATACCTGTGACTATCAATGCTTCAGAACTGTTTTCCCCAAAACTATAATTTACATTCATTCATGCCTACCTATTAAAAGCTTTCTTAAAATTTCAAGAAATAATACATTGAAAAAAGTACTTGCCAGTGTCTGTTTTATCACTAAAGCTAAAAAAAAATTTCTCATTTTCATTAGGTTTCTATACCCAAACAGCATTATGTACTGCCACGCCAAGAAATCGCTTCGATTCTTCCCATTTCAAGAGCTTTGGGAGTCCAAACAACTGAAGTCACTTCTCCACGTCCTTGCATATTAGATGTTGCAAAGCATGTAAAGTAAAAGACATTAGTGAACTGTTTTCTTACATCAGACTATGTTTTCCTATAGGAAAACAGGAGCCTGCAGATGGTAGTTACTGCATGCCCCTGGATTTAGAGGCACTTCCTGTGCACACAGTCGTCTGCACTCCCCCGGGGAGGCCACAGAAAAGGGAGGACGGAGGCCACAGAAAAGGGAGGGCCAGGACAAGAGCGAGTAGTGAGATGGGTGGAAAAATCTGAAGGGCATGACTTGATACTGAGGGATTAAAGGTGAGGACACAGCAGACCAGAGACATGGACTTAAGACTCCTAGAAGGTGCAATAGAAACACTTGCTGCTTTTGATTAATAGATAATTTTGGACACGCTCTATAAAACTCTGAGGAACCTCTTGTCATTTAACAAGGCCCTGCTCCCTCGTAGTACTTTCACCTGTTAAGCAGTGTGAAGAAAAGCAATTCAGAAGATAATATGTGTTTTTATGGCATCAAAAGGTCAGGTGGTGAGTAACATGAACACTGAGATAGTTCTTTCCAATATTTCTTTTGTGTTACAAATAATGAAATGCATATTTATTTATAAAATACATAACATATGGTTGCCAAAAGTCACTCAACCAGTGAGTTCTGTCCAATTTTATCCTACACCTCACCAACTAAGGGATTAAAATATATGTTTGAGTAGAATATCAAGTAATGAATTAAATTAGGATTTTATAAAAGAGTTTTCTATTGGAAGGCTTTTTTTTCCCATCTGAAATGCTCTCGGGTGTTGTTATGGGAGCTTCCTACAGCCTCTGGAGTTAAGTCCCTTTTTTCTATGTATATAGACAAAACGAAATTATCTTTTTAGAAAAAAGAGTCGATAGAAGAGTGCTCTGGGAAATGAAATAAAGTGCTCTTGTTGAAATGCAAATTTTTGATCTAATCACCTCCACATAACCTTATACTTGAGCTACTGCTAAAGGAAAACCTAGCTGAACCACTAAAATTCAGCCCAGAAAAAACTGTATCAGCAGAAACACAATTCTGTGGAATGAACATAAATTTACAGCTAAAGTTAATGACCTTTCTTGAATATAACAAGAAACCAACATAAAGCAGCAGCAACATAGTTTCTGTTATTCTTGGTAGTTTATGTCTTTAAATTAATTCTTCACTTATTGTTAGGTATTTCTTCTCCCAAAAAACAACCCAAAAAAAGATAAAATTAGCCATGTAAATAATGGCTTAACTAATTGACTTAAAAAAAAAAATCAGTCCCTCTAGACTATTTGGCAGATAAGTATCAAGAGAAATGCATTACTCAAGGCAAACAGTAAAAGGTTCAGAAGTCACTCCTGCTTGGAAACAGCATTTAGTCATCTCCAAAACCTTTCTTTTCCATCAAAACTGGAAGGTTTAAAAATGGATTCATTAGTGATTTAGTCTACAGATGCCAAGGATGCACCTCAGCTCAGCAGGGCTTAGCATGTTCCCCCTCCACAATGTCCTGCCTACCTGCTGGGAGGAGGAACAACCCTCTTAGGCAACTCCCGCACTCCCAATTGCAGCTCTTCCATGCCCTCTGTCCCCATGAAGCAGATGGCAGGCCTTCAGGTAGCAGTGAATCCAGAACTCCAGCAGTCCCTGAGAGGATCACGGTGCCACAACCAAGAGTGGCCTCTGGTGCACAGCTGCTCTAGGAGTGAGGCTAAGCTGCTGTCTTTGCTTTCAAAGACATCATAGGTAAAATAAGAAATGATAGTATTTTGATCCTTTTTGTCCCCAGGATCCAGAGAGAAATAGGTAGGAAAATACAGTATCACAGTATTACAAGGTTGGAAAGGACCTCTGAGATCATCAAATCCAACCTATGACCCTACACTAACACCAACACTAACACCAACCCATCATCTAAACCATGGCACTCAGTGCCTCATCCAGTCTCCCCTTAAACACCTTCAGGGTTGGTGACTCCACCACCTCCCTGGGCAGCCCATTCCAATGGCCAATCACCCTTTCAGTGAAGAACTTTTTCCTCACATCAAGCCTAAACTTTCCCTGACGAAGCTTAAGTCCATGCCCTCTAGTTCTGCCACTGGCCACCTGAGAGAAGAGACCAACCCCTGCCTGACTACAACCTCCTTTTAGGTAGTTGTAGAGAGCAATGAGGTCTCCCCTGAGCCTCCTCTTCTCTAGACAAACAGCCCCAACTCCCTCAGTCGCTCCTCATACGATGGCAAGCAGAAGAAATAATGGCTAAAACATGACTTGACAGCAGTTCAATGTTATTCAATCCTTGCACATGTTTCTGTGCCTGTATGAGCATCCTTCCTCCAGCAATGAATCCCATCACCTACTAGATTCAATAAAGACAGTGGAAAGAGACACTGGGAAAAGGCACCACTCTGTTCGATCAAGGGTATGATGACAATTCTGACTTTAATTTTAAGAGTTCTCCAACACATGGGATGGAGTGCTTAAAACATGCTTTTACAAATGAAGGCATGCAGATGGATATTATAAAATACCATAAATATTCAAGAGAATGCTGCAGAGGTCTGAGCATTACTTTCCATTTCATAGGGCAGGTTTTGCAGGTAATCTCTTAGCAACGTTTGCAAATCTCATTGGGCATCTTCCCAAATGCCTTGTACAATTTTCACTAAGCATGCCTATGGCCTGGAACTTTTGTTTGAGCAAATATTTCTGGCACCTAAAAAAGGCAATTCACTGCTGAGCGGAATCTACAGCAACTAGAACCGACTTCCCATTGATTTAAGTGCTTAAGCATAGCTCTAAATTTTCAGTGGTATTGTTTTCTTTTTGGTGCACTTGGATGCAAAATCAGGATCTTTAAAAATGATCCATCTGAACTATAGCAGCAGTCCTGTATTTTAAGTATATGAATTAAAGTATATTGAACATAGAAATAATTTTACTCTTCATTTCATGATGATTAACACCTGTTATTCAAGAAATGCACAAGTTACATATGTAAAAAGATCAGATAAATACCCTTGTACTAAAGATTTTAAGAACGTGAGTTCTGCAGGGAAACCCACATACATTAAATTTTCCATGTAAGTCAATCTTGCAGTGATGACATTTAAAATACAGAAAGCTACATTCAGATATAACATTGAACAGATGAAAACATACCAGTAAATGCTTTTATGAATTTTAGGGAGAAAATACAAGAATGAAAACCTACTAAGGATTTGTCAACATTATTCTCAATAGCAGAATATCAAAGCAGGTTGTCCTCATGTCTCCCTTTCCCATGTTTTTTTTTTTTTCCACGTATCACAGAAAACTAAGTGAACTGGACAAAAATAGCTCAAAAAACACTGCTCTCCATTCCCAGAAGGATGTTCGCAGCCTAGTCTAGAGCTAGTCCAAAGGAAACCCCCTTGATATGTTGTTCCACAGCACAAAAGTGGAGTCTTCAGCACCCTAGTGCCTGCCTTACAGATCTGCTCCTGCTGCGCTGCCCTTTGTGCTACAGTAGGCATTGCCTGACGCCCCAGTTGTGGCATAGGAAGAAGATACTTTGATTATAAAGAATTTTAACGATCGATTTTCCATTAAAATGTGCAATCTGTAACAAGCCTTTCACAGGAAAGGAATTGTTCTGTCCATACCCACAAAAGAAGTGAAAATGTTGGCTTCAGCCGTCCATTAATAGAGATGGCTGCAGATGCCTATCTTTTCTGCTAAAATTAAAACGCTTTATGCTTATGCCTAGCTCTATTATTTTCTATCTTAAATAGTGTCTCTCTAATCCTGAATTATTCTATCTCTCCATATCCTAATAGTGGCCCAAATATTCTCTGCTACACATTCAGTCCTCATGATTCAGGATTTTCTTATCTGGTGCTTAAAACTGTTTAACCAATTTAACTACTTTTCATAGTAGCAGCACATCAATAAAGTGAAGAATATTGTTTTTAGGGTTCACACTGAGAAGATAAAACTAAGCAGTCTCCTAATACAGCAGAGATAAAACATGCATTATCTTTCAGGTTAGAACGATGCAGAGGAAAATTGTATTTGATGCCCTTCACAAACTGAGAAGTTACTGTCCAAGGCCTTATACCGTTGTTAGCGAAGGCACTGTCACAAGACTGGGGGTCTTCAGCAGGAAGTGCTAGGGCACTGTTAGGAATCCTGTAGTCAACATCGGAAACATTGAGCATTATGGACTTTCTGCAAACTGCCTGATGGTGAATCATCACAGTCACTGAGATTACAGGCCTATGTGACTCAGGGAAGTCCTGCAGACAAGGATTCATATTTTAGCAATAAGGGCAAGATAGCTTAGCCTAGAATGAAGGTCTAAATATAGGCAGTGTGTGTGGGGGGGAGAGGGGGTGTGGAAATCTACTTAGATAGTAATTCAACCCAGGTATTCAACCATAAAGTCACTTTTGAAAAAGTGGGGGAGAGGCAGAGAAAAGTGAAGCTCCAGGAACTTGAAGTGGATGATTTTTATATCCAGTTACCTTAAGAAGCTCAGGCAATTGTAACAGCAACTAGACATTTCAGAAACAGCCAAAGGAAGAAGCCTGTAAACTTATTCTGAATTTATACCAGTCTCCTGGACTAAGATGATTTCATTTAACCAAACCCATGGCACAGCCTCTTACAGATCTGCTTAGTCAGCTATCTTAAGTTTGAAAGACAACTGTAAATATACTGTGAAGAGTAACACTGCCATAAATTCTATCTGATGTTGTATATCTTGGCTTCCATGATCCCACTCCACTAGGTAAACATCATTCATAACATTTTGGATAAAGATATGAAGAGTATCTTTTTTTCTGCCAGAGTTTGTCCATTAGGAGTTCTATGATGTTAACAACTGAAGAAGGCCCACTAATCATGAAATAGAAACTGCTGTTTTCCTAGAGTCTCCCTCTTTACCTAGTAACCCAGAACTACTCAGAGACTGACAAAACAAACAGGCTGAAAAGGAAGCGAAGGGATGGGAGATTCGCCAAGTCCTCATGAAATTTTAAACTTAAAAAAACCCCCAAAAAAAATTTGAAAAGTTCTAAGGGATGAAGCTTCATAAAAGGGAAAAATATAATCCCTCAATTTTTATTTATTTAAAAGAGAATTCTTAAAAATGTGGTCAGTTGGTTTTTGTTTGGGGTTTTTTTTTTTTGCAAACTGTGCAATTTACTACCTTTCTGTTGTTACTCCCCTACTGAGACTTTAAGAAATCAATATGCTTTACCTAATGTATCAGAAGGAATGAAGGCATTCCAAACAGAAACAGGATTAAATAAAACAGAGCATGCATAATTAATAATAAATTTGGGTTGGGTTTTTTATAATCATTTTTATATGGAAATAAAAGCTGCAGAACGGGAATAATTTTCAAACATACAAAATAATAATGAAAACAGCAAGGAAGAAAAATGAGAAATAATTTACTTATTGTTTATCAAGCTAATAACACTTATCTCTCTGGGGCACAATGAAGACAAGTTAACATGCATATAACTCACAGAAGTTGAAAAGTGCTGTTTAAAGTAGCAGGTATTAAAATATAGGTGTACCTAATTCTTAGATTTATTTTCTATTTGCACGTTAATTTTTTTTTTTACCACTCAGAAATCATCACAAAAATTTTAAATTAAAAGGAAAATTCCTTTGTTCGAGAGATGACTGATGGCTACACTGTTTGAATTGCAATACTGCTAATTAACCTGTTCCACAAGAAGATGTCGAATAAGAAACCAAGACATTTCTTTCCTGCTCACTTACACAGACTACTGCCATGCCCTACAGGTGTTCACTCTTTCATCCTGCTTCCAGGTTTTGGACTTTTCTATTTTTCTTTTACATGTACATGAAGTCCTGTAGAAGTCAGTGTCCTGAGGGGCTATGAAAACTGCCTGGTAGCACAATCAAAATAATCTGTGACAGAGTTTGGGAGGGGCACTTTGTAGGGAGTGGGAGAGAAGCCATCGGTTTCAGCTGCAGGTAATATTCATCCCAGAAAGCTGCTTCCACCTAGTACCAGGGAAGTCTGCAGAAGTTCTTGTCTTGAAAAACTGCATTTATGAAATCTCACCTAGGCACTCTCCTAACTGTTAGCACCTAAGACATACAGGTATATTTGTATTATGAATGAGCTGACAACGTTTAATACATTTGCATCTTATTTATCATTTTCCAAACTATACCACCCTACCTATACACATTCCTTCAGTGCAACTGTCATCCTCCACGTAACCAAAGTTCTTTGCGAATGAGCATGTAATTATTCTTCATACCAGCAGTGCCTCCTTACCTTTACACACCAGCAAATTGTGGTAGAGTTTTCTAGAACAAAATAACAAACAAATAAGAACCAAGATCCGTTCTTCAACCAGTCTTCAAAGAGCCTCTCATTGCCTCTCTCACAGGTTCTCACCAAAGCATGATCCGCTGGAAATCCTCAGCTCAAGACATTGCACTAGCTTTGATATAAGCTGCCTTTGGAAAACTCTTTTTGCACAGTCATTTATTTTCTTTTTATCTCCTTATCTTTAATTTCTCTTTCCATCCACATTATTTTCACAGCTTTGTTTCATGATGCTTTTGAGATAAGAGCAGAAAGTTTGCAGAAGGTTGTATCACTTCACAGCTTTCCATCCCTCCTCATGCAAGGAAACTACATCCTGTAATTCTCAGTGGTATTTCCAGTGCTAGGTTAACTCTGGTTCTTCAGGCAAAATACTTGTCACATCACCACAGCACATTTAGAGGAAAACTCTGCCACTGCTGCAGAGCTGGTGGGTACCATCACATCCCTCCCCAAGTTGCAACAGACTGAAGAGGCAGTGTGCTTAGTCCCGTAAGCTATGACTCCTGCAGTAATCATATCGCTACAGAGATAACCTAAAAACATAGCCTGTCCTTTCTTGGGTTCTATTGGCATGACAGTAACAAACATCAGGCTACTGAACAGAATGGGTGGGCTCTGTGAAAGTTATGTTGCAGGGCTGAGTCACCATCATATATCTGCAACATCCACGATAAGCCAGATAGAAATATTCAGAATTAAGTAACCATTCACATTATTCAACCAAACCAAATAAAATCAAAGCTGCCAATGGAAAGGGATAACCTTTATTTTTAGGACAGTATCATAAATTGCAAAAGAAAGAGTGCACTTTAGAGAAGTATTTTCAAATTTTCTGTCTCACCTGAAACCTTTTCTACGCCAATCTTTTATGGACTAAGAGAAAAGGGTAGAGGACTCACTCATCCTTCATTCTGTAAACATAAAGCCCTAATTTTTTGAAAGATCTGAGTTAGCCAGTAAAGTATACATTTGATTATTTAAACTGATTTGCTTCACTTTGTCCACGAGGGCTAAGGAGAATTTAAGTTCCTATCTTCCAAAATAAAGCAAGCCTGCTGTGCTTAATATTTCACTGCTGTAAATACAAGGCCTGCAAAAAGAACTATGTCTGCCCATTTTACTTTTCATCATTGTTTTCCAAAATTAAATCACATTCTACAGTCTGGGTACAGCAGTCCAGGACTATGTAAAGGCAAAATATTAAATCTGCTAGAACTAATGGTAGCTAACTAGGTCCATTCAGAAAACAGGGGACTGGAAAGACAGATCACCACAGGAAGTGGAACACAAGATATTCTAATGGTGGTAGCTTGCGAATATGTGCATAAGTACAGGAAAAACTGTCCACTGCCCAACTAATCTTTTCTTTTTTTTTCCCCAGTGAATTAATTGACACAATCACAGAATTTCTGACCTGAAACATAATGAACAGAAAGTTGATATAAAAATAAAATAGCTTTTTCTTCTATACGAACTAACATCTCCATGCATATGCTGAGTAACCATCAATGAACAAGGATGCCTAACAATAATATATAGGATTTTATTTGTATTGTTATTTTTTTTTACAAACACAAGTTAGTCTAGTTGGCTTTCTGCAGAGAATAAGCCTGTAGAAATCATGACAGTCTACGAGAACTCTTGGGTCAAACAGACAATGTTTGCATTAGGAGCAAAATAACTCAAAGTACAATCAAAATTACAAAGGACGTTGCAGAAAGTACAGATGTATCCCGCAGTTTAAAAATGCCTTTTAGCAGAGAATCAAAATGGATAAAAGAGAGGATGTATTATCCTCTCTTCTTTCTCTTTGAGGATATAATAAAAAAGTCAAGTACAAAAACCCATTGGGAAACTGCACATTCAAAATTATTCTACTTCAAGTCACAATGTGTACTACAGAGGTGCTTAGCGTGATAAAGGTGAAATCTTGTGTCTAAAAGTCTGCATGTTCTTCAGACCCAATCTTACTTTAAAGTAATAGACTGAAACTTAATCTCTGGATTCAGTCATGTGGAAAATAAGTTTGGACTACTAAAATTAGCATCAAGTGTTTCCAGAGCTTATTGTTTTCAAGTACTTTAACAAAGGTTTTTGATACTGCATCTCAATGGAGTGGGACCGCAATATTGTCCAATGCTATTTCTAATAAAAAAAGTGATATTCCATTCTTATCCAAAAAAAAGATTAAGTAAAAGGTCTGCATGTTTTAATGCATTGTCCTAAGTAAATTAAAGAATAATATTCAACTTTTCCTTTCCTTTTGCCATGATACACCAAGTGGCATGCATACGTGATGCTAAAGGACATGGTTTTGTGGTGGTCTTGGCAGTGCTAGGTTAAGGGCAGAACCGGATTTTAAAGGTCTTTTCCAACTTGAATGATTCTACGTAATGAGAGGATTACTGTCCCTGAAGGGGATCATGAGACACCAGAAAAAACAAGTAATGTTGCCGTGTTCCCTAATAATTATTTTCCTTTCTGCTCCCAAAATAAAGAAAGAAAATTGGAAAAAAAAAAGTTGTTATATATCTTGTACCTTATTTTTTTCCTCAGAAAAGTTAATCTTCCCAGCTGCTTATAAAGAAGTTATGAGATCAGCCTAAAGATAACATAAAGCAACACACTAAATTAAAAATTCAAAGCATAATTGAGCCTTTAAAATTTAGCATTCATCCTTGCTATTGGGGAAAAAAAAACTAAAAAATCAGATGGTGGTTTGGCCCTTCTCCAGAATGATACTGCTTGTTAAGCTTGAAAAGGCTAGTGAACATTTCCTCCTTAAAAAAAAAAAGAGCCCATCTTGTTACATGCCTGTTAATTTAAAAAAGGAAAGTAGAAATAAAAATACAAAGGCATTATCATCATCAACACAAAGAAGGTATTGGAAATCTGAAAAAAAAAAAAACCACCAAACATTTTTCGGGTGCTTCCAGAGCTTGTGGAAGAGCACAAGTACCCCCCCCCACCGTTTGTACCTAACCTCACATGGGAGTCTAAGCAGAGCTCACTTCCAGCTATAGAGCTCCTCCTTGAGCATCGTTTTATGAAGCAGACAGAAGGCTGAAGCCTAATAAAACACAAAGACATTGGCCAGCACCTATGTGAACAGACCTTGCAATCAGATTTCCGAAAGCCACAGGAAACAGAATCTGAGTCAAATTACAGGACTAAATAAATTACTTTTAGAAGAATACCATGTCTTTGGAGAAATCCAGAACACAGTTTTACATCCAAGATTGAAACAAATCAAGTTATTCAGCATAAAGCACTGCCCAGGAGAAAAACAATTATTTATGCTCTACTATATTCTACATATTATTAAAGTCTTACGCATTATAAATAATACCTCCACTCATACCAGAAATCGCTTGCGATCTTCAGTATCACCAAAAAGTGGCATTTGCAGTATCACAGAATAGCACAATTTCATCATAACCTTTGAGTAATCAAAAGCTTCTTAAATAAATAGATGTAATTATTTTTTACTCCTTCAGTACTGAAACTGCCCTGGCCAAGTTGTCTAACCCCATACAGAAGATGACAGATAAACAGATACAGAGCATAACCGTACAACCTTAGAGAAGTTCAAAGACATAAGAGTGCATGAATCAATTACAGAAAAGCAAATACACAAAATAATAACAGATGAAGGAAAAGGTCATAAAACTAGAAGGCAGGCAATAAGTAGCTAGAAATAATAAACAAAAACTGTTGTGTCACGTTGGTTAAAGACAGAACAATAAGCCATGTTGCAATTTCAAGAGCCTTTTTTGCTCCTGTACTATATTCAAATATATAATATTCTTAAAGGTCAATTAAATAATTAAAAAACAACCTAACTGAAAGGTTCAGAATGTGATTTTTAAAACACTTCCACTATTTTTTTCTTTCCCTCTGGTAAAGAATGCAAAATCTTTTTTGAGCTCAGGCTAATGGAGTATAGCAAACAAAAGCAACAATATCTATAAGTCTAATTTAATTCCTCATTAAATTTTTATTGTGGTTTTGTTTATTACACAATTTTATGTCACTGCAAGCATGTGGGGGAGAGAGAGAGAGGAAAAAAAAAAAAAGAGAGAAAAAACCAGTTCTAGGACTTAATGGGTGCAGAGTTCTGCAAACATACCTGTTACAGCAACGCCTTCCAGAGGCAGGTAATTCAGTGCTATCTGTGTGATAAAGGAAGCAAACGCACATGTTCTGCGCAATAAGCACGCAATAAGTCAGGGAAAGACCAAACAGAGGTTTCAAGTTTAGAGTCTCTTCACCCCCTTTTCTCCTTAATCCTGTTGGAAATTCTATAGTTTTCCCTAGTCCATCTGCATATAATTTTGGAAGATTATACTGCAGAGCTTGAAGACAATTATTGTCCTTCAAGATTATGGAATCTCATTGATTTTCGTAGCTTAGAGTGTCCAGAAGCATCAAATTTATTCATCTACAGCTAGATTTAAGAGAGTAAGATAAAGAAAATTGATTACAGCTGTTCAGTAGGCCATGCTTATCAAAGAAGTATTTTAATTCCAGTTGAGGTGAGAGCAATGCAAATGTTATAATTCTTCCCTGAGGATCAGCAGAGGAACAAGCACAAAGAGATTATGTATTTGTGGTCAGCTGTTGTTCTTATGCAAATAACTGACTTATAGGTTCTTCTGGAATCAGTACCACTAGAACGTACTGTTGGAATGGTACAGCACAGAGCTAGAAGACAGAAGAAGCTTTAAGAATTCACTACTCAAGTTTTGGTCCAAATCTTTACAGGGAGATGTTCATGACCATGCCAGTGAAGAAGCCTTTTAGAAATCCCTTTTTGAGAAATTTCTAGAACCAGCAAGACCATCTCTTGTTACACTACTTCCACAAACTCTTTATATCTTTTGACCAACAACTATAAAGACAAAGAAAACATGGTCAAGGTATTCATAATATACTTTCATTCATTAGTTTGGAGACAACTGCTTTCAAGAGATCTCTACCATAGTACAATATATAACAGATTTTGAGGTATATTCTACCAAAATCAAAATTATTTCCAACTGCTGTGCTAGCACATTGCTAGGTCCATTCAGATGAGACTTAAAATTTCACCATCAGCATTTAAATTAAGCAGTCACTGCACATTTTAATAAAAGATATGCAATTCTCATTCAACACAGGACATTATGAAGAACACAACACAAAGCTTTATAACATGGAATTAAGGTAATGGCAAGCTGGGCCTTTATGCTTATATTAAAAAAAGCACTATAGAATATAATAACCCATTAAATAAAAAATAATAGATGGCAGGAAAAAAATTGATCTGTAAAGTTTCCCAGAAACATCACATCCCGAAATTAAGGAATATAATCCACAAGGAAAAATTTACAAATCTCTATCCAAAGTTAGGCAGGATTCATACATTTCTTCATTGGTAACCACATCACTGAGTCATTTTTAGTTCCAAAGAGTACAGTCTGTTGAACTACACTCCTAATATTATCATTTGTAAATCAAAGAGAGCAGCACTGAACAGTAATTATGATCTTGTCATAACTTTGGAGGAAAACACTTTTGCATATGGCTTTAGCAAAAAGCAGTCACCAAAGTCTCTTGGGAGCAGCTGGGTGCTGGGAGAGGTGCTCATGTAAAACACTACCCAGCAAGAGGATTGCTCCATCCACTCCAGAGTTATTTTGCAGTCAGTGCACATCTTTAGTCAGCCAGCATGGCCACAAATTTAACAATAAGCTAGCATGAAGTTACAGTACTGGGGTTTAGAAAACCAGACCCTGGAAATCCCATTGCATGGCACATATCCACACCCTGACCCATCCCACCCCCTGTGGTGCAGGGAACAGACAGATTACAAGAGGCATCTACTAGAAAGAGAGCTAAAAGTTGCAATACATTTGTAGAGACCTCAGTCAAGCCCTGTCCAGTCTACTTTACCCAGTTTCACTTGCCATCACCTTGATTCCCAGGCAGTGGTTCCTGATGTGCCCTGAAGAGCTGCACGCAATGGGTAACCACCCTGTTTAATGGCAGCGGAGAGGTAGGTGCTCATCCTACCACATAAGCTTTTCAAACTTCTTGAAGCTCAAAGAGAATTTGGTCTCGCTGAAGTAGCCAAAGCCAGTAAGTAAAACTGAATAAACCTTCTCAGCGGCACCGGCACTGTCCAAGAAGGATGAGGGGGACAAGCCCCAATAAGCCGCATCACAGCTTCTTCTCCAGGCAGGAGCGGCCTAATTTCTGAAGCGAATGCTGTCAGGAAGCACCATGTGTGTTACAGTACCACTGTGGGGCAGAAGAACAGGGCACAAAGCAGCATGGATCCAGAGTGTTAGTTGCAAGTCCCATTCGCAGACCAGGACAACCCAGACCCTTCCTCTGATCTCTTTTTAAACCCAAAGCTGAGGCAGGCACAGCTGGGGCACTTCAGCTATCTGTGCTCTCCTGCAACCCACCCACAGCTGCTTCACTGAATCCCTGTAAACAGGTATCGAGTTTTGCTGAGCTGCGGCTGCCAAAGCAAAGATACAGGGAAGAAGCTGAATGAGCTGTGCTGGCAAAGGGAACTGTACAAGAGAATATTTCTGCCAGGACAGAAAAAGTGATTTTTGTCAGGAGGAGGAATGACACAAGGTGATGGTGAAATAGATGATGGAATAAAGGAGATAAGAACAAGCCTATGAAATAGAAGCTACCCTTAATGGAAAACATAAAACTTATCCAGTCAGAGAGATTTACAGTAAGAGAACAAGAACTTCTCCTTTAGCCAGTTTCTAGGAAAATCTACAAGTGCCTAAAATACTAGAACATGCTTCTGTAAGCTAAAACAAAACATAGAAGCAGTACTAATAGAGCAACTTTGACCGTTCAGTCCAAACCACTGCACTGCACATCTCATTTGCATCCAGTTTCAGAAATAAGCTTCCAGTTCTATCTACTGCTACTTTTACCACTGAAACAATTACAAATGTTATCAAAGCTGTAGATGGCCACAGGTTCGGGATGTGTGCCTGACAGAAGGTAGCACCAAAGAGATCACTCAGTAGGTTTGGCACCAGCTTTCAGCAGTAACGTAATTAAAAGACCAGGAGCTACTCAATATCAAAACTACATTCCCTAAAATCTCTTTTTTGTTGTTATTTTTATTAGGGAGCCATCTTCCACTTACAGCAAATTATGAATTAGATGATCCATTAAATTCCACACAGTCATCTGTTAAGAACACATTTTTGATGTCAGCTGCTTATGCTGAATCTAACATATTTGACACATGCTGCAGTAAGAATCAGCCTGAAAATCAGGTTAAGTTTTGTATAAAAACACTCCAAACTACTTTGTTTTTTTAAAGTCTTGTGACATAATCAAGTTTAAAGATGTTCCTTATTTAACAGCACAGAATTTGTTTGCATACTCAATAACAATACTTAATAGAATAATAAAATAAGGCTTCACTTGGGTAAGCACATTTCTATATTCCTCAAAGACAACTCTGCTAAGTTATGTTCTCTAAGGAACTTTAAAATGGAGCCAAACGGGTATTTTTAAGTATTTTTAGATGCGAAAAGGTGCTTGCCATTAATCATCTATTTTCCTGTCACTCCAATGTTTCCAGCTTTGTTATGCCTCACTGCCTGCAAAGGCAGTCAGCTTCCAACATTCAAACATCACTTACGTACCGAAGATAAAGATTTACACATAAAGCAGACGTTTTCTCCCCCTGTTCTGGACTCCTCCTAATTGGTGTGATACAGTACATGTGTCTTTCTGAGCCAGCTCAAATACATAACCAAAAATCACAGACTTCTACAGAGCCAAAAATAAAGGTTTAGAGTGTTTGGTTTTTTTTCCTTTTAATAACAAGCTGTCTTTAGAATTACACTCATTTTCTTCCAGGGCCTGATCCAAAGCTCAGTGAATTCAATGGAAAGCCTCATCAGCTTCAATAGCATGGGAGCAGGCTTATAACACACCATATGCCAAGTATGAAAGTATCCATCTGTCACTGATCCATATCTTGTTATTGTTATGTGCATTACATCAAGGGATTTATTTTCTAAGAGATGAAGCTTGTAAAGGAGCTACTGGAGGAATTTATAAACAAGGTTTTATAAACATAAGTACATCATAGCAGAGGTATATGTAATCCAAGTCAGTAGTGCTACCATGACAGTCTGACAGCACTGTGTGTTCACCATCGCAGTTGCTCAGAAAAAGTGCACTGTAATATACAACCTCAAGCCTCTGGCTTTTGAGTTGCAAATAGATTTACAGCTGATGAATACTTCTCTGCAACTGAGTGTCAAGCAAAAGTCCAAGTGACCTTCACGCATGGTGACAAGGGACTCGGCAGCACAGCAGCATGACAGTGGTCAGAGTCCCATCACTTGTAGCATCAATAGTCAGCATCAGTCTCACAGGGGCGTCAACACTGCTCTATCAAATTACTGAATTATCTGTCCTTATTTTGCCTGAAAAGCAGGGTACAACATTTTCCTTCATTACAGAGGAGACTTGTGATGGCACAAGTCATTTTTAAAAGCATGCTAACAAAATATAAAACTCCTCCAGCAATTAAGGATCTTGCTTATTTAGTTAATTACCCTTTTCGAGATTTCCTTGCATTTTGGCAAACATGCACAGCCCTCAAAACAAGAGAACAGAAGGCAGGCGCTAATCTGAAGTTCCCTCACCATCTCCTCTCTCTCCAAGATGAATCAGTTGCATCTGAGAGTGTGCTGAAAATTCATTTCACAGACTTATCCCTTTTGCTCACAATTTGAGATAAGCAGAAGCAATGCTGCCCTGGAAGCAGCAGTCGTGATGAGCAGACTCCTACATTTTGGTTCACACCCGATACACAGTAATGCCCAAAACATTCCCATCAGAGTCTTGTCCAATGAACCCACTATCTCTCCTTCTTCTGTCAACAGCCCCCACAGTCAGCTGGCTCCCAGCTCCTCCCAATAGCCTCCTCCTACAGGTGTCAAGACCTGCTAGCCAGCAACCTGTACTCACACAGCCGCCATCCTTCTCACTAACTCCTCCTAATAACCACCTCTGTCCCACTTCCTCCCTCTCAGACCTCCCCCCTCAACACACGCACGCACACACACGTTCCCACCTCCACCTCTTATGAAATCTCCGACTGGCTCTTCTGTAACCTGCTTAGTGCATAAGTTCCTCCTTAGTCATTCAGGTTCCTTCGTTGCTGCTCTGTCATCTGCAACATGACAAGGGCAAGTGTGTAATACTGTGGATTTTCTGTCTGCAGCACTGGTGAAAGAATTCAGTTTCAAGTTTCCTTTGACAATACAGCTTAGCGTGGGGAATTTAAAAAACTTCTCCATGTTCTTTTTGCCTGCCTTCCACTCTTGCACGCTCCCTGTTGTTACCCCAGTGTCTCACACTCCCACACATCCCCATTTGTCATTTATTCCCTAAGTATAATCCTATCTAACATCTGCTAAATTCCAGTTTCTGCTGCATGAACAATACACATGCAAAATGTAGAACTCTTTCCTAGCACAGGCAGCCATCATGCTCCGGAGGACAGTTATAAAATGCGTGTCTGATTAAAACAGCCTTCGTAGTAACATAGTTACCAAGGGATGGTGATCACAATAGTGCATTAACTTGTCTCAGCAACCTCAAAACACTTTGAACTTGGTTCCAGTTGTCTGAAAGTGTTCAGTGTTTCACATGTGTCACACATTGAATCAGTGGGAATAAATTTGTATTTGGAATAACATCTTCTCCAAGCCCAAATACATGCAGAAATAGACTCTTATGATTAAGTTTATTTCCTACTTTATCTGCAAGTGTTCTCAAAGGCTATCCTAATCATCTAATACTTAGAGACTAGCCTATGAAAAATGAGACTTCAAAACTGATGAAGCTGAGTAAAATCTTGTTTTGCTCTACACCAGCAGTGTTTGGACAAAAAGCAACAGGTTAGACCTAAGCTGTTGCAGACAATTGGGGTTTTTAAGTAACTAGCATACCACTTCTTCATGAGTGCTGCAGACAGAAAGTCTACAGTATTACACACCTGCCCTTATCATATTGCAGATGGCAGAGCAGCAATGAAGAAGGAACTTGAATGACTAAGGAGGAATTTGTGCACTAAGCAGGTTAGACATGCATGATAAAGAAAGGTGCTAACCTAAATTAAAAAGCCTATTCCAGCATCACAATACTGCTTCATTTCCGCCCGCCAACCCCCCCAAGAGACAAAGGAAATTTGGTATATTTTCCTTTACTGTACTGCTTATCTATGTACAAGAATCTATCTTTGTGCAATTCTGTCCCTAAAGAACCAGAAGCTACATATTACCCTTTTCCTCTCCTCCTCCATCTACCAGATTGTGTATTTAAAACAAATATCACATAAAACACTAAGTCAGTTTTCCTCTGGTGCCTGAAAATCAAACAAAAATTTTTGTTGTTGCTACGAGGATACAAGAATTTGATCTACCAGGCTTGTATTCAAGCCCTTTGGATTCAAAGCAATTACTTTTCATTAGTAGTTACAGGGGCGGAGTTCCTCCCTTCACTTCTCAGGCAAGTGATGGGTTTTACAGGAAACCCAAATCATGTTCCACATTAATTTACTGGCCTACAATTAGATTAATTATTTCCTTGTTTCGTTGTTTTTATAAGCAAACTGACCTCACACTACTGATTCTCATTTAGAATAGACATTGCCACCCATTGTCCTGAAAACTTCTGTCTTCCTTCTTACAGGAATATTCACCTGAAATGAATATTACCTTTGCAGGAAAAGGAGGGTGGAGCTGGATGTGCACACGTGGGATGTCCTCACTGGAGATTACTTAAAAAGGGCTAGAAAACTTTATGCAAAGCTGAGGATCAGTTGGAATTTTACAGCCTGGCTCCTGGTAAAGAGAACACTTTATTTAAAAACACAGGAAAAATTTTCACAAGAACTGATAATATCTCCAAGAAAAGCTTGACAGCCTTTGCTTTTCTCATATTTTTACAATTTTTTTCTAATTCAGAAAGTTATTTTGAAATTTATCATTACTGAATAATTGAACTTACTGAAACTATGGACACAAATGGGGACATTACCTCACCAAAGATAACAAGAGTTCCTACTGATAACATCACTAGATTGGATCTCTTATTAGGTCAGAAGCACCATTCTATTACAGAATTCATTGCCAATGTTTAAGAATTTTATGTGTCTTCCATTTATTTATAATTACTGGTAGTGATCTGTATGGATAATGTTGACTTCATTGCTCAAATAGCCTCACAGCACGTAATAAATACTAACAAATTAGTGCTCGCTTGTGTTTCCCAGCAGGGCTAAACAAATCCAAACTTTCCAACCTGGCTGCGCATACAATCCGCTGGTGGGTTGTTTTTTTTCCTTCGGAAGCATACTTTGAGATCCACATTTATTATTGATATTGAAGTTCTGGCTCAGGACTCACTGTGCTAGGCTTTCACAAAACACTGATGAGAAAGATGGTTCTGGATCGCAGAACTTACAGTCTACAAGACAGATGAAAGATGAATATAAAGAAGCCCACATTGAGAAACATGAGTGCTCAGTGTGGCAGAAACTGTCTCAGCACAATGATTGCTAAAGAGACTAGACCAGTCTCTAGGCTCATTTCACCTTGGGTTTAAGTGAGAGCACTTCTGAGTGCCAGGTTTTTCATACTGAGAGCACATTCCTCTAACAGCACCCGAGATACACCCATTTCCCACAAAACTCCCCAAATTAGTAACTTAAGCTGCTAATTAGCCTTCAGAAGAAATTATTGCAGTAAGTTCCTAGCTCATTTAGATTTTAATTTGGTGATAGAGGAGAAAAGGAAGTATAAGTTGTTATACTACTCACATGACAAATTACCCAGAAATGCTGGGATTTTTTTCCGTACTTATAACCTCCCAATAGAGCTTTCTATACAAAGTTATTACTGGATGACTGCCTTGATTGTATATTCATTTTGTTTTCTCTTTGTAGTTTCTGTTAATTTTGTAGGTGAAAACAAATACTGCTACTTAATTTATGTCATTGTTTTCTACCATTCCTACTCATAGCCAGTAAACAAAAATTAGGATGGTTATGAAGTGCATTTCTTTTTTCTTTTTTTCTGCCCTCATGCTCTCTGTAGCATCAAACAAAACTATGATAAATCTAGGAGAAGTTATGTCATTAAAATAACATGATAAGCCTTCACTGCTAGTATACAGTCATCCTAGGAAGAGACAAAAGAAATAGGGACTCATGATTATACCCCTTTTCTTTTTCTCCTTTTATTTCAGAAGAAAAGTGTCTACAATAGGTTATGTACATTACTACTATATTTAAGCTATGAAATCAATACTAAGCTACATTTTTGTTTTAGCACTAATGAGCTTCTTTAGTCCCTCAGCACTTTTAAGTTCAACATTTAAATGACCTGTCTGACTGGTTGGTATTGTACCAAAGTAGTTCCTTTTTCAAGGTTTGAAAAAAGGGCATGAGCTCAAGTCTCTCTTGAAGGTGAGCATGTTCCGCCAGGAAGTAAGTGTCTCCCATCAACACATCAATCCCTTCATCACTTTTCAAGACAGCTATATTTCACGGTCAACTTTATTCCCCAAAGCCTTCTCCATGAGAACAGAGACACTGCATAACCTATGGTTTTATTATGACACACACATCCACACACACACACATTCATTCCTTTCAGTATTTGTTCATCTTCTTGCTTATCTCATCTTTCAACAATACCCTTCAACAAATCCGCTGAATCTTTGTTTCCAGCTAAATCAGATCTCTTATACTTCTAGAAAAAAATTACAGAGTAACTAGACCTACAAGGATTTATAATTCAGGTATAAGTGAAGACTTAAATGTATAGGGACTCCAACTGACAAATACAAACTCACCAACTCAACAGCCCATTTCCAGAAGACACATCCTGCTTCTCCACAAAGGAAACCACACACAAAAACTGCAAACACCAAAAAACCTCATCATAAAAACAGACTTGCTATCTCAGACCAATCTACTAAGAGAATGATGATAGGTTTGGGGTTTTTCAGCTTAGTTTTTCATGAAACTTCATAAGACAGCTGAACATGAAAGAAACCATTGCATTTTAAAGTTTTGCCTAAAACTCAGTAAAGGACTAGTGAGAAACTTCATGACAATGCTCTCAGGGAAACCAGTGTTGAAAATACATTTTGGGAAAAGCAAGGTCTCCACTACTGTACACTGCCCCCAAAAATGGGGGTTTTATACTACCACTTCCTATCACACCATCTAAAGTTTTGATAATACAACCAAAGACCTGTTTTATTTTTAGTGGCTATTTTTGTAATTGACACAATGAAATCTTTCATACATTATTTAAACCAGTTCAAAAAAGGAACCATATAGTAACATTCACTTCTACAAAATTTCTGGTTCTAGTTGGAAACCAGGGTGGGGTGGGGGAACAAAACCCACACTCCAAAAAACCCACACCTCAGAGGAGCATAATCCTGCTGGTAATGTGGTCTGTCTTTACTTTTCCTGGTAGTAGAAACCATAACAGATAGCTCATGACATTCAAAACACATCCGAAGTGATAACTGAAGATTTCTTTCTCCTTTTAAACACAGAAATATAAACTGAGAATACGCACAAGGCCATAATCTGTCTTTAAAATTTTAGGGCTCCATTTAAATGGAAATAGGAAATCATAGTGTTTACCCTAAACTTGGACAATTAACTGAATTTATATTCTCAGTAGTTTTTATAAAAAAAAACCTCATTTTTTTATTTCTCTCACATACTGAACTTACTCATGCAAGCCTATTTTCCATTAGTAATATCAGGTTTAAAATACACAATATACTTTTGGAGAGTAAATCAGTAGTATTATGGCATAAATTTAAAAAATTGCCCATTTTTGTCTGTTTCTTTAAGGAAAAGCATTCAAAATTCATCTCTTTCCACTGAAAAAAACAGTACTTTTGGTAAGCCTAGAGGAAGACTGAAAGACTTTGTTGTCTTTGGCCCACCCTCCCCATTTCTTGAGAGCCAGTTTTGAGATGCATAGGAAAAGATGTCATTTTAACATCTAAAGACTGCTAACCCACCTTTCAGTGGTAGAGTTACATGTAAATGTACAACTTTGAAACACTTATCAAGAAGACTCTAGGAAAACTATACACACATCTATGCTATTTTTGAGGAAGTTCAGGCTTTAATAAACTGAATGTACAACAAACCACTTCATTGAACCTCTGCAAATCAGATACTTTGTTGCAGGCACAGTTGCTTAGATACAGAGTAATCGAGGTAAGTGAATAAATCAAATTATCAATAACATACACGATTGCATCCTATTATTGAAACAGTCAATTGAAGTAATTTTTAGATTAGTTAGAAAATGGATATTTAGAACTTTCTGGGTCATATGTGATGCCAAATAACTTAATTACATGAGCATTAGCTGATATTTTAAGATTTGTTCATTGCAGATAGAAAAAAAAGGTGTTTTCAATGTGGGCTTTTTTGTGGTTTTTTTTTTACAGTAATTGCAGGAACTACTCATGTAAAGTATCTCTGCAGTCACTCTGAAGTAAACACTCAACCAAATGCTTCATAAATTGTTATTCTTGATACAAGGTAGACTCTTACACAACAAACATTGAAACAACAATGCAACCATCTGAAAAGACTCAGTGCTTGCATTGATTTTACTTCATTTGACAACAACGTGAGACTGAAGAGAAGGGGAAGATTCAGCTAAGAGGAGAGATGATTAATAAGAGACAGAATAAAGGTGCACAAAATAGCGTATGGTAGAGCAAATGCATATTAGGCAATCCTAATCGCTATGCCTCCTACAAGAGCAAAGGCCAATCAATGAAACTGAAAATCAGACATTTTAAATTCATGAAGTTTTTACACAAGCTATAATTAATCCGTGAAATCACTTCCACAAAGTAGAAAGCCTCACAGCTTACTAAAAAAAAAAGAAGATACAAAATGAGAACATCAATTTGTATTTACCATGATGATAAATAAAATAAATTGATAATTAATTGGGGGGAGGTGTAATGGCGTCTAAGGAAACAAATTTTTTAATAAGAACAACTTATTCCATCCTCATCAAGCAAAATAATTGCTACATTCCTCTTGGAGTTCTCTCAGAGATTACCATTGACAAATGGCTAGACTATATAGGTAATTGTTCGAAGTTAATATAACATTTTGGAGTCGACAGTCCTCCAGAAAGCATTTATAAGGTCATTGATCTCACATTGATTTACTTAGTGAGATCTAGGGAGGCTTACTCAGGAGACTTTGCTACAGCATCTAGAATAGCAACAACAGATACTGTCCTTTCAGAAAGAATGCTGAAATTCTAGGAAAAATCAAGTCCAAAACTCTACCTGTCTTCTAAAAAAAAAAACTTTTATTTTCTAGAGTTTCTGAACTGCATTGAAGATAACTTCCTGACACAGCTGATCAAGAATGGAAGACTCCCCTGTAGGTCCAGAAACCCTCTGTAATAACTTCATTTGTGACTACAGGTACGATCTTAGGGTTTTAATTTAGTAAATTTGTATAAATGGAAGCGGAAACAAGCAACTAAAAATGCACAAAGTAAAAAAAAAATAAACAATTTGGAAGAGTTGGTGTTTTTAATCCGCCTTGAGATGTATACGGTTACCAACTACCCAGCTATCACAGACAAATCAGACTGCTTTGATTTCAGGTCTGCATACATTGACTAAATCTCTCAAGGGAAAGAGCAAAGAGATTTTCGTCTCTTGAACTCTGCTAAAGACTACCTGCTTTACAGTGAAAACTACTGTGCTGTTTCATGCTTTTCTGTATTGTCAGCTACCTCAGCATAGGAGAGAGGCCAGAGGACATGCTTCTCCTACATGTCAGGAAGCATGTGTAAAACAGCCATATGCTCTCACCAGGCTTAACATGCTATCCTCAAATATATCTATGATGTTCAGCCATAGTCAACCACATAGTAGATTGCTTCTGCTGTGTTGTCTAATTTGACATGTCCTCTAAAAAACAAGTCAGAGTTCTCTTAAACTAAATCAGTCATGCTTCACTGATCTGGTAGAAAATTGCCTTAGCTCTTCACACTGGAAATAATTCTTCTCAAAACACGAATAATATTCGTGCATAAATCCAGGTCTTGCTCAAGTCTTTGCAGAAATAAGGTGATACCATTACTAATAGAACACAGTCCTACTAGCAATTAAAACCTTGGAGGATTAAGAAGCATATTCAAAGAATATGATTTCTTTTTGCACAAACTACAATAGCTACCTTCTGGACCATGATCTAATTAAGTGTTTTTAAAAGCAATTTCTGTTTCAATGGAGATATTCTGAAGCAAGCGGTGATGGAGGGGTGTTGTTTTGACAGCTCCCTCTAATACATTTCTTTATAATAATATGTTTTATCACAGCTCTCTAATTAAGAAAAAAAAACACACACAGTAAGACTACTTCCTCTTTATTTATGTCACTACTAATCAAAATACATATATAGACTTCATTCTCTCCATATATTTTGGGGTAAGTAAAGAGATTTTAGGAATTCGCAGGACTTTGAACCTATAATTCCTTTAGCCTCTCAAGGATATTCTATCAGTATCCCGAGAGCTTTCTTAGTGAACAAAGGGAAAACCAAGTTTCTAAAACCAACCAAGGAAAGGAATGTGTGTGCAAGGCTTCTTCCACACCTTCAGCTTTTAGAAGTTTCAAGTCTGGTTTGGCTTAAGACCAGCATGACAAACTTCTTAAAACAATGTTTAATTGATTAGGATACACAGATGAATAAAATCAATTTAAACATCTATCTGAATCCTTCTAACTAACAGGCTGAATATTAATGCCTCTCTAGTATGAAGAGGTGAGAGTATATGACCAGTATACCACAGCCAAAATTTCCCTTACTGAAATACAATCTTCTCTCAAGAGAGACAGGAATTGCTTAACTCAGAGCTAGATAGATTTCAGATTTCCCTTTTGCCACAAGAAAGATAATCCACTGATAAAACCAGGTTCTGAAAACTATTCTTTTGACCTTTATATTTGCTTCGGCTATCCCTTTACTTGTCATGCAGGCAGAACTCTAAGCACAGAGCTGAGTAACACAAAGTATTTGCTCATAACTGACTGACCAAACTGACATTCAGCTCTGCATCCCCTTCTGCAAAATAGGACAGGCTCTCTAACAGGAGATTAGTAAGTGTTGATGTGGAAGCGATGGCCACCTGTTCAAGCAGATGTGGCACCTAGAAGAAAGGAGTGAAGGGTTCATATTTAAGTTTAGCCATATCACCACTACTAAAATCTAAAAGAACCCCAACAAGTAATGCATTAAGAAATAGACGGTAAAATCTATACATGAAAAGCTCTTTCCCTATTTTGTTTCTTCTCTCCATGCAATATTGACATACAATTAAACGTCTAAAAGACCCCAAAAGAAATAAAGAATGAAAAGAGGAAAATGTTCCTTAATGCAAAAATGTGCTTGTAAGTAATTAGATATTCTGCGACATTACTGCCTTGATCTGTGGACAACTGTCCACCTCATCTGTCCCTCTATTTGTAGTCAAGAAACATCCTAAATGCTTCACTCCAACTGAAGGGAAGTGAAAAACTTCTCATGCTACCAATTATTTCAGAAAGGACTTGGATGTGAATTTAAAAAGGAAATTACTGCCAAATGCGTTTTCATCATAACAAGATCACTTGAAGTATTTCACTGCTAGAATTCTCACTCTCAGCAGCTATTTCCCCAACTCACAGAAACAGGCACAGTTGTCTCATTTCAATACACAGAGCAGCAGCATCCTCTCTATCCACCTCAGCTTAAGCAAGGGAGTTGACTGCATAATTCAAATAGGAAGAAGAGCATGCAAAATTAAGCTAAAGTTCTTCACTGCTGAGTATTGCTACTGTACAGCAACACCTGCAACGGTGCCCAAAATTAACAGTTATCAGTCATTTGTAGTAGAAGAACCATTTCCTTTTCCATGTATTATGCTTCCTTTTGCTTCTCTGTATGGAAGGAAAGCAATACTCAAAACCAGCTGACTGTCATGACTAGAAAAAAAAAGGATGCTATCTTTCTTCCAATAGAATTCTCCCTTCCTCTTCAAGAAGGATCTAGATTATGCAAGATCATGTCAAGCTGTGTATTTCTTAACATTCCAAAAGCAGTATGAATTCCTTTCATTTTACGGGCAATGGCTATATTCCATGGCAGCTGCAAGACTGTCAGAAATATAACATGTTACCATAGTAGGACACTAAAATTAAAGGGAATTTGTCCTTCAACATCAGTGAAGTCACCTAATAAGAGAATAAAAGTTTTTCTAAGCTACCTGAAGTATCTATTTTTCAATCTTTTCCATCTAAAAGAAATACAGTATGTTAACATCCTTTGATAATGTCACTTTCATCAGTTGTTTTCAAAAAAGATTGCCATAAAAAAAGGGAAAATTATTATGGAAGACCTTGAATGAGGTAAAGCCTTTCGCCCCCCCCCAAGAGCACTTTCATGAAGGTGTAACTTTACTTGCTCAGTCTGTGTTTTTGAACACCTAGAGTTCCTTCAGATAAAATACAGATATGCTTTTGCACAATAACTTCACCTCCCTAAGGTGGGCTGCACTCAATAAGAAAACTGAAAGGACTGGAACAATCCACAGATTTTTAATATTGTAAAATAAACTTTAAAGGAACACAGGATAAAGCTCTAGGGTAGAGAATTAGCACCATATTTTTAGAATGAACCATTCAGTATTGGTCAACATAACAGAAGAATGATTAAAAACACCTTAAAGCCTTAAATAAACTACATTAGTAAGGAAAAAAAGATAGTACACATTTTGAAAAGGGGCAACAAATAAAATAAGCATCATGTCACACTCAAATCTGAGGTCTGCTTTCAATAAGTGATGCTAACATGTCTCATTTCCACTTTATGAATTTGATGATTCTAGCTTCAAGGAGATGCCCAAGATGACTTTGTCTGGGATGGCATTTCTTCCAGACGGCCACTTCCTACTGTGAGTAAGTATTGTTTGCTTTCACCTATTTGTACATTTTTATTTAATCTCATCTTATTTTCAAGTAAAAACTAGCAAATCAAACTCTAAAATAAGTAATCTGATTGTATATATCAGAATTAGAAAAAAGGCCTACATGTTAAATTCTTCTGCAGAGCTTTACTCACACGACTTTAAATTTAAACTTGATATTGCTTAATAATAAAAGAAAGTCTCTCCTCATACCACACTAGACTCAAGGATAAAACACAGCATAATAAAATCAAGTGCTTCTGCCAAACAGTCGCTTTTACCAAATGACTGAAGCCTGATATGCAGGATCATCAGTTACTCTTATGGGACAACCCTAGCCAGACATTACAGAAAAAGAAAAAACACTTCTCAATTTACAATCTGTTACCATAATATAGATGCATTATAAATGTGCTATAGCTTTACAAGATGGCATATTACTTATTCATTAGAGCAAAGGGGAGTTTCATAAAAACAATGCTCTTGAAGCTGCTTTTATGTTTGCCCTGTCATGCTCAATAGAAAGAAACAAATGTTAGTTCATGGGGAATTCAAAGAGGTATTTTTTTCTTTTAAAAAAAATTTCATGTAAGACAACTGATTTTGTCATAGTGCTTCAAAAAAGACCCAATTTACTTTTTGCCTAATTACAAATGAAGGAAACTACAAGGAAGAGTGCCATATGCTAAAAATACATTTAAAATGGGTCTCAGAGAAGTGGGGCATCAGTTCTAAACGTGCCATGGGGAAAAAAAAAAAAATCTTGGTGCATGCTTTAGCAAGTTCCAGTCTCACCTCATGAAGGAACTTGAGCAGAGAAATCTACAGTTACTTTAAGCTTTCACTTGCTTCCCACAGAACAGGATTTAGATGTTTTTGCTTAATGAATTGCCTTAAATAGAATAAAGACGAAGCGGAATATATTATTTGTTGTCCTTTACTGTGCAGAATATACTTACTGATTAGAACAATCACATCATTTATCTCCAAGACATGTCCTAGTGTTTTATCACATTTCAGAATTTCCTAGCTCCTCATGTTAAATTATATCAATGAACTGCTTTCCTGCTGGACATTCCATTTCATTTTCACAAATACACAAAAACTGTCCATACTAGAGTAACTGAAGAATAGCAAAAGCACATGGTCCCAGCAGAACTATATCTGAATGTTTTCCAAATACACAACTGAAATTCATACTGGTACCAACTACCATGTTACCATATGTTTAACAGAAAGTTAAATAACATTGAGCCACTTCCAAGTTAAAAATATTAAATAAACAAAGAGTTTATAAGTAGCAGTAACCAGGTTTAATAGTATCAAATTACTGTATTGTATGTTCAGAGAAATCATCACCTTTTTATTTTTAAATATCATAGCATTTTAGCATAGTGAACATCTGAGCAGTCTTTTTCAGTGTTATAGGTCTACCACATGCAGTAAAAATATAAGATAGCATTGCACTTATGAGAATATAGAACACTATTGGTTTATTTTCTAGTCAAAATAATTAAACAATTTGGAAGCTGCTTAACTTAAGAACTTCTGGCAAAGTTATTAATTCAACCATTTAAACATTAGATTCATCTCCATGAAACTGCTGGCAATGAATTGATTGAAGTATTATTTTGAAATTTATGTCTGACAATTCTGAAGTAGTTTCCTTCATTTCATTAAAAACAAAGAAAATCCCTGGCATATTAGAGGGAAGCTGAAGGCCAATCACTTCAGTTATGCAACTGTAGAAATTATAGCGGTGTTACAGTTTTGCATTTGTGCTACAGTAAGTGTATTGAAAGCAGCAAAAAAAATGTAGGATACCAAGGGCTTTGAAAAAAAAGACACATTCTATTTAAAAAACTAGTCCCTGTTTCCCACAAGGAACTCTAACCTACACCTCTTTTCATACAGGTCTCTGTGGGCACTTGCCACTCTTGTGCTGCAGCCACGCCATTACCAAAGAAACACACTTCATCCAGACTGAGACACAAGTAAACAAGAAAAAAAGCACAAAACAACAGGCAAATACTGGTGTATTAATACAAAGACCATGGCTAATCTGTGTAAGGTCCTTTAAGCACATGGATCATGCAATTAACTTCCCCATCACTGTTCAGATACACAAGAAACAGTCCCTCTATGTTGTAGGTAACAAAACACAGCATAACAGAAGTGCAACTTCCTTCTGCTACACAACATGTAAACCCCTGCCCTCTCCGTCCCTCTGGTTCCACTTACCCTCATGTTTTCCAGCATGAAAGTTTTCACCTGTACTTGTTGCACTTAGAAAGAGCTAAGCCAAGAAAGATCATTTCAAAAGTCATAATTAAGGAACGGAAAAATCAGACACTATCACTAGACAAAGCAAAGGGACTAATCAATGGGCTATTCCTGAGTTCTCTTCCAGTGTCTTATGTTATTCATGTGATGGTGTTTCACCATTTGCCTTAAAAAGACTGTAATAATAGTCAGGGGGACTGTAGGGTTGGTTTGTCTTTTAAGCTAAAGTCTTTTCTGCTACTTAGTTTCATCTCATGCTTCTAGTTCTACTTTAGTAAAAATCAAGATAGCCATTTAAAAAGTTGAAATAACCCCACAAAGCAAACAAAATATCCATTTGTTACAGGAAGGGTAACAAACCATGGTCATAAATATGAAAAATAATATTCTTAAAACAATCTAAAAAGCATGTTAGCAGAACAAGCCTATGATCCTGTCGCTCAAAGTTGCTGATGAGGAATGAATCCAGAGCAGGCAAGCTCTCTCTTAACTGTCAGTACTTTAGAAAACCTATATCTCATTAAGCCTGTTAACTTCCACCTTTACAAGTGCCAGAGACAGATTGTATAAAGACAGATTTCACTGCATGCTGCTTTATCAAACCAGTGACTTTTCTAACATTTTATTACTGGCATATAGGAATATAGATTCTTTTTTTTCTTGGTTAGATTACTGAAGTAAAAACTTGATTCCAGACAAATAAAACAAGCTATTTTATGGAAAAATCAATTTCCACTGATAGGAAACTGTGTATACAACACCACATTGGAGGCTTACACTTGAAGAATTTACAGATAATTTTCTAATTCTTTCAGAAGCTACATCTCATTTTCACATTAATATATACTATAGTACTGACAACAGCTTTTGATTTCTATCCTCCTCCATTCACATATTCTCCAGTCTGAGCTGCTCTGAAATTTTGTTTACACAATAAGTCTTATTTCAATCACCAAAATTTCAAAGCAAAAAATGCAATGTTGTGTCTAAAGAAGAAGGTTTAGATACAAAGCAAATGTTTGAAACATAGTTATATATATCCTCCTTTCCCATCAAATATAACAGCTTGTTTTTTTAAAAAAAAAATCTGGACTATCAGAAATAAAAGGCTATACTTGTATAATCAGAGTTGTAAGACAATTGCAATTTTTGGATGTGAAGTCAGTTTTAATTAGAGTACCCTAAATTTAGGGCCTCAAATTACAGAGTTTTATGGTCCTCTTCCCAAAAGATTTCTAGCACTTACTTGTCTTTTTCAAATACGCTAGTGTCCTGTACCGTATGTGGAAATTTAGCTGACCTCTTTTTAAATTGTCGTGAAATTGCCTCATCAAGATTGAAAGAGCCTTCACCTCTTCTTAAAGCAGTTTATTCACTAAATATAGCTTTGGAACCTTAATTCCTCCATTTTAAATTAAATCTGCTAAATTAACACTGAGCGTGTCTCTGCAAACACTTCAGAAATGCTAGTGCAGATGAAATGTGTTGACTTTCAATTTGAAAGTTATCCTGAACAGAATACTGGAATGACCGTATCCATGGATACTCAGGTCCACTATCTCCCTCCCTACATAAATACCTAAAAGTTACATCTTGCTCACTTCATTTGTACAAAATCTCATAACAAGCTGCATCACTATTGTAGAGGAGAACTGGCAACTTAAGAGTTGAAAAGTAAGCTACAGGTACACCACACTGCAAGCAGCATTTGTTGCTTGTAGCAGCAATTAATAACTCAAGTGTAGAATGAGCTAGTTTTGAGGGCAGATAGTTTACAAATGTATTTGTCATCAGAATAAACAAAGAGAACTGTAGTAACACGGAACCAAAGAAACAATGGTAATGCAGAGATTACCAATGTCGTTTAAACATAACAGCTGCATTAAGCTTAAAAAGAAACAGGCAACAACGCTCTATCAATTTCAAACAGTTTTCAGTATCAAGAACCACAGAACTTAGCATTTGATACCTTCAAGAAAGAGAACTGTTGATTAATTAGTTCTTAACAGATATAAGTGTATTGCTCATAGCTGAGAAAACTAGTAAACTGAATTTTAAAAATAAATAAATACATAAATAGAATGCCACCTAGAGAAGTGAAATATCTGGTGGTTAACTGCATGAGACCACAAATCCAAGTTTGAGTCAGTATTAATTCTTCTGCCATGAAACCTCAGGGAAGTTTCTCCAACCCTTGACTGACAATTTGAGCAGTTCTATTTTGTCAATCTCTATAATTCATCTCAAAAGTGTTCTCCTAGGACGAGTTACTATGTTGAAGGTAACAGCTCCAGCTTGGAAATACATTGGAGAATCCATTTTCTAAAAAAGCCTCTAGAACAATATTATGTATAACAACTCCATAAAGCCAGGATCTATCCTTGAGCACAGATTAGGTTACAGATCAAAAAGACCTCTGTAGATCAGCTGTATTCACCACCCAGGGGGACTCTTTCTATTTGCTCTCCTTTGACAGGTACTCTCCAGCGTATTCAAAAAAGATACTACCAGTTTAAACCTGTGATACTCTAATGCATTCACTTCTACAGCCATCTCTTAGCACTTTGACCACTGAAACCTGAATATATCTAAAACAGCCCTTCAGCTTGTCACAGTCTGAAAGTATCTTTCCCTCCTATTTCCAAGACACCTACAAGACACCCAAGAAAGGCAGCTTTTGGGAATGAATCACATTTGAATTGACACCTTCACATTCAACTCTGGTTTACAGTGGCATCATCACCATCTCTCGTAAAAGTTTCCATCATAAGAAAGTTTAAAGTCCTGCCAAGACTTTGTATTCTCACCTCAAACAAGAAAGGGCTATATCCACCTCAACAGTATTTTGCTTTAATTTTATCTAAAAATCAACATTACAGAGAATAATCTGTTTTCCAGAAGTCAGAACAAATATTTGAGAACTGCACTCAATAACAACTCTATCAAAGGATCTCATGAATACTGGGGAGTATGTACACCTCCATCTGAAGAAAGAAACTGCATATTAACTGATTCAGACAGATACTTTTCCATTGATACTGATTATTGACTAGTAGCTAAAGGAAATTCTCGAGTAGCTGAAGAAATCAAATCAATTTGAAAACTTAGTATTTATATGCTTTCTTAAGTGGAGACTTTAAAATAATTTGTTCTTTTAAAGTTAGCTACTCTTCTTCAAAATATTACTTGAAATAAAAGGTAGCTGAATTCAGGCCTCAACTAAAACTTTAATGAACTGAATTTTTATAATTTTGCAACAGTTATTGTGCATATACATATAAAGAACAGCGATGTACAGAAAGTGGTTTTAAATTCTAAATTAGCACCTAGGACTAAGCCTGACTGAGCTCAAGAGGAAATTTACAAGGAGTTGTCACTAATAGGGAACTGTAAAATCAAAGCATTAAGATAAGAAAAAAAAAAGCTTGTGAGAAGTAACAAGGCAGCAGCATCATTATTTTGAGATATTTTCCTTCTGTGAGACAGTGAGCATCTCTTTAACTTCTGTTAAAGATTTAAACCCAGGACAGCATTACATCATCATGCTAAGTCAGGGAAGAATAAATCCCAGTAGACCATGTAGACAATGATTATTAATTCAATTACCCCAAAATGGTTCTTGTAAATATTTCATTTCCAGTTTTCAAGTTGCTGGTTTTGTTGGTTTTGGGGTGTGTGTTTAAGAAAATCTATCATGATAAAAAGGGCCTGATCTACTACGATCTTTTCCTAACTAGGATTTGATTTACTACTGTAGTAAACCAATGAAGACTGCAAAGTATCATTAGGAAAGTAAATGAACTAATATTCACATAATAATGGAAAAACATAACACTGCTTGGTAACATTACTGTAATTTTTCTATAGTATCTTCCACCACGCAAACACATTAAGTTACAGTAAAACATTTGAAACAAGAGATTTCTTTTTTTAATTTGGATTATTATAAAAACTTTTAAAATATTTAAATATGGTGTTTTACCTATATACTAGCACCACATTTTATGCAGCACTGGAAGAATAATTCCTGCAGACTTAGAGAGGTGTTGGAGCCAAAGTAAACACAGGTCAGCTGGGAGAGACAGTGACTGAGACTGATAAAGCCTAAAGAAACCAGACTCTGCTGGGACGGGGCTTGAATCAAGATTTTCTGGCAAAGGATCAGTGCCTTTTTCATCTTGTCTTTCACAGACATAATGAGACTGACCAGGGCTGTATTTTGTCGTTGTTTTTTTTTTTTTCTTTGACTGTTTTTAAATTGACCAAGACTATAAATTAAACACAAGTAAGCTGTTATGGGTCCAGTGCACCAGGGTAGAGACAACCCACATTTGGCATACAAGCAATTCTATTTGAAGGCTGCATGAACAGTCAAGCATATATTACCAATATGAGTCTTGCTGTTCTAGAACAAAAAAATTGATTACAAAGCAGGAGGGTTTTTTTTCTTACATGTAATGAATAAAGAAAATATTTTTTTCAGGAGCTTAATGTAGCATATTCCTGGTGTGTGCATCAATTACAAAAAAAAAAAAAGGACTTGTTTAGCCAAATTATTTTTAGTTAGACAAGAACATAGAACAATTAAGGTCTGCAATTCCACCGCACTAAGAACTTCACGAATCTTTATCAAGGAACATTATTTACTGTTAAATCAGACAAACCGCAAGACAAAATCGGTCTAATATGAACAACCAAGCTTCTAGAGGGGTGTTCTTTGCAGGCAAACAAATGCATGTAGACAGACACACAGACCATAGCTTACATCTGGACTAAAGATATGACAAGTATTAACATGGTATTCAAAAAGGGAGAGCAGTAAGGACTGAGAAAAAGTAAATGGATATGTAAGTAGTGAAGCAAGGCAAAAAACTAAATACAACTCCAGTGAAAAATGAACACAATTGAGAATTCAAAAAAAAAAAAATAAACCAGCATCAAAAAGCTACAGAATAATATTGCATCTCCTTTTACTCCAAGCAGTACTTTGTAGGGTTACACTTTTCTTACAGCCTCAGGTGGGTCTGAACACTTAGATACTATAAACAGGTTCTATAGCACAGAAAGAGTCAGCCCCCAATATACCACTTAGGTCCAGAGAGATGCAGGAATCCCTAAAAGATAACACATATATTTCCAGACACACTACAGGGCATGCGGGCTTTAGTTTCTCATTTGTCAGCCACTGAACAGTTGGACATTAGCTGCAGCTGCTACTGGCTTTTATTACAGGAAGAAAGCACAAGGGACACAGTGATGGAATAGTTTTGCATTTCTTTTTCTTCCTCCCCTCATCATAACTCTCCTCCATCTCCATATCTCTCAAGGTCAGAAAAGACATGTCTGTTCAATTAAGAGCATGAAATGACAGAAAACTTATGATTTCACAATTGTTTGATTGGTATTGGCTGATTAACTATATTTTTCCTGAAGAAATCCATTAAAGAAGCATATGAAGCCTACACTGCGGCCATTAGAGGCCCAAGAGAAAAACTGTGGATACTGAGATCCAGCCCATCATAGGTTGTTTTCACGTAGACATTAAGCAAAGCATCAGAGATGCAGAATACTGGGGGTTTGTTAATTTTACCATTTTAAAGCAAAGAGTCTTTTCTTTTCCTCTTTTTTCTTCCTCTTCCCTTATCTTTTTAAGGGAATTAAGTTTAAACAAAGCCTTAATATTCTCCTGTGCTACTTTTACTAGACTACACCATACCAACCAGGAAGATAAGATCATTAAAAGCCAGTTACTTTCTTTAAGCTCACCTGAAAATGCCCTGGAGAAGTCAAAATCTCCTCCCCCAAGAATCATTGCCTTGAGTTTCAAAGAAACCATAGGAGAAGCACAGGAGCAGCACAGAATGGGGAAAGACTTGGCAAATGAAGTAGCAAGGGGATTCTGTAAGAAGAGACACAGCAAAATGGAGAGTGGAAAATACACAACCTAGTGGACATATACTCCAGTAGCAACAGACAACCACCATCCTGTTTACCTCAGTAGAAACATCTAAGCTGGGTACCCACTGGCCCACAGCAAAACCAAGGAGTGCTCTTTTGAGGAGATACAACTCAGCCATTCACAAGCTATTCCCTGTTCCTCCTGTTCTTTTCACACTTCCTTCCCTATTCCCCCACCAGTTTCTCCCAGCAGAGCTTCGCAGATCTTAAGTCCAGGCCCAACAATAGCAGAACTAGTTATCCATCTTTTCTGTATGCAATCCTGCCCACAAATGCTGCTTATTCACACTATGTGCAAATGGTGTCCAAGTACAAAAATATGAATGAGAGTTTCAGCTGGAAACTGAAACAAATGGGAACTGAAGTTGATAGCACGGATTTTAACAGAACTAGGTAGAGTGAGAGAAGGAAGGCAGAAGCTTGATTAGAAATCTGAAAAAGAGCAAGCTTGCCTTGACTGCCACCTACCTTGCTGACCACAGAAATAAATGAGGCATTTCTGGATACACTATGAGGGACTTACTTAGAAAGTACACGGAGTCCAAATTCCAGAAATCCCATTGCTGAGATGAACACATTAGGTAAATTTTAAGCAACACTTTTAATATAATTGTATTTGTATCCATAATAAACTGAGGCTAAACCAGGGATAAATAAAGATGCTGAATTTCAGCAGAATACACTGTGGGCAGAGAGTAAAGTCAAAAGAAACATGTACAGCGATAAAGCAAATCACGGAAAACTACAGAAAGGAAATTGAAATTGTTCAAAGAAAATTCAACTACACTTCTGGTAGCAAGTAAGTATTCTAGAAGTTAAATCTAGTAAACCTGAGAAAAGGCCGATGTACATAAACTGGAAACTACAGCAAATAATCAAGGTTAAGAGACATGCATAAGCATAGCATAAAAATACTGGGCATAAAAGAAAAAATACACAGTAAAGAGACTGAAAAAATGACCGCTGAATGTGTAGATCACAAGAGTACAACTTAGCCAACCTGTTCTGAAAATAAACATATTTTCAAAGCACTTTAAGTATAGCAAGTTGTAAAGAAATTATTTATGAAAGTAAGGCTTGAAAGATGGCAAAGGTAGCTTTGGCAGAAATAAAAACAGTTATTTCCCCTCTCAAAAGGATGGAGATCTAAGCAGACTGCAGTAATGCTCCTTGTATCTATTTGTTTGGATTTAATTAACATGTATAGATTGAGGGCTATCAAATATTCACACTTTTAATGGCTTTCTTTCAATATAATATATTGTGGTTGCACAAACACACATACACCCCTTACTGAGTTACAAGCTTCGAACATCAAAATGTTGAGTCATGTTTTTGACATACCAGAAATATTTCTGGACTATTTCTGGAAACGACAATATAGTTCATTCTGGACTTAATTTAACCCTGACAAGATAATGATAATGTCATGGTAACAATCTTTAGTCATAAACATCAGCTCTTCAGTGATACTACTGGTTTGCTATTTGCCATCAGCTTACCCTCCCCCACTTTCACTTTGGGTGAAACCAGCCTGTATGTTGCGTGTATCAGCCAACAGTGCATGCAATTATCAGATTTGCTTTTTATTGTATTAATCCATAGCTTACTTGGCATGAAATTTTTAACTTTCTAAATTAGTAATCCTTTCAACATCAAAAAAATCAAAGCAATTTGCATAAAGTCCTTATGTAGTTTATCAACACTTTTTATAAACCTCTACTAGATTACAAAACTAAAGACAATGCACTGGCCCTACTCTAGATTTTGGTGTTGTGGTTTATTTAAAAAGACCCAAAATTTACAAGCTGTACATCTTCAGAGCAAGGTCATGCTCACAAGGCAACTCTCAGTAGCATCAGAGCACCAGGCAACACATTTTGAAGAATCAGATATATGGCATCCAAGGGTGAAAAAGAGAGCACTTATTTGGTATCAAAAGAATTTAGTGAAAACTAATAACGCCAGATCAATTGCTGAAGAGCAAACTGGATAAATGCTGATTTCCTGCAGATGTTAAGTAGTTTATTTTAAGATTGCTACTTCCTGTGCATCTCCATAAACTTTCTGAAAATTCTCATTCGGTTACCCAAGAACCTGGAGTTTATTTCTCTTCAAGTTAAGAGCTACTTATAAAAAGGTCCTTGCAAGGATTTGGATATGCAATCAAAGGCAATACTAAGCGTGTAATACAAAGGTCTTCAATTCTTAGAGTTTCTTTAGCTCAAAAGAATATTACTTAGTATTTATGAACTAACGTTCAAAATTAGATTTCAAATACCTCTGAAACATTCAGCTTTCCTCATAAGGCAGCTTTGAAGCTTACTTGTCAGAGAATCCACTGAAGATGGCTTGCAGACACATGCACTTCAAATTCACATTTGCAAAATCTCCTGTTTTTGCAAGATTTGGCCAGATGCTCTGGCCTACCTGCCTTACGCTTTGTCCTGCCTGTCTGTTAACAGGCAGGCTTAGATTCACGGCTTTCACTGCTGTCCAAAATAATTAGACAAGCACATATCCAGTCCTGTCCCAAATAGCTGACACATTTCCTTTGAGATGTCACAGCTCCAGCACTTCTTGAAAGTTTACTGCTGTATGCCTTTGTGGTAGATGCTCATAACATACAAGTATTTTGGACAGTTGTCTGCAGGTAATAAGTAGTATGGAACTAATATTACTTTTCCTTTTTAGTCTGGCATAAGAAACAGGCAGTGTAGCTGCTGAAAAGGTTTACCTTTCTTTCTGTGCAGCAGCAGCATCCCCATTCCCCAAACCAAGGGCAAAACAAGACTCCATTTACCACCCAGATTTCTACACACTGAAGGAAACATATGCTACTTTCACGAAAAAAAGTAATTCTGGACAGGTTATTTTTATTTTTTTTTTTTAAATCACTGATAATTCATTTTCTGGCTTTCCAGTAAGTTTCTTCATTCACACTGTTGAATCAACTGGAGGCCAGGCACACAGTGGTCCAACTATTAAAAGTAAGTGAGCCAACCTGAGATCCCCAGGTTGATCAGCACCCTCTAATGATTTTTTTTTTCCTAGGGCAAAGTAGGGTCCTGGCTGTACCTTGGACTCTGCTTCTTGAAACTTGTGTCACCCCGCTGAGGAATCAGAGCCTTCTTCAAGTTTTTCAAGAGAACTGAACATTTTCATTTGAGAAAAAAAACTAAGCACATACCCATGATTTAATGCTGTTTATCTGTGCAGTTTTACCTTCAGTATTTTATTTATTGGATGTTGTAATGGGTTTAACTTTGTTGTCACACCACGTAAGAAGCTCAGCCTATAAACTAAACTGAATTATTTACCAATAAAACCCTCAAGTTCACTAAGAAAAGGTAACTACCTAGAAGTCAAAAAAAAAAACTAGAAAGCTAGAGTTTGTTCCTATGTTTAAAGAAGAGAAAATATTTAAAATGGCAATTCAGAAAGAAGGCAGAAAACGTAATGATTCAACAAATACGCAGACCAGCCTGTCTTCAGACAACTTGTCATTCAGGTACCCATACAGGCAGGTACCCACACAAGTATTTCCAGCTTCAACTGCCTAATTGGAAAAATCACTCCTTTTAAATCCCACTTGCTCCAAAAAACAAAAAAAAAAAAAAACCAAAAAAAAACAAACCCCCGAACATCCAGAATATAAATTTTTAATATAAAGACATATTTTCAACTTAGATAGGAAACATGAGTTAACAGATTCTCAATCAGCTGTTGACAAACAGAAAAAACAGGATGTGGTACATTTTCTTTCTTTCCTACTAACTTTTTTTTCCTATTTCCTATCCTCAAAGCAGAAGATTACTTGTCTTACAGTCTCTCCAGACCCAGCTACTCACCATCTCTTGACACAATACGAAGATAAAAAGTTAAAAAAATATACCAGGTCCCATGATGCTTCAATTCACACATCAGACTCATTTTAGTCCTCTGAAAGGTTGCCCTGTACTGTTCCGGTCATTCTGCTATTAAAAATGGGATAGTACAGAAACCATGGACACCGCTATAGAAGACAATCAAGCCAATAGAAAGACTGAACAATCAGAGTTATTTAAAATTGCCAGAAAGAATAAGTCCACTCTCTGAAAGAACACAAATTGGAAGTGGACTTCAGAGTTCTGCTTCTGATGAGAATAAGGAATAAGAACAGCATTGGAGTGGACTACAGCCAAGGAAAATCTTAGACAAGCTGAATTTTAACAGTTCTTATTTTTCATAGTCAAGGTCACATAACTACCAGCTTTAAAAAAAAAAACACCACGCAAAAACTAACAAAAGCACACACATGAATTCTTAACACTCACCTGAAAATAAACCCCAATTAATATTCAACTAATCTTGATTAAACACAGTGGGAGGGAAACTTCCCATCTCCCTCTTGGAAACAAGGCAGCTTGCCTTTATTTTCCCCAGAATCAATCCAGAGTTAAAAAAAAAAGTATTAACTACTTCAAAGAAGTTAATTCCATATCTCTATGGATTACCAAAGTTTTGCTACACATAGAGAAGTCTTTCTGGCTCATTAAACCAGGAAAAGCCTAAGATCAAGCAGTCGGAAAAAAAAAAAAACACGCTGAGAAGCATGGCAAGCTACAACCATCAGAAACCAAACATTTGCTCCCATCAATAAAAACACTCTCGGATCTGCTGTACTTCCCAGGACACTGGAAATTATAAAAGTCAGGCCTTCTGACTACTATAGCTGAGAAACTGGGGACTGTGAAACAGAGGCTAAGAGAAGCACCTCTCCCTTCCTTGGTAACAGATGCAATGGCAACTCTTCTCCCAGCTAAAGGCATCTCCCTTTCTTGGTTACTTCCCATCTGAGCAACAGAAGCCGCTTCTGCCTAAACACCTCTGAAGTTCTGAGACATATCAAAGGGCAGTGAGAAAGAGCAGAGACACAGGTATCACAGAATTAGAAGCTATGAATGTTATTGCTATGTTATATTCATACTGCAGTGATTCCCCATCTAATAACAGTTTAGCTACAGAGAAGCACATAGCTCGTATACAAGAGCACAAATCTTGGAGAAATAAGCTAGTGAATTGTTGGAACAGATGGCTCAGCCATCAGCAACCCTCAGCTCAGCTCCTGCTCAGGTGGAGTGGGTACCAGTAGGGCATGCTAGAATTTCTGGCTACAATAACCACAGGATGGGATCAGCAGGCTTGTGACAGCACTGTATCCAGAAATAAAGGAAAACAGTTTCTCTGACCTTGGCTCATCACTGGTCACGGCTGTCTCTAGCATCAAACCACTACAGAATTTTTAGAGGATGAAAAGAAAAGGAAGAGTCTGAGGAGTCTTTCATTCTTTCATCCTAGATCTGAAACTGGCTGCCACTGATTAATGTTCAATTCTTTACAATCTCAGATATATAATTCACCTTCTCTTTGGTCCAAAAAGATATTTGCAGGAATGTTAAAAGAAATTCAAACTATTAAATAAAATAAGCCAAAACATAAATAAATAAGCACTCTAAAATTAAAGATAAAGCATGGAAATTATTCCTACTTGTATCACAGCTGGGCGAGTCATTATGAGGCAGCTGGCAGCTGAGAGGCATGCCAACATCAATCTATCAGTCCCCATTTTGCTATATTAATATGTCACAGGTCTTGTGACTTGGATTTCCTACACCCAAATAAAAGGGTTTCAAATTGCCTGACATTTAGCAAATTGGCAACCTACTGCATTTGCTTATGTTATATACTGCTTTACGAGCGTCCACATCATCTGGAATTCTGGTTTGATCCCACTGAAAATCAGCAAGAGTTCAATACGCTTTAGGTGAGAATGCTTGCAAGCAGTTTTGGAGACAGAGGACAAGAAAAGTCATCTCATATGTCACGGGCCAAACAAAACAATTCACAACTTGCAATTCTCATAGAATCACAGAATGAGTGAGTTGGAAGGGACCCAGAAGAATCACTGAGTCCAACTCCTGTCCCTGCACAGGGCAATCCCAACATTCACACCATGCGTCTGAGGGCATTGCGCAGATGCTTCTTAAATATTGTCAGGCCTGGCACCGTGACTGCTTCCCTGGGGAGCTGTTCCAGGGCTCCACAGCTCTCTGGGTGAAGAACCTTTTCCTAATATCTAACCAAAACCTCCCTGGCACATCTTCCTGGCGTTCCCTCGAGATCTATCTTTGGCCACCAGAGAGAAAACAGATCACTGCCTGCTCCTCTTCTATCCCTTGTGAGGAAAGAGTGAACTGCTATGAGGTCCCCCCTCAGTCTCCTCTAGGCTGACCAGACAAAGTGACGTCAGCTGCTCCTCATATGATTTCTCCTCTAGACCCTTCACCAGCTTTAAGGCCCTCCTCTGGACACTGTCCTTTTTATACTGTGGCGCCCAAAACTCACTCGAACAATCTGAAGGTCTGAGAGCCAAGACACCACAAGCATCCCAGTCTAAGACATGCACAGGGTCAACTGCGTCATTTTGCTCAAGTAAGCTCACTAGCATGAAGCTCTGTTTATTCCTGCATCTTTATTTGGAAGTGCAAGCCACATCAATAGTCTTGAAGAAAAATTAACAAAATGGCAGAAGCCTTTGCAGAATAATCAAGAGAAATCCGAAAGTAAGTTCAGAGATGTACCATGATATTACATGGTTTGGCATGAAGAACACTGGGAAAGCTGAAAAGCAAGCCACACAAATACAAAGCAGTTAATAAATGATTCTTGATCCACAGCTCTTCCTACAGTTTAACTCAGGCTGCAGATCCTGAGCAATACTGTTTTGACAAAGCCAAAACTGTACTGATTCAAATCAATGGAACTACCACGCTGTAAAGAAGTCTTCTACTTTCATGTTTATTAACACAACTATGTGGGGCACATTGGGCACTAACTGTGCACTAAAGATCTATTATCTGAACATCAAAAGATTATAGAGTACTTAATGGGAAGATACATCAATAATACATCATTATAGAGCTCGTGTTTCTCACCAGACTGCCTCATTTTTACACTGCTGATGTCCCATGTCTGCTGTAATAGTATACGCAAAAGGCCAGTTTTGAAAGTAGCAGTGGGTGATATTCAATGTTTTTGCAAAAACAGTTCATGTTTCAGGTGCAGTCCCTCTGCATAACATGTTCCTTCTTACAACACCTGCCTCAGAGCTGCAAATGACCAAACACTGATCCAACAGTCCACAACCAGAGTTTTAATGATAAAAACTTTTGCTTTCAAAACAATTATCCTTTCATTCTTGGCTATGATTTGGGTCCTCATCCCTGACCGAAAAAGCACATGCAACAGATGCTTTCCCTCTCTGCTAGTCAGATGAACTTCTTTTCTTCTTCAGTGTGAACCTGTCAAAGTTTAACACCACAAATGCTGCAAAATATTTACCACTCTGTGTAGGTGGGATCATACTCAAGCATCTCATTTCTAGGTCCAGTGCCACTGGCAGGCTATTTTGGACTAAACCACTGAAACAAAATGAAAAACATAGTTACAGAACCAAGCTGGCTTCATCACTGGCACAGGACCTACTATCTCTGCCTCAGGCTCATTCAACATTAAGCAAAATTCAGTTGGCAGGCAGTCAGATGGCATGGTTCAGGCATAATTTACTAATAGAAAGGAACTCACTATACAGTGTTTTCTTGTGGTTGTTTCTTTTTGATAATTGCACCAGAAGAAAAGGTTCATATTTACATTACTTTTTAATGGTTCCAGTTCTTACCAGTATTATGTTTCCAATATTCTTCCTATTATATCTAAAGCAAAGGAATTACTGTGTAGGTAAAATGACCCTTTAATGGATCCATGTTATATTTCTTGTTCCCTCAGAGACTATGCGTGGCCTTTGGCAAGTCAATTTACTTTCTCATCTATAAGGTAAGGTAGTAATAGGCAGTAGCTCCCCAAGGTGTTCTATACTGCCCTAACTTCTGAATAGAAAGTGCCTCGTAAATACTAACATCATACAATGAAAATGACGCAAGTAGATCTTTTTCAGGATCTGGAAGATCAGGTAGCCTACTCTGCAGAAACCCAGGCAGAATCACCAGGGATGGGCAGAGGAACCCATTTCACTGCCAGTGGGTCCCACAGGGTGGGAGCAATGTTTTTCTTTCCCCTGAGGCACAGGTGCTCAAGACATGGGTACACAGCAGCCAGGATAAATGTGGATGGTCTGAAGAGCAAGGAGGGCATGTTCACCTTCTACAAGAGGAAACAGAGCTGGGGTTTTGCTGTTAACTAGACAGAAATACCCTCTTGCTATACTAGACTGAAATAGCTTTCTCCTTCTCAATGCTAGAAGCCTTTAATTCTGGTAAACATAATTAAAGTTTATCTCTTGATCTAGCTAAAACCAATTTTAGATATGTGCTGTATATTGCATTTAGATATTTTGCTGAAAAGTGGTATTTAAACATTTAGAAATATGCAGAATTTGTCTTTTGCTTTTTATACTTCATCTTGCATCCTACTTTTTTCTGACCCCTACAGATTGTGTTCAGTGCCAATGAGTAAATACTCACAAAAGTCCAAACGCAAGCAAGGGGATTATTTTATAAGAAGAAAAAGTAATCAGTTTTAAAAAGAAACAGGGGTACTTTTGACCTCATGCAAAACATACAGAAGGTACTGAATTTTCTGTCATTCTGCAAGGACAACGTATGCTGCCAACATCATATTCACCCATTGATGTGTCATCTTGATAATGATCCTTATTGTCAACATCACAGAATTGAGGGCACAGCATTTATTTCACATAGCTCCCATCAGTAAGTAATTAGTTACAAACAGTAGAACATTTCTCACAAAACCTAAAGCAAAACTACCACAATAGGAAAAGCAATGCAGTGTTTTCCACACACAAATCTTAGCTACTGTGCTTCAATTCAGTATATAGTTTAAGCTCTTAAATGCATGGACTTTTTACAATTATATTACAATAACAAGACAAAAAAATGTGAATTTAAAGAACAAATACGGCAAGAATGAAGCTGACCATACTGGCAGTCCTGCTATGCCACTGAATCAGAGTCTATGTTGGCAACATCCAATTAAAATATTCACTGTATTGTGGATTCTCAGCTAAAATTCATTAAAATGAATCATACACTGGGAATCATCATCTATCAATTGTTCCAATAAAACCTCAACCACTAGGAGGTACAATGAACACATTCAAAATTAAGTTAGTTCTTCTGGGTTATGCAGAAAAGTCTATTTTTTTCTGATATGTTTCAAGTACTAAAATAAATTTCTGAAGCACAGAAGTTAAAGAAAAAAATCTATTTTAGAAACCCCTTCCCATTATCACGATTTTATTTTACATAAATTTCTTCTGTATTTTGAAGAAGGCAACACTACACTCCCACTCTTTCTAGGGCAGGTAAGGTAGCAGGGAAAGAGGTAATAAATAGATGTGAAATCAAGACTAACAGAAAAAAACAAACAAACAAACAAAAAGCCCTCAAGACTAAGAGGCACTGTAATTCAGGCAAGGGGTGGTGTTCAGAAGAGTAAGCAAGGTGCTTACAACACCCATTTCAATCTCTGCTGTCACAGGGCTGCTGTGCTGAGTACCTGCCAAGACTCACTATTTGTTTCCCCACCACATCTTCCTTCACGTCAACAACTAGTCCTGTTATACGGTTAGTGGATATAAAGCATCACACTACAGTGGATAACTTCAATTTCACTTTTCTTTCAGTCACCTCCCATGTGGCTGACAGTAGACTCCAAAGGCACAGTAATGGGTAATTGGGAGGGACGGGGCACAAAACAGCTTTGATGTGATGGCTCATCTATGAGATTCTTCCTAAGTTTCAGTTGCTTATAAGCAATATCACAACCTACTGCTCCACATATATTTTATTCCTGATTATAACTGATTCAAAGAGTAACAGACTACAGAGATATGAAGTATCATTTCTCTGAAATGAAAGCCAAAGGCAAACACATCTTATGGCATTTAAAGCCTAACACCAGTCTCTGAAGGACATACTCCAGCTGGGATCACAGTTTAGAGGGAAACACTGGTTTCATAGATTTTTATAGATCAGAAAGGGCTTTTTGCCAAAGTAATTCAAAGTAAACTTGTACAGATGCTTAAGCCACAAGCAGTCTTTTGAGATTTTACAGTTTATTAATTCCCTTTAACAGTATTTTAAAATCTCCTCCTGTTAATCCTGTACTCTGAAATCCAGTACTGCCTATGCAGAAAAAAAACGAACAAACAAAAAAAAAAACACAGAAGCAGAGAGGCATAACCCTGTACCTGTGGTTAGCAGGGTCTCATAGATGCACGCAACCACATGCTTCAAAACAAAAATACGCAATATATCTATCAAATGCAAGTGAAAAGACTGTCATCACCAGCCTGAGAGCATGTGGCATCACTCAGGGCAGCAGTGTAGCAACAAGCTACCACATATAAAAGTGTATTATAGGTAGCATTAAGGAAGAGGAAGAGCAAGCAGGGATTTGTGAGGAGAATTTAGAGTACAGATAGTAGATGAAAGGGGATACCCCGTTAGTCTGCTGTGAGTCAAAGTTCTTCAGGGAAAGAAGCATTTGAGAAAGAAAGTTTACAGAAAGACATACAGGACACGAACCTTGACAAAGCAGCCACTTACCCAAATTTATAGCCTAGATAATTTCCCTAGGTTGTAAATTACATTCCTCATGAGAGATTCAACTGTGCGCATATGAATGCAAGATTGACAGTCACAACGCAAATATACTCCTGTGAATGTACACTAACTTACAATACATGCCCCATTCAGTTTGAAGATTTAAAATACTTTGCTGCAAAACTCTAGGTCTACAATCCCATTAGTGCTTCAGAAAGAGCCTGCAAGCAAGAAACTTACTTATTTTCTGATCACTTTATAGAATATATTTGCTCTTCCTTAGATAAGTCCAAGTCCTCCTGTCATGTTAGACAATACATGCATCCACTTTGATTAAATAGTTAATGAAGGCAGTCCTTGTAAAAGAATCTGTTTGTTTACACTGCATTAAATATTTAAGCAACTTGTTATGGAAAATCATTTAAAAGAAATCTTTTTAAAGATGAATAGATTTTTCCATATCTTTTCTTCTTAACCTCTTCCAGCAAAAGCTATTAACATTGAACTGCTTATACTGCTATGCTAGAGTACGTATCTTCTAAGAGAATGTAGATAGATGAATTACAGAGCTGAAACACAAAACTCTAAAGCAGACCCAAGACTGGGAAATCATCCTTCCCTATGTTAATAATCTTTATGCCTACACCACCTCCAGAAAACAGAGGCTGGCCATTAATCAAAATCTGAACAGCATTTATAAGCCTGTAGGTAGGACAGGGCTCGATCTCATCACCACCAGGCTAAGTGGGTTTAGTGTACTAGGGTTTTAAATTATGGTACAACACAACAGTAATCTGAATGAATTCTGATTTGAAACAGACAGCAAAAATTTTACTTTACTGTACAAAACAGTGAATCCCCTTTTCTTACAAACACCAGGTTCTACTGCATTCCAGTCAATCTTTATGGATGTAACAGCAAACCTGAAAAAAAACTGAAGAATCTGGATCTGCCTTCAATAGCTTCCATCAAAGAATGCGCAAGCATATGACAAACTTAAGACGATCACTTCCAACAGCTCTGTATTATCATGTACAGCTATCTCACTGTAGCACTGAACATTAAAACTGTTCAACAGTAGTTCAAGTCTCATGCTCAGTTTGAATATATTCAAAAGGTGCAATATATAAAGGGTGAAAACCTAATATATATTCCCCAAAACATACTCTAAGGCTTCAAACACATAGAAGTCATCCGACACAGACCAAGAGTCTCAGATCTTCTGCTTTAAAGGAATGGGCTTAAAAAGCTTCACTCACAGCAAGTTGACATTTAAATATTTACTCCACAAATCAACAAGAGGTAACAGTAAACACAACCTTAAAAATCCTTATCTTCAAAACAAATTATTTATCTTAATTGAAGCTTGGAAGCATGTCACTTACTGAAGCAAGTGCTCATGAAGTATCAGCCCTTTATAATCTCAAATAGGTCAGTTATTCCTCAAGACACCAACTACAAGCAGTCTACATACTTTTTTTCTAAAATGAAGAAACTCAATAGCTTAGCATTTTCCACAGAGTATTTTCACTCTGCCAAACTTACATTTCCATTTTTTATACTGCTGGAAAATTCCTACCTGAAGTGTACTGGTTCCTTCTGGCAAGAACTGTCTTATGAAGTAATGGCAATCCAATTTCCCATGCTATGCAGTTATTTACACGACTTTCACCTTTTTTTAAACTTCTCTCACGCTAGACAGGAGTTTGGTTACCTAATTAGTAAAGCTAGTTCCAGGATAATAAATTGTCTTTTCAAGTAGATGGCCACTTCTGGCATAGGAACTATAAGACTGGAGCTTAGAATTTTTTTTTTTTTATTCAAGATTTCTGCATTATATGCAGCTGTAATTAGAAATGTATTTAGCAATACAGAGATGACTTCATACTTCACAATTATAGAGAGATACACAGGAAAGTGACCAAAATCCTAATACATATCCTTTACCATGCAACCTTCTCCACAAACAATACGTTACTTGAATACTGAACTCTTCCAAGTCTACAGCGAGTTGGTAACACCTACCACTAATTGGTTATATAACCATTTAAGTAGGATTAGTATCATAATCTGCTGTGAAACTTCACAGCAGTAGATGTGTTTCTGCAAATAAAAAATTCATTTACAAAGATTTCTTTAAACCAAGGTGGTTTACGGTCTTCAAATTTTTATACAATTAAATTACAGCTCAAACTCCTCCGTTTAATATTGAGATGGTTTAGGCTAATATCCATTGCTGCGATGCCATCTACATAATTTCTCCCCTTTTTTTTCTGATGGATTAGATTCAGGACCCTATAAGTTTGTGTATTCTTCATGTGTTAGACAGCAATCCATGATACTACAATGCCACATCTTACACATGTACTTTGGAATTTTTTAAACACCTTTTTCCAACTTTTTTGGGCAGTTGCATAAAATCCACTTCCATTCTTGAGAAGTGTTCACTTTTTTGTTCTTATGAACTACATATTCCACAGCCATTACTAAAATCTTGAGTATGTCACCTGACAAAGAGGTCCAGGACTTCTATTTAAAACTGGATAGAACGCAGGCTTCCACAGAACTGCATTCTTCTTCAGTTAAGATTGCCATCAGCTCAACCCCTCTCCTTGATCCTGAAAGAGGTTATTACTACTAACATTTGCCAGAGTATTTTTAAAGGCTGTATTCATAAGTTAACATGTTGCTTTACCCTTGAAAGCATTAAAAAAAAACTGTGCCAGGCTTAACTTAAGAATGTGTTACCTCTACTGCCAATTCTAAACATTAAAGACAAGCTCGAGTGCAGAGCTTTATCTATGGACAGAATGCAAACTAAGACACTGGTTAATCCTTCTTTTTCCAGCTCTACTAGTGTATGAGGGCAACATTCTTCCTTCTTGTCCTTCATAAAAACATTATAGCCAAATTGTTTCAATAAGAGGGCTTCAAAAAGAAAAGAAAAAAAGATAAAACCTCACCAGGAAAACGGTTTGCATTGCTAAATAAAAGGAATCCATTTTCTATGCTACATTTGCCATGTTTCAGGACATCTTGTCTCCTCTACAGTTTACTAGTCAGCTAGTTATTCATCGTATTGTACAACAAAATGCAATAGAATCACTAATGCACCTCTAATAGAGATATACTGGTGTGGCAAAAAGCCACCAACACACACATACTTGCTCCCAAAACTTTAACACCAGCATTATTATTTTGATTTCATAGAGAGGGAGAACTGACCACAGGACTTGCCCAGTCCCTACTAGCAGACAAGAGCAAACCTGAGAAGCAAACCATAGATCCCCACGCTCATCCTGCTGTTACCATCACACTTTCTGTCCATGGTGCATTCTTCACAGCACAGAAGGTTACATCCTGAGGAATGCAAGAATGCCACAGAAAAAGAAGCAGCATCCAGAGGAAAAATGCTGCTAAAAACCTTTGACCTTTTCTCACATGACTCTGTCTTTATTTCAGTATCATACACATCAAGTTTATATGGCTAGACGGGGTTTTTTCTTCTCTAGTCTTGGTTTCTGTACTGACTGCCATGCAGAATGGAGAGCGCAAGAACAACACTGAAGCACACACACCTCCAAGGTATGCTCTTGGGGCTATGGCTTTCAACATTACTTTCAACCTTGTGAGGTTTTATGCACATTTTTTTGGCAAATAAAGTATGATCAAATCCAGGAAGCATTTATAATGCAGTCTGCTACTCTAAGAGGAGCAAACAATCTAAATAATTTTCCCTGTGTTTAAAAAAAAAGGTTATGATTCCATGATAAAACTGAAACAAACTTCATGAAGAAGGAAGATACGTATGCTGCACATTCTGATCAAACAGTATTGACAAAAGCCAACATGCATCTTGTGTAAGTGCTCCCTCCCTCAACTCCACTGGCACTTTGCTTTAAGATTGGATAAGGAGGAGAAAGACTAGCTGAACTGGTATTCTACATGCTTAACTACCACAGTTTTTCCTTTGAACTATGATTTCATTACAGCTGGATCATACTTTTGAAATAAGTACATACTGAGATTATTCAAGGATATTATAAAGCTGTATCTTGAAATTACCTATGTTAAGTGAAAAAAGCATGGTCCAGTTGCTCGTTGATGCTCTAGAATTCAAAACGTATTAATGGACCTCGAACACTGGTAAATATCTTCCTTTATTCAGGGTAATCAATTCTATTGTGTAGTGTTTTACATTGTTGAGTTTTGGTGGATTTCGCTGCTTGTTTTTAAGTATTAGACATGTTATGTTTAAACTGGTGTATGACCTCTTTAGTCTTCAAAACACCAAAATATCAATTCTAATCAAGATTTATACCTGTGAAAGCAAGCTACAGTCATTAACTATTGAGACACTAATTTTGTCCTAAAATGAGAAAATTAAGCTTTCTTAACCAAGAGCCTACTGCAATGATTGCTCTGAAACACCTACCTGAATATAAAAAGACTACATTAAATAACAAAAAATAAAATCAACCAGATATCCTGGTCAGTGGAGTCAGTAAAAACATTTCACATAACATGAATTCAGAACCCTACTCCAAGACTATGTGTAGGATATACCAGGTAAGTAGAACAACTCCAAACGAACTCACAAGCATTACTTGAGTACCAGTGCAATATTTTAGAAGTAAGTGGTCCTATGGCATTGCTAGTAAACTTCCCTGATTAGAGATAGAAACTCAGCATTCAAACAATACAAACAGAAATGTCAAACACAAAACTATTCATTACATAAACTTGAGCTGGCTCATAACTAAATATTAAGCATGGTCACTATGTAAAAAAAAATTTTCTACTCTTTTTGATAATTGACTCAAGCACGTTTGTTCATGCTTGAATAGACTATCTTTGAACAAATACATCCACTAAAGCAGGCATGCCAAACTCATGGACCACGGGCCAAATCCAGCCCTCCATCCTGTTTATGCAGCCCTGCATCTTGTTTCTACCCAGCAGCAGCTCCTTGCCCCTACACTCCTGCCAGCATACCAGTTACTTGCCATGAGCTTGATACCCCTGCATTAAAGAAACCATTGAATTTAGTTTTCTTAAGTCCTTACAAACAGTAATACGTGGATAAACTTCTCATCAGGGTAGCGGGGGAAGGAATAGCTCAAATCCCATGTATCATTATACCTAGACAACTCACAGCTTTTGTTGGCTTTCAGTGTATACAAGCTTATGTACTTTGTTCATCACTTCATTAAATGAGCTGCATACACACTGAAAGTATGTCAATGCAATTTCTGGTTCACAACAACTCTGTAAACGGATATCCGCATTCCGGTCACACTCATGTCTGCATGAAATGTCTGCGAAGATAGCTCCTACACAGGAAAACTCTTATGCAAAGAAAGCTAGTTTTAGGATCTGACTGGATTTAACTGATTTGGCACCTGAAGTTCTTAAAACAAAAATACACCAGGTTGCTTTTTACTTTGTCAAATGTTCTGCCAACTGGTGCCAGCAAAATTCTAAATGAATTACAAGAAAATATTTAATAAGAAGTGTGAAGTGAAATTAAAATTTCTTTTAACTACCTATTCCTTCCCATTCAGTCACTCTCAATTGGTTTAGATTTTAACATATTATACCTTTCTCTTTACAAGTTTTGTACCCATCTAGGCAGAAGCATTTAGGATACACTCTTTCTAGTAGTATTTTGAAAAAAATCTGAAGCTCTAACTGCTACACTAATGCAGCACTCCAATAGCATTATCTGCCACACATTCTTAGTGTTATATAAAGGCAATACATTTGTTTATTTTAAGGCTTCATCTCTCCTTTATTAACAGTTCTCTGGCAAGGAGCCACAACCAGAGTATTTGAAACCACCAACCAAGCCTTCCCCTTCTTTAGAAGAACACCACTTCTTTGAACACCCAACCACCTACTACTTTCAGTCACCCCTTACATCCCTTTTACAATGCAATATTGTTCACATGCTGCTCTGCTTCCAGATATGTCAACAGCTACCATCATGCTATTTTTGGTACAACGTCTAGCAACTAGGGCTAATATGTCAAGGGCTGAGCCTATAGTTCAGGTTACTGGTAGCCACACTGTACAGAAGTGCTTAAGCTGCAACTTAACTCATCAGGATTGTTTACTTTACCGAGTTGCATCAAGTTTTGACAGGACCCTCAAATCCATATGATAAAAGCTATCAGTCAGCCTATTGGGGATACATGGTAGCATTACACACCAGGACATCCACCCTTGCAGAGAGGCGCAACTGTTGAAGCTTCCTCTAAAGTCAGGGGAAAGCAAGCCTGCTGAGGAGATTAGGCTCAGAAAGAGTGTGAGTATGTGGTAAAGCTGGATTTGATCACAGGATGACCATCCACACTTAGATAAATCAGATTCTTCTTGCTCCATTACAAGTAGATTAACAGCAGTTAATCAGCACTGCAAAGTCAGAACTGCAACATATCACACTATGGTCAGGAAACTCAATTAGGCTTTTTGTCAGTCTAGGAAGAAAAAAACGCTGTCTGGGTTTGGCTGGTTTTTGTTGTGGGTTTTTTTGTTGTTTGGTTTGGGTTTTTTTAAACCTAGAATCTTACATTTTTCAGGTATTTTCTGTAGGCCTATATTGAGTAGAAGGTTCCACTTACCTTATGGCATGTACTGACAAGCAATCCTATGCTTAACTGCAGCTGGGCTCCCCATTCCACTACTGCAATTCTTGGTGAACTTCACTATTTTTTTTAAAAACATTTGTTATTGCAGAAGTTATTCACATTTCAAATAGAATGAAGAATTTTCCTTTCTGCCAGCTATAAGAGGTGTACTTGCAAAAGACAAAGCATGAGTTTTAAATATCATATCTCTGTAGTCCGATTGACTTATCTGTTTAGGGTCCTAGACGGTATAACATTTTGGAAGAAACAATATTGAGTTCATTTTTCATAATGAAGTCAGGATTTCACAGTGTTTATATGGATTCATACTTCAAAGACCTGTTATAACTTACATAATGAGTAATTGCAAAAACAATTTCAGGAAGTATTTGTTGAAACTCAGAAGTATTGTTGAAATTACAACACCTACAAGAGAAGAAAGATATTGCTAATACCAATTAAGCAGAATTTTTTTTTAAAAGCCTAACCACAAAAAAACTGGTGCTTTCATAGCATTTAGGCTCTGGAGCTTTTAAAAATATTCTAGACTTGCAGGAGCTTTAAACTCTTCCTAGTGAGTATTTATGTTTTGAATATGAACTAGTTGTTTGACTGCAGCAGTCATGTCCATGCATAGTAATCTCTTTTCTTTCTCACGACAGATGATTGAAATCTTGACATCACTAAGATCTTTCCAGTAGAATGTTTTACATAAGTCCAAATGAGTCAGTGAGGGGTTTCTTTTTTAAAGCCAATTTCTAAGGGAGGGGGGGAGGGGGAGCTGATTCCCCCCCCCCGCCCCGCCTCCAGTATCCTGAGGAAGGTTGTATTAAGAGTTTAAAGAAAGGAACTGACTTTGGGATTCCATTCCCAGTTTCTAATTTATTATCTGGAGAAAGTCAAATGGGTCTTGAAGGAAATCTTGATGAAAAGGGATCTGCATGGGGTTTAACTGACTTCTCAGTCTTGCAAGAAGACTACATTAGTATTATCTATACTTCCGTTTAACAATCTGAAAATGCCAATCATCATGATGAATTAATTTTCTACACTGCCATGCAAATCATAACCTCACATTCCTTTTAGGGACTGATTTCTCTATTTAGCAGGGCACCTGGTAGAAACCTATAAGATCACAATACTAGACAAGATCATATGGGATAGCTCAGCAGAGAGGGCCTAAGGGCCACCATATTTACCCATCTGGTTATAATCAAACAAATAGTTCTTGGGGGTTTTTCCCAGAAGGGTAGGAGAAGCTCAGCAACTTGTACTGTAGTACATTATATCCAATTAGTAGCTAGTGGTTCCTTTAATTATCTCTAATGAACCAAATTCTTTGCTAATAGCTTTCAGAGTCTGGAAGTACAGGAGCCTACCTCAACAGAAGCAGCCTCAGGTTATCTTTTCTGCGCTACTGATAATCTCTACAGTTATGAAAAAAAAAAAAATCAACAGAGAGCCTAACAGTCCTCCTAGAGGAGAGGGTATCTTCCAGCAGGACTGCCATTATTGTTTGTCACCAGTTACCTATTTTCCTTCCTCTTGGTGATGCTGATGACTACAGTAACATAAATTTAGCAAGTGCAAGACAGCTTGGGAAGCAGACCAGAAACTTTTACACAGTAGAAGTGTTCTTCACCTATCTGTTGGGTGCAGGAACCCATGGGTAAAGAACCCCAACCAAGCAGCAAGTCCTCTGCAGATTCATATATTTCTGGCAGAACACTGACATTTCAGTCAAGCTGGAAACCAGCAGTAACCAGTGAGACTTTCCCATAGTTGCAAAGTTATCAAGTTATCATTGTTTAAATCCACACAACTAGTTCCACAACCAGAAGTCCTTCTGAGGTATTGGCCAGCCCTCAGTTGAAGCATTTAATATTTTGCAAATGCACATTCACAATGCTTAGTTATTTCCATCTAGTCTTCAGCAACACATTACACTTGAGATAAAAGGGGAAAGATCACAAAAAGCCTAACTGAATTAGCCTTATTATTGTGAGTGGAAAAAACAACATAAAAAATAAAATGTTGTATACAAGACTATGTTTTCCCAGTTGCTTTTTTTTTCAGGAATATAGGTGCTTACTGTGATACTACATAATTTAAGGAGAGGATTCCCCTAGAACTGTAAGGCACAGCTGGGACTAAAAAAAACAGGTTTAGGTCATACTGTAACAGATTTGTTCCTCACACTTTAAAAGCAGCCTGCAAAGCTGAAGACAGTTCCTGAAAATGGCTCACAGCTGACATGGGCCATCAAGAACAAAAGTACTATTGAATATAAATTTAATAGAAAAAACTTTATTATGCTAACCTACTTCTACTGATTTTATGACATACAGTTGAAATATCAAATTAATCCATTTGCAAGTTTGATAAATTCCAAACATCAAAATTACAAGTTTCCCTTGACATTAGAGAAAATTAAAAGTGTACACTCCATCATTTAGGAAAAACTTAACATCATAAAGTCATGAAATCATATCTAAACAACAGTTTGGCTTCAATCACTGCTGGTAATATACTGCCTCAAAAAAAAAGTCAGGTATTATTTCTTGAAAAATATGCCTTGCCTTTTGAATAAGACAATGCCAGACATTCTCTGCAGCAATCTTATTCAGGGCTATAGCTCATCCAGAAGTTTTCACTAATCCACATTATTTATAGCTCCTTCTCCCCTCCATCATTATCTTAAGTAGAGCACTAAGTTTTTTCCTTCTTCCTCTTTGTACAGCAAAATAGAAATGAAGATCACTAGGCAGGACAAGTTTCCTAAATAATTTGATACAAGCACATTTTCTGTTCGATAAGGACCACATACACCCACTGCACAAGACGTACAAAGAGCTTTTGCAACCCTATGAACAAAATAAAATTGCTTTTAGTGTATATTTCTTCACAATTCAATCAATCTTCCAAACAAGAAAATACGATAGTTAAAAAGTATGCTGCCTAATAAACAGACTGATTTTTCAAAATAATACAAACAGTTGGCTTCAATATCCAAGCCAAAGTGCAGCCCAGACTTTATGTAGATAATACTATTTATGGTATCTGATTGCATGCTGCAGCATAATTCAATCACATCATGCTCTTGATATCAATCACATAGGATAAGGACAGCATAAACCTTGAAATTCAGTACAATACTTTTGCCAAATAACACAAAATGGCACAATGCCCATCAAGCTCAAGAAATAACAAGTGGGGTTTTATTTAATGTAATCACATAGATTCAACAACGAAGAGCACCCCGCAGCAACACACTGGTACTTGGTAGGAGATACAAATTCCTTCCTTGGGAAAGGCAACCTTCTTCAAAGTTACTTAATGACAAGGTGGAGGGATTTCCCCACTTTTTTTTGTCTGCTGATGACAACAAACAAGTCACCACTTTATTCAAGTCAATAATGATTCCTAATTAAAAAGGGAGAGGGAGATAGGAGAAGTGTTGAATTGAGCACTCTCAATTTGAGATCCAAATTGCAGGAGACCCCTTTAATGAAAATTAATCCACTATCTTTAAATGTCCAACAAGTCTTATAGCTACTCACAAGGTGCATGTACTTATCCACAGGACAGAATCAGCTCTCATACACAAGAAAAACCTCACATGTCTGCACTTGACTAGCTAACCTGCTACTTGTTTACAGACGTTTCCGTTCTAAGGCTAGTTTAAGAAACCTGTAGTGTTTTAGACTTAGATTTGAAATATCTTAGCTTCTTCACATACAAAAATATTGCTGCCAAGTGACCAGCACTTCTGAACATACCAGGCCCCATGCTTTTTAAACGCATAAACAGGGGGGGAAAAGTCTACTTGACTTGATTCTGCTTGTTAGACACAGCCTATGTCCTGAAATGGGATGAACAAAAACAGGAGGATATTGCTACCACATCATCAGCGGCTTTTGTCTTAAAATTAATGAGGCAAGGCCAGGACTGAAGTCTGAAAAGCTTACATCCACATTTGAATTCTCTTTCATTTGCAGTTATCAGCATAGTTTGCTCTTTTTTTTATGAAGTGATAAGAAGCTATATCCATCCAAATCCAAATTTTATATACTTAAATATAAAATTTATTTCATAACATACATGATGCTTATGACTACAGAACCTGCACTTTCACTTATAAGCTTGACTGAGCCCCCCAAAAGCTGTTTCAGACAAGATCCACAGTTATTCCTACATGCTTCACTTTTAGGAATAAAGATAAAATGCACAAGCCTCCCTTCAACGCAAAGCACTAGCTGTGATTCATCAAAGCCAAATCTCCACCTTCAGCAACCACGGCAGTCGTATTTTCATTTTTTGAAGGGGATCCAGCTCTTGGCAGCTGAGGTAGCAATGCCACACAAGCATGCCACTAAATCACAGGCATTCAGCTGAGATACCACTTCTATCTTCTTGTCCAGAAGCACTCCACAAATACCATTTTGACACTGGCAACACACACATTTGAGCACAGTGAGCCCTCTCTCACAGCTTCCAGCACACATCATGGCCCTCAGCACAGCAGAGTTATACTAGCAATGTTCCCCTGATCAGCAAGCCACCACAACTTGCATACAGCATACACGCTTTGTCACACAGAACCATTTGTCAATTCATTTGTTTTCAATCAGACATACCACTAAAATTCACCTGGCATCATCACATGGAGGGGGAGCACAACGTAGGCTTCAGCCAAACAGGCTGAGTGTGGTTCTCTGCTGTTCCTCTGCACTGATGAACCCAGGGAGCTCTGTCAGGTCTTCAGGTGTTTGAAGGAGAAGGGCAGAAGCACCCACCCAAATTAGCAAACAGCTACAGTTTCTATACCAAAGAAGCTAAGGGAAGGCAGTGGGAACAAGGCAGGGAAAGAAGAGAGAACCACCACTGTAGTCTATTTAACTATTTTATCACCGCTATACATTGTCTCAATACCTTTTTACAGTATTAAAGTACAATAGGAAACCAAGTGTCTCCTAACAATTGCTGTACCATATACAAAGACCAGAACAGCTGTCTTCTAGTCAAAATCTCAACTCATGTAGCTTTAAAGGAAGCGTGGAGAGGATCAAGTCCTTTCTCTCAAACCCTGAAACACATCAAACCATGCTTCTAAGTCATCGTGTCACAACAGCAGTTTGCTCAAGATCCGCATAATTTTTTGATAGATGTTAAGAACAAATGAGGTCTTAAACTCTTTCTAAAGGCTATGTATGAACTGAAGAAATTAGAGGGCTTTTTCTTGCTAATCATGACTACAGTTCTGCAATGGTAATAATACAATTGAAATCTTCATTAAATTGATAAGAAAGTATTTATGGGATGCAGATTTTTTTTTTATTACTGCAGAAAAACACACACTCTACTTTGAGCCATATATACATTGTTTTTAAAACAATTTTTTAATGTAGCAAATATCCAAATGCATTCAAGACTTGATGGTGATATTTCACTGTATAGCCACAAAAAATTCAGGGCAATGGAAACCACATGTTTTTCAGAGAAATTAAATAAAAAATTGGTTTATTAAGCTCTGCAACTTCCATTTTCCCAAGTATGGTCTCCGTATATTCAAATATCACACCAAGTAGGATACGTTAGAGAGTCACACTTTCTACACTGGAATGTTTAATAATGGTTTGTGAAGTTACTGCAATGTGCAGCATGCTCTCATTGTTTTACAGAGTCTTTTTGCTAATAGTAACTTATCAGCTGTCTGTATCACTCTTAACTCACCTTGAGAGCTAGATGGATCCTGGTTTAGCACTTACCTTTTCAGAACTTCCAGCACCCCCACACAGGACAAAGGGAGGATACTTAGCCTAAATCTCACACCAGAAAGGAACACGGTGGTCTACTGAGCCTGGGGATGGCCAAGTTCAAATGGCAAGTGTTAAACTGAAGACCTAGGTAGAAACTGTCCTTCTGTTAAGGGAAGATTCACAAATGAACACCATTATAGCCAGGAGGGACCACAAGACAGATGACTGGGCTGATAACTTACAACAGGCTTTTAAGTACTGAATCCAGTAACTTGCATTTGGATAAAGCTCAACTTACAGAAGTACCAAGTGATGGATCAAACACCTCTAGAGATGGAGGAACTGTCCCCAGAGGTTAACCATCTTCCCTGCTTAACGTATTACATGCTTTAATTTGAATTTTACTTTTCCTTTCTTGTTATGACTTTCCCTGCTAAGCCTTCAACATCCAGGATTTTCTGCCCATGAACATACTTGCATAAGTAAAATCACTGCTCTAACTTCTCAAAAAAAGGATTAAAAAAAAAATTACTGTTTGAGCTTCACAGACATTCATCTTGGGTCTCAGGTTTTGTGGATATTTTTTCTAAAAAAAAAACCACACCAAACATTTCTTATATTACAATCATGCTATGTACAATAGTCAAAAATAACTTTTCTACACCTATTTTCTTATGTCATCACATTACAAGCATACACGGAATGAATCCCTGCAGTGACCAATAAATTCTTCTCCAATACAGTCCCTCTTTGCAGAAGCACAGCTTACATTCCTTACTCCTGAACTCTATATTTGCATAAATCTTCTCTGAACACCCCTGCAACCCAAGCCATTCCATATAAGTGGAAGCAAAAAAAATGATGAGTTATTGTTGGAGCTAATAGTTAACCCCATGGAGATGCAATATGGATAACCCAATTCCATTACAGTTCCCCAATGGCAACTTTTGCATTACAACTGTTTTGTGGGTTTTAAACAATTTGCTAGGCATTTTATTGCTAGTACTATTTTTTCTTGTGTTGTAATATACTGCAGGAAATTACTGTTTTCCCTTAAATTGTGCTAACAAGCTTTATTTTTAAAATTTTGTCTTTACGTGAAGTGAATCCTCATAACTTTTTCCAATTATTTTACCTAGAACTGACAGCAGGATGCCCAGATTAATGCTATCTGCATCAGCTTATTCACATTATTAAAATATTGGTGCTTTGAGCATTTGAATAAGACTCAAAAAAAAAACCAGAGAAGTGGAATATTTTTATATGGCAAGTACAACAACATTTGCTACCCTATCTTTTCTCTAGTCTCACAAAAAGGCAAAACCTGCACCTACCAGAGGTCAAGTTTTGTATTCAGGAGGGCAAAAGTTTCCTCCACACCATGCCAGAAAGCAATAGACCCCTGAAGCATGAAATTAATACAAATAGAGTGAAACAAGTGGGACACAATCTCTTTCAAAGCTCTTTTGGTATCTGATGCCCTAAATCTCCAAAGACTTCCTGCATTATCTTCACTTTCAGTCACCAGAATCTTCCTTACTGGATCACATAATACTTTCTGAAGGCCTAGGATGCACCATCTGAGAAGAATTTAGCCTCCTTACAGTTTCTACATGGTTAAGGAGACTGTGCCAGCACTTCAGCCCCAAGAAGTCCTTCCAAAACTTACACTCTAAAACTGCTGAAGGTGACTGCTTCTCTAAACAGAGCATCCCAGCTCAAGAAATGCCTAACCTAGGCAATGGGTTACTGAAGACCCCCAAACAAAATGTACCTATTCTCAGGTTTGCAAACACCATCTCATTAAGTTCCTCTGAGCTTACTTGTGCAGACAGCTGTATTAGTTTGTTATAAATGGTTTCTCCCAAAATCCATGGTCAGATTTTAAGCAGTGCATTTCAAATCTAGATGATAACAATCAAGGTAAGCAGGAGTAAGAGATCACTGTGGGATATACTGCCAAAAAAATCCAGATGCACCCATGATGAATATCACTATTGAAATTGAGTTGAGCTTTCTCATCTCCTCAGGCTTATAAACATCTGGGACAATTCCATGATCCTTAAACTGTTCTTGTTTCTTTCATCACAGAACAGATGAGCGAATTGTGTCCAATTAAGAAGCACAAATGTTTGTTCCATGTCTACTGCTAACATCTAAAATCAAATATTGCTTTACAGCAGGAAACTGCAAAAGCATTTTAGAGTCATTTGAGATATTTATGATACCAGACATCTGAGGTATTGCCATCCAAGTTGATTTGGAAACAGACTTTCCACGTGAAACAAAAAGTATAAAGGGATAATAAACATATAGGTAACATTTCCTGTCTAGTTTTTCTAGAGAGTGCCTGTTCTCAATCAGGATTCTTTTAAAACTGTAAGTCAAACTGAACATTGAAAGTAGTTCCTAGAAGAAAAGTGGAAGGTGGCTCTCTCAGCTCAGAGTTGTAAGCACCTAACAGTAAAGTCACTAACTGCAACTTCACTTTCTGGAAATCAAATGGACATGAAGATACTCTTTTTGCCAACCTTTAGGGTATCTCATCTCCAACCACCAACTGCCCAGATACACCATTACACACTAATGGGATGACCTTTTAAATGAAAAAGGCTTTTCTTCACATTGTACTCAGCCTGTATTTTACATCCTCCCCCAAAACTGTAAGTGAGCTAAGTATGGAGCAGGGAACACGCACAGCTATAAGAGGTAACACAACCAGCTTAACTAGGAATGACTGTGAAGACTGCCTACTAGACCCTTTTTTTCTTTCACATTCTCTTCATGCTGCAGAAACTTAGATAAAAGACATAACATGGGAGCCAAAAGCAGATCTTGGGGGGGGGGGGGAACAAAATCCTGAGCAGCTACTCAATCCCAACACTTTGTACTCCCATCAGGGCAATATCTGTACTTCTAAATGCCAAACTAAAGGAGAAGCAGTTAGTATGAGAAATGCAGGAGACATAACATTAGAAGAGACACTTTGCTTTGAGAGCAGAAGATCTTCAACCCAGAAACTGCACCATTGAGACCTCAGTGGGAAAGCACCAAATATTGCCGCCAGAGGGTCCTTACACTATTGGTACAAAAAGCAACATTCACAAAGTCTGTCACAGAAAATACAAGTTCTGCTTACTACACGCCCAACACTTTCGAAGTTACATTTCTCAAAGCAGATGTAATTATTCCAAAATGCATAGCAAGTATTTTGCTATTTCTCAAAAAAAGTACAACACAGATCGCTTTTAAAAAGTCGTTGAACTGTGCAAAGACACCATGATTTTAAGGCTTGTTTATTGGGCAAGTACCTAGAGCCTTGGGAAGAGTTAATTTATTTGTAGCTCCACATGCACTTCTGCCACAAATGAGTAAATGCTGAATGGTCTATAAATATCTTTCACTACCATGGATTTGGTTTCTTTCCAGGGCTAAGCAAAAAGAGCCCAGGAACCTGAAACTTTATCTTAATCCTCTGGGTGAGCATTACAGCTGCTTCCATTTACAGCTTTAACGACCTGTCCCGCTAACGCAAGCGGCACAACCACCCTACCCATCTACCACAGCCCAAGGTAGGTGGCACCCAGAGAAAGCTGGCGGGGGTGCACAGTGACACTCGTGTTGGGAGAAGGACACGAACGTTGCGCTCCTGTCCCACAGAGATTCGCCTAGCGAGCCGGCGGGCAAATTCCCATCTATACTGCGCAGCGCACGGAAAAGTTAAGTTAATAATAATAAAAAAAAATAATAATTAAATAAACCACTAGAAGATGCTAAATCCCCGCAGCCGCCGTATGGCGCTCCCGTCGCCAGGAGCTGCGCTCCGCCCGCCTCCCCTCCGCACTCCCAGCCCGCCCGCCGGGGGCACAGGAGCTCGGAGCGGCGCCTACCCGAGCGGCAGCGGATGATGTCGCGGAACTCATCGGCGGCGGCTTCGTCTGCCCCAGCGGGGCCGGTGCGCCCCGGCTCAGCCATGCCCGGGGAGCGCGGGGCTGGGGAAAGAGGAGAGGAAGAAGGCGAGGGAGCCAAGCCGGGACCAGGACAGGTGCGGGGCGGCGCCGCCCGCCCTGAAATAGCGCCGGGGCGGTGGCTCCGGCCCCCCCCCCGCCCCCGCCCCGTGCCGGGTCGATGAGGAGAGGAGCGGAGAGGCCGCACATGGCCCCGCGCGAGGCAGCAGGGACTGGGGAGCGCCCCCCGCACCGCCTGCGCGGGTGTCGGGGCCGAGCGGGACGAAGGCGCGGCATCACCGTGGGGTGGAAGAGGATCGCGAGTTTTGGGGGCTACCGTTGCTCTAACATAGAAAGCAGGAAATAAGTCTTAAATAATAACAATAATAAAAAGAAAGCATTCTTCAGACTCAGAAAAGGCATGAAATTGTCCTCAGATTATTCAGGGGAGAGAGTTGGGCTTGTTCAGCCTGGAGAAGAGAAGGCTCTAGGGAGACCTTACAGCTGCCTTCCAGTAACTGAAGGAGAGCTGGGTAGAGACTTTTTACATGGACAAGTACTTCTAGGATGAGGGGGAATAACTTTAAACTGGAAGGGGGAAGATTTAATTAGACATTAGGAAGAAATTCTTTACAATGAGGGTGGTGAGACACTGCCCAGGGAGGTTGTGGATGCCCCCTCCCTAGAGGTGTTCAGTGCCAGGTTGGATGGGGCCTTGAGCTGCCTGGTCTGGTGGGAGATGAACTGGATGAAATTTTAAGGTCCCTTCCAACTCAAACCATTCTGAGATTCCTTGTCCATGTTCTCATGTTTTCCCATTCAGGGGCTTGCGTATTTTGGGGGTGCTGCGTTGCCCAGCACAGGCAGGACGGATGGAGAGCGTCCCTACACCCCACCAATGTGTGTAATGAGCCCCCCGTGCACTGCAGCCCTGCCAGTCCCAGGAAGCTGCCATGCTTGCTCCTGCTGGGATCCCAGTCTCAGGGAACAAATGAAGAACCCACCCGAATTTGTGAGTTCTTCTTGCGAATCTTCCTTCTCCTTTATAATTCATCCTTGGAGGGGTGGAGGTCCTGCACACCTCATCAAGTGGCACAGCCTGCACCATGGAGCAGCACCCGTCTTGACCAGCCTGCCTTCAAGGATGGGGCAGACCTCTGAAGCCATCTGTGTGATTGATACCTACATCTTGTCAAATCTTTCATCCATCTTTAGTGCAAGAGGACATGAAAAACATTTCCCCTGTCTTTCATACAGAAAAGGGGCAGCTTACTCCCCTGTCATCCCAGTCAAAGGACAAAACGCTTCCCACTGGCATTACTTCCTTGCACCCTTCCATTAAATGCCAATTTGTTTGATTGCCTCCAGCTCACCATTATTCATTTCCCTTCAATTTTATCTCCACACTGACATTCAGAACTTGTCTTTTGTATTGTTTCCCTCAGCTCACCAGGCCTTAAGTAGCTTGCATCACCTCTTGAGGGAAGCAACCACATGCAGGAAACAAATGTGCTGGGATGTATTTAAATATCTACTCTCCCTGTGACAGAAATCCAGACTCTTAACCCTGCCTTAAAATACAGACTCTAAGAAGGCAGATAATCACCTATTTTTGTTAGTTTATAGGACAACATATTTAATACAAATTTACCCTAACTGCTTCTCAGCTTTAACACCAATTCATAAATAATTCATAAACAGATACAGAGGGTCAGGAAATTAAGGATAAGCTGTAGGAAGGATGTATGCTTTCATTTGTACTTTCTGTAGATAAAGGACTTGAATCTCCATGTATGCTAGTGTATATCAGAAGAAATTCACTTGTCTGAAAACAACAGAGTTAAATAAAAGTAGGTAAGAAAAACAGGTCAGAGAAAATGGTCAGAGGAGGACTTATTATAGGCAGTAAGGCACATGGTGGTAGTAAGATCCTGAGGAAAGCAGCTTGTCTCCATGTGTAGTGGAGCACACTCTCCACGCAGGTTTTGTCTGATGGCTGAGTTCTGCCCTCTCATCATTTTGTAGAGTCTTATGAGATGAAGTAGATGGGAAGTTTTGTACAGTCTGATGTTTCCAAAAGTATTTTTCGTCTTTGTTTGGGATGATCAGTGTTAATCACTTTAACAAAGAGAGTGGGAAATAAGCCTTAAATAATAAAAAAGCATTACTCCTACTCAGAAAAGGTATGAAATTATCCCCAGATTATTCAGGGGAGAAATACCATATTTCTTTGTCCGTATTCCCATTTTCAGTTCCCTCTGGTCACCCCTGGTGTGTGCCAACTCTTCACAAACTTCCAGTGATGAAATTTTGGCTCCCACCGCAGGGGTTCTCGTTAGAAAACCTGACTGAGATCAAATTACAGGCTGAGTTACAGCACTCCAGCTAGTGAGGAGAGCATGTAGTTTCTCCTCCAATATCACTGTTCTGTTTATTACCCCGTTATCGCCCACTGCCAAGTTTTTCCCAAGCTATCAGGTAGATTCTCTTAGTCCCACAGCAATTCAGACATTTGTGTCTGTCTCCCTACTTCTTGTTTTCTGGACCTCTGCCTCTCATTTTTAAGTGGACTTTCTTTTTGCATTCTGGTGCTTTAGGGAGGGTGGTGGTTTGCATATGCCTTCCTCTCTCCCATAATACACACTGCAAAATTAAAAATGGGATTCATGCATTCCTTAACAGCTGATCCAGAGCCTTCCATACATAGTCTGTTCTGTCTTTAAAACACATGGGGGATGGTACAGCTGCTTCCTTGTTAGTGCATCTCATCTTCTGTCTGAGCCTAAGGGCAAAATACAGGTAAGATAATTTTGCCTCTTTCTTTTTGGCCAATTTCTGATCACTCTTTTTCCGTAAGAGGAATGTAGAAGGAAACCAATTGAGGACAGAGATGAAAATTTCATGACTGACACTTCTTTTACTCCAGACTGCTTGTGTCAGTAGCCAAAATCTTATTACTGTAATTTGATGACAGGAAGAGCACTATCTTAACTAAGTGCTGAATGTATTCTACTTTGTTTTATAGACCCAGCAAGACTGTATGCAGAACTTCAACTCTAGACATCTTAGCAGATTTTGTTAACTTTATAAGACTTAGTGTACAGTAGCTGAGGTTTTGGGGCTAAAAGTAAGAAAACCACATCCCGATTCCACAAACGCTAACTAGGACACCCGGGTGTGTATGAATATATATAGATGTGTGTGTATATAAACACACATATATGTTTTAAGTGGTGCTGTTAGTTAAATATTGAAAATCTGCAGGAAGAATTCCCCACTTTCTGCAGTGTTTTACAAGGTCTTTGTTGTTATTCTGCTTGTGGGTCTTTTTTTCCCCACGAATGTTTCCTGGTTTTAGACAGCAGGTCTCCAGGAAGTTAATCTAATCACAAAACTTTCTGAAGTATTTATACTTCTGAAGTCCAAAACAAGGTAAAACACAAGAGCGACATGTATAACATTCTTTCAATAAAGTTGTTCTATTATGTTAATTACAGAAGAAAAGTTTTTAATTTTACTTTTACTTCCCAGAACAATTATTCTAATCATGAAGAGGTTTTTCTTCTGAGGCACTAAATGTAACAGTAAATATCTTTACTACGTCACAATGGCCAAATAGCAAAGAAATTGATTTGCGACACTTTGTTTGATTGTATGCATCCAAAATTCTTCACACTAATTTGAGGGAGAGTACATGTGTGTTTTAAGCCCAGGTGAAGAGCAGGGCTCTTAGAAGATCACGCTGATGCCTGTAGCACTGCGAATCTGCATTCAATATGCACTGTGAATTCTGAAAAAACATCTTTGAACCTTAACTGAACCTTAATTGAAATTACCATTTCCAAAACTTAGGCACATAGTGTTTAAAAAAATAAATAAAATCTGATGGTATTGATAGCCAATGTTCAACATGTAATTTTGATAGTATCACAGTATCACAGTATTACAAGGTTGGAAAGGACCTCTGAGATCATCAAGTCCAACCTATAACCCAACACTAACACCAACACCAACACTAACACCAACCCATCATCTAAACCATGACACTCAGTGCCTCATCCAGTCTCCCCTTAAACACCTCCAGGGTCAGTGACTCCACCACCTCCCTGGGCAGCGCATTCCAATGGCCAATCACCCTTTCAGTGAAGAACTTTTTCCTAACATCAAGCCTAAACTTTCCCTGACGAAGCTTTTGAGTCCATGCCCTCTAGTTCTGTCACTGGTCACCCGAGAGAAGAGACCAACCCTTGCCCAACTACAACCTCCTTTTAGGTAGTTGTAGAGAGCAATGAGGTCTCCCCTGAGCCTCCCCTTCTTTAGACTAAAGAGCCCCAACTCCTTCAGTCGCTTCTCGTAGGGCTTGTGCTCCAGCCCCTTCACCATCTTCGTTGCCCTCCTCTGAACACATTCCAGTATCCTGACATCTTTCCCAAACTGGGGGGCCCAGAACTGGACACAATATTCAAGATGAGGCCTGACCAGTGCCGAGTACAGGAGGACGATAACTTCTCTGGTCCTGCTTACTACACTATTCCTAATGCAGGCCAGAATGCCATTGGCCTTCTTGGCCACCTGGGCACACTGCTGGCTCATGTTGAGCTTCCTGTCAACCAGCACTCCCAGGTCCTTTTCTGCCTGACTACTCTCCAGCCACTCTGTCCCCAGTCTGTAGCTCTGCATGGGATTGTTGTGTCCAAAATGAAGTACCCGACATTTGGACTTATTAAACAATATCCTATTAGAATCAGCCCATCTCTCCAATCTGTCCAGGTCCCTCTGTAGGGCCATCCTACCCTCTAACAGATCAACCCTTCCTCCCAGCTTGGTATCATCTGCAAACTTGCTGATGATGGACTCAATCCCTTCATCCAGATCATCAATAAAGATATTAAACAGGACGGGACCCAATACAGATCCCTGGGGGACACCACTGGTGACCGGCCGCCAACTGGATGAGACACCATTGACCACCACTCTCTGGGCTCGGCCATCCAGCCAATTCCTAACCCAGCACAGAGTGTTCCCATCTAAGCCATGGGCTGCCAGCTTCCCTAGGAGTCTACTGTGGGAGACAGTGTCAAAGGCCTTGCTGAAGTCCAGGTATACCACATCCACAGCCTTCCTCTCATCCACCAGGCGAGTCACATGGTCATAAAAGGAGATCAGGTTGGTCAGGCAGGACCTACCCCTCCTAAATCCATGCTGGCTGGGCCTGATCTCTTGACCGTTCTGCAAGTGCCGCATGATATCACCCAGAAATATCTGTTCCATGATTTTACCTGAGACTGAGGTCAGGCTGACAGGTCTGTAATTACCTGGATCATCCTTACGGCCCTTCGTATGGATGGGCGTCACATTGGCCATTTCCAATCTTCCGGGACCTCTCCAGAGAGTCAAGACTGCTGAAAGATGATGGAGAGCGGCTTAGCAAGCTCATCCGCCAGCTCTCTCAGCACCCTAGGATGGATCCCATCCGGCCGCATAGACTTAGGAGGGTCCAAGCGGCTCAGCAGGTCTCTAACCTCCTCCTCATGGATTGCAGGAGGGCCATATTTCACCCTGCCCCCATCAACCACTTCAGAGGGCCAACTGTCAAGCGAGCTGACATCCTTGCTGTTAAAAACTGAGGCAAAGAAGGCATTAAGTACCTCAGCCTTCTCTGCATCTTTGGTTACTATATTTCCCTCCACATCCAACAAGGAGTGGAGGTCGCTGCCGCCCTTCTTTCTACCATTGATATATTTATAAAAACTCTTCTTATTATCCTTGACGGAAGTGGCCAATTTGAGCTCCAGCTAGGCTTTTGCTTCCCTAATTTTCCTCCTACACAACTTAACAACATCTTTGAACATGATGTGGCTTACATCCCCTTCTTTCCATCGACGATACATCCTCTTTTTCTTACTTAGTTCCTTCAGAAGCTCTGTGCTCATCCAGGCTGGCTGTCTGCCCCTACGACTCCTCTTACAACACATGGGGACAGCCCGCTCCTGCGCCTTCAAGATTTCATTCTTGAAGTGCATCCAGCCTTCCTGGATCCCCTTGCCACCAAGAGCTATTTCCCAGGACACTTTCCTGACCAGTTCCTTAAATAATCCAAAATCTGCCCGCCGAAAGTCCAGCATCTATGTTCTGTTCCTGGCTTTTCTTATTACATTGTTTAGAGAGAACTCAATTATCTCATGATCGCTACACCCCAGACAGCCTCCGACAGTAACATCACCTACCAGCCCTACTTTGTTCGTAAACAGCAGGTCAAGAAGAGCCTCACCCCTGGTGGGCTCACTCACCAGCTGTGACAGAAAACAGTCCTCAATACACTCTAAGAACCTCCTGGACTGCCTCCTCTCTGCAGTGTTAAATTCCCAGCAGATATCCAGAAGGTTAAAGTCTCCTAAAAGAACAAGGGCAGCCGATCTAGAGGCAGCCTCCAGCTGCTTAAACAATAGAAGATCCAAGTCCTCCTCCTGGTCGGGCGGTCTGTAGCACACTCCAACCAGGAGGTCAGACTTGACTGCCCCTCTGACTCTTACCCATAGACACTCAACCTGGTCATCACCGATCTCTACTTCAACAGCATCCAGGGTTTCCCTAGTGTAGAGGGCCACCCCTCCACCCCTCTTCTCACGCCTGTCTCTCCTGAAGAGCCTTCAGGCATACATATGTGTGTGCATGCATGTACTTATAAGTATATATGTATGTGGGTTTATATATTTATTTGTAGCATGTGTTTTGTTTGTTACTTAAGCATGAAGATAATATGTTCAAGATGGACAATGCTAAGTGCTAACAGGCAAACCTTGCCAGGGCATTCTTGTTCCTGAAAATGAGTTTCACTTAGTTTATAGTCACCTATGGAAAACACATTATCCTGTGTTTGTAATCTATGGTATTAAAACTATGTGATTAGTTGTGATTTGTCAAAAGCTGGGGATGTTTAAATCAAATATTATGAGGCCTTCAGTTAGATGTTATGTTTTAGGTTAAACAATGTATTTTAATGCCATCTTTGAAGATTATTAAAAGCCCATTTCGGCAAACTTTTGACCTAATAATACACTCTAAAACAGATTCAGGTCTGAGGTTAGCAGTTCTGGGTGACAGATTATCCGTCCTTACAGGCATATCTCTGCTTTGATTCCACTTAAATATACTGAACATTTTTAGTTATGTGTTCAAAAGTTGCTAGTCATGTTGAGGCTGCCACTTAATGTCATGTTGGAACAAGCATTTGCTTGTTTAAAATTAGACTTCACCAACCATTTTCATTTATATATGCAACGTAATAAGCAAATATGACTAAAACTTGTATGGCAAAAAATCCCGGCTTTCAGATTGGCAATTGCATTCTTTGTGAAGAAAGCCCCAAAAATTTAGGAAAAAAAAAACCATTCTGGAATCATTTTTTTTTAAATCCTACAAAATCATGCATGCCTTTTCTAATGGTTCACATTGAATTCTGGTTTTGCTAGGCCGTTTAAGATCCCTCAGATCTTTATCTGTAGCTTGATTAAGCTAGGTGAAGGAGATGTTGGTGAAAGTCAAGCTCAATCAAGAAAACCACTCTCTTGGTAAAACAGTTGCTGTTATTTATTTTGCCCACAGTGCATGACCCATCCCATATAAAAACCCAGCTCTTTGGCTATGTAGGATTCTGATAGTCACATTATCTTTTTTACTATTTTATAAATCAAAATGAGTAAACAGAAAAAATATATAAGACCTTTCCTTATGATAATTTAGGATTTTAAGTGATTGCTTTGAAGCCTGTATTACAGGCTTAATCTAATTTATGGCAACTCCCTCTCCTAACAAGAATCACAAGGTAAAAATGGAAAATTAGACTCTACTGGTATTGAACATAAAGAGGTAATATTTTTCCCATCTTTCATAACTGCTATTCAAGGCTGCATATAGTTTTTTTTTGTCACACCTGATTAAAAAGTTTGTTTTTCATCTTAGAATTAGTTTTATAACCTATTGAAGCAAAAAAATGAGAGTCAGCACTCTAAATGCAGTTAAAAAAAAAGAAAGATTGTGTACTGAGACATACTTACTAAATTGGTGACTTGTTTACCTCCTGGGAACACAAATGCTGGTGCAAATTTATAAAATCTTGTCACAGGCTTTCGTATGTACCTGTACTTGTTATAAACACTGTTATGCCTTGTTTTTCTGAAATTTTTGCTGCTACAATATTTGTAAAATTGAAGATTTATTAGAAAGCTATACATATAAAGCAGTGCTATGAAATGCGTCCTTTAGATTTGATTTTTAGTGTGCTTAATTCTGAAGAAAAATGTATGTTGAATCTTTAATAAAAAGGCCTTTAAGTAACTGAAACTAAATAGTAATAAATGCCAAATTGAATTATTTATTGCGCGATGATGTATCCTGTATTAAAGCCCTTCTTCTAAAAAGTTACAAAATAATCTCTCAGTTACAGCACTCATAACCCTATTTACAAAGGCAATCGACATCACATCATGCAGAAACTTAGGCGCTCTTTATGAAGTAGTGCCTAATTACAATTTCATAGCTATCATTAGGCATCTTTTGGCTGATACTGTCATATGCAGTAAATGCTTAAATATTTAGATCCCTATCCTCAAAGATATTTAGGTGTCTAGTTCTCATTTCTAATTTATAAGAATTAGGGACCTTTTCCCATAGCCAGAGTATTTGAAATATTCTCTCTCTGAAAGCCTGTTGGAAAATTTGTGACAAAAAACAGGTTGTCACAATAATCTGAATTCAACAGTGCTGTGCCTGCAATGCAGTCTTCGATGAAATAGTCTGTTTAACATTTTAAAGTATTCTTTACCGAATCTTTATGGTATTTCTATTAGTATTATAATCCATTACGAATAATCTAGTATAAATATACCCACATTTGGATGAAACTTCCCATCAGATCAAAGGAATGCATGAAGTGATTTATTTCCAGCGAGTTCTATCATTACCTCAAAAAGATGTCACCAAAATCAAGCCATGTTTTCTTCCCCTATATTCCAGTCCTCTCAGTAGAGTTGTACTATTTTGTTAAAATACCAAACAGTGAGGTGTGAGGGTTTTTTGGTTTGTTTCCTTCCTTCCTTCCTTCCTTCCTTCCTTCCTTCCTGCCTGCCTGCCTGCCTGCCTGCCTGCCTGCCTTCCTCCCTCCTTCCTCCCTCCCTTCCTGCCTTCCTATGTGTGGCATAGACATGATTATATACACAGGTTATAGTTTGCTCTTTTTGCTCAGAAGAATGTTTTTCCTTCAGTCAAGAAATACCAGAGCAGGAAGTCTTGGGGGATTGTGCAATAAAGCAAGAAGAAGAAAGGAAAAAGAAAAGGGAAAATGAAAATATGTGTGGCTGAGGAATTAATTTTCTGATTTAAATATCCTTCATAAGTTTGAGCTTCAGTCTCAATTTTTTGTAGCCTTGCATATATATGTGGCAATACATTTGTTTGACTTAAGGAATGTGAGTAGAGATAGAAGAAATATGCAGATAGTAGTCCTGTAATAACCTTAATAGTGAATTTTTACAACAAACTTTTGAACACAAATGAAAATACAAATTTTTGATCTGAGTGTCATACCCTTGAAGCAGAATATTTACAAACATTCAGCAAAATTACCCAGTATTTTATTAGGTATAGTATTGGTTTCTGGATAAATTGGAAAAATGGTGCCAAAGAAAGCCAATGATCAAATACTTCTGCTCAATGATCAAACACTTCACAATGTCCTTATTAGTAAAACTACACTTAGTTTACTTTTATAAGTGTTACTGTCTAAGAAGGCAAATGTCATTCTAAGGAGCAGTTTTAATGAGCTTGAACCATTGGAGCTTACGAAATTGTTGTTAAAGGTGCAAAATAGATCATAGCGGAGTAGAATTTTTAGGATAAGATGGATGGGCTGTAGGTTGAGAATGGAGCATAAAACATATACAGTATTTTCTTAAATGGTTAAACTTCTGAAAAGAAGAAGGGACAGAGGGCCTGCATTAGTCCGTTTTTTTTTTCCATTGCTGTTAAAATTTTAGTTGCTGGTTCAAATTTGCATTAATTTATAGAGAGGCCTTTTTAAAGTGAGATTTAATTAGCAAAGCTTTTCAAAGACTTTACAGATCTCTGGTACAAATCTAGCCCAGCTTAGCAGCAGCTGATAATCATTACCAGTACATGACTGTTCGCTTGTCTGTGTGAAATTAGTCTGCAGCCGCAATTCAATTTGAGCAAGTTGTGTTTGCGTGTTACTGAGCCACCGTATAAATGGGAACTAATTGACTCTTGTATTGGTTCTCCCAGCAAGTCCAAGGACTGCTATGTATCTATGGAAACTAAATACCTGCCCCTTTTAAGAATAGTCTTGAAGCAAGGCTCCACTTGGGGTTTTTGCAATCAAGTGCTTCTCTGTGGAGAAAGCCAGACTTCATCTTCCCAGACTGACTGTCAAGGATTTCCAGCAAGTGCTAAATTCACACTCAGAATATATGCAACAAAAAAGCTATTTTTGAATGACATTTTGTCAAGGGCTTTTTAATTATTGTCATCCTCAAGTGTATCTGTAGATTGACCTGTCAACTGTGAAGCAACTGCTCTGATAAATCATTGTGATTGTAGAGGGATTTCCACCAAAATGTTTTAAATAATTGCATTTAGATTGAAGGGCTAATGACTAAAAAGGATTGGGGAAGTTAGAAAGAAGCATTTGAATCTTTCGTCTCAACAGAAGTGAAGAAAAAACAAACACAGTAAGAGATCATTCTTTTCTTGTGAAATTCCTCAATTACCTGCAGAGTTAAAAGGAAGCTTTTAGTCAGATCTGTTCATGATTAAAATACATTAACAAGCCTGGTCAACTAATGTATTTACTCAATAATATATTTTTCTGCTCTTAACCCTATGGACAGTATTTTACACTTTCAAATATTTGTGAGGAAGATGTGGTCCCAGTGCATTGAATGCAATTTCTTGTATTTGAAATACTAAAGGAAACCCAGGTATAGTTGTATCTCTGCAAACCACTGATGAATTCTGCCTGCAAACAATGCACACAGTCAGAAATCATTTTACATATGAGTCTCTCAGTATGGCCATGGTCCTTTAACACTTCAGAACAAACCAAATTTTAGATACGGGACTGATTGCTCTTACACCTCTCAGGGCACAGCAGGAGTGAGGTGGCTCCCTTGGAACCTGGGGCTGGGAACATGGGGGCTCTCAGGCCTGTCAGATTCGGCCTGTCTCAATGCCCCAACCAGTAAAAGGGAACCAGCAGGCACCAGAGCAGCCCCAAGAATTGGGCACCTTCCTGGCAGGGGCAGGCAACAGTGGGGGTGCCCTCAGCACTGTGACAACATGCAAGTGGTGGACTGCATTAAAGGGGTTTTGGATTAAGCTACTACGTGCATGGTATTGTAGAGTTACACACAATGTTGCAGAAAAAAAACTAACATCTTCTCAGAGGTGATACGCACCTGTCTCCTCTCTTAAAAGCAGCTTATCTGACGCTCTGTACTGCATAGCTAATGTGTTATGTTTCAGCAGTAATTTGATATTAGGAGAATCAGAAATGTATAACCAGTTTTGGGCTACCTCTGACCTTCTCCTGGCCTCTCCAAGCCATCATGCTTGCGAGGCTCACCATCGTGACTGACCTTGCCTTACTGTCATGACCTGACAAACAGTCATTGTCTTGATGTTGCAGAGGCAAAACATCTACCTCCAGCAACTGCACAAATGTGTAGCTGGCACACCTGTAGTCACGCAGACTACTCCGTCTAGCTCCACATATAGTGACAGCCAGGTCCATACAACTCCAGAGCTGGGTTTCAAAGGGACTGTGAAATTTCCTGCTGTTATTCTGTCAGAAGGGTCTTACTGTGCCTAGAATAAGGCTGCTTTCTTGCCAGAAAACCTCCTATTTTCTACCATATTTTTCAACGGGTTGTGAAAGAAAGACTGCTGTGGGTTGTAGGCGCATTTCACTGATGCTTGAGCCAGGATGCGTCATACCCTGGAGGTTGTTGCCTACACTGTAAAAGATTCAATAAAGCAGTGTTGATATGGCCTGTACAGGGAGCAGCTTGTCCAACATTATCATCTTTTTGGAGCTAGCATCACAAATAAGAATCTTTTTTGCACTAGAAGCTAAAATCACATAAGGCTTAGAGTCTGCTGCCAGGTGCATAATGCACACGTGAGTGCAGACATTCAAAGAAAGAGCAATGAGCAACTTGGGAAATATGTAACTGATCTTCCCTCATTCATACATTGATTTGCTTCTCAAACATAAAGTAAAATATTTTATTTTCACTGATTTAAATGCAGAACAGATGCATCTTCAGGAGTGAGATAATGTCATAATACAAATACATGTTGGAATTTTTTTTCATTCTTGACATTTATTGTTGTGGAAACTTAGGAAGTTTTTGTGGAGCTGGAATATCCTCTTGCTGTCTTATATGGAAAAGATTGGTACATAACCACTATTGTCCCAAGTTATTTCCTTACAGAGTCTGCCGAGGAGTTGGGAAATAAAAGTTCCTGACATCTATTTTCTAATGCAACATTATTCTTTAATATACAGATGGTTTTCTTTTTGAATATTAATAAAATTGTTAAAATGGAGACGCAGACACAGCATGTGTCACTATGGGGTAGTAGCAGGCAATTATCACCTGGGCAGCATCCATCAGTGTTACTTTCCTCCTAATGCATGGCAGGGTGGTCGTGTGGGTATGTGTCTGTGTGTTGGACCTGTTTTGTCTTTTATGTGTTATGTAGTTAAGCCTGTCAGCTACAACTACTGTATTACATCATTATGGCTGCAAAAACAAATACTTACCATAGAACTGGGGCTGATGAAAATTAAATCATTAATAGAAAGACATCATCCTTTCCAACGGTGACAACCACACTATTGAAGTACAGCTGGGTCAAGGGAAATAGACTAAATCTAGCAGTCAGTGCAACTTTTAGAACAACTGCAGGAGTTCTCGTTTCAACTTTTTAGCACCACTCCTTCAGCTCTGTAATGATTTAGTCTTCATCTAATGTCTCTTTTGCCATCAAGTGTTATCTTACAATAGTTTTGTATATTTCCAGTAACAAAATTGGCAGCTAGGTTCTCACTCTGCAGATGTGTGTGGAGTCGACATTAGCAAATGCAGAATCCAACTAATCAAAAGAGTAAAGTGCTAATGGGAAAATTGGTTGAAGAAGAGTGTAAAACACACTGAGCGGGGTTTACAGTAAACTCCATATTCATGAGGTGACTATCTCCCTACTGCATTTCTTCTCACTACTACCTCTGGCACTAAATGTTCCTGAAATCAGCACATGTATTAAATAGTGTGTTATTTGATTAGCTCTATCCATTTCAGAACAGTGTTCTTAAATAGCTCCATCTGGAAAAAAATAGTATTTATACTTATTACTAATGACCATCATACACATACACTTAAATTATGTTTATAATTTGCAGTAACATTAATGGAAGTGCCTAAAAAAAGTATGTGGAAAAAAAACCATTATAGGATCCACTCCAGAGCAATGAAAAAAAAAAAAGGAAAAGATACAGTCCAAGAACAACATCTCAACCCCAATCCACTCTAGTATTAATTTATAGATTTATTTGAATTATAATTTAAAATACTTATTATTAAACATGATGGAAAATTGTAAAATCTTCCTGATTTCAGGTTTTCTCCTGAACAGTGCTAAAAAATGCAATTGTATTTCATAAAGTGGAAAGTTTAAAATATGTTGGTATGAAAGCACTGTATTGACATTGTCAAAATGTTTTTCTTAGGTACTATTCAGATACATTTCATAGTGACAAAACATTACAATAAAATATACTAAAAGAAACATTTTAGCAATACCAGAATGAAATATTTTGACATCAATGGGATGAAAAAAAGAAAGTTTCAAATGAGAAAGTCAAAAATAATTATACTGAAACTCATAAGTTCCTAAACTATCCTCTGACAAAGCATTTCCATTTACACAAAACAATGTTAGTCATAAAATTGATCTCTTGACGTGTTTTTTGTTTTCCCTAAAAGCCCTAGCAATTATTCACTTATTTTTAAAAATATAATGAAAATCATACGTGGGCCTGAAAATAATATAGCTTTGAAGTTAGTGAATACGTCTTTCAAAGGAAAACAGATGAAAACGCAGAATTTGCTCTCTGTGCTCCATGCTGTCACAGGTTAATGCTTAGCTCATTTTCCGATCCATATTCTCTCCCCCGCAATGGCCATAAGCTTATCCACACCCAAACAAATGGCAGTGATAAATACCATTCCATTGACCACTTGCTTCGCTCTGTGAGGGCCGGCAACAAATTCCTTCCTCTCTGAGCCTGGCACCCCGTGTCTCAGCACCCTACACTGCTCCCCAAAGCCACTTCTGTGAGGAGGAAGGCAGATGCAGACCCACCAGACAAAAAGACAAAAGGGGTCTACAGTTTTCATTTGAATATGTCAAGATTAATCATCAATTGACCGTATCTGCACAAGGAGACCTTGGTGATCTAGGGGGCTATTTAGAGAACTGGTGTTCTGTTCATAATGAGGGCTTAAGCCTTCAGCCTCAATTTCTGACAGAGAAACAATCAACAAAAGAAAAAGACTTCACATTTATTACGTTCAGATTGATGTATTTTTGGAAACACAAATGTTTCTTAAATACGTCCATCTAACATGTCAGTTAACGTCATCATCTTTGACAGTAATTAAAACAAACTAGCAAACATCATTCCCTGAGGGAAAAACAGGAAAATACACTACAACAGAATATAAGAAGACAAAAGTTAAGATCAGGAGATGAAACATTTCTGTGCAAAACCCAGAAATGCAGCTCTCTCAAATAATTAAACATGTGTCCAGATCCATGAAATTAAAATAATTGGTATGAAAGGCAGGTATTTCACAGGCAGACTTTGCAAATCACTTCAAGGTAGTAATGTAAATTTTCAGCAATAGAGAATCTATCCCAATATAAGAAAACTAAACATGTTCCTAGATCTTGGTAGTATGGAGCTTCAAGGTTGCTACACCATAAATACACTGTTATGCCCTTCCCTTTCCCCCTGTAAAGTGAAGGATCAAATCCATCTAGAATAGCGGAAACAAAACCTGACAGAACTGCCATGTCATTTTAATCAGAAATGTGTTCCATGCTGCCATTTGTTTGTACAGTCTTTATTCGTACAGCTTGGAACAATGAGTTGCATGCAGCTCCTGCCTGGTTAGAGGTTACTTGTGTTAATGTAATGGTGTTGCACTGGCTATGATATGACGCTAGAGCAGGATGGAGTCCTCAGCTCTCAAGTCAGCTTTCGGTTTCCACCTCTTCCTGGACACAAGAGAGGAAGTAATTCAGGTGTTACGTGATTTGCACTGCCTGTTTGTGTGTAACTGATGTGCATGCTTTGCCATACAAAGTCTAGGAATCTATTGTCCTGACAAGCATAAATGTTTTATTTCAGCTTCATAACCGAAAATAACTTTAATCAAATTATGATGAAAGAGCAAAAAGAAAATAATATTAGTATTTGAGAAATGGAGTGTGTTGGAAATGTTTTTAACATATCAGTCTCACATTTTGCATGATTTTGAAGCATTTTTCTCAATAGTTGAAATAATTAAGAACAGATTTATTGTTTCCTGTCCTCCGTGGCAGGATGAAAATTGTTGCTGCAAGGTATCTTTTCATTATCAAAATAAGAGCAATGCAAACAACATTTATTAAAAAATGACAGTACTTCAATAATAAGATTGTAGGTTTAAACATAGATTAATCTAGAAGGTAGACATTCTGTATGGAGAAAACCAATATGTAGATCTGGCTTAAAATTTTCTATACCTTTTGCAGCCCTGGAATGGTTCCAAGGGAGCCAGTTTGCCTGCATTTTGCAATGCAGATCCTTCAGAGCTAGAACAGCACCACAACACATTGCCCTTCCTGGATTATTTTGGTAAAATGGCTGGGAAATTTACCAGGGAGAAAAGTTAGTGTTATTTTCTGACATATTTTGTTTACATTCAGCCACATAACATTAACAGCTGAAACAAAGGTATCACCATCTAGATGTACAATGTAGGCAAATTACTTTTTAAATGCAACCCATTATTTTTATAGTCTCAGTTTTGCTCCATTCCTGCAATGAATGTCGAACAGGTGGAGTCAGCTGGCCAGCTGTAATGGATAGGGATGAAAGGGTTTACAGATCTGCACCAAAATGCTACTCATTAGGTACATTGCTATTTTTGGTCGACCTCTTTAGAATTTCTGCTTTATTCATTAAGACTGCTTCAGCAAACATTCAAGGCCATAGTAACAACAAGCACACATGTCAATGAATGAACTGTATTACAGTTAAATATGTGTTTTACTGTTTTCCTGAATGGGTGTTTTAGCACTTCATCTTTCTAATTAAAAGAAAAAAATGTAAGAGGAAAATGCAGTCATGTAATTCCACAATTATTATTTTGCACAGCTCAGACAGTAAAGCTTAATTTAATCTTATCTAGTATTCTAAATAACTTGCAAAAGTTCCTAGTGACCCAGTCAATATATCTTAAAATTTGAGAGGAATGTTTATTAGAGCTGTGCAAAACTCATTACTAATAAATAAACATTTCATTTATATAATTTACTTTAAATTCATATGATTCTTTCTCTGTAATGTCTATTCATGTAAGGAATTTAAAGTTCAGCTTGTTTAGAATTATCCATTAGAAGCAGAAAGGAGGAAAGAGAAAGGGAGAGTATACATCTTTGTACTCAGTTTGTTCAAATATAACTTGAAGGACTAAATTTCCAGTTTAGAAGAATACCATTTGCACTAGAATAAACTATGGCATGTTTGATCCTGTAGTGGATTTTAAAAACAACCTTATAAGGGAGCAGTTGCAAGTCTTTTATGGTGAGATTTATCTTGTAGCTTTCAATAAAGAGCATTTAATATCATTACTGGGGACACATTTTTACATGTCCTTTAAGGTTCAGAACTTACCTTTTCAAAACAGACGGCTACAGAGTGTTATCGATAACCCAAAAAAAGGACAGCGAGCTTTACTTAATCTTCTTTCAAGTGAAAAAATAACAGTAATGCTACGAACATAGGAATGGCTCAGAATGCAGCATCCTCCAGCAGCACGTCTCCAGCAATGACCAGTAACCAGTTTCCAGGTGGGACTCTAAGAAACAGCGAAAACATATAGCAATCTTCCTCCTCATACCAGTCTAACAATCCCTGGCTTGTGAACATCCAAAGGTACAGTTTATATTCTGGTTTTAATATTAAATATTAAATAATATTTTTATTGTCCAGCAATCTGTCTAATCTCATTTTGAAGCTATCAGTGTAGGTCTCTACAGCTTCATGTGGCGATGAAATCCTTAGCTTCATATAAACAAACGTATCCTCATGTGTTTGTTTGGTCTGCGAATTTTCATCTGAGTTCCTGAATTATGAGAAACAACAGTCAGTTCCCTCTGTCTTCTGAGTTGCACTCATGATTTTATTGTTCTGTCAAATGCTCCCTACAGTGTCTCTTTTGTAGGCTGGAGTCCTTGTCTGTCTAATCCTTTCTCTGGGAGTTGTTCTGTATTTTTTTCATCATTGTTGGTCTTCTCTGTGCTCTTTTTGTTATGTCCTTTGAGAGGAAGGGAGACAGAATTACCAACAGTGCTCAAGATCCATGTGGATGTAGTGCCATTATGTTTTTCAGCTTTGCTTTCTTTTTCTCTCCCAGTAATTCCTAAACATTCTGTTTTCTCTGTTGAGCATTGTTGACTCCTGAACTAATATTTTCACCAATCCTGTTCCTGGACCTCTGAAATCTCTTTCCTCAGAGATAATGGAAGTTTAGAACACCTCCCTGCACATTTAAAATCACCTTTTACATGGCTGTCGTTCTTTTTGACTTTATCCACGCTTAGTCATCTATACTACTGAGATTTAACACACATTATTGAGAGTTTACTCCCAGTTGTATTAACAACATTTGCAGCCCTGTGTGCCCTCAGTACAATCAACAAACTTTGCCATTTCCCTCTGCAGTCTTTCTGCAGATAAATTATGTATATGTGTAACAATACAGGGCCTAGTGTGAATCTTTGTAAGACTTCAAGAGTGATTTCCCTGTATTGACAAAACTGATTATTCCTAGGCTTGCCTATTTTTGAGAGTTTGCTTATGAGAGAATCTTATAAGAAAAAAATAATGATTGGATTTATTTGATGGGATATTGAAAGGATATGGAAATGCAAGTGTACAATAGCAACTGATTATTGATTCTTTAAAGGATCAGTGAAACCAAACTTCTCTCTACAAAATTCACATTGATTTTCTCAGTGATACTATATTTGTCCATGTGCTTACTGACTGTCTTCTGTATTATATATTCCAATAATTTATCTGATCAGTAGCCCCCAGATCACCATGGAAACCTTTTCTAAAATTTAATGTAGTATTTTTTTCCTTTTCCTTTTGTACCCAGGCCATTCAAGAGAAAGGTGAGGAGCCACTGTCAGTAGCGTGCTGTTTTTAAATGTTCAAGATCACGTAGAACTCTGACAACTCATTGCTATGATGTTACCTCTTCCTGCTTTTAACCTATGAGAAAAATCCTCCAAAATGTTTCCCATAAAGTTTCTCTCATGTTCTCTTCAGAGAATAAAAATGCAAAAAACTGATTTTACTTCACACAGCTTTTACACAGCTTCTTTCACTGGTAGCACTCAAGATACTTCTCAAAAGAAGCAAGTACAATTCCTATTATACAGAAGGGGAAAAAAAAACATTAAAAGATGAAGAACTAGATTTAATAAAGGATCGATGGCAAGAACAGGTACATAAATACCTTGTCTTCTCTGCAGTGCTTCAGTACAAGGCAGCTTTGATATGAACATTCCATAAGTATTTAGCATGTATCGAGCCTGAGTTGATGCACACACCCCAACTGGAATTAGGACATGTTATCTAACTCCCTACCTCAATGTCCTGATTGCTAGGCTATACTGCCATCATACCTAAGCCTTTTTGAGAGGGTCCTTTTACAGTGATTAAAAAAACCCCAGGATTTACTTGAGGGTGTCCGAGATTAAAAAGGATTGGTATAAAAAAGTCAAGATATAAACAATTCTTTGTTTAATAAATAGTTATAAACCAGAATTGATCCATTCATATAATGAGATTTAAATATGTTTCATGACAGATGAAATAATGCCTCAACTCGTATCACAAGTGAGCACACAGACAAGTGCAGTTACAGAGCGTCTTTTGTTATAAATTCTTGATGGCTGTGCCTTGTGCTCCAGCACCATTCATGTTTATATGCTAAGCAATGAACACACACCCCATCATGAGTTTGTGCATCCTTGTCTTTTATAAATAGGCTGCAGTAATTCTGTAGCTGGCAAGCAAGGAAAACAGGAGTGGCTAAACAGGATTAACAGAATACCAAAACATCCTCTTTAATTACCTGCTACAAGATGTTCATTTATTTTCATCTCCAAGTAACTTTTTTGCCATTCATTCCTGACTGATCACATAAGGACAGGGCTGGGAGCTAGGACAGTCTATTCATTATCTTAAAGGTTATTATAGTGGGTGCTCCTATTAATCAGACTTTCAACAGGAGAGGTATGAGATTGCCAACTGCCATTCAGAAAACTGGTGCTCGAGGGGACCACCTAAGCAAGTGTAACTCACATAAGCAAGTCCTCTAATCTAATTGATAATAGTCCTATTAATTTGGAACTCAACATTAACAGCCTGCAGCACTGGATCATCTTCATACCATTCTCATTACATGGAGATTTCATCCATTTGGGAGGGTAACAAGTGCGCAGTATTAATAACAAAATTAAATGGAAGCATTTAAATTGGAAAGATATATTTATTAATAATTGTTTACATGAAAGAAAGAAGTATTTTAGTTATAGTATCATTTAACAAAGACTACATATGAGCCTGTGAAGAAGTTATATGAATGCAAGGTAATGAATTTTCACAGCTAACCTCTCTAGAAGTGCTCAGAGCAGAACTTCAGGCACTTAATAAATTTTACAGCTTAAAACTGAAGAGCCCTTGGTCCACCGAAGCAGTTCCTGAAGACTGCTGTCACGGATCTTTGTGTATAAATTCATCCTACATTGCTCTCAAGCATTGCTCTGTAAGATTTTTACAGAAGATGCTCTACTACAGTTTATCTTCTATATAATATTTTACTAAAAGTGTTAAAAAAGCCAGCTGTATCTAATATATAAAATAGGAAAAAAGTAAATGTATAATGCTCTTCTTCTGTGCTGCTTCTGATTGCCTTTACAGAATGGAAAAGAGCCAAACATTTAGTCTGTAGATAAAAACATGAGGGTCCATCTCAGAACTGCTTTATTTGAAGAACTTAAGTCTATGTTTTAGTAAGTGGAAATCACTCTCTAGTCTCATAAAGCTGAAAGCACTGTCTTATAGTGATACTGTAACTGCAACAACCCTACAGTTACTGTGTGACTCCTCCAGTGCCTGAGAGAAAACACTGAAAAAGAAATAGCTAAGAGTTAATTTTTTATAGAAAAAGTAGGATTTGGAAAAAATACCCTTTTTGTCTTCATAAACAAAAGAGTATGGTAATAAAAAATTGTTGAAGAGTTGAAGAGATGGGAGGGAGGGAGGGAGGGAGGGAGGGAGGGAGGGAAGGGGGGAGGAGGGAAGGAGAGAGGGAGGGAAGGAGAGAGGGAGGGAAGGAAGGAAGGAGGGAGGAAGGGAAGGGAAGGGAAGGGAAGGGAAGGGTACTTATAATACAGGTTTCTCAGTCGCAGTCTAGCATAAATCTTGCTGCAGTGGCTGCAGTTGGATTTGTTCACTCTTTCTTCCTAATGCAGCTGTAGATTTGTCCTCCCCTTAGAAATTAAGATTATAATTTTACATAAATGAAAAATTCTGATGATGATTTGTTATCAGCTTTTCTCCCAAATAATTACCTCTCTCAGTGTTCCCTTCTTCTACTCTGAAGAGATTGGTCACTCATGTCTTTTTCATGTGTGATGCTAACAGAGCACAAGGTGACTCTTAGGAATATTGTTCTCAAACCTTACTGTATTACTATAACATTGCTTTGCCCTGTACTGCAGAACCCTGAGGAAGAGTATCATTGCAACGCATTGCTCTGTTGTTATACATCAGTAAGTTCTTCCTCAGATCATCATCTTTGGTTATTTTGAAATGTAAACAAACAATGCCATTTAGCATATTTTTGATTAGGTAATAAATTAGTTGATTGCTTAAATAAAGATTTATTAGTTGATCAACAAATCTAAAGAGCAGGATTTTATGTTCATAAATTTGTGGGTTTTTTCAGCTGTAACTTGCCAGCATCTTCATGTCAAAAGGTGAACCATGCTTACCAAAGGAAAGTCAACTGTTACATTCATACAACAAATCCACATCTTTCCATTGCTGTCTTGATTAAAAAATCACCAGTATTTAAGGCTTAATTTAAGCATTTGTCTTAATGTTTCTCGTAAATTATACTGATCTAGATCATTTAATTGTGTAAATTGTGATCCGAATTATACAAAACAAAACAAAAGAAAATAAAACCCCTCTATTTTTCTGAAACCAATGGAGTTTTATTTGTTTAGGTTGATATTTTTTCACCATTAAACTAGTGGTTCCTATCCTGGACTCTGGGATCTGCATTCATACATGATCTCATAGCACACATGAGGTTTGGGGCACTCTTAAATGCATCTTGGCAGAGGAACAGGGAACCTCCCCTAGCAACCCTTGGGGCACCTCAGCCCAGCACTTATTCTCTGATTAGTGTTATTCTGGAGCTGTATTATTAAGGCCATTTATAGCTATAGTTGTTTATAATGTCCTTGGCCACATAGGGCTTATTATAAAAATAATCCATATCTTAGCTATATGACTTTATTTCCAGATAATATTAGAATAATTTGCAGCTGAGAAAAAAGATTTAGAGCTCTGAGATCCCCATCAAATCATACACCTTTGCTCTCACATGGATCTCCATTTCCATGGGATGCAAAATGTGTAAGAGAAAAGTCACAGAAGTTTTCTTATATATGTTTCTTGGGCTGATATGGACTGTTAATATGATGTATTTGTCATTTGTTGTGTACTAACAGGATGTTTGACTATTTGCAAACAAGATGGATCACGTTACAACTGTATGACCTTGAAGCCTCAACTAATGAGTTAACACAAGGAAGAGGGCACCCCAGCATAATGATGTCCTGGCAGACTTGGGATACTACTGAATTATTTGTGTTATTGCTCAAAGAGGCATGGGCCTGATAGGATGTACCTATCAATTTCCAGTTAGTATCAATTAGTACCAATTAGTACCAATTAGTAACTCAACTAAAGTGGAAGTGGTGCTACCGAATTGCAATTATTTCCTAGAGCAAACTTGCACCTAAGAATTGCAGAGTTGGAAACTAGTGCAGTTAAGATTTGGTGTTGTTCTGATTGGTTTTTTTCCTAGTCTTGATATAACTGTATACAGGATCTTCATAATACATTTCTTAAATATTTTCTGTTTCCAAAAAACTGATCTTTCAGGTTATCGTTTTGATAGAAGAACACTTCGTCAGGAGCCAGATCACCAAGCTCAATGTGAAGAGCCAAGACTTCCAGTCTGGAAGCTTGATAGTCCAGTGCTGGTTTATGCAATAATTGCCTCTTAATATTAAGTTAAGCATCCTGTGCTATCAATATCAACTAGTTATTTATAGTTTCAGACTTTTTCATAGTTCAATCAAATTAAGAAGTATAACATGTTGTTAGATGGAGGCAATGGCATGCATAGTGGAGCATAATCTGTGTAAACCTGTGCGTTTTCAGCTAATCAATTACACAGCACTTCTTCCTTTTTTTCACTGACTGCTAGTAACTGCCATATTAAATAAAGTCTTAAATAGCTTGCTAGAATGCTCAGTGGTCTCTAGCAAGCAGACTGAGTGTCTGCCAGCTCTTTTGCTATTACATCTTAAGGTCTTTAACTGTCTGAACAGCTGGATGATTGCATATAGCACTGGCAAGCAGCCACTATCCCCTCCAAACCCCAATTAAAACTACTGTCACAGAGCTAAGAAAGCAGAAGCTGTAGCTTTATTTTATGCAACTATCAATGACAGTAATTTTTTAAAATGATATGGCACTATAGTTTTGCATATGGCTCAACAAATATTCTTCTGTTTCCAACTGGTTAATGAACTGCCAACAAACATCCCCACTGCCTTTGTCATTTGATTTTATTTGCCAAGTAATTTACATTAATACTTTTCAATCTACAGACTATGTGCAGAAGTTTCTTGCAGTAACTGATGTTTGCAATTTCAGCTCCATTTACTAGGAGAATTGGAAACAGAGCCCACATGGTTGGGTTTTGTTTCTTGGTAGGAAAAGTATAGCATATAGGAAGAAAAGAGGCATCTTTGGGGGATGATTCATCCACACCTAGATGAATGTAGAATGGATCACACTCTGAAAGTGCCTATAGACTACGGGAGGAGCCTGAACAATTGACTAATCTAAACACCTAGATTTCAAACAGCTAAAGTAAAGTGATTCCTGCTCTTCTGACAGACACCGTTATACAACTGTTAATGGTAGAGCTGGTAGTAGTTATCACAGACACACTATTACATAGCATACCATGGTGCCAAGTTTTGATTATCACTGAGCTAATCCCAAATTTGACAAAAAAAAACCAAACAGCAATGGTCTTAAACCCTCTCTCAATCGATAAACATAAGATGTAAAACCACAGCTAAATATGGTGAATTGTGTATATGTATGTATACTTTTGCTTTATCCATATCTTTATGAGCTCTAGTTTCTTATCTGTCCTTGACATTGTGTGAGTCATATTCTAATCCAAGTTAATAAAGTTTTACTCAGTTGAAAAAAATGCAAGTCTGCATTATCATTCTTCTTTTATATATGTGATATCATACATGGCTCTATGTCCAAATCCCTTCCTTCAGCCACTCATGTTGGCAGACCTCAAAATTAAAGGACCTTCATGCTGACAGATCCAAAGTAACTTTATTTTATGTGAGCAAAGAAGCTGGCTTTCTTCAAAAGAATCCTATTTTAATAAATGTGTTGAATTGTTATGGAATATATTTTCTCTTTCTTTTCTCAGCAGTTGGAAATGACTATTTATTCATACAATTTTAAATCTTTCCCACTGCTTTTTATGGGAGTACATACATTCACCTGTGACACATGACCTGTCAGAAGATCTTTAAAGTCTTCATTTTCACTGTAATTTCCTAGTACTAGCATGAAATAACTAAAACAGCATATGTAACTTTTATGCTATACTGATGTAATGTGTTTGTCTGTGTTAGGATCTGCCATTCTAAGGCTGTTCTAAATCAACATAGGCGGAAGCAAGCAAGTGGTAGTGGAAGTTCTTTTCTATAAAGACACCAGTGTGACATCACAACCTATTGTGAGTTGAATGTGTCGTGGCCTGAGTCAAGGAAGAGTAGCAGCCATTTTGTGGGAATTCCAATATCCTAGGGTAACCCAGAATTACCTCCATAAATTTTTCAGGGACATTAGATATATAAACATGTATCTCATAAAAAGCAAGGAAATGCATAAATTTTTAATTCTACCTCATTGTATTTCATCATTTTTGTCTCATAAAGCACTGGGCTAAGCAATAAACCATTTCTGGAAAAAAAAATGGCCATGCCTCCTGCTTGTATATGGACTAAGAATATGGATAGTTTTTACTTCTCAATAATAGGTCAGTCTGATTGATTGAATGCTTCTTTTTTACCCCTTGGAGAGATCATTTTGATTATCTGCTGTGCTTTTTTCAGGAAAAGCTACCCTAATGGTTTCCAGTGCCAAACTGACCTTTATATTTTCTTTATTATCCTGTCTGTCTGGTATGGCACTTACTCTCATCTTCTATATCCTTTATAGTTGTCTGTATCGTATGAGAAAGATACAGCTGCTTTCTTTTGAAATTTTTCTTTTCATGCTTTTATTGAGAAACATGCCCTATTAATAAAATTAATAAAATAATGATTCAGTCTCTAGAGTTAGTTATAAATCCCTTCTATAACAATGCGTTTTCCTATAATTAACTCTGTGGCCAGACCTTCTTCCAAAAACACTTCAAAGGATTTTCCATGCTTCAAGTGCAATTATAGAATGACCCTTTGGAAGTGAAAAGTTTAACCAAGATCATGTTATCTGTTTTTGAATATTAATATATTATAAGATACTTAAATAATGGTAGTGATGAGAAGAAAAGAAACATGAAAGCTAGACTTTGTCATGTGAACAGACTTCAGTGAAACATCTTTTACATTCAAAAACCTCAAGAGACAGGCAAATTTTGGACAAATGTTTCAACAGTGGGTGTGGGATGCTGAACCAAAATGCTTTCTGTTAATCATTTCTAATTTCATTTCCTACCTCGTATTGTGATCCAGGAAGTCTGTTCTCCAGCATGAGTCATTTTGTCACATTCCAGATCTGAAATGAATAAAGCTATTAACATTTATGGAGTGATGTAGTTTTGCCATATCTTGAAATTTTTTTGGTTTTTTGGGGTTGGGTTTTTTGTTTGTTTTGTGGGTTTTTTTGTTATTGTTGTTGTTATTGTCAGGAGTAACAGCTGACAGTGTAAGAATATATGCCTGCTACCAATGTAGAGAAAAATAATAGTGCCCTTTGCTTACTTCCTAATAAGAGCTCACTCCAGTTTAAGATTGGTTAAAATGTAATTTATTCAGAGCAGGAGCTCAGGAAGAGTGCTTTATTATTGACTGCTACAGTGGAGATTCATCGAATGGTTTCGGTTGGAAGGGACCTTAAAGATCATTCAATTCCAACCCCCATGCCATGGACAGGGACACCTCCCACCAGACCAGGCTGCTCAAGTCTCCATCCAACCTGGCCTTGAACACCTCCAGGGAGGGGGCATCCGCAGCCTCCCTGGGAAACCTGTACCAGTGCCTCACCACCCTCGTTGTGAAGAATTTTTTCCTAATGTATAATCTAAATCTTCCCCATTCCAGTTTAAAGCCATTCCTCCTCATCCTATTGCTACAAACTCTTATAAAAAGTCCTTCCCCAGCTTTCTTGTAGGCTCTCTTCAGATACTGCAAAGCCGCTATCAGGTCTCCCTGAAACCTTCTCCAGGCTGAACAAGCCCAACTCTCTCAGCCTGTCCTCATAGCAGAGGAGCTCCAACCCTTTGATCATCTTGGTAGCCCTCCTCTAGACCCTCTCCAACAGTTCCATATCCTTCTTAAGTTGGGGATTCCAGAACTGGGCACAGTATTCAAGGTGGGGTCTCGCAAGCTGAATACAGTTCCTTCTCTCAGATAAAAAAGAGGTAGATCAAGCTGTTGAGATAAGATATGACACATTTTGTCATGCTAATGGGGTAATTTATGTTTCCTGGAGAAACCAAGGCAATTTTTGAAGGATTTCTTAATAATAAGAACAGGTAAGATTTATAGGAAAGAACAGAAAGTCAAGGTTTTGAGCTATACTTAAGAGCTCACTGACCAGAAGAATTGCTAGAAAAAGAGAGAACTATTTGCCTAGGAAGAAAGTTCAGTTTTACCGTGTTAGGGCTAAGAGGCATTTAGAATTCTGTGTAATTTTTTTTTTTTTTTCAAAGAACAAGTGGTCTGTCCAAGGCTAACTGGAAAAGAAGGGGAATCTGCTGTCTCAGTGGGTGACAGATAAAGACATTGTACCACAAGCAGATATCCAATGAAGAAAGGGGGTGGCAAAACACAGTGTTCTGTAAACAATCACGTTGTCCCTAGAAGTCCCTTAAAGCTATATTGACACATTCTGAATTTCTACAGGTCTGGGTTTTTTTTGTTTTGGTTCATTTATTTATTTATTTTTTCTCTCTGTATTCTCCTTTGGCAATGATAGATTGATTTGGGTGACATGTACATTTCATTAACTTTCAATAGTTCATCTTACTCCAAGGCACTACTCCACATCGTTCAGATCTTGCTATAAGAGTGATCCTTAATTGTGAAAGAAGTGTAGGAGTCAAAGCTAAAAGTACCTGCATCAGCAAGATTAATATTAGAATATTTTGTTTATGCTTTAAAGTCTCATTTCAATAGCTTTTTATCCAAGAGATTGTGTGCCTAGAGAACGTATCATTCTCCTAAATGGGAAGAGTACAATGCAGCTGATATACACAATAAGTCCACTTGTATTATAGAGATACAAATGGTCACAGCAAGTGCAATGTAGCAGAGCATCTGGAGTGCCTCATTACAAATTAGTGAATAATATGACCTGAAAAAACTAGAACAAGGAAAGGTGGAGTGTTTCTTGTTTAATGAAGGGTCTTGTTTGCAGCATGCAATGAATTTTGATATTTTAGAATTTTGATATTCTGTTAAGATCAGTAAACACCACTGTTTCTGTACTTGCCATTTTGTAGGTAACTGTATTAAATACTATCATCAATAAATGTATTTTAAAGAAGTATGTTAACTAGATTCCTTCATACATCTGTAAATGGATATAAACTGTATACCCTCTCTCACTGAACTTTGTGGAACTACAAATAGTCAGTGAATTTGACTGATAGAGAGTAATTGATGCTAGTATTCTTTCAGGGTTGCCAGTCAATATTACGCCCAGCTGTCAGTCACACTGCTGTGGCTGTGGCAAATAAAACCACAGCTAGCAGCTGCTCTGTTGATGAGGTGATTTGCCTCGTAACTCTCCTACGGGTGTCATGCTGAATAACCTCATCATCCAAACTAACAGGGTGGGGTCTTTCCATCACTGCCAACTTCTCTTAGATGGTCTGTCTTTTACAAGAAGTCATGATGAGTGTGTTCTTAAGATAGATTAACCTCTCACCATCTTTGCCTTACTACTACCAAACTCTGAATCTCTAGTCCTAACTGCTTTATTTCTTGTTGTCCTCTGAGGTCTGCTGGAAAGAAAACTTCACAAAATGCAAAGTTAATATGATGGATGAAATCCCTCTCAGGGATTTTTGTGATTTGTGAAAATTCAGCATATTGGAGGACAAATGATAAATATAAACCTATAAAAGAGTCTGAAGAAGAAAACACAGTCTATTTACTTAGCAAAGATAGAAACATTAATGAATTGTGCTGCATGGAAGCATTATCTGCTATGAATGGTTAGGGCTTAGGCTTCCGCAACTAAAAGTGATAAATGAAACCCAGCTACAAAATAATTGTTAGGTTATGGATGTCCCTAGACTCCTTCTATGAGTTTTACAATATTAAATCTATCTCAATTTCATATTAAATAATATATATACGTTCTCGTGTACGTATATTATATAGAGTATAAGCCCTCACAAAAGTCTTTGAATAAAAGCTATTCTTGTTATCAGTGACAATTAACTCATTGCTTTAATAGAAGTTCTATTATACTTAAACTCCACCACAAGTATTTGATTCAGACACAAATTTCCTCATTCATTCTAAATCTCAGATTTTCTGTACATGCAGAGTATAGTGTAGGTACCTTAATAATCCTTGGGTGAAAGCAGAAGTGGCAAACAACCACCTGCCTTGTAAGGCCACAAGTGGATTTTTATTTTCTCCCAGATCTACAACCACCAATCACTAAGCAGAGTTAACCAAATGCTACCCAATACACACTGGTGATACAAATAGTGTTAGCTAGATAGAATAGGGGAGATGTAGAAATGTGGCAAGATTGTATTTGTTGCTTTATTCCAATTAGTACTGTAACCATTGAATATTCATTCGGTAGGTCTGTATAATTATTGCTAGGGGTCTGAAATCTGAAATATGAAATTTTTTTTAAATGTGCTATTTCTTTCATATATGTACTTGCAAGTATCCTGGTTTTTATTTAAAAAAAAAAAAGGCACAATTACCCCCTTTCCCAATATTTTCTTACATTTGTAAAGCAATGTTATTTTATCTTTTATCTCATTTTGAAAGAGCAATCTGAACTGCATCTTTTCACTCATGAGTGAATCTGGCCATCAATGAACATGTGGGGTTTTCTAGTTTAAATATAAAGTTTTTACTGGTGCAGCTTGGTCTAATTTTAAAATATTATGCCTTTTTGTGTGCTCTATTACAGGTGCTTTTTAGTATTGCTAGACCTTAAGAAGCCCTCATCTGTGGGGTATTGAACTGGTAGGAAGCATAATGTATGCTAATACCACCTGTGAGACTGCAATTTATAATTTTTATGTTTGTTTGACTTAACATGTTAGACTAGGAGAAGGATCCAACTTAAGCCAATAGACTACATTGCTCATAAATATCTGTTGGAGAGCCAAGACAGCACGGATCTCTTTAGAAAGATTATGATATTTTCTGACTTTAAGATGTGATGGGAAATTTGAAGATGTAGCATGAGTAGAAAGCATTCTAAGATATAAATGTGTGTGTCTCGTCCAGCAGGGAGTGAGGTCTTTTGTGATAAATGAAAGCCTATTGGCAGAAAACTGGCGCTGTGGTCGGTTTGCTATAGAGTACCACCTTGGCAAGTAAAATCCCTTCACAGGACAGTAGCCTAGTTAGCCAACCCCATAGTAGAAATCTGTTACTTAATTATCTCTCCCAACTATTAATTTTTAAGATTAAGAGTTGCAACTACTTTTTGAGTGGCCTTTTATGAATAGTTTTTATATGTATTTGACATCTATGTCTTCAATCCATTGTGCCAAGTGTCAAATTTATGATTTTTTTGTTATTTAACAGCTGTACTATGGTTCACTCAAGCTCTTTTAAGTGAAAGCATATCCATTTGTCACAACTGGGACTGAGTGAATTAAAAGAGAAAATACAGTTAGCATCTGAGACCAGAAAAACCTCACTCTTTCCTCTGTCTTTCTCATGACATATACCATAGTGAAACTTCGTTATAAACTCTCAAACTGCTTCAGCTTCACCTTTCTGTCTCCATGACTAGAGCCAAGGAAAGTCAACATCTTGGCCTTTCTATATTTAAATATTTTGGCACGTGCTGAAAGCAACGTATGTTCCTTCCTGGTTAATGAACAATGGGACAGAAAATCTGAGACTGTAAGCATTATGACTAACAGAAGTAAGAGAAGTATCAAAAAAAAAAAAACAGATAGGAAAACATAATGCATTTCTGTACATTTTGTGGTTGAATTTTGATCTGATTTATCCAATCCTCTAAATAAATACATTTGTTTGGATCATTATCTACTTGAGAGAATGACATAAAAATATACCACTAGTTGACTTACAGATGAAAATATTACAAATTTTAAACTGAGCACAGCTGGACAATATCCTAATGGGAGTAATTATTTCAGCGTTATGAAAGACAGGAGATTACAAACTCTGAAATGAAAAAATGTAATGATCTTTCTTCACTAGAAAAGTCTTGCTCAGTAAGACTTTCCTGGGAAATAGATGGTAACACAGATTGATATATCAAACTACAAACACAGTATCACAGTATCACAAGGTTGGAAAAGACCTCTGAGATCATCTAGTCCAACCTATGACCCAACACTAGCACCCACTCGTCATTTAAACCATGGCACTAAGCACTTCATCCAATCTGTTTTTAAACACCTCCAGGGATGATGACTCCACCCCCTCCCTGGGGTGCATTCCACTGGCGAACCACCCTTTTTGGTGGAAAAATTTTTCCTAATATGAAGCCTAAACCTCCCCTGATGAAGCTTGAGACCATGTCCTCTTGTTCAGTCACTGGTCGCCTGAGAGAAGAGATCAACCCCTGCTGCCTACAACCTCCTTTTAGGTAGTTGTAGAGAGCAATGAGGTCTCCCCTGAGCCTCCTCTTCTCCAGGCTAAACAACCCAGCTCCCTCAGTCGCTCTTCATAGCACTTGTGCTCCAGCCCCTTCCCCATCTTTGTTGCTCTCCTCTGGACACACTCCAGCATCTCAACATCTCTCTTAAACTAAGGGGCCCAGAACTGGACACAATACTCAAGGTGCGGCCTGACCAAACACCATTATTTATGTGAATGACACTTCTTCAGACAACAAGGAATCAGCTACTGTTAAAGGTGTTCTGTCCTGTAGGAGGTGATAGTTACTGAGATTGCAGTTTTGAATGAATCCTTTGCTCAATGCATTCAACATCAACTTGGTAAGTGACGTTCTGTGACCATACAGACTTTCTCATAACCTCTTTTATGCTTTCCACCTCAGCCATTGGTGACTAGTACTGGTGCTGAGGATGACAGAATGATTTGGATTGGAAGAGACCATGAAAGTCATCTAGTCCAATCCTGCTGCAGTGTGCAAGCAGATCAGGTTGCTCAGAGCCCCATCCAACCTGACCTTGAAGGTTTCCAGGGATGGGACATCTACCACTTCTCTGGGCAACCTGTTCCAGTGTTTCCCCACCCTCAGTGAAAAAAAACCTATTCATAATATCTAGTTTAAACTTCTGCTCTTTTATTATAAAACCTATTGCTATAGGTCCTGCTAAAAAGCTTTTCCTTCCCCATCTTTCTTATAAGACACTTTTAAATATTGAAAGGCTGCAAAGGATATATCATATTAACTCAGAAAATCACCATCTAATATCTCCTAATATGCATTTAAATGGATTTCTTATCTTTAGCAACTAAGATTTCTATTGTGAATCTTTTTTATCTTGTTTATTTTGTAAATGATTAAGGAGAATAAAAAAAAGGTCATAAGAAAATCATCATAGACAGTGATGTTACTAATCTAGTTAAATTTGTGTTACTACAAAACCACCGTATCAAACCCCAAGCATTACTGCATACAGCACTATAATTTTTGTTCTGTAAAGTCTGTTTCCATTGATTAATGAAGTATCTCAGATTTCCCTCATAGACATATTCCAGGAAAATTAATTAGGTATCTGAGTATTGGGGCTATCTGAGTAGCTTCTACTTTTTTCATAATCTCTGCTGTGACATAGCTTGGTTAAGAACTAATTCACTAGTAAGTATATTACATAAAATGAATATATACCTTTCGAAACACTCATGCAAATTCCAGGTTAATAATTGAAGAAAACAACTTAAACAGTGGGGGGAAATGCTCTCTGATCCATGGATGTGGAAAAACCTCAAATATCTCTAATCTTAAGCGATATATGGTATGTAATTGGACTCGATGATCTCAAAGGTCTTTTCCAACTTTGTGGTACTGTGATACTGTGATAACCTGATAAGGTTTGACAGATAATGAATTTGGACCTGCTTTTTGTCATTGCCTGGAAGGATGAATGCTAAAATACAATATGTCTGAATGCTCCTTGGATAGCCATCCATATCAAGTGTCACCTGTTTGGATACAGGAAATTATTTTGGGGCTAGAAATGCACTATAATCCAGACATAGGTCAACATAAAGTACTTTGAAATTTTCACAGAAAATTTCAAAGTTAGTCATGCCTAGGAAAGATACTATTTTTGCGTGTGTGTGTGTAATAATTTGGTGATATGAACAAGCAAGCAAGTAGAAGAGTTGATTTATTGGCCCTTTTCACCTTAAGTAGTTTTGAAGCAAAGATTTCCATACTTCAGGAAGAAGTACTAAACAACAGCCTCTGGGCAGATGCTACCTGGAAGTGCTGCTGAAACTATGTAGTTCACATAGTCCAATAATGAGTCATTATATGAAAAGTGGAGTATTCAGTATATATATAGAATATTTGACTATGACATAGGTAGGGCTTTCATATTTAAAATTAAAAATATTTAAATAAATATATTTAAATAATAAATAAAATTAAAAATATTAAGTCAGTGATACTGTATGTCATCTTTCTCAGAGGTTTTTGATTGCTGCTGCGGCCAAAGTAGATGTTTTAGTAGAAATTTTTGGCAACTTTATGCCTTTAATGCCCACTCCTGTTTCCAAACTTTCCTTATCACAGCCTGCTTGGTTTACTTCTTGGTTTACTTCTTCCTTTCTTCCTCTCTGCAAAGTTTGCAAAGAAGAAGCTGGAAAGAGAAGCATGACTTTTTAAAAAAATCTTGGTATTATTTTACCTATTCTTATGTTCCTTCTTTTTATTATATAGAAGACAATGCATATACACACAATACATTTCTGGGTATCTGCTTCTCTCAGCAATCTCTTCATTAGTCCACTCTATTTTCAGTCCTGTGATCTAAAGCTGAGTGTCTGGAGAAGACAGCATATGCTTTTTTTCTTGGTGTGGAGACCAGATACGGAGCTGCTTCATAATAACACACAGAGAGTTCTCTAAATCACCTACAGTAACCCAGCAAGTATTAAAAGCAGCGAATTTCCCACTGATCTAACATTAGGCTGTTTTCGGAAATTCTTTATACTGGAAAGCAGCAACCAGATGGAACCTAATGGCAAAACTAGCTACTGTAGAGCAAGGAAGCACTGAATTCCCAGCTCTGTGCTGGGTGAACTTGATTACTCGTAATCTGTTCATGCCAGGCACAGCTGACACAAGATAACGTTTTAAGAATATATGACCTGAGGGAACGGAATCACTGCCCTGAAGTTGCATGTGTCCTAATGAACAGCTGTGATGACTTAAAGTTAAGTTTGTCTGATGGACAGGTAAGTATTAAAGGCAGGTTAAGAGTACTGCTGAATTACTGTTTAAACATTAGCTAGCCTCTTTCTCCATTTTCCAACCCCCACTACAGAATGGAGTCTAGGAACTGAATGGAAGGGGCACTTTAGGGGAAAAAAAGAGACAGAGATTAGATTGAGAATGATTATGGAAATTAACCTGGATAGTAGGATCCTCAAGTACATATATTGAAAATGCTGTCAATGGCAATGAAACTAAAAGCAGATAGGTCAGCAAGGAAAATGGACAAAAAGAGTTAAGAAGGGAGGCTGGCTGAAAGAGCATCTATAAAAATGTTTCAAAACTGTTGGCTGGTAAATTCACCATCTGTTGGCGATGAGTAGGTATGGAAATTTCTAATGAAATTGCTGAGTTGGTTTGGGGCTTTTTCTTTTTTTTTTTCCATACTGAGTTGAATTACAATCACAAAGACAGTATTACCTTACTTAATGTGAATAAACCATATTACTCCCCTGTTAACTCTACGGAAATCAGCAGATATCCTAATGAAATAATTCAAAAAAGGGATTAAGGGTCTTCATTTAGAGTGGTGCTCACATGTCAGTGCTGTTTGGATTTGTTTGGGTTTTTTTTCTGAATAGTTATCCAAGGAAATAGAACCTATTCTGTATATCAAAGTTTTTCTTGTGTTCTTACTGATTGGACTACAATCCACAGGTAAACTCTGTCCTAGAAAATCAGATAATTATGCAGAATACCTGAAAGATTTATGCAGAAATATTCTGCACACTGAAAATCTTCTTTACTAGAAACTGCTGAGTGGATATGGCCCAGGAAAATGGATTATAAAGTAAAAGAAAATTCTGTTAGTAAAAATCAAGCCGATAATATGACGGGGAAAGAAAACCTAACTAACTTCTTGTAGTCCGGAATTAGTCTTAATGAAGTTGCTGTTATGTGAAATAAGTCTAATGGAACATGTCTATACGTGCCCTGGTTTAACTCATTTTCCTGTTTAACTGAGAAGCCTTTCAGAGTGGACCTATGTTTCTGTTTTGTGTTTGCACAGGACCCACAAATTGGTGGGGGACACCTAGAGGTCACTGTCACTACAAAACTGAATGAAAATTATCAGTGGTGATGATGATGATGATAATAATAATAACGATATCAATAAATAATAATAACAATATCAATAAATAATGAGCCAACATTAGAAAAAAGAAGTAATCAGTTTGCATTTAAAAAGTACTAAAGACAAATTTATTTTATACTTTGATTTTTCAAAGGAGCATCATCCCTAAAGCAGAATAGCAGAAAAGAAGGTCGGGTTAGACTACATTAAGAGAGCTTTCCCTTTTTTATCATTCTAGAAACTTCTAAGTGCAAAAAAACCCCAACCAAAACAATGCTCGAATATTACAGCTGCAACATCTCTCACATTAACACAGTACATGTAAACATATACAAATTGTTTCTGCAGCAATATATCTACCATTTTATGCAATCAATTTTGTGAACCAGTTTTCAAGGGGTTTGGAGTGTGTTTTACTAAATAGAACCTAGTGAACAAGCAGGCTGGTCTCCCTTAATTAACAAAATTTGGAATAGCTAAATTTGTTTAAAGAGCATGACTTTATGCCCGAGGCCTCACTTGTGAACTCTATAGAAAGGTTATAATCCAGTAACTGCAAAATAGGTGATTGTATAGAAAAAAACGAAAAAAAAACCACTGTGAAACCTGATCTCTGAGACTGTGAAAAGTACTATCTATTTTGTGGTAATGAAGCTATTATCAGGTGACACTATCTGAGGAATTAGGGTGTCAAGAGTATAAATCAGACAGAATCAGCCCTAGGTTGTTTGAGGAACTAAGACAAAATACATTTTTCAAGTAAAAGCTATTGTTTGATTTCAGTGTGTCAGTCTTTTGATCTTCTTGTTAGTAGATAAATCCTTTGGTCAGTAACATTGGGCCATGCATCACAGAAACACATTAACAGTAAACAGTACCTTCCAGCTCTTCAATCTGGGCACCAGTGAAGACCGAGATATATAGAACATAAAGGGAGACACAAAAAAAATTAAAGAAAGAGAGATGGCCAATCCTTCTTATGACTAATTTTTTACAGCTCCTCTTTGATTTCTCTACTTGACCTGTGATTTCTGTTTTAAAGTTTCTATCTGTAGACCAAACAAACTCATAATTCATATATTGCATTGTATAGTATCTTAACTTTAGTTACCTAAAAGTCCACTTACATGTCTTGGATCAGTTAAAATGGACTTTTAATTTATATTTAGTTTACTTTAGTCCCAGACCACTTTTTTAAACCTCTCTAAATGTTTCATCAGATTCATATAGACTATGAATTTAGTGTATGCAAAAGATCTAGTGGGAACTTCTTATAAAGACTAACTTTTCTTGGATCTCAACAAACAATTGCTATCGCGATTCTATTTTTTTTATCCACCATGATGCCTCGATATCCTAATCACCCATAAACTCCAAAACTGATCAAGCAATTTTCACTTTTTTTTTCTTGGTGATGTTGATATCAGTTTTCACATCCTTTCTCTACTTTCATCTGAAAGCCAAAAAGCCAGCCTGACTTCACTACACACTGTCAAAACTGGCAGCAAAAATAAGAAATTTCAGATCAAAGACTAACATGCTCAAGGCAACTTGTAGTCCCAAGCAGAGTAGAATGTGGTTCCAGCATGTCTTCTGATAGGGTCACTGTGGTGAAACAGCCCTTCAAAATCATAAGATTTCAAGACTCATGTTTGATTTCCAAATACATTTAGAAGTTTTAACTACTGCAGATATTCCTGGGATCTCCAACACTATCATTCGGGCATGAATATTTTTGCTTTATGCTCTGAGCTAGCATAACTCTATTAGACTGTACTATGAGGAACACATTTCAGTTTACCCTCCCGTTTTTGTTTTAATCATGCAGGCTTGAACAGGGCAGACTGTCAACACATTAACTATTTATTCCCTCCTTTTACATGTGAATAAACAAGATACAGAACTCCTTCTGCTTTTTTCTTACTGCCAGCCCCTTCTTTTTGCTCTTCTTTGGAGTAATTCCTTCTGTGAAAAGTTATACATTTCTGTGAGTCACATGTTTTTACATGCCTGGTTTCCCAAGGCTCTCTCTTTAAATCTGCTTGGTAGCCCATATTGATGGCTTTCCATTTATCAGTGACACTAATATGTATTCTCCCATCTACCTTGTCACATATTCTCACAAAGCTTCTAGAGCTTACTGTATCTGACACAGCTCTAGATGTGGTTGAAACTGGCTGATTCATTCAACTACTGAAACAAAACTAGCAATGATTGTGTTTCTTTCCCTGGGAAGTACATTAGCAAATACAAATGTAGTTTGGCCTCAAGTCTGGATGACTCTCACTTTTCGTCTACCAAAGGTAAAAATAGCCAGAATGTACACATACATGCCTACACACACAAGGAATTCTGCATACTTACCTTCCTTTACGTGGCAGACCTGGGGTTGTGCAGCCCAATCCTGTTCAATTTGTACCTCATCATTGACCCCCCAGAGCTTACCACCAGTCAAAGGACCTCCGTCAGTAAGCAGCGGAAGTTCACAGCTCAGATAATGTGCCCACCTCAGGTTAACAAATAGCTAGTCTGCTTGGTTGCCAAGGAAATGGTTATTCTTTTTGTTATTCTCTTTGTTCTTTGAAAAGACAGTGTGAAACCTTAGATTCAAGCCATTATATTACTTTTAGCATGGTTTCCTAAGAAAACAGAGACAACAGTGTTTTTCTGTTCTCTGATAGTGCCCTTCATAGTCCATCTCTAGAGTAGCATTGGTATCTTTCTCAGTAGGTTGTATTAGTCAACTGCTATGATCATAAAACTGGATTTAACTCCCAGGCTTATAAGTCTTGCTCCCACTGTGCACTGATTGCTTCAACTTTTTGGCATAAATCAGTATGACCTTCCATATGCCTTCCTTACAAAAGGAATTTCTTCTGTATCTTCACATATCTTCTGAGATTTTTCCAAAGGCAACCCTCTTTTAGTTCTGGATATTTCTGGGCCCTTCCAGTTCACTTCCTAAATAGGCAAAAAGCACTGCTAAAATATACACCTCTTCCTCGTTCTTCCTCCTCCCAAACAAAACAAAGCACAATATTTTACAGCATTCAGATTATATAAACAAATTGCACAATAGTCTCTTTTACAGTCAGCCAATATGGGTTTCTGTTTAGGAGAATTACCCATCCCCTCAAAAAAAACAAACAAGAAAACCCAAAAGAATCCCCAAAATTACAGGTAATTTACACCTAACTCCAATTATAATTATAATTATCTACAATTAAGGGCTGAGAAAACTTTGCTTATCTCTAAACCCATTTCTTTGGAGAAAATTAAACCATTTCTTCTAGCAAACTTCAATAAATGTTTTGAATTCTGCCGGAATATCTACCTGCATTTCCTTTGAACTCATTTCCCTCCAAAGATTCTTCCTCATTTACTTCTATTTGAAAAGTCCCTCTGTCCTTTATGTTTTGTAGATATTCTTTGATAGTTGGAAAGGGTTGTCTGTAGTTTCTTGTGAGTTGCTTTCTGGGCCACAGAGGATACTAATATTGTACACTGTATTTGGAAAGCAATTCTTTTGCAGTTGCTGTGCAGTTTTGAGTTCAGTCTCAAAATATGGATTTTGAAGGTTTGGGTTCTTTTTCTTCTTTCATATGTTATTATTTAAGATATAGTTTATGCATGCTGATATAAATCACAATCCTATTGTTTAAAATCCTTTTGTTTCCTCACATTCAGTTTTCAAATGTTCACGCAAGGTGCAAGTGAGAGCAAGATACTAAGAAAACAACCAAAAGACAAAAAAGCAAGAGAGGGTTCTGTCGAGCAGACTAAAATTTTATTGTTTCCATGGCTTCCCAAGCTTTGATATTACTTGGGTTTCCATTCAAAGTTGTACTTTTTTTTTTAGAATCTAAATTGAGCTGCTCGGCATTCTTGGGAAGAACATAAACCAGTTTCTTCTACTGGCTCTTCTGGCCCACCAGTTCCTTTCCTGCTGCAAGACAGGAAATAGTAGATTACAGTTTTTGGCTGTGGGAATAAATCATTTGGGTGTAGTAAACTGATGTTATGACCACACTGAATAGCCTAACTAGTAAGGTTATTATGAGGGAAGAACACTTAAACCCCCCCCACTTAAACGTAGACTTGGAGTCCACTTCTTCTTTTATATGCGTTTATTTTTGTTGGAGCCCAATGAGTTCTTCTAAAATTTCAAATTTGTCAATGGATGTCTTCCAAGTGTGCCATTATTTGCTTTCAAAAGGCTCCTTTGCCATAGGTCTCACTGATCTTTCAGAAAACTCACATTTGGTTTTGTTAGGCATTTACTCTCTCTAGGAGAGATGCATCATTAAAGACTGGAGGATAGGAGGAACTTGAAACAAAATTAATACTTAAACTGAAGTTCTGCAGCTCAACAGCAGTGCCTGAATTATCTCCATTTTAGGCAATAATAACAATAATTACTCTCTAACTACAAATCTAGCAAGAAAAATTGAAGTGGAAATTATTCTTTTAAGTAGTAATAATAATGTCTACCTGTCATAAATGAGGCTCAAAGTCACACAAGTCACAGTGAGTTCTTAATTATTGACTTTAAGAGGCTGCTATACTATTTCCTATGACGTTTACTTACATATGTTCATTTTTTTACATTATCAAACTATCATTCTACATGAAGGAACTCACCTTTCCAAAAACAATACTTAATGAAGGAAGATTATCACCAATTCTTAAACTAAAATTACACCTAGGGGTTACAAATGTTGTGTCTGGATATTCCATCTGAAAATGGAGTGCTTCTTTGTCACCATTTTCCTTGACCTCCAAGAACCCAAACAGACATTGTAGCAAAGACTTTTTTTTACCTGAGTGCTGCACAGTCCATTGTATCATTCTCCCAACTGTTTGGTTTCCATCCATTAGGTCTCTTGTTTCAAAAACATGGCTGGAAGGCACCAGTAAATAATATGAGGCTTTTCTTTCTTCAGGAAAGAAGGCTTTTCTTTCTTCCTTTTGCTCAAGGAACCATGAATGCTTTCAGTGGGGTAAAGGATAACCTTTTCTTTTTTCTCTTGTGCAGGTATAGAGCTATTTCATTCCTGTCCTGTTTTGAAAATTCTGTGTTTCATCTGTACAACATTGTGCCTTAAACAAAGCAAGATGAGTAAGATTTGGGGTAAGGGAATAGGTTTTGAACTAAAAAGGAACGCGCAAAAATAATTTGGTCTGCATAAACTTGGCAAACACATTTTTTTTTCTGATCTAAACTTCGCACGTTAAAAAGTGATCTATAAGAGGAGCACAGAAATCAATTATACATATGGCTGCTCTCTCTGTGAATATCCATATTTACATGTACAAAATAACGGTCATATGCTAACAAGAGTGCTTGTCATTTGTCATTAATCTGTCTGGAAAGCTTCTATGTTCCTATCATGAGGAGCAAAGCTTATCTTGTAAGTTTCGGGACCAAAACTGAGCAAATTTGGCTCAAAATCAGGCATGAGCCTGTCCTGCCTGAGCTCCAAGCCAAGCAAAAGCTGGGTACCTTCAAGTTTGAAAAAATACCTTCTCCTGCTCAAACTTTACAAGCTACAAATGTTAACCTTGACTTCAGGCTTGTTTGAACTATGTGCATCTGACCTCTTACCCTCCTGCAAAAGACTCAAGAAGTGCTGTCACATCATCCAATCTAGACATGATTCTAACTTTTCTTCTTTGAATCTTTCTCATTTGATCTTATTTAACCCACGAGACCTTTTTTGAGTTCAGTATGCCAAATAGCATAGATTAAGTAATAGCATCAGAATTGTGATATGCCTTTGATAAGTGCTTAAGATTATGTTTGTTCTTCTAATGACAGTGTGACAGGTTTCAATAGGCATGCTGGGCTAATTAATCAAAGGTGCCCTCCAATTATGTCATACCCAGCTAGGAAGCCTATAGAAGAATTTCTGATCAATAATAATCTAGTGTATGGTCTCGATTTTAGCTAGAACACTATCCTTTTTCTAATACTCCAGCGTGCAAGGTGTTCCAGATTATCTCATTTAATTTTCTAGCCCTCCTCTGCAATGCCGTGGCTTTCTCATTGTGCATCATTAGAATTTTTGTCTTTATCAATCTAAAGATTTAATATGATCAGACCAATAGTTGCTTCTTAAAGAATTTTTTTAATGACCATCTTCCAGACTAATAGTTCTTTTTAGTAAAAGCTTCAATTTTCCATTCTAAGTATCATTGCCACTGCATCAAATATGTTTTCCCCAAAATAATATTCATAATCTTTTCTTTTAATCAAAGAGAAGCATTTTCTCCCTGACTTGGAAACGCTAATAGATACTGCTGTAACTGAGTAACACTGTCTGAAGTTTAGTCAGTATGTTTGCATGCCCAGTTCTGGGTGAGACGTGATTGTGGTGGTGGTGTTAGCTAATGTTTGTATTGTACATAAACAACACGTGTAAAAAATAAAATAAAATAAAATAAAATAAAATAAAATAAAATAAAATAAAATAAAATAAAATAAAATAAAATAAATCTTCTACTCCATTTACAAGTTTGAGAACTAGAGCCCATACCAAGGAGTACCCTAAAAATGGCACTTTTCCAACTTTATTTTTGCAGTACCTCATAAATTTGAATGATGATGGTCAATTTGTTACCTGCAGTCACAGACAAGACAAGATAAAAAAGAGCATTTTTTGGGGGGAAAAAAAATAAATCTGTATTTTCCTATATTGTTTATTCAAATACAACTTATCATAACCTGACTCCTTGCAAAAATTCACAGATAATTATTATTGCTCTTACAGTAATCAGTCCCAAGAAAGTGGCAGTGAAAGAATGAGAGGCTTAGTTATAGCAGGAACAAGATCTAATAAAGTTTCCCCTCGTAGATCTGTTATTGTACTATACCTTTAATCATGTCTCATAATACTCCTCTTCCTGGATTCTTACAAGTTCAGGGACACAAACCACCACAGATCTATGTTTGAAGCCCTCTAACAGTTTTTTCTTGTGCTTTAATGAAAATATGGAGTTCAGATTTCAAAACTTAATATATTAGTCTATTTTGCCAGCAAGTCATACTACAGATCTAAACTTGTGTCCCTGTTGATATGTTGCTGAGAATCCACACAGATGATCTATGAACATAATATTTTACCAGTTTAGGAGAGAAACATGCCCACTGACCCCCACAGACACCAATCTATGCAGCATGAACTTCTTAGGGACATAGTTTAGTAGTGGACAGGTACAGTTGGACTCAATGATCTCAAAGGTCTTTCCCAACCAGATGATTCTATTATTATGGGATTATGTGAATATTTTTTTATGGTGAAAACCTTCATCCTATGCCAGCTGCTAGTTTCCTGTGCTTTCATAAATGTAAGTTCATTTCTCTTAGTACTTAATTCTTTCTTTGACTCCATTCATTGACCTTTTCTATAAATTGACCACCTTTCACAATACTGCAGCATACTTGTTAGGTCTTTCTGCCCACTATGTCCTGGAAACAAAATACTGTAGAAGAACTACTTATAGCTTTCTAATTAAGACTGAATCAATGGTTTAGCCTCATTGTTATGTATGAAAAAGACAGCATGTGTGTTGCTGAGTACAAAATGAATTTCATGATCATTTGTATGTAAATCCGTTAATTAGTTTACAAGTAAAAATAATTAAAAATATTGCCTTTAAGAAATTCAACATCTGCTGTACTTTTTGCTTTATATCAGCATCACAGAAAACATTCTTCAGCACTTCCTTAAGTTCCACCAAAATCATACAGGAATTCTTATTAAGCAAGTTTATATCTCCTCTCCTCTCCCTCTCCTCTCCCTCTCCTCTCCCCTCCCTCTCCCTCTCCTTTCCTCTTCTCCCCTCCCCTCTCATCTCCCATCCTCTTCGGTCTGATTCAGGGAGTGAAGAGAGAAGGAGAGGACAAGAGAAAATCATTCAATGTGTATCTCTGGAAGGTGAGCGGAGAAAAGGTGAAAGAGAAACTGGAAATGGACATAAAATGTGAAACTGGTATGTACAGCTCTGAGCTGCACAGAAATGGACAAGTAGCCAGAGCTCCTTCTGGAGGGACTGTGCTCCTGTGTGTTGCGTTGATCTTGTCCTGTGTGACCACAGATAGTGCCTGTAAGTACCTCTCCTTGAAAGATTATAAACTACCCATATTTTAAATTAAGAACAAGGTCAGCCCTTGTGTCATTCTGCGAACATGATGAGACGTGGAAATGTCATGCTACCATCTCATTTCGGTGAACAGATAGGATCTCCCCCAGAGGCCAGATCCTGCTGTGCCTGGAAGTGGTAAGCAGAGCCAGGCAAAGGCTGCTTGCTGAAGTCTGTCACAAACCCGGGATCACCCAGCAGATGGGGCAGCTCTGAGTCTGAGTTGGGTGTCCTGCTGGCAGGCCCGAGACTTACGTTAGCACTGCTCCCAGCCCGCAGCACTGTCATGGCACCCCTGTCTTGGAGCTGGCCCTGGGCAAGGGCTGCAGAAACCCATCATACCCTGACTCTGGCAAAATTTCTTTAGTTCATGGAGGACTTTGATCACCACGTACTTCAGCTGGCCTGTTCGCTTCTACAGATGGGCAAGAGTTGTATTAAAACATCTAATCAATAGTTAGCTGGGTGAGGAAAAAGCAAATAACAGAGGAAAGTTTTGAAAAAAAGACTCTCAAGATATTTACTGCTAGACAATATTGACAAAGACCCACTGGGAAGCTAAATCTGCCAATCAAACTAATTGGATTTAGCAGTAAATGATGGATTGAAGATGTATGAAAATAACCATCAGTGTGGCTGAAAAATGAAATGCCAAGTAAATTTACAATAGCAGTCATATCTAGTATATCAGCCTCCTGTCTGCCTAACCTGTGGCAGAAAGCATAAATGATAAATTTTGGGCTCTCCTGCCAAGATAAGAACATCAAACACATGTAGGCTGCAGGTTCTGTTTTGAATAAATATAACTTGTGACATAATTTTTTGGTAAAAGCAGCAAAATTTTGTAAACCAGAATTAGGTTTGTAGCCAATACTTCTTCTTGTCATAGAATGCGTATCATATAAAATTATGTTAAAGTGCTCTGTCAGTCAAATAACCTGTTTTTGTAACATCTCAGAATTTTTGGAGTTTCTGCTGCTTTTTGACCATGCTGTTGCATATTTTAACATGTTCAGAGCAAAGAAATATCTTAGTATCATTATGAAGTTAATTTTATTAAAAAATGGTAATTCTCAATTTTAATGTGGCAACCATTGCACATTTTTTATGTGAGTTTCTAGTAGAGATTCATTAGAGCAGCACTGATTATTACACTTTCTTTTCATTTTCATTGGAAAACTGAAATTAGAGATATAGTTGTTTCTTTAAAAGAAAAACTGTAGTTCAAGGGGTTTTGAAGAGTTAGTCTAAAATCACCCTTTTGGTTCATTCTCTTTGAATACAAGTCAATAGGCTCTGATTCCTTAACAAAAATTTTGGATCAGTGTAGGTATCACATCTCATTTTTCCTGAGTTCCCAGCACAATGTTATTTTCAGTCTGCTGTCAGTATTAAGACTAATTTAGCTTTTATTTCCTATTTTTACATCAACAATCTTTGATTTTTTACAATGTAATAGCACTCTTAGAGTTTGATTTAATTAACCCAGTACAACCAAGTGGTTCGAGCAAGCAATCCAGGTATATATTTGCTAGGTCAGAAACACCCAGTTTCCATTAAGATAAAATGTCTTTTAGTTTGTTTTTCAAGATCTTTTGTATTCCGTTGTGAAAGAAACTTCCCAAATGGCTGGCAGAACACTGAAATGTTTACTGAACTGTCTTACAACAAAATATTTCTGAATAAAAATCCTATTTCTTACCAGAGAAGTCTTATAATTTATTTTCATAGTTCTGCTGAGAACAAAACATGTCCATTTTCACTATAGTAAATAATTTTCTTAAATGGTTACATATCCATTAGCAAATCCAGGTTGCAGAATGTTTTATATATGATAATATATTCGAGTGTTATCGTTATGTATATATTGCATATGGTTATGTCTCACAGAAAACAATCAAGTATCATCTATACTACCATATAGTCAAAGTTAGTAATACATGATGCTGTATAGAAGTTATATACTATATATAGTATATACATCAGTGCATCCTATACATATATTATGCTATATATAGCATGCATCTGTAGTATAGTATGTATGCTATAGTATGCATATAGTATGTACCTAAGCAGAGAACATATAATGTATGTATAGTGTGTTATTTAGTACGTACATGTTATTTAATATAAACACTATATACTGTCTGCATTTATACACACGCTACATGAATAATCATTTTTACTTCCTTCTTTTCCCGAGTCTGGGAACAGAGAGAAGCAATCAAACTGAATAAAATAAAAGCAATAGCAAAGATTACAGCAGTAAACCGTACCTACTATCAGGAACTACCGAGTAAGTCCAGTTTGAAATTTTACGCGCGGCTTTACAAAGTGATAGCACTGTAAATGCAAACATTGTGAAGGTGCTCATAGAGTTTGTGAAACACACTGATTATAATGTGTACCTGGTATTTGAATATTGTAATTTATATAGCATTTACTGACCATATCACCAATTGACAACAAGTTAAATGCTAGGAGCAAGGGAAAACCATTCAAGACACTGCTCTTGAATTTAGTTCCTTATGGTGCTGTATAAAATCTAATGGCACTCTGATGGCACCAGAATAGTGAGCTATGATTGCTTGTGTCATACCTACAGTTCTCTTAATGGATATGAAAGTCGCAATGACAGTAATGAATGCTTCAAGAATATAATTCTAGCCTATAGGCTAGGTTGTCACTAGAATTACTGCCAGGTCAGCTGCTGCTGTGTAAGGTGTCGGGATAGTCAAACATCAGAGGGAGCCAAAAAGGAGCAGCTATTCTCGCACTTGTCTCAGCTCTTCTCTTTCTCCACATGCTCTGAAAGAATTTAAGAACATGTTCTACTCATCTTGGAATGAGTTCATCTACATTTTTCTTGTCATGCATCAGATAATTTTTCCTCTACTTGAATGGTCAGATTTTGAACCGCAATGAGATCAGAAAGAGAGGCAGTAAACCACAGGCAAATGTGCTTTATATATAGTGAGACAGTTGGTCTCAATTATCATATCTTATTTCTTTAGCCCTGTGTTCTCTACTTACCCTATTTGACGCTTCATATATTTCTAATGAGAAAATCGGATAGATTTTAAATTTTATTTTGAGATCCTTTTTCTGAAAGCCTTTGTTTTAATAGATGACTTTAAATGATTTTTATATGAAGAATCCTAATATAAAACAAGGAATTTTCTCTGACAAGAAATGGAAAATATGTCTGTGAAATAATCCAGTATGCTACTGTTACTGAAGGAAGTTTAAACTTGAGTTAAAACAGAATCTTCTTATTCTGTAGTCAAAGAGCTTGAGATTTTGACTAACACCTGAAAGTATCAGGTCAGATCCTGGTAAGAAAATCAGTTTGCACTCTAGATATTCTAAAGTTCTCTATTGTTGAGAAGCTCTAATTGGTTACAGAACATTAGCTTCACTAATGGCTTCAGAAAAGGTGTTTCCAATGTTGGTTTGTATGTATGTGTCTGTATTTTGTATAGCACCATTTTTCCGAAGTATTTTGACTGAGCGTAGCTCACACAGGAATATATTCGTGTTGCATTTATTGTCGTTATATTGTATGCCATTAATATAAAAGCCCAAAATAATAATGCCAGTGCCTGGATATGATGCTGCTCTACTCCAGTGCAAACTGAAGCCAGTTGCAATTTTCAAGTGCCTGCATGTTATCATGTTTCATCCAGTTCTAAATCATTTAACATTACCTTATTTAGAAAAACAAAACATTTTTATATGCATTTAAATATATAGTTATTACTGGAGAATTATAATTTTCAAATAACAAGAAGAAATGCAATTGTACTTTCATGAGGTGACGTGGTTAGTGAATTGTATTATCAGCAAATGTTATGCAAAAGTTCTAAAAGGCCTGTTTAAAACAAATTCGTAGATACACTTGCAAAAGAAACATACTTCTGATTGTGACATCTGTTGTGACCTCATTTATTTTATTAGTTGAAACCCAATGTAATTTATTAATTACTAAAATTTATTTCAATTGAATACAATGAATGTAAAATATTTTAAAACATGGTGTGGGGGGGTTCCTGATATTTTTTTACAGCCTTTCGCTCCTTTTTCTTCTTGCATTTTTGTTTTCAGTCACACAAAATGATGCACCTAACCTCATTAAAAGGGACTGAAAGTAAGATGTTCCTGGTTGGTTATTTTGCAACAGTAAAAGAATGTTAGTGGTAGGTAAAGGATCCCTTACTGTGTAAGTTTTTCAGAAATCCTTAATGACAGAAACTCACATCAAATGTTTATAAAAATATTTTCAAGATTGTATCAATAGCAGTCACATTTTTTATTTTTATGTCTCCTGTGAAATCCACTGTATCTTTTCCTATTTATAACATTAGAGGTTGAATGCTGCTGTATTTTCCAGTGTGCCAGATGGTTGGAGAAATGAAGATACAATCACCGCTCCTGAAATTTACATAAAAATGAATATACAAAATGAGATCAAATTAAAATCAAAGGAAAAGCTCCCACAATGACCTTGATGAACACGGAAAAAGGAGAGAAAGAGCAAGTGATGCAAGGGGAACTGTAAAACTCTCCTACTGTTTAAATTATGACAGTTCAAGAATTCTTCTATTTTTATTTGTGGTGGTGTGATATTTGCTGTTGCTTGGAGGGGTGTAGAACAGAACCCGAGATGCAACTATGGGCTTATTCCTGAGATACAGCTATTCAGCTCTTCAGTTAAAAGATTACAGAAATGGATATTCTGTTTGTTTTCTTCTGTTTCTCATTAAGCTATGGTTCTGACCTTCTCCAAATTCATCGTAATACATGTTTCACAGAACTTGTCTTTATTTTTAATTAATTGCATAGAATAATTTGGAAGGACACAGGGCACCTTGCTGGAGTTCTGCTCTATTATAGTTCAGTAGTATTCAATATTTAATAGCTTCTGCTTTTCAGAAGTTTTCTTCAGAGGATGAAGATGAGAGCTCAGGGAATCAATAGAACCTAGAAGTTCCTAGCTTCAAGCCACACAATCAGAAAAATTCACTAAGTATAGTTACTAGTGGTTATTATTGCTGAGCATTTGAGGACTCTTCATGGTATTTTCATATTAATATCTAAGGCCAAATCTGAATGAATACTTATTATTTCTGCTGTTATTACCTAAGTAAATGCTGAAACTGTGGCAGGCTGTTGTACAGCTGAAACTCAATATTTCAGGAAAACATGCTTTGAAGCCAAGTAACTTTTTTCAATTATTTGCATTTTATTGATGATCAAACCTAGTACAGCTATTCATATCTCAAGGTTAGTAGTCTGAATTGAGAGGACCAGCATCCTTATGGATCTGATGGATATTTTCTTGTGGCATCTGACACCTAAATCTAAAGCAGATCTCAGCTTAACCATTTTTTTCTTAAAGAAAAATCCTTTTAGCCTTTCACCTATTAGAAGAAGTTCTTAAGGGGCTGCAGAGATTTATGAGGAAGATATTTTGCTAAAGGTTATCCTGCTTCTGCTGTGCTGTATTTTGCACATGAATAAAATGAGAAGGCTGCAGCTTCCAGTCAATCAATGCTTGATATAATAGCAATGCTTTAAAAAGTTCAATTTAACGTTTGCAAACTTTCACCTGAAATATGGCGTGTTTTTGCCATCTTGTATAAAGTTCATGTCAACTGTTGAAGACAGTAAGAGAGTTACCAGCATGTAATTTTGAAACTTCATCTTCATTTGAAAGCTCCCTACTTCAGGATACAACTTTTTTTCTTTTCCTTTTTTTTCCTCCTCCTGTCTGTGAATTCATTGGTTCTAGACCTAACACTTATTCATTGCATTGCGGTTCTTCAATTATGTATTCGGCGATTGCTCACACTCAGCCTTGGAAATGGGAGACATTGTGTAAGAGCAAATAAATGTAAGCTAGGAAATGAAGGTTATCTTTTATGGCTTTTAAAATACATGTAATGGAATCTTTATCTTCCCACTGGACAGCCAATATCTCATTTGGAGCAAAAAACTCCGCACAATGCTACATTTCCCATTTGTATCATCACTGAAAGGAAGGAGAAATGGGACATAAGTTACCTCATCAGTGGCTCACCAAATCTAAATTTGAGTCTCAGAGACACCACTATACATATTTCAGAAAAATACCAAATGGCAGGAGTGGCACAGAGAACTATTATTAATATACTCATAGTTCTTCTTTATCCTTTTCAGAGGCTGGTTTGGGCCCACAAGTAAATTGTGATTTATTTTTTTTTTAGTTTAAGACGTATTTGCTAGCAAAATAAATGTCCAGTATATGTTTTTCACATGGAAAAACCACATAGTCTATAATATTTTGTGAGAATTAATAGACATAATATACTAGAGGATTCCTTTTTATTATTTCTATTAGTATTGCCTTTGGTCTCATTAAATCGTCCTTACTTTTTTTTTCATTAAAATGCAAAAATAAGTAGAATAAAATGAACTGTAAGAAGTTTCAAATGTTAATGATCATACTGTATTCTATTCAGTATCTCCAGGAACACATCTGTCCAACTTTGAGCTACTGAAGAAAGTCAGTTCTCCCGGGGACTTCTTAAGATGAAAGGGAAAAAGAAATGGAATTCGAGGTCTGTCATGAAGATTACCAACCTGGTAATTGTTATGAAGGGTACAACTAACTAAAAAATAAACAATATACCTGCAAAGTAAGAAAGGAAAATTTCCAAAAGATAAGTATGTATAGTCTTCATTTAGCCTTCCTAGCCTGCTTATCTGTTAAAATTACCTTATGGTTTTCTTGTCAATGAGCTCTGTGTGAGTTGTTAAAACATGAATGATCTATAACTTACTCAATAAGATGATCTGTGTTTTTAACCAAATCTGGTTTTTTTCACCTCTCTGGTAGCAGTTTCACAGGTCAGCTTGGGGCTTAGTGGTTATTATGCGCTGGGGGTTTTCTCAGAAGCCACAGAATGTGAGATGATAAAAATAGCTTACAAGCTGCTAAGGAGGTGGGAAGCTTCTATGCATGAAAAGAGTACAGGGAGCTGGAAAAGGTAACATCTTACCCACAGAGTCCCTGGAGGAATTGTGTTAGACACCCAAGCAGCAGCAGTTCCATGGGTCAGAGAAGCAAGTACTGATGAGAAGAAATTCTTTTTCTCTGCCTAAAGCAGCATCACCTTTCTTTCATGATTAGCAACTTGGAAACAGAGGTGTAGCTGGGTTTCTAGCTGCCTGGGAGCATTTTGTACAGCCATGCCAAGTCAAGGAAATGTTTTAAACCCTTCTGTTTTGATTTTTATTGGCATATCAAACTAGACATCTGGTTCAGTGGTGTAAACGACCACAAAAGGTGATATAATCAATAGATATCTATTAGGGATGAATGAATTCTGGACATATGGTTAGCATCGCACCTGGAGATCCTTTCATGAACTATTAGAGAAAACTAAGAGTCATAATACATCTGATGACATACTGGGAAGGAAAACTGGGACTTGTAGATACTCGGGCTACAACTTATGCTGCCATACTGTTTTTTGGTTTGGTTTGGGGTGGATTTTTTTTGTTATTTTATTTTGTTTTGTTTTCTATACAACAGTATTTGAGCATTTGCTTTTACTTTTTCAGTTTTTTAACAAAATTTATTTCTTTAATTTTTTCAGATTTTTTTTGGAAAGTCAATTTTTCTTAGGACCTAGTTTAAATGGAAATATTTTTTTTTTGCTAACCTTAGTTAATCAAAGAAGAAAAAAAGACATTTTACATAAGACTGTCACAGTTCCTTTCCCTGTGATTTTCCTTACATGTTAGAATTAGCTTACTAACCTGTTTGTATCTTTCTAGCTAAGCTGCTTGAATATAATTTTATTGATTTGTTGAAGGTCAATTTCATTATTACTCAATTTATCTTTAAAACAAATAGTATTTTTGACAATGTTTGTATTGTTTAATTGATCTTTTGTTCTTCTTGCCTGCTTTTCTTGTCCAATGACTTTACTATGTAAAACTTTCTTCTGGGAGTTATTTCACAATGTGTAAGAAGAGAAAAGTTAATCACTTGAATGTCTGTTTGACATGTAAGCTCAAATGCTAATGCCTCTGCTATCAGTGGGAAGCAGTTAGGCTCACAAGTGAGTCAGGAGCATAGTTAAATGGGATTCTAGCCAGCTGAATGGAATTGCTTATTAGTTACTCAGTTAGAGGAAAAGGGATCAAATGCTGCGCCATAATAAAGAGTATCAGGGTAAACTTCTAACTGGATAAGTTTTCAGAAGTGATTTATGCATTCTCAATAGACTTTTATACATTTTCCTGCTTGAACTGATGTTTATATGACAACTTTCATAAAAATAGAAGTGGAACAATGTGATCTCAGTTGCTTTTGATCATTCCTTAAAGGGTACTGGAATACACACTCATAATGAGGCAATTTGTTACTCTTGAAACTAAAGAAAAATGTGTGTTACAATTGCTGGTAAAATCAAGACTAATGTGAAAACCATTTTGAGCAATATCAACTATTCGTCCATCTTTGAACTTCCCTATATCTAACACTGGAAAAAAACAAGGACAGCAACATTTTAAAAAGAAAATACAAATTAACACCTGGAACAACCTTCTAATATTTTTCTATTACCTTTTAAATTTCAAATGTATGTTTATTTTGAGATATTAGGAATGAAGTATTTTTACTTCTCAAGATAGACTTTGTGTTCCTACCTGTTCCTGTCTTTTCCCTTCTCTGGTTTGAACTATTGCCCTAGGGTTTTTTCTACTTTAAAATTTTCTCTAATAATTTGTCTTTTCTTCCTCTGTCTCTGAATATACCACTGTGTTCTTATTAAAAAAAAAAAACCCAACAAAAAAAACCTTCAGTTACCTTACTTCTCCTTGCTGCGCATCAAGAATATATTGAACATATTACCAGCTTGGTTTTCTGAACTTCCTGTTCTGAATGTTTTGAAACTCTGCTTTTCACAGACTTTCCCTCCCTGCCCCCAGGAACATTATTCTCATAATGGCCATTAATTCTCTCTTCTGTGTTTGCTGTCCTTGATTATACTTCTACCTCATTCGAAGACTCTCTCTAGATATTTTGTCAATGGGGAATACATAATCCTATGCTCATTTGTTGTTCTTTGGTAGCTGCAATTGTAATTTAATTGTATAATTTGCTAGCAGTTCTTCAGAGTTTTGGCTCTCCCTGGTATGCCACAATCCTGATAACCCAAATTTGATCTGCTGCCTTCAATGCAAAGAAATCCTCTACAAGGCACTGGTTATTTGGGGCGGAAAAAGCATCTACTTTATTTTCTTTTCACTGAAGGACTTAACTTCATCAAAGACATATATTTATAAAGTTTCTTCTGAACTCTGAAGGGAAAAAAAGCTGACCTTTAGGTAGCGGCTTATTAACAGAGCATTTCAGGTAATATTATTGTACTAAGTCTTGTTGGCATGGAGTTAATTTTCTTCATAGCAGCCTGCTTATTGCTGTGGTTTTGATTTGTGACCAAAATGGTGTTGATAACACAAGAATGTTTTAGCTGTTGATGAACAGTGGTTGCATGGTGTCAAGGCTTTTTTTTATTTCTTATGATGCCCTGTGAGTGAGTAGGCCGGGGGTGCATGAGAAGTTGGGAGGGGACACAGTTGACCCCAACTAACCAAAAGGATATCTCACACCATATGGCCTCCTGCTCAGCAATAGAACTGAGTGGAGCAAAGTGTAGTTTTTCCAAGGCAGTTGGTAATTGGAGACTGGCATTTCTCTATGAGAGGGATGTGGTCAGTGATTGCCTTTCCATCACTTGGGGTTTTTATTTTGTTTTGTTGTTGTTTTTTTTCCCTTCCTTTCTCTTATTAAACAGTTTCTGTATTGACCCAGGAGATTTTCTTCTTTTTTTTCCCCCTTCTGATTCTCTCCCCCATCCTGCTGTGATGGAATGAACAAATCACTGGGTGGAAGCTTACCTGCTGGCCAGGGTCAACCCACCACAGTCTTTTTTGGCATCCAGGGTGAGTCATGAGGGATTTGTGATGACAATAGATTTGATCGGAGCATCCTTGACTGAAATTTAAAGTTATTACACCTGCTTAGCTGTTACTTGGCAAGTTGTTACTTGCTGTTGTGGGTTGTAATATTGACTTGTTTGGTTTTGATACTGGTTTGTTTGTTCCCTCACATGCTCCCTTTCTTGCTGTACATCAAACTTCAGGGCTTGTTAATGGCTTCTGCAGCTTGCTATGCTGTTTATCACTTATTTTTGTTTTGCCTGGGAGAGCTGTGATAAAAGTGCTGGCCTTGAGCCTAATCTTGTATTTAGACCCTGCATTGCTGCTGTCCCAGAAGTCCAAGAACCATCTTACAGAGAAAATTAACAATTACACCTTTCTTCTCTTTTCCTCTGGGAGCCAACTGTGGGCAAACAAGGAATAGCATCTTCCTCTTCTCCTTTGATGTGGATGTTTTCTACCACGTTACAGTAGCTATTCAGTTTCTTGAACATCTCAGAATGCTCATAATAGTGTGTGTTGTGGCTCTAATTTTGAATTTTTGTAAGGTTAATTGGGTAGGAATGCCACAGAGGGATGTGCCTTGCGCCAACTGAGTCGTGGATGGCAAGGTGGTTGGTAGAATTTGAGCAGATACCTAGAACAATTTTCACTTCATACAGTCTGGGACTTCACACCTGAACAAGCATGAAATTCTGTTGAACTGACACAGCATTTGACAAAAGAATGCGTTGTCTATGACAAAGACACTCAACTTCACATGGATCCTGGCTTATAATTACTGATCCTCTGCACGGCGACCTCAAGGTGGTTTGTGAAGGAACTTCTGATTTGCAGTAATGGGAGTCAGGTAACAAATAGTCTGACAGGAATAGAAGGTTCCTGCCTCCAGAAAACTGGAGGAAAGGGACAACCAGGTTTATTGGGCTGCATGGATTCGATTGCACAGTAGACCCACATGGTCAAAAGGCTCTGGTGGCCCTTCTTTGCCTCAGTTTTCAACAGTAAGAATGTCAGCTCGCTTGACAGTTGGCCCTCTGAAGTGGTTGATGGGGGCAGGGTGAAATATGGCCCTCCTGCAATCCATGAGGAGGAGGTTAGAGACCTGCTGAGCCGCTTGGACCCTCCTAAGTCTATGGGGCCGGATGGGATCCATCCTAGGGTGCTGAGAGAGCTGGCGGATGAGCTTGCTAAGCCGCTCTCCATCATCTTTCAGCAGTCCTGGCTCACTGGAGAGGTCCCGGAAGACTGGAAGTTGGCCAATGTGACGCCCATCCATAAGAAGGGCCGTAAGGATGATCCAGGTAATTACAGACCTGTCAGCCTGACCTCGGTCCCAGGTAAAATCATGGAACAGATAATCCTGGGTGAAATCATGCGACACCTGCAGAACGGCCAAGAGATCAGACCCAGCCAGCATGGATTTAGGAGGGGTAGGTCCTGCCTGACCAACCTGATCTCCTTTTATGACCATGTGACTCGCCTGGTGGATGAGAGGAAGGCTGTGGATGTGGTATACCTGGACTTCAGCAAGGCCTTTGACACTGTCTCCCACAGTAGACTCCTAGGGAAGCTGGCAGCCCGTGGCTTAGATGGGAACACTCTGTGCTGGGTTAGGAATTGGCTGGATGGCCGAGCCCAGAGAGTGGTGGTCAATGGTGTCTCATCCAGTTGGCGGCCGGTCACCAGCGGTGTCCCCCAGGGATCTGTATTGCGTCCTGTCCTGTTTAATATCTTTATTGATGATCTGGATGAGGGGATTGAGTCCATCATCAGCAAATTTGCAGATGATACCAAGCTGGGAGGAAGGGTTGATCTGTTAGAGGGTGGGATGGCCCTACAGAGGGACCTGGACAGATTGAAGAGATGTGCTGATTCTAATGGGATAAGTCCAAATGTCGGGTACTTCATTTTGGACACAACAATCCCATGCAGAGCTATAGACTGGGGACAGAGTGGCTGGAGAGTAGTCAGGCAGAAAAGGACCTGGGAGTGCTGGTTGACAGGAAGTTCAACATGAGCCAGCAGTGTGCCCAGGTGGCCAAGAAGGCCAATGGCATTCTGGCCTGCATTAGGAATAGTGTAGTAAGCAGGACCAGAGAAGTTATCGTCCTCCTGTACTCGGCACTGGTCAGGCCTCATCTTGAATATTGTGTCCAGTTCTGGGCCCCCCAGTTTGGGAAAGATGTTAGGATACTGGAATGTGTACAGAAGAGGGCAACGAAGATGGTGAAGGGGCTGGAGCACAAGTCCTATGAGGAGCAACTGAGGGAGTTGGGGCTGTTTAGTCTAAAGAAGAGGAGGCTCAGGGGAGACCTCATTGCTCCCTACAACTACCTAAAAGGAGGTTGTAGTTGGGTAGGGGTTGGTCTCTTCTTTTGGGTGACCAATGGCAGAACTAGAGGGCATGGACTCAAGCTTCGTCAGGGAAAGTTTAGGCTTGATGTGAGGAAAAAGTTCTTCACTGAAAGGGTGATTGGCCATTGGAATGCGCTGCCCAGGGAGGTGGTGGAGTCGCCGACCCTGAAGGTGTTTAAGGGGAGACTGGATGAGGCACTGAGTGCCATGGTTTAGATGATGGTTGTTGTTAGTGTAGGGTTATAGGTTGGACTTGATGATCTCAGAGGTCCTTTTCTCTTACCTTACGATACTGTGATACTGTGTGATACTGTGACATCAGTGCACGGTATATCCTAAAGCCATAAGGCTAAAAGGGGGCAGAACACATCTGGATTTTTGGAGTGACAAGAGGATCCCAGCAGTTGACTGTGTTGCAGGATGAATGTAGCCTAACAGGGAATGAGTGGCAAATATATACTGTTGTGACTGGCCCAGGGGCTCCATGTATCCTTGGCATAACTGCCTCAGGAGAAGATACTGCAGGGACCCAAAAAGGTACTGGTGGGCTTTTGGTGTAGCTGCTGTAGGTATGGATTAAAGCTTTCTTGACATCTCAAAGGCTTCTTCTGCTTCGAGGTTGCTATTTTTCAAAGACGTCAAAGATCAGCAGGCACAGATTTTTACAAGGTTGGTGCACCAGCAGTAATATCACAACAACCAAGACTCCCTGATTCCAGATGATTGGAACTGTGGGTTACTTCTTCCTCAGGAAAAAAGCAAACTAATGAGGTGATTGCTTTTCCTTAAGAACTTGGGTGCCCTTGGTGAGTAATGCGGAAAGATGGGAAATCTGAGATATACCTCAAGGAATGATGCTATAGTCATATGATGTCAGACATTCCACAGGAGGAGCTACCCGAACTAATGGAGGATGAACCTCATAAAGAACAAGGTGAGTGTTGCAGTGATACAACCTGAGCTGGTTTTAAAACCAAACAATACAACAAAACACAACATACCTCCTACCTTAATGATCATTGCAACAGATGGAACTCAGGTAATGGACTAAATTAATTGAATGGGCATTTGCATAGGGATGGCCATTAGACTTAGGGAAATTTATCTGAAAATATGCTAAAAGACAGGGAAAGAGGAGATGGTGGTTGATAAGAATTTATAGAAAATTGTAGGACATGAGTATGATGAAAATGGTATGGAATAGGAAGGGGTGGAGATTATACTGAGTGTGGTTGAGATGGAGTTAATTTTCTTCATAGCGGTACATATGGTGCTATGTTTTAGATCTATGACCAAAACAAAGTTGACAACACAACAGTGCTTCAGCTACTGCTGAACAGTGCTTGCACAGCACCAAGGCCTTTTCTGATTGGGGGGGGGAGTATTTCCAAGGTAGCTGTTGCTTGGAGACTGGTTGAGCATCGGTCTGTTGGTGGGAGGCAGTGAGTAATTGCCTTTGCATCACTTGGAGGTTTTTGTTGTATTTTTTTTTTCCTCTTTTACTTATTAATCTGTATTTATCTTGACCCATAAGTATTTCTTACTTTAACCCTTCTGATTTTCTCCCTCACCCCACTGAAAGAGGGTGAGTGATTGAATGGTTGAGTGAGGCCTTAGCTGCCCGCTGGGGTAAACTGACCTCAATTACAAAGAGCTGAAAAAAGGAAGCTGATGGCTAGAACCTTCTATAATAAGAGCTATGTCATTACACATCATGATTAGCAGTGTTACTACTTCATTTTGATTTAGACCATCCCATCTAGACTGTGAAAACAATGGGACCTAACCTGATTTTTTGTTTTGTGGATTACTATCTGAATCAGATTTGTCATGTACAAAGTAATAAAAATAATTCCAGAAAAAGTTCATATTGTTAAAGAGGTTGACGTTGTAAAAACACATTAAGGAGTTAAAAAATTAGATTATGAATGAACACTGTACAACATTTCAAAAAATACTTCATGGCAAATCAGCCTTTATCTTGCCTTATAGATCCTGTAATTATGGATTTCCTATTCTCCTGTGTGTGAGCTCCCTGACAGAATTTATTTCCAAGTAAACAGACTTGGTTACTTATCTAAGGGGTGTTTCTGTAGTACAATATTCATCATACTAAGAGATAAATATTTTCACAGAGATGCCAATTGAAAAGGTCCATATTGAAATTCATCAGAGGCAAAGGTCTAAGAAAGGTGATTAATGTATTTTTTAAAGCAAAACCAAAGATATATTTATTTTTTCCTCATGCAATAAAGCCAAATATTTCAACTGAAATTCAATTAATGAGACATAAACTTTTTCTTATTTTCCTGATACAGTTTCTTTCAACCAGTAAAACTAATTTTTTCAACATGTTTTTAATTGTCAGAAATAAGATTTTTTTTATGACAAGATATTACTTATGGAAAATTCTAAGCAAACATTTATCCATATCTCTGACTATTGATGACATGGCAAACTTAAATTCTTCACAGAATAAAACTGATTGTTTTTAAACAGGAAAATAACAGCCTCACATTATAATTTAAATTAAGTTAATTTTATAATTTTCAGTTAAACTTTACAATCCTGTATAATTTTCCTGTGTACGTAATTTTTTTTAGATTAGAATTAAGTTCTGGAATAGTCACATTCAGTAATTAAAACCACTTCATGTTAGATGACATTATTGCTTATATTACAGAATTTTATGTCAAATCGAAAATGTTAGCAAATGCTTCGTTACAGAATTCACACCTCTGCTGTTGGAATTAAGCACAACAAAATTTTAATGAGTTCAATCAGTTTTTATGCACAGAATGTAGCAGCTCTTGTGGTATTCTTGTATCAGTTTCTGTAATTTGTCTATCTAAACTACACTAACAGCTAACAATAAAGTAGGAGAGTGTTTCTTTCTTGTTCCCATTTTGCCTCTGATCTGTATTTTAATTCATTGGGGTACCCTTTGATCAGATGTCTGTGTTTTTTACAATAGTAGTATCTGGGACTTTTTGATCTAGGCAAAATGTTTTTATTCTTTTTAGTACTTTTAAAAGAAATAATTAAGAAAAGAGAAGTAGACATTACAACCTTTGTAAGAAGTTATCCTTGAACAATGATAGCAAGAATTGCTCAGGACTTCCTACCTGATATTCACTGATAGAGTTTTATGCAAGATTTCTTACTCTGTGTTTTGAAGAAAGGTAGATCTGGTTTCCTGTTTTTATAAACAGTGTCATAACCTTGTCCAAAAGGTCCATGGTTACTTCCAAGCTCGCTTTTGGAGCAACTTTTGTATTTTGAAGAGGATTGTCCCTATTCTCACAAGCTGGGAGCTTCCATTCACAATTGTTCATCTCTGTCTATCCCATGATGAGAGTTTTCACCTTGTAACAGGCCAGTCATAGCAAATAAAGCAGGGGTATCATGCTGAAAACTTGTTGACAGACGGGTAGTAGCTGTGGTTAAGGTGCTGACTGGGCTGCTAGGGTCTATTGAGCTGTAGTGTCAGCAAAGTTGTTGCTTGTTAGTACTGCTTATTCTCTGAATTCATAAGGAGCATAGGAAGCCTCATCTGATATTGATACTAGGAGTGTGATTTTCAATTAAAGCATTCAATTTAAAGGCAAGACAGAGGTTTTTTTTTTTAACTTGCTCCACATAGTGGATACGTGGTTATTCATATGACTTACACTTTGAGAAGATTCAGAAATATATTTTATGCCATCATTCTCTGACATTTCTCTATCTACTTGTTATACATGTATAACTGGTATCCAATTTATGTTTTCATTTGCTCTGGCTAAACACTGTCTGTTACAGTTTTCTTCGCCTCTTCAGCAAAGATGGAATTCACAGCTAAAAGGGAAATTAGCAACAACTACAAGATCATTTAGAAACTATGCAGAAGGCGTTTTTTTCTTAACTTAGTACCAGGAACAAGTTTTTTTAAAATCCTTTTTCATTATTCTGCTAATAGCTTGAACTACTTGCTCCTCTTAAACAGTTTAATATTTGCTTGCTCAGCATCCTAGCATGCGAAACAAAGCTGCTTTTAACAGTATTTTCTAAGATGTCCAATAAAAGAAAATGGAAAGCAGTCTAGAAGCTTAAGTTATAGTCGACAGTGTTTAAAGCTACCAAAAAAAAGAGAAAAAAATGATACTCATTGGTAGCTAAATTCCACTATTTTTTAAAAAAGGACAACTCTCAAAGCTTGCATGACTGCAAATCCTAATTGTACTAAAACATAAGATATATTTGTCTGGTTCTAAATGTGTTTCCTGAAACAGTAGTTACAGTAGCAGAGCATGCCAGAGCAATTCCAGTAAATTATTTGGCAAAGGAATGTGAGAATTACCAAGAAGACTGAAGTTCCTATTTATCCCCAGCATTTAAGAGGTGGTCTGTGACATTGAGAATTGTCTGAGCAGCTAGGAGGCTGCAGAAGAAGAGATCTAGTTATGACTGCAGGGGCAAAGGAAGCAATGTCTGAAAGCTGTGAAGAAACTTGCTGCAATTAAGCAGAATTTACTAGACTCTAATGGCATTTATTCTACCTCATTATTCCCAGAAGGCCCCTTATAAGTTCATTGTTTTATTGTGACAGGCTTTGTGCAAACAGCAAGGTGCAGAGTATAGCTTAAATACTTTCTCATTTAAATAGATAATAGAAGCAACAAAGGTGATAATTTTGCCAAGTTCACACAGCAAGCCAAGGCACTAAGCAGAGCCTCGCTTCAACTGCTTTATAGCTGCCCAACTCTACCTAGGCATAAAATATCATCATTTTATTAAAACATTTTTTTGGGGGGTTGGGGAGGAGTTTGGACTTTGTTTTCCTTTCTTATTCATTTAGACACCTATGTTAATAACAACATTACGGTTGAAATAGATGTAGTCAGTTCCTAATGTGGTAAGCCATAGCATGAGTTGACCTGTAAGACCTGTAAGAAGCAGTCTTTAACTTCATTGACTCTATTCTTCCTTGTGATAAAGTGGATGAAATTAAGAAATGTCAGAGGTTTAAATCCAGGATAACATCTTCAAATGTTCTAGGCAATTTTCCATTATGAAGAAATCGGCTTCTATTTTAGCACATCTCCAGCAAGCATAAGCAGACCCGTCTTCATCACATGGTTAATCTAAGTCAGAGATTTCCTGAACACAGTGTTTTGAACATTCGTAGTACTCTTGAAGATAGGACAAATGCAGACCTAGTAGCAATGGTAGCAATGTCATCCATATCTTCGGAATTCTACATGTTGCCTTTTATACATGCCCCATGGAGTAACTCCAAGCATGGAGTTATGGTCCCCCAGCGATACCTGCTTTTTATACTTGTGTGAAATAAAACTGATGAATGCTTCCAACAGCAGGACCTACATTTCCAGTTAAACATACAGGAGTTAAAGGCTCAAATAACCTAAGGTCATGGGACTGTAAGGTAAATTGCCTTGAGTGAGTGAAATGAAGGAAGTTCACGTAATTGTGCTGAGGTACTAGAGGAGTACAGTTTAGAAGTGGATGGACAAAGAAAATTGGCCTAGATTATGACTCCAAAAGTGTTAAAAAAAATAGAATTTACCGAGCTGGGCAAACACAAGGCAGAAATCAGCACTCATGCATGTTCAAAGCCAGCCTCCAAACCCTTCAATTTCATCCCTTCTGGTAACAACTGAAGAAACTGAAGCACTGTTGGTACTCCAGTTCAGCTCTACATAGGTAACGAAAAATTCTGAAAGTTAGTATCTCATTAGCTTGGACGGTATAGGCAGATGACCTGTGTGAATGGTAAGAAAATGTCACAATGGAGCTTTTGTTTGCCTCCTTTTGCCAAGCTTCTTGAATAATACATACACCTACACAAACATTCACACGCACACACGTTCAAGTGAGTCCAAAGGAAATCATTGTTATTGCGAAGACGTAAATTAAAAAATGAAGAAATGCTGGAATGAATGCTACTGTAGACATCTTATTCACACTTTTTACATGTAAACACTGTGTACAGCAGTAAGTAGTGTGCAAACATAAAATTAGTAGTTCTATCATAATATTGAGGAAATCATAAGGCAGGAGAATTTAATGGGCTATTTTCTAGTAGAGATCTATACACAAAGAATACTTTGCCATTATCATCCCCATAATTTACACGTACTACTAAAGTAACTGCAACATCAAGCTCTTTTTATAAAACTGCCTGTGAGATATGAATTATAATGAAAAAATAATTCAAATTTTTTATTTCCTAACTAGACAATTTTTAAAGTTCTTTTGTGTTGTTTTTTTTTGTTTGTTTGTTTGTTTTTGTTTGTTGGGTTTTTTTATTATTTTGGAGCTACCAAAATATTAAAGATTTGCTTTAACAGTGTAACTTTTTGGACTAAGCCATGAGAGCTGGAGAAAATTACAAATTGCTTTCATATTACAACATATTATGGATATGAAAATGTCAATAATGTCAGCATATTCTACTACTAATAATAAGCAAATATAATGTTTAATTGTTGCTGTTTAGGCACATATGTTGACCAAACGCTTGTGTCCGCTCATTAGAAGCCTTATAATACGTCTGAAATCTGTAATTCTTGAGCTGACATCTGCAGAAAAAACATATTTTAAGTAAACTATCAAACCTACTTATCTTGCAGGATACATGCTGTACTTGAATTTAGGTTGACCTTCTCATAATTTTTGCTCATGTATAACTTCTTCTCACACTGCTGACAAAAAGATAGTATTTAGCTCTCTACGTATCTCTGTTGTGCCATCCTTATTTTATCCCAAAATGCTGGAATGGCATCTGGAGCAACATGCTGTTTCCTTTTTCTTTGATATCAGTAGTGACAGAAATGAAACTTACCTCAAGAGCGCTAAGAACTGAAAAGTAATTACTTGCACACAAAATCAAATTAAATTTTATTTCTCATTTTGGAAGTATAATTTCTCCACTGATGAATGATTATAGATGTTTTTTTCACTACTAAGTTAGCTACCTTTAATTAGATGTTGATTGGTTGGTTAAAATGAGAGTTAATGAAAATCTTGTTTAGAAAGGAATAAAAGTCTAGCATGACATAATAGTTGGTAATGCTAACGGTAAATTTCTTCATAGACGCAATAACTCATCTGTCCAGTAGGAATCTGTAGGAATCTATAGTAACGCAGTTTGTCTTTCGCAAGACCTGAACAATATATGATGGTAAAGCACATTCATTAACAATCAGGCGTGAAGAAATTAAGGCTGAGGCACAGGAAGCTAGGTTTCAAAGTCGTGTCAGCAAGACAATTTAATTAAGACTGCAGCATAAATTTAGACCAAGGCACCTAAAAGCTGAAAAATTCAGCTTGTGCTAAAAGCAGCAGACTGATGTTTCCTGATATACTTAAGTATCCTATTCTCCCTCAGTGCCTGCTATCATTATTGGAGCACAGATGGTGAAAACACGTACCGTTCAAATTTACTACGTTCATTCACAAGGGTGTTAGTTAAAAATCCAGTGTTAGTCTAAACATTATAGCTCCATTTATTCTCCTTTGCATCCTCTTTTCTTTTTTTTCTACATTTTTCAACACTAAAATAAATAAACTTGAATTCGTAGTTACCAAAATGTTCCATGTACTTTCTAATCATGGGAAGTACATAATGGCTGATTTGTAGACATTGCAGTCTATTACAAAACAAGGTAATTAAAATCAAAATCTTTAAAAGCACGTGTAATATCATCAACGATTCCTAATGTAGAGTCATTACAGGCATTGTGTAAGTATCTTATTATAGGGTTATTAGACATGATCTTTACTTGATCATCTCAAATTACTCCTCACTGACAAGTCAACTTTGCTGTTACAAGGTTCCCTCACTGAAAACTTTTGGTGACTCGCCGATTTCACAGATGCTAACAGCTACAAAAGACACTTGTGGTCCAAGTTAACAATAAGAGTACAATATCTTTTTATTAAACATTTAGAAGATGGATAAGTGTTACATTAATAAATATTGCAGATGATAGTAAGTGATAGACTTACAAAGACAACCTGAAGTAATAAATCATAACTGTACATTTCCTTAATAAAAGAAACTGGATGGAAAAGTGTTACGTTAATAAATATTGCAGATGATATTTAGTAATAGACTTAAAAAGACAACCTGAAGTAATAAAACATAACTATGTCTTACTTTTATAAAAGAAAGTAGAGGAGCATCTGGACATAAAGTAAAATAACATCCCATAATAACAATGACCAAAGGTCCTGAATTGAGGCTTTTCAGCCTGCACTTGGCAGACCATGGACAGATTTTTCTGAAGAGTTTAATATCAGCAGAAAGCACTATTTTTATTGAATTATAAACTGGAAATTAATTGAAGGAAGGTGCATTTGAAAGCCTCATTACAATAATATTTTCGTAAGTCTGTATTTTACTAGTAAGCAAGTAAATTCTGAAACCATATTATATTATACAATACTGAACTTACTGTCTCATTCTCTCCCTGGTTTGTGCATCTATGTACGTGCATGCATGTGTCCTAACAGCTTTCTCTGTTTACCTGTTTCTCAGTTTCACCTCCTGAAATCTGATAAGCTATTAGTTGGAAAGCATCAACTTAGTTTTGGGTTCAGTTATAGCCTTTCTACTTCTACACTAAATACTGACAAATACATTTGACATAAAGTCAACTTCTGTCTTACCCTTCTGAATTGTCCCCCCTCAAACTGAGTAATATAATTGTTGTGTTTTTTAATCATCAGATCTTGCCCACTCTTCTCTTTTTTTATGTGTTCCTGTCATATGCTGTCCAATTGATGCATCTGTTATCTAATCTTTGAATACTTTTATGATTTATAAAGACTTAGTAGAAGTTTTTCAATAAAATGAGAGAAGGTGAGAAGACAGAACTTATAGGCCCTGAGTACTCATTTAATCCTTACTGTTAGTCACACCATCTACTTAACTTGAACATATACTTTACTGAAGTATAAACACAGTGAAATCCAGCCCTGGGCATAGTCTAACTGGCTGCAGAAACCTAATGGTGTACAACTAATTTTGAATTTGGATCAGTTTACCTATTACATTCATTCTCCAGTGTCTGCATAAAAATATTTACCTGCAAGACAATCTCTAAACAGAAGGATAGGTGGTCCAGTCCCGTGTCATGTCCTCAACAATGCCTAGTAAGAGCAGATGTTCTAGGAGGAGGGCAAACATACAGCAACGTTTTCATGGTGTACTCTCCCAGCCTGTAGATTGTTCCAGAGTCAGCTGTGGTTCTCAGAGTTGATGAGCACCTCTCTTTTGAGAATACTTTCAAAGGTGCTTTTAGTTTGCAAATCTTCCTGACATGCAAGACATCCTGAGCAATTTGTTCCACAATTTACTTGTGCACAGTGTGAAAAATTTCTTTTGCCTTTAGCGGATCCCCAAAATAATTCAGTTTACTTCTCCAGTTTCAGCATTATAGAACCCCTTTGTATTAAATATGTAACAATTGCATAGCTGCTTTCTCCTAGTCAGCCATCTTTTTATGCTTCTCCCTCATGTCTTCCATAAACATTATCTCTTCAAATTGTAGAGTTCTTAACTAGTAAGCTGCCCCTTGCTCCATCTGTCGGGTACTTCATTTTGGACACAACAATCCCATGCAGAGCTACAGACTGGGGACAGAGTGGCTGGAGAGTAGTCAGGCAGAAAAGGACCTGGGAGTGCTGGTTGACAGGAAGCTCAACATGAGCCAGCAGTGTGCCCAGGTAGCCAAGAAGGCCAATGGCATTCTGGCCTGCATCAGGAATAGTGTAGTAAGCAGGACCAGAGAAGTTATCGTCCCCCTGTACTCGGCACTGGTCAGGCCTCACCTTGAATACTGTGTCCAGTTCTGGGCCCCCCAGTTTGGGAAAGATGTTAGGATACTGGAATGTGTTCAGAGGAGGGCAACGAAGATGGTGAAGGGGCTGGAGCACAAGCCCTATGAGGATCGACTGAGGGAGCTGGGGCTGTTTAGTCTGGAGAAGAGGAGGCTCAGGGGAGACCTCATTGCTCTCTACAACTACCTAAAAGGAGGTTGTAGTCGGGCAGGGATTGGTCTCTTCTCTCAGGTGACCGGTGGCAGAACCAGAGGGCATGGACTTAAGCTTCGTCAGGGAAAGTTTAGACTTGATATGAGGAAAAAATTCTTCACTGAAAGGGTGATTGGCCATTGGAATGGGCTGCCCAGGGAGGTGGTGGAGTCACCGTCCCTGGAGGTGTTTAAGGGGAGACTGGATGAGGCACTGAGTGCCATGGTTTAGATGATGGTTGGTGTTAGTGTTGGTGTTAGTGTTAGGTTATAGGTTGGACTTGATGATCTCAGAGGTGAGATCCAACCTTGTGATACTGTGATACTGTGTGATCTCTTTAGCCCTTCTCTATTTACTTTCTAACTCTACTATCCGTATTTTCTTGTATGGCAGGTGCAGACACATCACAGATTTTTGTAGCAGCTTAACGGTATTTTTATACTGATACTCAAAAATTTCTTAATAATCTTAAATGTTTTCAGAATATTTAGAAATGAATGAAGGTGAAAAATATAGTTTTGCTGTAAACCAAACAGCTCTGAATTTGGCTTATTGCATGTATAAAGTATACTATAGTCTAATTTGTAATATATAACATAAAATATGTATGTTAGGAAACACAATTTTGAATTTTAGGCAAAAAATATGCATCAGAGGTACTGACTACTTTCATGTTTACCCTTTCTTAATGGAAAATGTCCACAAATTTAGCTACTTTCATCTTTCAGACTTTAGCTATTCTGGAAAGGAAAAATAAAGGCCAAACCCGTCATGTGCAAAGAAGGACACCTGCAGTAACAGAGAGATATTGATTAACCATGTGAAGCAAATCAGTGAGGAGTTAGCACACACTAATAGAACTTTCTTAGAGCAGAATTCAGTTTTACTGGGGCTACATGGCAAACCAGCTCCCTGTTGGCAAATGTACCTACAAAGCCATTTCAGCAGATGTGCTGACTCATACAGATTGCACACAATGTAATGTCAGCTGCATCAGCACCTCATTTTTTGTTGTTTCCCACATTCTTTTGTCATGGGTACCCTATTCACTTGGAAGCACAAGCAAGCTGAGATGCCAAATTATATTTGCAACTCTTGCCACAGTTTATCAAGAGGGACACTTTGGGACCATGGAAAGCTCCACAGATTCTCCTTCAGGTGCACCATGCTTTGTAGACAGACTGCAACTTTATCATTCAAATAACCATGAGGACTAGTGTTTTTGATAAATAGAAGCTTTTTTCTGTGTTGTCTGTGGCTTGTGTCCTTCCTTTCTCAGTCTCATGAGTAGCAGCTGAGAGAAAAGAGGTCACTGAAGCCCCTTAATTACAGAGCTGGAACCGCACTGCTTTCATGCTCCCAAAATAGAAAAGCTTACATAAAAACATTAACAGCATGAAATTACAGAATATTTGAAACAGCTGGCACGACGAATATTCAGTAATGTAAACAAAAACTGCATTTAGACAACTTTTTATATAGGCAAAATGTTAGGCTGTAGACATTTCTGTAATTAACAACAGAAACATTTCCTTTTAATGGTAATGTTGCAGGAAAATCAAACCTTTTGGGAACAAAACATCTTTAAAACCATGGATTATTGTTACTTGCATTAAACTAGTGCCGCTTGTACTTATTGTATCAAAATGTTGCTCTGTGGAGCTTTCTCTCTCCCATGGAAAATGCGAACACTACATTTCTTTGCCAAATTGGGTCTCAGCAATGGCAAACTTAAAAGAACCCAAGCAACAAAAAACCCTCGAGCAAACGTACCCTCTTTTTAAGCAGCTGTTTAGGTCAAAGTGACCTAAACCCTTACGTATATCAGAATGATGGTACAAATCACATCAAATGAAAGGAAATCATGAAGTGTCTTAATGTGATGTCACTGAACAAAAGTTGAAATCAATGCAAGTTGGCTGTATTTTTTTTAATACAAAATGAATATGCACTAGATGAGTTTTGCCTTTGGGCTGTGATTAAAGAAACCGACAAATTTGAACTTTGACATATTTGAAGAGTAGGCCACAGTAGAGGACTTAGGTGTTGAGGCCCTTTACACTTGTGATTGTTTGATTAACTTCAGAGCTTCTGCCTTGGCATAGTGCTAATAGGAGCTGCTCTGCTGTAGTCATTATCATTGTAAAAGAACAAGCAGAACTCCTGATACTGCAGTAATTAGAAATCCTATGGCACCTATTAAAAGTGTAGGAGCATTAACATCAGAGCTCCATTCAAATTCCCATTTAAATGGTTATTGTTAGCTCAGTTTTGACCTTTTGCTGTTTCAGCTGGCTGTTATATTTCGTATTTAACTTCCTAAAGACTAGCAAGATCATTACTGTTGTCATCCATTCAGTGGTCAGGTGTTGCATGCATAAAACTTGCTAAAATAATTCTTGCATCTTTTAGTAGGGAAGATTGAGTCAGTATTTTCAGTCTTCATTTTTTGAAATTCTTGTTTCCAGGCTTCCTAGGGGATTCTCATCTGAAACATTAAGAACTGAACATTGACAACCAGGCCATTGTGTCACGGTCCCTAAACCCTGCACCAGTAGTCCATGTCCCAGCAGCACAGAAATGATGTGTGAAGCTGATGAGAGAGAAGAGAGCCTTCTGCCACCCCTCAGCTTCTAATGCAGTGGCTGCCTTTGTTCTGTAACTCAGTAGAGCTGCCATCTGATATCAGGTACACGCATGGCATATGACTTTGGCTGTGGCCATAACACGCTAGGTACGTGCTGTCTCCATATGGTTGCGAGGCATCTCCCTGCCAGCTAGCTGTGTGTGCTGCACGCCTGCCGCTGCTGCAGCACTGAATCAACCAAGCACAGTGTGTGTTTGGAAGTATCAGTTACATTTTAAAGATATGAAGAAGATATCTCAGACATCCAAGCACATAAGCCAGCTCTGCTACAGTGCATCAGCTGAACATAGATAAACCCTACCCTTTCCTGGGCATGGAATGCAGTTGGCTGGCACTGGCACCGTCTCATCAGAGGCTGAGGAGTTTTGTCCTGACTATATACTTCCAAAATTAATCATGAATTTCTCGATGTGAGATCAGCAATAACAATTCAAAAGGAGTTTCAGCATATAGCAAAAGTTTGCTGTTGAAGTTTTATTCACATACATACACATAAAACACCCTAAAAATATCTAGGCTATTATAATTTTATATATTATAATCACCTCAAGAAAACGGTTTCTGCATTTTGTTGAAACACAAGAACCTGAAAGTATTTTCCCTTATATAGAGAACTGCAATATTGATTAAAAAATGGAAGCTTATAAACAATTCTGTCCTCACCACAAAGGAGCAAGAAATTAATCTGTCTTTTCTCTCAAGTTGTAGTTTTTTCCAAGGAGTCTCCTTCCTTCATCTGCAACTGCTCCGTTGCTGCACCTGGTTGTGGAAGAGCTTTCCTAGGTTTGCTGCTTTACACTGAGGTAGAGAGCTCTGTGTTGCGGGTCCAAACATGTATAATATTTCATTTATAAGTATTAAATCAAGATACACATTTCCCCAGAAGCTGAACCCCTGATTTTCATTCTCAGATTATTAAATGTTATTACACACAGAACAAGCAAAAATTCAGAGGTGTGGAGGATACATTAGCTAACTGAAGAGCTAAAATAACATTAGCTTGATTTTGTCTGGGTTATCTTGTAGATAATCAGCCAGCATTATCTTTCAAGAGATTTATGAAAGTTTCACTTAAAACAGTAATTCTAGGTGTTTTGATGTGTTTAGATTAATATATAATAACTTTTTTTTTGTGGTAAGAAATGCTTTATCAAACAAAAGTCATTATGTTTAATGGAAAAGGAAGAAGATGAACTGTAATAGTTTGTGATACAGAGGAATTTAGTCGGCATCATGTTCCATGCACTCTGTGCTTTAACCAAACTATGAGCGACTTCTGTTCAGGGATAATGCGTTCAGCTTGCCTGGAAGGTTCAATTCCACTTCCAAACTAGCTCCAACACAATCAAGAAGCCTGGCCACAGACAAGAAACAATCCAAACTTAATTCTTCAACAGAAATATGGTCCCACACAAGGAGCAACACTGATGTGGGGCCTTCCTGAAAAAGGTCTGGGGAAGGACACTGCAGAACTGATCCAGGATTGTCTGATCAGAGCCTGAGTCCATATGATGCTTTAAAGGTACAAATAGGGCCCCCTGGGTCAGTGCAGGAGTGTTGGGTAGTAGAGGATGTTATTTTACCTTTGTTTGGATGGCCAAGAGAAAAAGAGACCTAGATTCCCCCTATCATTTGGTGAGTATTTTAACTTGGATATTATGGGATAAAGGCGATGTGAATATTACCACTTCCTTTCGGAAGAGGTATGGCTAGAAGCCTAAATGATGTAAGTAGGAAATATTTTTCAATAAATACCAATAAATGTCAATAAATAAAACTTCAGTAAATGCCCTCTGTCGTACAATACAATACAAAGTCCACTATGGGGCAAAGAGCACACTGCCCAGGGAAGGGTGAAGAGATTTATTCTAGGATTTCCCGGATGTAATTTGGCCTCAAGCAGTTACAATGTGCAGATCTTTTACTCCATACTCTGCAGCACTTGGTGATATCAGGGATAAATGAGTTACAAGATTTAAAAATTTAACTGAAAAACAATGTGAGCAACTTGTTTGGGGAACAGTAATTTAAGTGAATTACAAACATTTATAGAATTAGGTATTATATTATTTAACCACAGATACCTGTAGATGCATTAGTGAGCCAATTTTAAATGAATACAGGAATAATCTTTGTTACAACACTGCACTTCTCTGCAGAATATTTTTGGGTACTGCTTTTGAAATTAAAAATTTTATGAGTACTTCATTGTAGAATAGTAGAAATGTGTTGAAATCCATTAGCATAGATTGAATATATTAATGAAATGCTTTTTTTGGTACAATAATGAAATTTACTTTTTTCCCCTCCCTTTAGTGAGAAATTATTCCATTGGAAAGACAAAATAAATTGGTTAACCAGTGAGTATAATACAGAATGAATAAAAAGAGTTATTTAAATGAAGTCATGCAAGTTTTTTGTTTATGGAATGACCTTCATCTAATAAAAATTCCATGCCATTCTTAACTCTAAGGGAAAAGTCCGTGTGTTGTAAGAAGAGTCGTAGGGGCAGATGGCCGGCCTGGATAAGTAAGGAACTTCTGAAGGAACTAAGTAAGAAAAAGAGGGTGTATCATCGTTGGAAAGAAGGGGATGTAAGCCAGGTCATGTTCAAGGATATTGTTAAGTCGTGTAGGAGGAAAATCAGGGAAGCAAAAGCCCAGCTGGAGCTCAAATTGGCCACTTCTGTTAAGGACAATAAGAAGAGTTTTTATAAATACATCAATGACAGAAAGAAGGGCGGCAGCGACCTCCACTCCTTGTTGGATGTGGAGGGAAATATAGTAACCAGAGATGCAGAGAAGGCTGAGGTACTTAATGCCTTCTTTGCCTCAGTTTTTAACAGCAAGGATGTCAGCTCGCTTGACAGTTGGCCCTCTGAAGTGGTTGATGGGGACAGGGTGAAATATGGCCCTCCTGCAATCCATGAGGAGGAGGTTAGAGACCTGCTGAGCCGCTTGGACCCTCCTAAGTCTATGGGGCCGGATGGGATCCATCCTAGGGTGTTGAGAGAGCTGGCGGATGAGCTTGCTAAGCCGCTCTCCATCATCTTTCAGCAGTCCTGGCTCACTGGAGAGGTCCTGGAAGATTGGAAGTTGGCCAATGTGACGCCCATCCATAAGAAGGGCCGTAAGGATGATCCAGGTAATTACAGACCTGTCAGCCTGACCTCGGTCCCAGGTAAAATCATGGAGAAGATAATCCTGGGTGAAATCATGCACCACCTGCAGAATGGTCAAGAAATCAGGCCCAGCCAGCATGGATTTAGGAGGGGTAGGTCCTGCCTGACCAACCTGATCTCCTTTTATGACCATGTGACTCGCCTGGTGGATGAGAGGAAGGCTGTGAATGTGGTATACCTGGACTTTAGCAAGGCCTTTGACACTGTCTCCCACAGTAGACTCCTAGGGAAGCTGGCAGCCCGTGGCTTAGATGGGAACACTCTGTGCTGGGTTAGGAATTGGCTGGATGGCTGAGCCCAGAGAGTGGTGGTCAATGGTGTCTCATCCAGTTGGCGGCCGGTCACCAGTGGTGTCCCCCAGGGATCTGTATTGGGTCCCGTCCTGTTTAATATCTTTATTGATGATCTGGATGAGGGGATTGAGTCCATCATCAGCAAGTTTGCAGATGATAACAAGCTGGGAGGAAGGGCTGATCTGTTAGAGGGTAGGATGGCCCTACAGAGGGACCTGGACAGATTGAAGAGATGGGCTGATTCTAATGGGATAATGTTTAATAAGTCCAAATGTTGAGTACTTCATTTTGGACACAACAATCCCATGCAGAGCTATAGACTGGGGACAGAGTGGCTGGAGAGTAGTCAGGCAGAAAAGGACCTGGGAGTGCTGGTTGACAGGAAGCTCAACATGAGCCAGCAGTGTGCCCAGGTGGCCAAGAAGGCCAATGGTATCCTGGCCTGCATCAGGAATAGTGTAGTAAGCAGGACCCGAGAAGTTATTGTCCCCCTGTACTCGGCACTGGTCAGGCCTCACCTTGAATACTGTGTAAAGTTCTGGGCCCCCCAATTTGGGAAGGATGTTAGGATACTGGAATGTGTTCAGAGGAGGGCAACCAGATGGTGAAGGGGCTGGAGCACAAGCCCTATGAGGATCGACTGAGGGAGCTGGGGCTGTTTAGTCTGGAGAAGAGGAGGCTCAAGGGAGACCTCATTGCTCTCTACAACTACCTAAAAGGAGGTTGTAGTCGGGCAGGGATTGGTCTCTTCTCTCAGGTGACCAGTGGCAGAACCAGAGGGCATGGACTTAAGCTTCGTCAGGGAAAGTTTAGACTTGATATGAGGAAAAAATTCTTCACTGAAAGGGTGATTGGCCATTGGAATGGGCTGCCCAGGGAGGTGGTGGAGTCACCGTCCCTGGAGGTGTTTAAGGGGAGACTGGATGAGGCACTGAGTGCCATGGTTTAGATGATGGTTGGTGTTAGTGTAGGTGTTAGTGTTAGATTATAGGTTGGACTTGATGATCTCAGAGGTCCTTTCCAACCTTGTGATACTGTGATACTGTGATATCATATAAACTTATGCTCCCCCAGAAATATCTGTGAAGCTTGTGCTACTAAAAAGTTCTCATTTTGGGAAATAAGGAACCTACACAATAGAATCCAATGACACTTTTTTTTATGTTGTTCAATTCCTTGATCGCTTATTTCATGTGCATTTTACAAGTCACCTTCTTTCTCTTTCTCTCGTGAGCCAGCCAGATCATACAGATAAGAAAATGTTCTATTGAGAGTGATTGCTAAAGGTAAAATATAGTGCTTCCTAACAGGAACACGGAAAGGCAGTCCTAGAAAGGAGGGAAAGCTGCTATAATGTTATCTGAACTCCCAATGTTTGGAAAATTTCCTCAGATTTTCAATGAATAGCGATGGTCTTGTTAGGATTCGTGTCAACTGCCGCATACATCAGAATCAAAAGATACATTAAATTAAGCTGTGAAAGCCAATTACAAAATCCTAAATGTCAGCTGCTTTGTTTTCTTTGGAACTTAAGATCATGTATATAACTCACTTGAAATTATGCTGGCAAATTCCTTTGGAAATCTTTCCCAGCAACCTGCAATGCCATATTTTTTTTCCATTGTATGTTACATAGCAATTAAAATGAAAATTAGAAGCTCAAAGGGCAAGCTAATCTATCATGACAATGTGGTATAAGATATTTGAAACCAAATGAGCACAGAACAACACTACTATAAATATGTTATCTGTAAGGTCAAGTGCAATTGATTTGAAAACCAGGTGAATAAAGGATGAGTTGCTTTTCAATCTACTGAAGGTATAGATAGCTTTTCTTTTTTAAATAGAACTAATTAACTATGTAATTTTATTTTTCTCCTCTCCCTCTCCAAATTAGTTCCAAGGGACTCCACAGACTTACCTGGCACTAATTTGTAGCCTCTTTAATTTCTGCTCTTCCTTCTTGGTGTTTTTTGAAGGACTCTTTTCTTCTTAGTCATGATATCTTCCCAGGTTGAAGAAATCAATGTTTAAGTACAAGACTCCTCTTTGCTTCAGGTGACAGAAACCATCCTCCATTCCCTTACCCTTCCTCTTGCGCTGACCGTTAATAAGCAGCTGCTTATTCAATCATTAATAGCCAGGTACTGACATGATTAAGAGACAGGTACACATCCACAATCTATGTAAGAGCGTTTACCACCTACTTAGTGCAAAAGACAGACTGAAACATCCTTTTCTTAAATTACACTCCCTGAAACAGTGCAGACATTAAACAGAAAGATCTAAAGCGAGGAGCTTCCAGTTGTTCACTGCTGCTTTGGTGGATATCTGCGGATTAATGTGAGTAAGAATTGTTAACAAGGTGAAAACTTTGAGACATCCCCGTAAGTGGAACTGCTACATTAATAGTCGTAAGGAAGATGTTGCGCTTAGAAACGCAGAATTGAATTTCATTTTAGCTTTCAGTATATAGTATATATGTATATATGTATATATATATGTTCAGTATATATGTAGTGTACTACAAAGCTGTTTTTGTATGTAATTATTCTGTTTCTGGCTAGCTACTTTGAGAACGCTATAGGAGACAGAACACACACCATTTTTCGAATTTTGTCACGACTCAGAACACTTCCTTGTGTCAACTTGGACAATGCATTCTCCATGTAATAAACTTTCCATTTACTATGCAAAACAACACTAAAGATGTGATTGAAGGGGGAAAAAAACCACCTCAACTCTTCCCTGTCTTACATCTTCATCGAAGCCAACTAGTTGCGTAGAAAAATAAATAGGGTCAAACACTGACTGAACTGCCTACAAGCCTCAGCTTACTTCTGTGTCAAATAGATTTATCTTTCCTACCTCATATCAATATATTATATGTATAGTTGCTAGATGGCAAAGTTTTAATTAAATTACTTTGCTTTACTAAAAGAGATAACCAGTACCTCTAAAATTGCCTCGTATAAATATGAAGCCAAAAGCAAACTGCCCCTAAGATTTTTTTAAATCTTCCATAACTGTGTAGAATAATTAAACTACAGAATCAAATAAAGTTGTTTCAACAGGCTCACAAACTTCACTTATTCCACAAAATATAAGAAACATGTAAATCATTTTTCACCTTAGATAAAATCACACAAACTGTCAATTTAAAAGGCAGAACTGACCCACTGAATCCTGGAATTCATGGCAGCAGGAATACCAAGATGCTTTAGAACATTTAGAATTAAATTTGCTGGATGAGAGATGTCAAAAGGGAAGAGTGTTGTGCAGTATTGTGTCTTAGGCATCTAAGCTTTTCATTATTAAAAATATGCATTAAGAATCTCCCTTTTTTTGGTTAGCAGATCATCCATGAATCAATATTTGTTATTCATGAGAACTGTTGAATACACAGAACAAACAATTCACTAGTTCTTTAAATTCAATGTGTTTATTCTTTGCTGTTAGCATTGTTTGGTTGCTCACCTATAGCATTTTTGGTTTTTAACTGATGATATATTTGTCAAACATATAAGTCACACACTGCTAGTACAAACCTCTGGTGGCTAAACATCAGACTAAAATTTAATTTAGAAAGATTACCTGTTGGTTTTCTGCCTGCTGACAGGGAACATTTGGGATCGATGAACTAATTTTTAAGGCTTTGAAAGGTAACTAAGGAGAAAAGCAAATCTATTTTTTGTAATTTTAAATTTACTAATAGAATTAAAGGAATAAAATTTATGGTCAAATATATGGCAACCCAATCTATAATTAACTGATTTTAATACTTTACCTAATTCACAGAAATATTTGAGAAACAATTATAGATTTCCTTCATTTTACTTGTTGAATTTCACCTCATTTATAGTTGCAATACATTTGAACATTTTCAAGAAATCACCTAATAGGCTTCAAATACATTTTCAACAGATTCTTATTCCTTGAAATTAAACATTTCTTGTTTTGGAAAACCTTTCCCATTGCATTCTGTCTTAACCTGGCGCAAGTTTGTAAATTTTATTTGTTCCTTTACAAAAGCAGTCATTTATGCAGATAATGGCAATGAAAAGTAAGTCACTATCTCACTGCCATTAAGGATTCTGAAAATTTTCATTAACAATGTGTTTACTGTATTGTGTGAACAGGAGAAATGCATGCAAGGATTAATAAGACACTAAATACAGTTAATATATTAACGGGAAGTATTGTATGGAAGAGTGAATTTCACAGTGGTCACTTAACTGATACTCCGCACTTTCGTACAAAGTTTCATCAATAATAAATTTAATCAAATATACCTAAATAAAATAATTTAACATTGGAAAGAATTGATTACAGATTATCTATCATTAGATTCCTACACCTATACATTTGGATTATTGATAGGATGATGTAGCCAACTTAGCCAAGTGTTGATTTAGTAATATATTTCTTTAAAAGAAAAATTATCACTTCATTTGAAATATCCCATAATGTACTGTCATAAGAACATAAATTTGAATAGCTAATGAAAGCAGGTGGCCGTATAGATATAAACCACTGGTCAGCACATTTTCCTATCTTAAACCCTACAGATGAATCAGTGAGCAAAACAAGGAGGAAAGTAAAAACACAAGAAGAAGAGAAAAGAAAATATGTGGCATTGCAGGAATATGTCCTTTACGGTCTTGATAATCAAACGGCATCTGTCTAATATTTGCAATTAAAATTTTAGTTATGGAAAGAAATTGTTCAGTACATAGTGATGGTAGATCTGCACCTCAGACTAGGGGGCTCTGATTATGAATAAGAAATCCGCTGTACTCTTGTACAGGGCTTTAAAAGCCTTGAGACTCCAGATGGTACAAACAGGGGAGTTAGTGCTTTAAGGAAAGCCTTCAGATCTCTTAAGTCATACGACTCACTTTCTGTTTGTGAAGACTTACTTCTCTGGATGGAATATAGATCACCTCCTGCTGTTGTCCTTGGGAAAAGACTTCACTGTCTTCACATCCAAGAAAACCAAAAGCCCAATCAGATATGACAAAGAATAAAATTAGAAATCTCACATTTACCATCTTTTCAAGATCAAAACTGCCATCTATCTCGTTTTTATTTTCTGAAATAGATTTTTCAAGAGCATTAGACACCTGAATACCATAGTATTGTGAAACAATTGTAAAGCTCAGTGATATTTCTCAGCATAAATTTGGTGAGACGTATGAGAAAGTTTCCTTCTCCTGTTAACTTTTGTTTCCAAACTAAATCTTCCATCAGTTTACTATGAATATTTAGGAGTTCATTCACAGCCACACCTTATATGAAATAAGAGTAAGTATGGTCTCTATTTATTTCAGTGAAAAACTGGTTCTGCTATGCACGGTAGAAGGAGAAATTGTGAACTCTGTATTCTGCAGTAAGTACAGCAGCAGAATAAGATTAACAATGTAAAAATAACATGTAAGTATGTAGAACCAGTTGTTGTTTTAGAAACTATCATACAATGCAGACAGTAGAGGAAATTGGTCTATTAATGCCCAACTCTAATCTTAGAGGATACTTTAAAAAATGTATTTTTAGTACTTATCCTCTCCTCAGAAGGCATGATTGTTCTGCTGAAGATCTCTCAATGTCGCAGCACTGCTTTCTACTTAAATAATTAACGTGCCACAGTAAAGGTAAGAAATGTTTCCTGGAAGTTAAATGTATTTTGCAAGAAGTGATAGTGATTGCATTCTTAAACACTGTTACCAAATATATCACTGGGCAGGAGAAACACAGGTAAAGTTTGTTCTACAGAATGGTCCAAACTTTCTCTGAAGTGACACAGGTGGGTTTTCCTTCTTATTACAGAAGAAATTCCTTTAATCTCAGGCTGGAATTCTTACAGCAGCTTTGCCCCTTTAAGAGAGTTCTTTATAAATGAACTTGGTATGGTTTAAAATCGTGGCTGCTGCCAGCATTCCAGGAAAAAGTCAGTCACTGTGGTATGCATCAGCTGTGTTGCATTTCTTGCTCTGAGCAACTCTGCCTCTGCCCAAGAAGTATTCAGTGGAGTGACTGCTAATGTTCCTTGCACCCACAACTTCTTACACAGAAAGAGTTGAAAGTAAACCTCTACTTTCGCTGGTTTTGTGTGTCTCGATGATTTTTGCTGTTGTTACGTTTCAGCCCTCCAGCATCCTAGGACTTGTCTTTGCATTTTCTGTCCCTGTAATTTCCTTCAGACCACTATAATTACTTCCAGAGATAATGTGATTCCCCTGTCTTTTCAGGCATGGGAGTTTATATCTCTTTCTTTTAGTAGGTATATTTTCTGATTTGAAATGTATCAGGTGTCATTGGTCCTCAGCATTTTTTGAAACACCAATACGACAGTAGTAGTAACAAGTATAATGATTTATCTTCATGGGAAGATGCTGGGAAATAGGAACATGTGCAATAAGACAGCAAATGTAGAAATCATTATTGAAAATTCAGCTTTAAGACTAAGAGAGAATGATTAATTAAGCTGAATGTTTGGAACTTTATGCTGCAGAAATAATTGCTGCTAGAATGCACCCTTTAATGACAGTGAAGGTTCATTTGGGAGATAAAATCCCCTCTACCTCTACTAACTGTCGCTATTCAAAAGAAAAAAAATTGAACTATTAAAATACAGACTTGGAAAACAAATGCCATACTAGTCACATTTAGAGGCTTTGTTTTAAGGCAAACATTGATGTACTCATGACAAGCAGTAAATGGTATGAAACCACCTGCATATCACTGTATGTTACCTAAGATATACATCCTTTCAATTTTGCTTTATTGTGATCTAGTAGACTGAAGATAATGCTGACCAAGCACATGCCACTCTAGTAATAGAAACAGAACAGTCAAAATGGATATTGCAGTGTGCAATATTCTTGAAATTAGGAACCTTCTTTTTAGGATGCATTGCCTCTTCCTCCAAGCATCCCATTAGGCAGCTGCATGAAAACCTCAGATCAATTTTTATAACAAAGTAGAGGACAGAGAAGAAGGAATATAAAGTAAGTAGTCAATAAAAGGTAAGAAGCAACATTGAAGTGAAATAAAAAGCCAAAAGGATGTTAGAACTTCAACACAAAATCAGACGATCTCTTCAATGTGTGTAAGTGAAAAGGATATTTGATCCTTTCTACATCCTTGAAGTATCGTGGCTGCAAGTAATGCTTTGCACTGTAATGCTTCATTAGTTCAAAGCACTGTGTAAACATTAGCTAATGAAATTTCATAGTATCTCTACAAGGCAACCTCTATTTCTCTTACACGGCAGATAGGAAAATAGGGACATATTTTCTTGTCCAAGGGCACACTCCAAGGCATGTAAAGCGCTCAAACCCTTATTTTCTAGCCTGTGATAGTTTCCTTTACCTTATAGCGCTTTTTAGTCTACTTCAAGTACATATGAAAAATGCCTTAACTGTCAACAAATTACAGGTAGCAAAAATAAATGTTTTTATTGAAAGTATTGCATACAATTTAGAACTATAATTGCAATAATTTAGGAGGGTTTGATCCATTAGAATTTCATTATTTTCTTTCTTAAGTCAACAATACATGCAATATCAGAAACGTAAAGCTATAAATCAGGTATATTTTTATAATATTATTGTTGTGTGAATATTCTGTACAACCGTACAGAACAATGTACTTCACTTGATAGTTCAGAGGCAAATTAACCACAAGCAGATAAGCCCATGAATATATTAGCCTAAGTTGAGCTGATCTCATAGGGTCTGAATTCAGGTGTGAAGCTGGATCAATAAATGCTACAGATAAAAGTTTCATACTCTGCAAGAAAGCAGCCCAGGGTAGAACCCTGGAAAAGTTTCTATGTACAGTTCAGTGAACTTGAGCTTTATAGGAAACTGAAAGCCAGAGAAGTGGGCCTGAATGATAAGTTTGCTTTACAGAGTTTAGGTAGCTCAGTATCAGAAGGCGTAGTTAATCCTGAGAAAGACTACAAAAATTATTTCTCTCTTTCTTAATTCCTTTTATATGAATATTTTGGATGATCAAATATTACAATATTGAAAAGAACTGCTGTGTCTGCTGTATTTGTCATATAGTCATATCTTGAATTATATCCATGTGGCCTCAGGCTTTATTAGGCAAATATATAGCTATTTCTGGGCTATAAGAGGTTAATTCTTCATATGAAAGCATTACAGTGGCAGTTCTGTCCCTTTCTCATCTGAGTTACTTTCATGGACAAGATTTTCTATAATGATAATTTACACGATCACCCGCCACGGTTCACTAGGGACAGTCACCAATTGTGTTGCCACTTGCTGGAGACAAAGCAAGGACTGAACTGATATGTCAGTAAAACCATGCCATGCACCCCTCAAGTAGCTTGCAAGTGCCAGAGCTAACCCAAGTGACTGCATGAACACAGCTCCCAGCAGCAGGTGGATGGGTATAGCATGGTGTGTCTAGTACTTATCTTAAGCTAGAAACACATCTTCAAACTTACAAATCTTTACTTGTGTCCAGGTGTGATGTACAAGCCTGAATTATGTGTGGCCAAAGTACCCTTCAGCCTCCTGCAGTACCTGGCAGCGCTGGAAAGCGCTGAAGAGTCCCAGGCCAAATGGGGAATCAGATTGGCATTTCAACCTTCATCATCCTCAGGCTCTGGTAGTGGGTGAAAGCTGAAAACAGGACAATTTCCCACCTTAGAAGAACCCTTACACTGCCTTGTACTCTCAAAGTGTCACACCACTGGTAGAAACAGAACATGTCCCAGCCATGGGGGTGTATGTGTGCCTGTGTGTGAGGTTGTGTGTACAACTGTGTGAGAGAGAAAGATGTATATTATATATACATATAGACACACACTTGTGAAAAAAAACAATAATTCAATGCTAACAGGTGCCGTACATTGAATACTTACTGAAGTATTGTGAAGAATGCGAGATTCAAAAATCTCAACCTTTTAAAACTAGCAGAGATAGATACTCTTGTGGGATTTTCTGAGAGAAACATCATTAAAGGCTAATAGGAAGTTCGAGCTGAAAACCTTGAATAGAAAAGAAATTGGAATTTTAGCATTAAGAATAGTCAAGAGAAGAGAAAGCAGAATGAAAAGAAAAAAGATATAAAACAGTCTTTTCTCAGGACTCATCTAAGCTTTCACATATAAAGCACGTGGAATGTAGGTCAGAATTCCTCAACATGCAGAACTGTTATTTTAATTTTAGTACTTTTTTGCTGTTTGTTTTATTTTCCTTGCATTCGTCATGATTTTTTTCTAAGGTAAGAAATGTTAAGTGATGCCATTGCAAGTATAGATAAAAGAGATCAGTGACATTTTCCAAGAAAGCAGACTTTTTATAAATAAATCAATTCATAAATCTTGTAAATCTTTAATACACACAAAAGCAGATTTTGGGGAGGAAGAGAACAGGCATGCAATAGCGAACTCAACATTAAACTTTTTAGTGCAGCTTTAATGCAGCAAAAATGAGGACCAAACCTGAAGCTGAAAAAACTCAGCGTCTCTGCATTCAGAGTTGTACTTACTGATAGCATTTGAGGACTCGTGTCGTAAACTGTATCTTACACCACCAAAAACTTTCACAGCTTTGCCCCTTACTGCAGGTAAACTATCTTTAAAATGAACATATTGTTTTTGGCATGGTTTGCATATGAATAGGACTTCTATTAATTTCCTGAGGGTGACCTTTTAGAGCCCTTTCAAAGATGGCCATGTTTACCGTCTCCTTTGGACCATCTAGACCTCTGAACTGCTGCACGCATAGATCTTTCTGATGCTTCTGCAGAATGTGAATGACTTCTGCTAGTTACCATGGGGACATGAACAAGGACCATGAGAAGCATAGCAACAATGCTCCTATTTTTGCCAGTTTTGCTATTGTGACAAGGAAAGAGGAACTGCAACACACACTAGAGTTTTTTCTGTCTGTTTATCTTTTCCTCAAATGCACACATATACAAAATATTTTCTCCTTTTTAGCTAACCCATAATAGATATATGTTGGATCTCTATAGCAAAGCACAAAATCAGATTACTGTGTTTTCAGATCCCTACAAGAATAACAGGAAATGATTATAAGAACTTTCATACCTTTGAAATGTAAACATGTTCAGCAATCTTAAGGCAGTAAAAGATACCTGAATAATTCCAGTTTTTCAAAAAAAGCAAGAAGAAAACACACTGGATAAAATCAAATGTGCATACATACAAGCGTATTTTGAGAAAGAGATACAAAGTCTTTAGAAGAAGAATGACTATTCAATTCTGAAGTTATATAAATTGAACAAACATCAATGGAAAGTGTAGAGGGTTTTGGTCTTGATTTGGATTTCTTTTTAGAAAAGAAACAATGCTCTCATAATTTTAAAAATAGGGAGCTTGTAGCTGAATATTTTAAGTGAGAAGTTATCAACTCTATTTCCCAGATTCTACTTCATTCTCTTCCCCTTCTTCCTTTTTTAGACTTAGTCTTTTCCCTCTCAGGTCCTTTTTACATCAGTAGTAATGAATGTAAGCATTGTAAAAACTACAGTTTTCCAGGGAGACATGTAATTCAGTAACAAGATAGAAATTAGTGTTGCTTAGTCACATGCTATTTCTTTATTCTTTTATGTAATTAGTATGAAAACCTCAATATTATTAGATATCGTTTGAATAGGTAGATCTAATTATGTTCTCAAACGATAAAGACAATGAAGACTTAAACTCTGCTACTTGCAAAATTCAAGTTGTCATGGCTCACTATGCTCATTGTCCCTCCTCCATTGAATACTTAGATGAACAAATGCTCTCCCATTACTTTATTTTGGTGCCACATTTCAGCTGGTATCATTTTACTAACATTTTGTTCTCCAGGGACTAGATTGCTATAAAAGTCTTTCAGACAAAAAAGCAATAAATTATTAATCAGGTCAACAAGAAGGCATGGTAACTTTCAACTGCCTACATGACAACACCAATGTAGCAATACCATGACTTGCGATTTCTAGGGAAGAAGGTGTTAGTTTAGCAAAAAAGACAAACTTCTTATTGTGCTTTGAAAAGCATACAGAAGGAAGAGCACACATCTGAGACATAGACTGACAGTATCCCGTGGAAGTGTGTTGGGGACATAATCCAAGAAAACAGTACTTTGACCATCTTCTCTTATGTATGAATGGGGGAGACCTGCTTTTCCTGCAGATAAGTAGCACAAGGCAAGAACCTGAGGCTGATTGTGAGGATGTGGAATACTTAATAGGTAGCATAGGAAAGTGTGGATAATTCATGCCAGAGTTAATCCGAGTTATCTTTTCTAACAGTATTTGATTAATACTCAGCAGCAGGAAGACACTGTAATAGTCCTGCTGGAGAATGTCTTCTGAGCATTTATCAGGGCCTATGTAGAGCTATGAACGTTAGGGAGACCCAGAAGTAATCATGGCTTTGTAGTTTGCTGTGCCACATTTTAGCTTTAAAACCATCTTCCATCACAGTCTCATACTACCTGTCCCTGTCCCTTCCTTCTCATCCTCAGCACCCATCGAAAAGGTTCTCTGTCAGCAAACAGCTGATGGAAACTTTCAAAGCAAATCAAAGGAGACAGTACCTATGCAGCTATGAAGAAAATTAGTAGGTTTTAGCATTTCAAATATACTTTTTCCCTTTAAAAGTCTTTCCTTCCCCATGCTCTTTGTCTTTATCTCACAGTCCTAAATCGGAGATTAATCCCTAGAAGTGAAATGCAGCTGAAAATCTGCAATTATCAAGGAGGGAGGGGATCAAACAGCAAATGAATGGAACAATAGAAATGAATCTGATATTATTGGACAATACAGTTTGATTGTGATTACATAAATGTAAGCAAAACTACGCATATATGGTAGATTTTCTGTTTATTTTTAAATAAGAGCTACATTTATGATATCCCATAGCAGATAATAAATATTCAAGGACTCAAATTTTCAGTAGTACACTAGCAAGTAAGTGTTCTAAGTGATGCACAGGGATTTAACTGCATGAGCCCCATTAACGTCAATACTTTGAAAATTTACTTCCTATGAACTTCTAGAGAGAAGGTAGGAAAAAAAATGAAAAAGACCGTGTCATAATTTTAAGAAGATGACAAGAAAATCTTGACACCACTTTGGCACTGTAGTACTTTAATCTGTAAAAGAATAATTTAAATCATATCTTCAAAAGTGAGCTTCATTTTAGACAAAGACACAGATTATGGTATTCCATCAAGAGTTTCTGCTGCACATTACTAAACAATAGGCTTTTTCCTTTCCTGTAAATATTAACAGTAGTCCAATCCTGATTGTCTTCTGGGAAGAGTTTATTGGGAGATCATGGTCTTAAAATTACCAATCATAATTTGTATCTAGGGTCTTGATTTTCAAACTTTGAGAGTAGAATTATTATTTTTGTTTAATTTCTGAGAGTTCTTTGGCCAGCTCCTAAGTTACATTAATGAGACTAGAAAATTCTGTCTTTCTCTCATGAAAAGAAGTATTTCAGTATTTATGTGTGCCAGAATTTTAATTCAATAACAATTAACATTTTTTGTCATGCATGATATTAACAATATGCTTTCTCTTTTCCTGAAATACGTTTAAACCAAATTTTATATTCATGACATACTTTTCTGGTATGCCTATAATATGGCATATGAGAGTAATTGCACTTTAGTTAAATATGCATAGTTTTTCTCAAAGAAAGCATCAGAGAGTGTGGCAGTTCATGCATCACTGCTTATTTTGCAGTTCAGCTGGAAGGAACAAGGAAAAACATGGGAAAAGCCCTTGCTTGCAGTAATAGATAGAATGTTACAGACTCAATAGTTTGTGAGGGGGCTATGCTAACCAATATATATTTTGCCTAGGCATCTCTAGAGAGAAGACTCCAGGTGAATGGACATTTCAGCCTGATTTCAGAATATGGACATGTGTGAAACTGTAAATTCACAGTTGCTCTTTCAGTTGGGTATAGATCCTTGGAGACAAAAAGAGCAATTAAAGAAGATGTAGATAGTGCTAACACAATTGTTTCTTTGCTTCCATCTCTGCTGAGAATGAATGGCATTTTTTGTGTTGGTCTTGCTTTGCCTGTCAAGAATGCTGACGAGGTCTTAACGATTGAGTTATCATAACAAAAGATGCTGAAAGAAACTGATTATTGTCATGCCTCAAGTTAGCAGGCCTAAATGATAGACAAGGTAGAAGAATCTTAAGTTTGAGGGGACAGAGCAGCTAACAAAGTGCACAGGCTTTAATTAAAAATGCCTGCTATATCAGTAACATAGAGGTGGGCAAATTTTATGTCTCTAGTTAAAAAAGGCTTCAGAAGTGATCCAAGAAGTTACAGATGAGTAAATACTGCATGTGCATCAAGACAATAAAACAATAAACATCTGAAAGGCCAGGATATGACAAAAACTTAACCTGCAGAGTTTTCACAAGAGTCTCGCTGATGTGCTAAAATTCAGTGACTGTCACCAAAGTAATAAATATCAAGTAGTTCATTCTGTCCTTTGACAAGGTCTTGCACACAAAATTAATATGGAAAGCAAATATTACTGGGGATCAAAATTGCCTAAGAGACGTAAGAGAAAGACTGGAATTAAACTGACAGATTCTCCTGTGAGAAAACACAGAGTGCCTCAAAATCCCATCCTAAGATCAACACTTTCTGGCACAGCCATAGTATGGAATAGGGGATCAGCAAAGTAAACAGGCTGCAGATATTGTGTAGGTTAGAGAGGAGCAGAGAGAACTCAGGGACTTCACAGACACTAGACACTGAGCTCACAGAGGCTGTTGTTAGGTTTAATACTGTTAAAGTACTGGGAAAAAAAAATAAAAATTCCTCATATATCTTTTAAATAATTTTAAATTAACTTTCCTCCTGCTTCAGGGAGGAAGGATGCAAGTGCAAGGAAAATAAGATATGGCAGATTATAAATTTATAAGTGGAAATATCTGCTCAGAGTATTTTCCAAAAGACTCTGGAACTTATTGCTGCTGCAAGTCACAAAGACTGAGAATTTATCAAGATTAAAGAGGCTTTGCGCTACGTTTTACAAAAACAAATTAAGAAAATAACCCTTGTACAGAATTATAGCTGTTAATTCTAAGAAAGGAGGAGCAAAGAAATGCAACCTTGTGTTGACTTGTGCTTGTTTTTAAAGTATTAAATCTGCTTGTAGTTGGGTCTTACTCTCTTCAGAGCAGTAACTAGTTGTGCAAACAGATTGGTGTTTCTTGATCCAGAAAATAATTTCTGTAATCTTTGCAGGTTTTCATTTTCTATTCTGGTTCCTCAAATTCATATTTTCAAAATACGAACAGAAGAGGGAGTGTCAAAGTCAAGAAACTTCAGAGATTTCAGATAGGTCTTTTTCGCTGTCTGACTGAAGGTAAATTAACCCTTGCCATCACAACTGGGAAACTCAAAAAAGGGGAGTGGAAGGAAGATTAATTCTAAATTTGATCTTCAAAGTAATAGGAATACTGTCAAAGAGATCTGAGTTCAGAGTTCAATGGATTATCACAAAATACTAAGGTAGGAATCAGTGCCCAGTGAAAGCAGGGATGTTTACATGGAGGATTTTTGGGGCAATGAAAGAACGAATTATGACAGGGAAGGACCTAAGACAAGACGCAATATATAATGAAAACATTGCCAAGATAATGACAAATAGATGTATAGATTAGAGAAAGAATATCAGTCTGGAGCTGTATGGAAATGCAGCCACGAGAAAGCTAATCTTTTAAATAATAGTTCATTCTCCCTTATGTCTTCATAACCTTGATTTATTTTATTTTCATGTGCCTACTTGCCGCCTCAAGGTTCCTCTACCTCCTTGCGCCTTCTGTTCTGAGATTGTGACAAGTGTGGAAGGTACTTCAATTAGAGAAAAAGTGAGGTACAAAGCTGTGACTGTTTTTCTCTCTCCCATAGTGACAAGCACGTTTTAGGAACCCAAACCTGGGAAAGATGGAAAAAATAAAAAGATCTTTTAAATATATGCAGAGAGAATCAGAACTGCCTAAGACAAGCAAAGGAAAATTTCCTAACATTAATCTACACAGCAAAGAAGATTATTTTGCCAGTTTAGTTTTAAGTGCAAAATCTTTCATACACCTCCAGAGAGGCTCTTTACTGGCAGAACAGTAATATAAAGATGCTAACGTGTCAAATCAAAATGTCACTTCCCTCCTCCTCATAGAAATTCATTTCTGTCCCTCTCTTTGCCTGCCTCCCTATGCATTCTCCAAGTTTAATCTGCAGTTTGACTTCGAATACAATTTTTTACTAGCTCTAGACATGTGCTTAAAGAACTGTATATGATTGTAATTCTGAAGAGATTAATACCTTATTTTGGTCCCGTATTTCTTCATTTATCTTTGTAGCTTTGACTATTTTATAAGAAAAGGAAAAACTCTTTGTTTCCAAAATGACACTGGTTTATTGCCTATTCATACAGCTGTTAGAACTTCTGTTCTCCTAAAAGCACTGCAGTAAAGCATGTAGAGTAAACATGTTTAGATTTATTGGTTATAGTCGACAGCAAGTAGAAAAACTGTAGTCTACAATAAAAGCCTACAGAAATATCTATTGATTTGGAAGGGCAGGCTTTATCTATTAAAAATAACCCTCTCTGTGCTCTGTGCACATGCACTTTGTGGGCAAGTTCAATGGCTGTGTCTTAAAGGAAACATGAAATTCTCCTGTACCATAAACTGTGTTGATATTTCGTAAATGAACTCCGATTTTCTGGACTTAATCTTGTTTTAATTTTGTAAACAATTATCACTGGGGCCATTTTTCTGATCATTAGATTAGCTTTTTTTTCTTAAATAAGCACTTATAATAGAAATGAAAAACTAATATAAAACAACAGGCTTCATGATATCCTTCAGAATGTAGAGAAATAGCTTGACTTAAAAAAATAAGGGACAGGGTAACACCTGCAGATACTTACATGCGTTTGGCTTAAATACGCCAAAAAATTAGACATCGTAGTGTGAAACTAGGAACTACACAAACCATTAAGAGACGCATTTGCTAAAAGTGTAGCCTTGATCCTGTGAAATGCTGAATGTCTGTAACTCCTGTTTATTTAAATAAGAATTGACACAATGCAAGACCTTGCAGTGTATCTAAGTATTTTTCACATAAAATAAAAAAATGTGTCTTTAGTTACATGGCATATAGTTGTGCTGGTTTTGTAAAAATACCTATCTCAGTTTTCAATAAAAGAAGATATATTTAAAGGCACAAACTTATATGGTATAGATATAAAACGTTGATACTAGTGATTCCAGACCTGAAGAATTTATGAATATACTAATAGATGTAGGCATACAAATAGAAGTCGTCAGTGCTTAATATAGTACACTGTCTTTTCAGAGATGCAAGAGAAAATCCACTATTTGAACATAAAATGTCAGCACAGTAGAACTTCTATGGAAAATTACAATATACAGTCTCCCAATGCGTTCAAATTTCTCTCAGCCAGTCCATTAATTACTTGCTCTATGTCCATTTAAAGTGAATTTCTGGAGCTGCATTACACTGATTGTTAATACTAGCCCCTGGACTCTGTGTTATGTACTAAATGAATCCACTTTTCAGTTACGCTGTTGAGGCAATATGATTTTAGTCTATGACTTATGCATAGAATATCTATGCATAATACTGCTAGTCTAAAATGTGCTCAGAGAAGATCATGATTTGAAATATTTTTGGTTTTGTAAGTTTAAACTACAAGCTTGTGAAGTTTTCCAGTTAACATGATACTTGCAGTACTATAGGAAAAAAGTATGCATCTTGTTGGCTGGCGTAGGCTGTGTCTTCATTAGCATTTTGGACCATTTGCGAAGCTGTTTTGGCAGAAAAAAGCTGTATTTCTTTCAGATGAAATTAAACCGGAATTCTTGATTCAGGTGCACATCTAGTGCACCACAACTCTAATGGTCTTTAACCAGTGATATGGGCTCAGGACAGATTTAAACCACGTGTGTGGAGAGGACATTCAATTCTGTAGACCAGGCTAAATGTAGCCTAAAGTAAAATGTGTAAATTCCATATAATGTTGGGGCTGATTTGTTGCAATGCTATGCTCCTGCTGAGCTAACCTGATTGCTAATGTAGGCATAAGCATATATGTGCTTTCAGATCATCAATGCCTTCCCTATTAAGGCCAGAAGTATAAATTGAATAAAAATAAAAGAAATGCATAATTAAATGAAAATCTTAATACCTCATAATTTTAGCCACCTTTTTTCTTTTCAATAAGGCTTCACGGAAGCAAGACCAAGTGTAATTAATTAAGAAGTCTTTTTGCAGCCAGGATTATACTGAGGTAGAAGCCTGATTAGTTTTCATCCATTCTTCGATTCATATCTTATCAGTTGTGTAGAAGACAATATCAAAAATTTAATGTTTTTCATTTCATTTGAAAAATTATATTGCAAAGATGAGAAAGCATAGGTTATCCAGACCCAGAAATCTACGTTCAATGAAGTGTTTTATTACCAAATGAAAGAGGAGATGATGGTTTTAGGAAAGTATTAATGGGAATTTTGCTATTCTTTCCATATTGCAACTTAAATGAGAATGACAAAACTGAGCAAAACAACTTTTCAATGCCACAGTGAACCAAGAACCTTTTCTGTATAAACCATTATATAATACAACATAAGAGAAAGACAGAGATGTCTTGAGGCAGTAAATTAGATTTTTCTGGGTGTTCCTTTTATGTGCAAAACATTTCCACTGGTAGTACATGAAGCTTTTAAACATTAAAGCACTGCAACTCCCATTAATTGCATCATTGTGTATGTTGTCAAAAGGTAAATGCCTTAATGATAAAAGCCTCTTTTTAATTCTAATTTCACTTTGTGCTTGACTAGGTGAGATGAGATTATATGAACTGGGGAACTAAATTTCACAGATGGTAATAGTGACTGTCCTAGGCATAAGAAGACATAGCTTGCTTCTCTTCACAATAATTTATGTGAACTGTAATCTAGTATGAATACCCTGATTAGCTGATGAGTATGTTATTAACCAAAAGGAAGAGATGACAATTTTTTGATCTTTAACAAAGACATGTTTTGCCATCCCATTCAAACCAGTGATTCAGCATCATGCTTTAAACCCTCATTTAAAGTATCCTTTATATCTGGGTAATATAAACATAACTTGTAATTTTCCTTTGCAGTCTCCATCAATTTTTTGCTCTCAGCCCCACCCCGGTCCTTTCCGCATTAGATGTGCCCACCTTAGCTTCTCTCAGCAGTCTTCATGAACATTTCTAAGCAAGCCCTGTATCTCTGTGGCTGGAATTGCCTTACTGTAAACTATGCATTGCATTACTCTATTGATTTACATCAGACTGCTGTATTTCTGCTGGAGCCATCATGTCAAGACTCTTTTCCTCAGCACTGTACCACATCTCTCTTTCATTTCAGACATTTCACACTGCTGAGAAAGCTTTTAAGGTTATTTTTGGCCAATTGCCTATTATGCTTTGCATAGGACTTTTTTCTTTTCTAAAAATTAACATAAGGACCAAAGTCATATAGATATTACAGAAATACCAAATACCACTTCATTTGTTATTTTTTACAGAAACCAAAGCACACAATGTGAGGGCTGAGTTTCGTATCTTAAATTTTTAAGAATTTGGAAAGAATTTGGGGAATGTCTTACAAACTGCTGAAACCTACAAGGCATCTGAGTGAGAAAACTGCAAAGGTATGCTGAGAGGTGTTCAGAGTCAGAGATGTGCATCAAAAAAATGACAGATAAAGAAAATTCCTTGCCATGGGCATAATCAGATCTGGGTTAGTCACATTAATGCATGTGCTTCTTTTCAAGGGTTCTGTCAAAAAAAAATAGAGAAAGTTTTATGAGTTTTCTCTAAATGCAGTTTGAGATGGTAGTCAGCAGTCTTGACACTGTACAACAAATGCAAAGATGACAGGCTACTGAGAAGCAGTGGGATTTAATGTAAACAGAATGACACTGTGAGTCAGGAAACTTAAAATTCTCCTCCTGATCTTGCTCAGTAGCTTTGACAAAACAGTTTATTTGCCTCTCTTTTTTCTGAGCAATATGTAAGTGTTGGTTAATACTAGCAAGAGACAGAAACAGTAGCAAGATTCTTGAATTACATTTGCACAGTGGGAAGTAAAAATGTTTTACTTTCCTCGGTACCAGGAGAAAAAACAATCTGATTCATCTTCAAGGTTCTCCATTTCAGAGAAAGAATTGGAAAAGTATTCTTAAAATCCCCTATGAAATACATCCTGTAAAAGTGTACTGTGCCTGTATTTAGTAAGAGTATTAGGCATATATTTATATGGCTTTTTATATACAAAAGACTTTATTTTTAAATGACATAGTAATGTGTAAGGAAAAGTGCTAAAGTTAGAAAACCATAGCTGAATAATAACCACTCCAGATTAAAGATTCTCTGTTCAACAGATGTCAGAGCTCCAAGGAGGAACTTTTTTTTCATCTTTGCCTATGCAGGCTGCAGGAGTTTAGTGAAAGCATAATGCACCTCTCTTATTTAAAAGTCATCCATGTTCTAACTCTTTAGGGAGATACGGTGAAGCTTAATATATGTCACAGCAGCATCCAAATAAACATATTGTCAGATCTGCAGTAAGGATCACCTGCAAGGAAACCGATAACCCATTTTCTAGCGCAGCTTTCCAAGGGCAGTCCCACATTTCTAGGGGGTGTTTTTTCAGGAGTTTAAGAAACTCATTTTCTCTGCTCTTCTCAAATGACATAATAAGAGTTTTCCTACAACACACCTGCAAAATGTTATGTGCCTGATTCTAATTTGTGCTTCGCAACTTCTGACATTTTGACAGATAGCATCTCTGCCATTTTGATATTAGAGTGACTTTGTAAATGGAATATGAATACATACACTTCAGCAAAAAGTGATGAAGCAGAAGTGCAGCATTTGTAGTCAGAGATACTCAGTGTCTATAAGGCTGCAGAAGTCTCTGGGTCTTCCTAGGTACGGCACTTGAGAGAAAATTACAGTCACAGTAGATGGAAGACTACGAATATTTTATCTATCACTCAATGGAATGACAAAGAAAGAAAAAAAAAGAAAAAAAGAGTTTTCTTTCACTCTGCTAAAACAGAATGGTTTTGTAAGTTCTGCATCTGCCAGAAAATAAAAAATGAAAAAACTTTCTGCATCTTCTGGCAGTTCTCATTGTAATTAAGATACTCTATGTTACTTTTCTGTTAGGACAGCCATTTTCTAGTTATTCTTATATGACATTGGAGGTGATAAACTGATTTTTTTCATCTTTAAAAGAAGTGAAGCTACACATCAATTGATAAAAAAACAGAGCAATGGACAACAAACAGCTGAGAAAGTGTCTCTAAAGCAGGGGTCCTTAGGACATGGCCTCAGCAGACAAGAATAAATCCATAGGAGGGTGAACATGAAGAGCTACGACCTGTAGGTCCAGAACATAAATCACAGACATACCAGACCTTGCTTGAAACTAATGAACTATGGTCGGTGGAGTCCAATTGTTTGCTTTGCTCTGTAAAGGTTAGTAATAGAGCAAAACTGAAGGAGGATGAAGCTATAAGAATTCAGCTTTTTGAGATTAAATTTGTGAAGCTATTTATTTATTTATTTACAAGAACTTATAGGAGTGGCTGAATGCTTTTATTCTGATTTAAACTGAACATCACACATCTCCTGTCTCAAGGTAAGAAAAATAAGACTTTGCTAACTCCTAACTCTCAGACTGATGAGAATGTCTTTGTTAAGAAAACACTACCTGATTGTTAGAAAGACATTTCATTTTCCTGCTTACTTCTGCCCTTCAATGAAGAAAATGTTACACACAAAAAAATCCCTCTGAAGGGCTGGAAGATGTAAAGTTTTCACAGTTGTTTGTAAACAAATGAGAACAACAGAGTAAAGAAGTTTCTCCTATGCAACAGCCAGCAAAGAAAAGCCCCTCAGTAGGGCTTCTAGATTTCTATTACTGCAGCAAGTTTATAATTCCAGTGAGAGAGCAAATATAATGACATGATAAAAATGGCTTTGTTGAAATAGTCTCTGCATGAGATATTTTCCCTCTCTGCATTCAGGATACTCGAGAGATGCTGCATGCAGTTAAGTACACCCAAAGGTTTCCTCAAGTCACCTCTCTAAATCATGGGCACTCCTGTTTCAGTTTTACCAATCCCAGTGGCCCTACAGGGCCTGCCTACTGCCTTTGGGCAATCTGGCTCCCAGCTGAGTTTTGTTGATGACATATGACAGCTGAGAGGAGATGCTGAAAGTGCTGGCAGGGTAATGCTTTGTGTGTGTCTGGGCTTTCTCAAGGCTGTGGGGAAAGGGGAGGTTTTCTCTATGGTCAAGTGGGAATGAAAGAGACAGTTCTGATTTTCACAACATGCAGATGGAAAGAAAGGTCTCAGTCATCATCAGTGGCCCACAGAATCATGTCATGACAGACCAATGGTACTGTGTAGTGACTCCAGTGTGCCATTTCCATTGACACTAAATAGACTTGACACTAAATTCCTGCAGGCTATGAAGCTGATCAAGGCACATTGTCTGAATGCCACACTGTAATCAGTTCTTCTTTCCACTTGTGAGTTGAGGGATTCTCCAGACATCTGGTTTGACTGTCTCAATCTTTAGTGACTCTCAGTCCTGTAGGCATTACAGAGATGGCAACTCATTTATGCATATATGTCTTCGTTTAAACAATCTAAGGCAGGCACTGAGAGCAGAGGAGAAGTGACTGCAGTGTAGACATTTTCTAGATTAGATCTACTTTAATAGACACAATTTGCTGCCATATATCTTCCAAAACCACAGCTTAAGGCTCATTGGACAGAGGCTCCTTACTGCCCACTCCCTTCAAAAAAATGAGTCTTTGAAACTTTTATAAGTATTTCACCTCTTTGTAGAACACCATAACATAATAGAAATAATAAATAAAACTAGTAAATGTAATAAGAAAACATAGGCATTACTTTAAGTTTGTTGTTATTTAGTCACTCTGCCGTTACTACTACAGAAAAATAAGATTATATTCCCACCAGATGAGTCAGTGAAAGGCAACTTCCATGATAAATCACTTCAGCAGACACTGTGTGAAGAAAGCTCAGCATTCCTCAAATTACAAAATGTATATGTCAGCTATCACTTAAATAGTATCTGGGATTTATTTTGAATAGAGGCAGCCAGAGACTTATATTAGCAAGAACAGCTGCAGAAACATTTTAGGCTTTGACCTTCAACACTGATGATGATCCAAAGCTGTATGTATTTTCTGTAGTATTTACTCTGAATGCTGTTTGTCTTTCTACTTAGCTGCTAGCTCCAGCCATTCCTTCTGTTTTTATATAGTCAACCCTATCACATTTTCCTCATGAGTCTCTTCATATTATTTTCTCCTGTATCGCCTCTCTTTCCTCTTTGGGTTTTTGTTGCAGTTTGTTTGTTTGTTTGTTTGCTTGATGTTTGTTTATTTTCAATATCTAAATCACTGTTTTTTCCTTCTTCCCATCTCAATTTAAAAATATAGAATTCACACTGGCAGTTGCACAGTAACACCCTTCATGCCTGTTACAGTTCTTTCTATCCTTAGAGCATAAGCTTTTGGAAACTTGAACTATGCCTCCTCTGTTTCTCTCTATTAGACAGAGTTCGGATCAGGGCTTACGGTATCAGGGGTAATAACTGCATATGCTGCAGCTTTTCATATGCCAATGAGAAACTAAATTTTCACAAGTTCTAATTCAGTTAGCTAGATGTTATCTGTGCCTATACACAACTGAGAAGTAGAATAACAGAGACTATAAATTGCAGCTTTCAGTGAGGTCTTTGGATCTTTATGTATGGCAAAGGGGCACTTTGTTCTGTGTATTGCTGTATGAAATGATTGTGTGCTTTGCAATAGCTTGCCTTTCCATTAACATTATTTCTTTGCTCAACTTATCAGGCTTGTTGGCCTGATACTTGCTAATGAAGCTGTTTTCAATGTAGATAATGGGGGCATTCAGTGCTCTTGTTGCTTTACCATTGTTTGTTATAAGCTTCTAAATATATAGTATCATAAAAAGTTGTCTTTTCTGTGGGTAAAATCCTAGTTTTCATGAAGTCAACAACATAACACTTTCCTTTGTCACAGTGATCACTTAGTCACAGATACCTTTCTGACACTTTTGAAATAATTTTTAAACCTCTATTCTGTTTCCTGACATCTCTGCCGGGGTTTTACGTTTGCCTAAGCAGCATCTTTGGAGCTTCATCTAACATGGATGCTTGTTTGCACTCCATGATCTCCCCACATCAGTAGCACTGATGCTGTCTGATATAGACTGCTAGTCCATCTGCTTAGGTCTCACTGTGCAGGAGGCACAAAGAAGCTGCAGCAATAAAGAGGTGAAAGGCTGAAAGTGAGAACAGTAGTGCTGATCAGTGGTTATACAAGAAAAGCTTTGCTAACAACCCTCCCGAAGCCTTACTCCCTAACAGCAATTTAGAAATGTATTCTGTCATTCTACTACAGTTGTTCATCTTGTATACTTGCAGTGAGACCACTCAGCCTCACTGGTGCGAGGCTGATAGAACCATGACTTGGCTGTACTGTCACTAATACAGTCACAAGCCTCTTGGTCCTCCTGCAGAGGCTGTGGTTGTGGACATCTTAAAAAAGGCACACACATAAGATATGCCACAGTCAAGATGTGCCGGAGGTGGCAACGGCCTAGGGTGACCCCACAGTCTGGCAGGGATAGCTGGAAACAGAGCCCAGCGGTTGGAGGAGGTACATCCACGCACCTACCCCAGCACCCAGTGCTCCAAGGCACAAGCTGTGCTTGTGGTCACACCAGCCTGACATTCCAGCTTCTCTCCAGCAATACGCTAGAGACATCTGCCAAATCTGGCCTCCAAAGAGTCATTAGGAGACTGTGCAGTGACAGACGACGAGATTAAGCTTATGTTCTATATAAACTAGAGAGCACAGCTTTGGGACAAAACAAATTGCAATAGCAGAAAATGCACTCACTGATAAAAAAGGAATAGTATTGGGGCATTTTTACTGAATCACAAAATATTTCACTGTACATTTTTAGAGTCTCTGAATAATTAAAAATGCAAACTCTTTCCTTAGTATTCCAATACTCTGTGAAGATTATATGCACTACAAGGTGGTTTAGTGTATATAGAAGAAATGTGATTTTAATTGAAAAAGAATATTTTACCAGCAAGAATTCCCCTGAATTATATGTGGCCATAAAAAATAATTTTCAGTATTATTTACTGAATTTTTCTTTAAACACTTTATCACTTTTGGACATCTCAGAAGACAAGTAATGCTTGAAAACCCTCTAAGTATGAAAAGAAAAAGGTCTGCATTGTGTTAAGTATTGGACATTTAAAATATTTAGTATAAAAAAATTAGTCGATTTGAAGAAATGGTGAACTGGGGAATTGGTCTTAGCACCAGGCAACTGGCAAGCATAAATTGAATACAGATATGTAAAAATATCAGTCAGTTGCGCATAAACCTAAAGGCCTGGCACGCTACATAATTTTACAAACTGTTTCTCAGTTGACTCTTCAGGGTACCTTGAAATGCTGTTCTGTACCGTTCTCTGGAAACTGGCAGGAGATTGTGCTTTAATGCTTAAGAGGCTATTGAGTAATATGATTCATACACCATTTTGTGGTACTGATTTGTGGAGAGGGATGTGTGGACTGATGGTAGTCTTGCATATCTGTTCCAGATATGGAACTATCAGGTCATCCACATCTCCATCCACTTCAACAAACACTGTCACGAGCAAAACAGGCACTCACCCTCAGAGAAGTCTTCATCTAGGAAGACAAGGGTTGCCACAGAGAGCAGATCGGAAGAGAGAATAAAGCCAACTGTGCACAAAATAGACAAAATAAAGTGATCTAGGAAAAAAGGAGAAAAAGATAGAGAAACGAAGGAGCTTCACGAATTGGGATTACTCACTGATGACAAAGGAAAAATTATCAAGAAGAAAAGCGCTTGACTTGCATAGCTATTGAGCAGTTACAGGAAAATGCTTGCACCTTTTCTGCCAGCCTTTCAAGCCTTACTCCCTAACAGCAATTTAGAAACTTATGATATCATTATTGTTACAATTGTTCATCTTACATACTTCAGTAACCTACAGTCCATTATTAAGTGTCTCTATAAATAAACTCCTCTCTTTTATACATGCAGCCCCTTCCCATGCACTGCAAATTTCATGCCAAATTGTGCAAATTCATAGGAGCTTAAACTTCTGCAACACACAGTAGTTTAGTAGATTTACAGTGCAGTAACAGCCAAGGAAACATGTAAACTATCAAGGCTATTGCGTGTGCACAGCGCTTTTACTTAGCCACTGCCTTCCTAGCTTCACATCTATCTTTGCTTTTCATGCTACCCAAAGTAGTATTTGAAGATGGTAATATAAATAATGCTGAAAACAGAACATCTTGCAAATGGTCAAGGTTTGGGAACCTACATACTTTTCTTCCCAAACATCAGCAGGGTGCATACCCACATTTCTGAAGTGCAGACTTTTCTTTTTTAAGATCATCATTAGAGTCTGTAGTCTTTTGACAGTTTACCTACCTCCAACAAGTGCAATCTTCATTCAGCACTGAAGTTGTGCTCTTTTTTGAGGTCAGTAAGATGCCATCAATATCAAGGATGAGGTAAAAGCTATATTAAGCCTTTCATGGGTGTCTGAAAATTTTTCATTTGCTAATCACATAATATTGTGTAAGGACAAGACACAGCTCCTCCCAAATCACACATCCAATTCCCTGAAAGTAAATTATTTTCTTTGGAGCAGGTATTCCTCCATCCACATATGTTCCTTTACAGACAAACACAACATTTGCCCAGCTCTTTGTTTAAGTGTGTCTAGATCTTGTACCTCACCTAGGGTTTTTTCTTTCAATTCAATTGTTTTTCTAGCCTCTTGAATAAATTACTAGAGGGAGTATTATAGATATACAAAATCCTCCATGGTTAGAGTCTAACACTTTCGGTTTATCTGATTAAAGGCTAATGAAATTGCTATTCAGCCATGGGCAGAGGATTATTTACAGGTGTAGGAACCCAAGTGATCAGACCAGTGAAGAACAGAAAATACTCTTTTTACACAGCAAGGAATGATTAGGCCATAATCCCTGGTGTGAAATGCATCAAAGAAACTCATTGCCCATCAGACTAAGGTTGTTACTTTTAAACAAATATAAAATCAGTTGTGGGATGCAGGGGAAAGAGAATTTTGGGATGGATTAGATGAGATGTTTAGGATGAAACAACACCTATTGGATGGTTAGGGAGGGAAGGTAGGATGATAAAGAGAGGGATCAAGGCAGGCTGGGGAAGAACAAGCATAGGAAAAAAAAGAGGAGGGAGAACAAAAGGTTCCAGTCACATGTAAGGAGGAGGCCAATTAGTTCATTTTTCAGAGCACTGTGTTTGATGGTTACAGTCTGTTCTATTTTCTTATTAAATCCTACTTCAAATTCAGTGTTGGGTGGGTGTGCCCCCCTTTCAGAGCCAGTGCAGGTGAAGACTGTGAGGGACCTTGAAGTGGGGCAGGTCAGCTGTGGGGCACGAGTATTTGTGCCCCCACCTCAGGTAGAGCATGCCTGGTGTAGGGGCACAGGTCAGGGCCAGTTGTTGTAACCACCGATAGTATGTGCATGTGCGTGAACAACTAGTGAACTTCAGGTCAGAGCAGCAGGTGAGTAGGAAAGAAAAGAGCTATGGAAGTGGTACTCTCTTCCTTGAGGTTGGGAATCAGGCTCAGGAGTGGTTGCGGCTGGGATCTGGGATGAAAAGGACAACCTCCTGCAGCTCTGACACAGAAAGAGGGGATTTCCTGGATCTCACAGTCCACCAGGTTCAGCTACCTCAGACTCTACAGTAGTTAACCTGTTCAGTGATCTTAATTGGTCATTACTAGTGAATCAGGGATATAGCATTGTATCATATCTAGCTGCTCATCCATGCCAGCTGCAGTGACTGGATGCTATCACTTTGCTTCTACTTTCCTTTTGTAAAGCAACAACAGGCTCAGGAAGACTGTCTAGATTGCCATGCCAGCAGTTCTATATATCTTGTACCCCAATTCTGTGACAATTCCTTTGGTTGCCCAGCATAGGTAAGAGAGCGACTGAAGCACAGGACAGTTAAGAAACTACCTAATGCCTGAGATGGAACTAGCTAAAGGGCATTACTGCAATGCTGAGAAAGAACAGACTCACTCACTTGAGAAAGCAATCAAAACAGAAAGGCAAGTCTAACATTTTTTGTCTTTTATTAGCTGACTTCAAGTTCTTGAGTTTTTCTTCTATGAAAAATAACATTTCAAGTAGCAATATAATTTCAGCTTCAGAAGTGCAATTTATCCAGAAGAGATTTATTTTTCTTAATTCAAAGTGAGATGAAGATACAACTAACCAAATACTCCTGGGATGCAAAATGAAGCTACAAATTTTTATAAAGCTGACTGAGCAGAGGAAAAGATACGCATACATATACCTATATGAATGCACATATGTAAATATATATATGAGATATATCTTCCTAGTACACTGATCAAAAGATTTGCACTCCAATCAATTCACCACTTCCATTGCCATTAAAGAAGTTTAGGACAACAATGAAATTTGCTGAGCCGCCGGAAGGCCAACCATTTTTTGACAGTGATACTCCAAAGGGAAGGAAGCAAGTTTCAGAGATTATCTTCTATCCTTGAAAATAGTCTTTTCCAATTTGATTAGGAAGCCATTAGGGTGAGCATCCCCTTCTATTTCAATCATTAAGGTGTCCTGCAGAAAGACCGCTGAACTTGGAAGAATACAGGATTTAAAGCAATTTATAATGCTCTGGAGAACCATTACACATCTCGTATAGGCTATCCAACAGTCTGATTTCCATTAAGAGTTAATGGGTCTGGTCAGTCATATTTAATAAAGGAAAATCTGACTATTTCCTTGCATTACATGATACTCTTACAGCATAGTATATCAGAATAATTAGCATACCAGCAGCTTCTCTGCCTTCATTTAAATTCGTATAAAATGGAGGCCAAGCTGAGAAAAGGATTTCTCTAACAGCAAGACTCTGACAGACTCATAAACGTGACTCACAGGTAGCACTGTTTCTGGGCCTGTCTGCAAGTGTTAGTGTCTTGTTTACATGCTTTATCCATCTCAGTGGAGGGACATCCAAGGCTAACCTCAAGTGCAAGATCGAAGGGGAGACTGGAAACTGCTATTGAGAAACAGAGGAGGAAATGCAAATTGTGCAGTGGGAGAAGGAAGCAGAAAGGATTTACTAGATTCTCCTGAACTCTTTACAGAACAAAGGACTTCTCATGCTCCATTTCTCATGCAGTCTCTCTCTCTCACACAATTCATAAGCTGAAGAACTATATCTCTGCCCATTGCTACTCCTTTGTATGAGGGCAAGAGGGAAACTGAAGGCATTTCACAGAAGAAGTGGCCATCCACCACAGGCACAAAACACTTGGCCCCCTTTTTTTTGTCCAAAGAGACAAAAGTAAGCAGAAGGAGACATGTTTACTCTTTATAATCAGTGATGAGCAGCTGATAGCAGTTTTTTTACTCATCTGTGTTAGTAAGTACTTAGCGGAATTTTTCATAGATCAGGACCTCAATGCACTAAACCACTGTACAGACATAAAACAAAAAGACAGTCTTTTTACCTGAAAAGATTGCAAGAGATAACAAACATCTTGATGCAGAGTAGGTCTACAAGTCCCACTAGCAAAACAAGTTGGATAATATTAGTCAATATAAGAAACTGTGGTTTCAGCAGTCTTGTGTAGTTCTGATGATTCTGGTCTGGAAACATTTTCTCCCTCTATATTTTAACCATCGAAGGCCACAATGGCCTGTCAACACTTTGTATTTATCAGTGATCATCAGACTGACATGAACATTAGAATTCTTCATTATAATGAATTTCTTCTGTTATTAAGGAAGAGCAGCAAGGCAGAATTAGAGCAGTATTGAATGAATATATTCATACAAGTCAATGTAATAAGTCTGCTACCTAATCTATTCCAAAAATAATCACAGCAAAATAAACATAATTAAAACCATTCAAGTTGACATATGTCAGGACAAAGTACCACTGATTATGAATCGTATAACAAGAACAGAAATGAAACTTTTTGTTAACTTTAAGAGGTGCCATGCCTTCTTCTGATTCTAATCTAGATGATATTAAGCTTGGGGTTTAATGAACTCAGTCAACAAACAGACATACTAACAGACAGAAATTCACAGAAGCAATGTAATTTGATTTTTTTTTTTGCTTTCCATACTCCAATGTACATCTGGGAAAGAAATAAAAAGAAAGAAAAACTCAGTTTCATGTTCCATGTGCCTACTTAACCACTACCTCCTATGCCTTCCAGGAAGACCTGTATTTCTTTTCTACTCAAAGCCTGATCTTGCTGATTATTGTTTCTAAAAAAAGAAAGGTAACTTGAAACTAGGCTGACGGGTAAGCATCCAGTAGACAAATTCTTTTTCTGTCTCCCTGATAAAGGGAAATCCAAATATCATTTGTTAAGGAGACAGTTTCCTTGAAACCAAGTTAGCCCTCATTTTTTAAATTAATATAAAGTAAGAAAGTACACTTCCTTGTAATGTTTCCTTCTCTGCAGCAGTGGTGCCCAGCCAGCTGGCAGCTTGCCACTTGCGTGTCCCTTGGAAGCTGTTTTATGATCTAGAGCCTTCCAAGAACAGCAAAGCATCATGGTGTTGCCAAAGCCACTCTGTCATGACTCTGCTTGTTTGTGGGCCAGCACAGGTTTGGATCTGCTGAAAGCTAACATCAAAGCAGAAGGAGTCATACAGCCCATATCGAAGACATATCTGGGCTCCACGTCTAGATGTCCCCATGTCAGCTTCTTTCTTTCTCCCACGTTCTGTGAATGCCCACGCAGCTGCAGCCTGGGGAGAAGCTGCAAGTCTCAGAGTCACTGTCTGCTCTGTGTGGTGCCCTGTATGGAAACACCCTTACCGTATAAGTCCAAAGGTCAATTGCCACCACCTTGCAGCATCCTAATCTTTGGATGGTCACTGCAGACATCAGAGTGCAGCTGCAGCTGTCTGTGCTTTCCTTGGAAGAAATCTGTGATCCCAAGTACCTGCTAGTTGAGCAGAAAACAGAAAGCATCATAACAGTTCCTTTACTCCAACCAAATCCTCCTGAGCTTGCACTCTACCATTCTCAGGAAGACACACAGGGCATAGGGCAGGACTGGTTAGTACTAAAAACTCAGCGGTACTCAGACTCTGACCGTTTCTCCAAATTTTCATGTCAAACAGACCACTAAGCCTCACTTAGCGCCCAGAGGCTCCTTTCTCAGCTCATTCTCCTTGACTTTAAAAAGCTACACAGTGAACTTATTATGAAATCTTACCGTTGTTATGACTAAAACATAATTAGGACAGCATTGAGAATGCCGTATATGGAAAAACCCCATATTTGTTATTCTGCAGAGACCAGAATGTCAGAAGCTGACAGCTATTTTAGGTATCAGGAAGGGGGGTGAATATTGAGTTCATAGTGGGTAGACAAACACAATCCTTGATACTACTACTGGTATTGAGCAATACTGTGAGAATTCATTTTAATATAGAGACAATAATAATTGTCCATGCAACTTAGTAAAGCAGAATTTTGTAAAATAATAATTCACTATGTATACTACTTGTTTCATGCATTCTGTCTGCCTTTAGTATGTTAAATAAAAATAATCTAAAAAACATACTTGCATTTCTGAGTCAGCTGCAACGCTGAGTTGTCACTTCAACTGTATAAATTTTGAACCCAGTCTTTTTCTTTGCATCATTCTTGCTTCCAAAGATTGTACAGTAGAATAAGTCTCATAGTTATCTTTTATTCTCAGGCATATAACAAAGAGTGGAGATAAATATTTAATAATTCTGATAGATCATTAAGATCTTATAGACAAAAAAAAATCCTAATTTGTCTTCCTATGTTATCTTCCACTGCACTTGTAATTTCTCGTTCATCCTTACTATAGTTTAGAAAGTGTTTTCTTACGTACTAATAGCGTCCACATGAAATACTTCTTCATAGTAATTAGAAATGCTAGTTCTGATAATCTTAATTCTATTGTTAGGTCTGCCTTGCTGACAAAATCCTGCTAACCTAGAGAAGCCTTGCTTCACGTCTTCTACTTGAAGCCACTCAAAAAGCAGATAAATAATTTGCAAGTTGTGAAATCACATGACATGCTCTTCTCTCCTTCACAATTTATCGTAAAAATAAACCAGTTATGATTCATATAGTGAATTGCAATGTATTTAAGTTTAAATGAAAACTACAGCAGTGCCTAACCTCCAGCAGGGCAGAACTAATAGAGAATTTGAGTTTCTTCGTTCTATAGTTCTTTCCTTGATCAAGTCTAACCACCATTTTTCTTGCACCTACAAATCTCTCAGACAGGTAGATGATACTTAATGGCCTACCTTGAGCTGTAATTTTTAATTCTCAGAGGGAAAGACGAGAAAGTCCTCAAATACAAAAAAGCCCTAAAGTTAATTTATAGATTACACCTCTATTGATAACTCTGATAGAGGAGCAAAATAAATTTGTTGTGTTGTAATGAATTTAAACGAGTGTAGCTTTATAATAGATTCTAAACTATGTATGAATGGATGAGATGAAAATGCATTTAGAAAACTAGTGCATCCTTATTCTCACCCAGGCTGGCAGTTGAAAAGAGGCAGCTTTAGTTATTCTAACTCAAGTCTATAACATCTGCAAAAAAAACTGTAGTGTAAATACAGACAATTTTTTTTAAATAATTATAATTCCAGCTTAGAAAGTCATTAGCTTCAGATTATTGTTACACGTACTAAAAATCAGTCATTTAATTGATTTTCAAAAAAAATAAGTTCAGGAAGCAAAACCACCTTGTAAACAGTTTAAAATATAAATCAAAGCCAGTCATAAAACAATTTTTCAATGTTTTTTCAAACTCAGAAAAATATTTAAAATATTGTAAAAAATTTTTACTCATCAAAACAGTTCACTAATCTAGAAACTAAGAATACAAATTTTTGAGGGGTTGTATGACCCTTTGAAATTACCTGTTAAAAGGTAAATGGAATATGATATTCAAAACCAACAGTGAAAACTGTTTTTACAAAAGGTTGAAATAAAGCACTTTATGATTACTAAAATGAGCCATTATTATTGATGCCTGCCTTTTACAGCCCAAGCAACTATCCTACCAACAGCTTCTTCCTCATCATTACCCAAATATGTCTCTTTATCTTGCAACACCAGATGAAATATAAAGAGAAAGCAGTATGGTAGACAGTGCAAATGACTCAATAACAGTGTGTCTGCCCTCCTGAAGCTCTCAGGTATCAACACCTTCTCACTATTTCAAAAGGAAAAGATTAAAGCACACTGTATGGTCCTCTGCATTGGCAATAAGGCCCACAACCATTGCAAATTGACACAGAGAAAGTCATAACTTAGTTCTTCACAAGTGCAGCAATACTGTTCATTTTACCTGGGTTATGCCAGTTCTAGCCAACAACAATATCCAACTAAAACATGTAGGTAAAATAGTACTGATGAACAAGGTCAGCTTTAAGTTCATCTGGATTCTTCTAAGCTGAGAACAATTTGCATTCATTCTAAGCTTTGGAAAAAGAAAGCAATGATGTAGATAATTTGCTCCTATTCATCAATAGCAGTGGATATTTTTATACTGTTGGAGACTTATACAGTACTTAGAAGCACTTTTTCAGGGTCACCCAGTGTTATCTGACATAAAGAAAAAAATCCAGGCTTGATGTATCGTATTTTTTTTTTCAGGAACATACAAAAGAAGCAGTCACAACCAGCTGTACCTCCAGCACTAGCCTTACTGCGTAAGACATAAAAGTAGTTCCTCTGGAGAGGGGAAGAACTGATGCCACTGTGTGAACCTAGTCAGAAAAAAAGGATTAAAGAAAACATTTGCTGGGTGTTATAGAGCACTACTGATACATCGCTGTGTGAAACCATCCCTCTGTTACCAAGAAGACCTGTTTTTTTTCTTTCATATGTTCCGTTCATGAATGAAAAACATGTTGCTGAGGCTGCACAGAAGGAAAGAGTGCTAGCTCAAGGGAAACGCTTTAAAGAAGCCATAGTGCAGTTCAGTATTTCTGAATGCCATGCTTTGTCATTTCTTTCTGCAGTTAGAAAAATTGTGTAAGTTTTCTTACTAATACCAAAAGTTGGCATGGTCACGAAGTACTTTGCTGTTCTAACAAACACAGCTGGCTTTATTCATACATTTCATTAACAATTTTCAATGCTAAACTTGACCACGAGTGAATTAGGAAATTGCATGAAAATGAATATATAAACCCTGTTCTAATTATCTTCCTATTAACTAACACTAATCAATCTTTACATATACACGGGACTAGGATACATCTGAAGGTCTAGATTGAATAATCTCTTTAATAATCTTATATTGTTACAGCAGAACTATTTGTTATTAAATAATATGCCAGACTTGATACTAAGCTGGGGAGAAGAGTCTGAGACTGCCAAATCGATTCCTACAGGAACTGTAAAATCAAAGTAGTCAGCAAAGGTTTGTGATACTGCCCACCATAAATATACAGCATCCAATACACTGAAAAGTACCTAACTACCAGAAAAAGTCATTCTCTGCATACTCTGAGCAGACATGAGAAACAGGATGATGAAAATTGGGCAATATGTGGGAAACCTGTAAACACTTTACTTACTTTATGTACTACTGGTATTTTGCAGATGAGCGAAGAAAAATTTGTATGATAAAGTGGTGATGTAATTTGTTGGTTTATCAGGGATTGTTTGAGTAGAATTTAGGTAACGTATCTGTTACAGGGAAGTACAAAGTTGTAACAGTGTTTTCATAAGGTTTTATTGCTAATACAACCAGCACTGTCATGTAGTATTATTGCTAATAACGTAACATTGAAAGACATCTTAGGTTTCCTTTCATGTTATGTTATCAATCAGAAAGGAAGGTATAACTAAATAGTCCTTCAATGTAGCTCTAAGTTATTTTCCCTAAAATTATGCTGATAACATACAAAAAAATAATTATATTTTTTAGTAATTTCTCATATATAAGTGGATGCATATATACACACATGAAAATATGGAAATTGTTGGATTGTCTACTAGATTGCAAATTACATAGCTTGATTTCTGATACATATGCAGATATATATGCTCATATGTTTTTTGTTAAAATCCTTAGTATAGTAACTTAAAAATATGTTTGAATGAGGTCAGATTAAAATTCCTAATGAAAATGATGAGACAACTTCACCTTAGTCAAAATAATAAATGAGATTGTGTATTTCATAGGGATTTCATATCAAATGGTATGTGTAACAGGATTACCCACAAAAAATATGGGAATGAATATTGGAAATAAACTAATTTTTTTTCCACAAAAATGCTATTCAACAAAATGAATTTCTATCTGTAGCAGGAAGTGGGGCAATATATAACGAGAAAGTATCACTCCTAGATTAAAAGTTATGACTTGGACTACTTACAGGGATTTTATAATTCTGCCAGATAACTGATAATACTAACTCAGGTTATAATTTGCCATTATAGTGACAGTAGACTGGCCTTTTAAAAGAAGTAAGCACCTTGTGACAGTTTAGTGGATTCTCCCAGCTTTGTCTTTTTGTCAATGCCGACCCAAAAGCCCTTTCTTTAGACTTCTCTTGGGGCCACAAGGAGAATTTCCTCAAGATCTTCTCAGCCTTAGGCATCTTAGAGTATTTTGCCCAAAACAACTCTATACAATGACCATCTGTCAAGATCATCAGATTTCCTGAGTAACGTTGCATTAGCATATGGTTTAACAGAAAACATTTGCTTTAACTGCTCTTACTTTCCTCCCTGACTTCAGATACGTTTGGAGACGGCAAGTGGAAGCAGCTTTTAACGTTACTCCATAGCCATGTCTAGGACAGTTTCGCAATCTGGAAGGAAATGTGTTCTCAAAGGTAATCTTCGGGTTTTCCAAGAATCTTCCATAGGAAGATTTACAGCATTTAACCCCACCTATACCATTATACAAAGCAGGTATTTTTTAACTTTCCGCTAAATTATTACTTCAGAACCCAATAGCATGACATGGAACACAGGTGTTGCAAAAAACAGTCTCCACAGAAAAAATAAAAGTAGGAAGAGATCTGGATTAATCTAAGCATCATAGTTCGGCCCAACTTTATCTCTCCTAAAAGCCCCTCAAGTACTTTCCACATTTAAAAGCAGTATTGGCAAAATCTGCTTTGCACTTGGTAAAAAGATGCAACGAGTGTTTACACTTCAGTGTAGTGCTGTGCAGCGATCAAAGATAAGGCCACAAGAACACGGTACTCCACTTAGAAATTTAGGGCAAAATTACTTGCACAGAGTAGACTCGTCAACTCCACTGGACAAACACATCAGTAACTTACAGCTTTTCATGTTTAAGTGCCTTGGGATCCTTTCAAAGCAAGCACAAAAGAGATCAGATGTGTCTGTTGGGGTAGACAGACTGCAAAAATCCCACCCTGCCTGTAGCAAGGGAGCTGCCTCATCTGCCCTGACTGTGGGGCTCTAGGTATGGCGGTTTGCTCCTGCTCACTGGGGAGAAGAAGGGGAGACCATCACCATCCCTGCATAACCAAGCCTGTGCATGACTGAAATGGGGCTCAGTTGTGGTCCTCAGTGCTGACATCTACATTGCCTTTTGTGGATCAGGACAGGACTTTTTAAAGTGTATCGTCCCCACGTACTGCAGATTGGTTCTCAGTACCCAGGAGTGTCAGTGCCTGCTCCCAAGGCTCCTAAATCAGCAATTGTGTCCTGAAGGTGTACCTAATGTGCTCCAGCTGGTCACAGGGTTTCAGTCCATGGGAGGACACCAGAGTGTCTCAGAAGTAAATTTCTCTGATAATAAACCTGCTAGGGCCTCAGTGCTGTTTGGCTCTATAAATCCAATCTTACTGGGTTGCACAGTTTGCTGCCACGGATAGAGAATTGTGACAATGCCAGGGTAAGGTGGGATTGAAAACATCATGAGTTTTTTTAACAGAAAAGGATGCAAGTTGAATATGTGTTTTATTTTACTGCAGATCGCAGTGGATGAGACCCTTTAAGAATCTGCTGTTTTATAGATCTTTGCATTCCTTTGGGATTCTGACTATGTTTAATCCTCTACATGTTCTAAAAGATTTGACCTACTGCTGAAGATATTATTTCTTAACTGTAGTTAGCTGCAGACTAGCTCCTTATAAACTCGGTTTTATACTTCCTGGTTAGCTCAGGAACATTGATCTCCAAAGCACAGTTACGGAGTGGGCTGATAACAGCAAAATACTAAACTGTGCCACTCTGGGAGTGTTCAAGGTGTACCCTTGAAGTTTCTCTTCCAGTAATACAAATACCAGCTTTACTTACCCTATGAGGTCAGAGGAGTCATGGCATAAAGTGGCTTAGCTGATGATACGGTGAATAACTGCCAGTTATTTGTCTGGCATGATTGTGCTGGCTTTTCAGGTTCCTGAGAGAAAGTAAATGTCAAAAGCATCTTTAATCCAGCAGTTGAGTGTTATCAAGAACTGGTGTTCAATATATTCACACCAGGCTAAAAAGAAAAAGTGACATGGCTAATCTCACTTCATCTGCTACACCTAAGCACCACCTGGCAGTATAATGGAGAAGGGCATGTTTAACATGTTTAACCAGATTACATTTGCCTGAAAAGAAAAATAAAATCACTGATGCTTTGACCAGACATTCAAAGGCGAATCTTTTCAGGCCAGAATGAGTTTATGAGCTGTCTTAATTTATCTCGCTGACCCTTCTTGTAACCAGGGCAATAGAAGCCGGCATAAAGTCAGTAGGAAATACTTTCTATGGTATATGGAGAGCTCTCACCTCTCTGCCCACTCAAACATCTTTTGAAACAGAATCAACTTAAAAGTTCCTATGCATCTCCAGAAAAAAGATATTCCATGCTGGCAGGGTCATCCTGCTGAAGACAGCAGGGACTGCATGGACGCTGCTGGTTAGGGAGAGAAAGAGAAGAAGTTGATACTGAAGTGAGGGGAATTGGTAGTCCCCTGGGACCTGAGAGCTACACATCATTCCTGTGTCCCTCACTTCAGGAGTCATTCTGCTGAGAGGCAAGAACAAAGGGAAAGCGTCATCTGCTTCCCTTGAAGATCCTCCAGTGGTATCCTTTGGTTAACTGCTGGAAAGAGAAAGATTTAGCTCCACACTGAATTTCAGCTATGTCCTGTGCAACCTATTAAGTCTTGCTGATCTATTAAGAGTTTCATATACAGGAAATTAGCTGTAAGCTGTACAAGATTCTAGGATTTTGAATAAAACTCTTAGGGTCAAGCACCAGTGGTAAGAGAATCAGCATTTTGGAAAGCTCAGGATACCAAGAAAGTTTTTCTTATTTTTGAAAGATGTACTTTTGTTTTTATCATATCCAGATGGTTTACCCTGTTATGACAGGTTTAAGACACGTTTTGTACAATGCTTCCTTTACAGTGACAGCCAATTGAAGATGAAAATAATGAGGAAAGTTTGCAGGATACCTTTAGTCCTCACAGAGTTGTTGGATGGATGATCACTGACTTTGGTTTGCCACAGACTCTTGGGAAGGGAGTTTCTGTCTCCTAATAATTAGGAATTTTACAAGACTTGATGTCCTACAAAAGGGAAATCTTCATTCTAAAGGCTAAGGAAAACTGACAAATATTTATACTTCTCTAATATGTTTCAGGATTAAAATAACAGGTCTAACTGTGGCGAGTGACTGGGACAAAACTTCCAGAAACCAGAAACAGAATTGATTCAGCAACATTACCTCTTGCGTCTGAAGGGATTTCTAAAAGCAGAAGTCTTCTCCAGCTGGTTTCAGAGCCATCCAAGCAAAAAAAAGGATATTTTGCTTTATTTTTTTATACGATCATACAATATTCTATAAATCATATATATAATTATGTCATTATATAATTAGAATACATAAAATATTTTGTAATAATACAAAATACCACTATTATTCTATAGAATAGTTATACATACACAGTATGCAATTATGTAATAATACATTATTTTCATATATATAAATAAATTTGCAAAAACTATTGTGCTAGTTTTATCTGCACTGGTTTTCACTTTAAATGGAGTAGCTGCAGATGCGTGCAGTGTCATCCACATTGTGATGGCTTTTGCCCTATATAACTCTTGGTTCCCAGCTCTCAGCAATCATATGGAAAACTAAGGTCATACATTCCCCTTTTAAGTGTTCTTTTCCTTATCTTTCAAATCCATCAAAGAGGTTGAGTAATGACTACTATCACCTGCTTCAGGCTGATAGACAGCGGTGTGGAATAGCACGTAACCCATACGTTAGAGGAAAAAGAAAAAAGTAGGCTGCCATGATCATGATCTCCTCATTCTTGAGCTACTTGATATGGGGACAAGATATTACTCTGTTATTGGCACTGCTTCTCTTTTTAGGCATTGACTTCTACTTTTCAAGTATGCCTGAAAATAACACATTTTATGTTAAAAGTTTCATGATCAAAATAAGGGTAGGAAAACAATAGTTAAACAGTTTAATCCAAAGCCGTTTCCTACCACTTTCTCCATGTTCTAATCTTGCTGATGAACTGGAAAACTAATCAATATTATATTTAGCCTTGGTTAAGTGCACACTGAGAGCAGCTGAGACTGCAGTGCTCCCAAAGAAGACTGGATTTAAAAATAAATGTTACAGAGCAAAGAAATTCCGTGTTCACGGATGCATTTCACAAACAAGACAGTAGTGTCTAATCTAGACAGACACCACAATCTTAAACCTATCCAAGTACAGAAGACACACTATTCGGGGAAAGGACTATCAGAATTTCGTTACACAAGTAGTCATCAAACCAAAACGAAGAGCTTGTAATACAACGTAAGACATAGATTGTAAAGACAAATTCCACAATGCGTTTTATTTCCACTTCATTTTCTAGATTCAAATCTAAAATTCAAATTGACTGACAAATTGAAAGGCAAACTAGAGGTGTCAAAATTTGAATGTCCTTGTACGTATGGGTGTACTAACATTCACAGATGTGCATATACATTAGAGTCGGTGTGTTTGTATGAAAAAATAAGATAGACATGCTTACACACAAATATATTTTCTAAATTGAAAAATTTCTAAATTAAAAACCAGAAAATCATTTTCCAAATTAGTAATTATTTCTTTCCTCTTAATTGCCTCTTGAAACATATAAACTAAAAGTATAGAAAAGTGTAATTATAATTTATTTTAAACCACAAAACTTTGCACCTACCAGCGTGTCACTGTCTCATTGAACAAATAAGAAATGGATTCTAGTGAAATCACCTCCCTGTACTACATTGCTCAAGAAAATGAGCAAAAATGTCTGATGAAAATCTCTATAACTGACTTAGAAGTCTAATTAATTAATGTGAACTATATCTCCCCTTTAAAAATTCTCCTAGTTTTTCATGCATACAGATGATTGTTTTTCTGTAAAAGTATACTAAGTATTTCTTTTTTATTGTAATCTGACAATTGTTTCATGCTGCACAAAACCTCTATGAAATTTCTTGTGTCTAATCTTTATTTTAATTGAAACAGGCTGGTAAGGTAATACACATACAAGCTGCTAATGTGTATGTAGTTTATCTTCATTTAATGAAATGTCAGGTTTAGGATAGGAGAAGCGTTGAATTTCCTAAGCTGCGAGGAGTTTCAGTGTAATAAAAGACTGGGTTCGTAACGCTGCAGCAATCGTTTGAACTTTCTGAAGTAGTGAGAATGGCTGTACATGAGGTGAAACACTTTACCTCCTTATAATTTGTTTCCCTTTAATTCTAAAAGGTAATTCTGAAAGATGTGCTGTCACTGATCGGCATGTACAATTTGCACTGAGGCCACTGGGAGCTGATACACAAATCAGCATCAGGGGATGTTCCTAGACGCACCTTGCTCTCAAAATAATTGAAAAACATGTTTTTATTGTACAGTTCTTGACTGCAAAAAGAAAAATATTCCCTGCTCACTATAATTTTTTTTCCATTTTTTTTCCTCTTAGAAAATGTCAAAAATGTTACTGCATGGCCTTACGTGCTCAGAGCATGTTGCTGAATGAGAGGCTTAAGGCACAGACTTTGCTAAGCAGCTACCTAACTCCTACTTAAGAGAGAGAGAAATTAAAACATTAGCAGTTGCTAATTCCTGGATACATTGGGAAGAGGCTGCTCATTTTGGAGCTCTTTGCTATCATATTGATTTCAAACCTTTTCTCATCCATGAAGGGGAGGATTAATCACATAAAAACATTGTGGAATCTTCTTTCTCTTTACTATTTCATCTGAACAGGTCAAAATTCAGCCTCTCCCTTAAGACCTGCAGCAAATTCTGTTTGAACTGTGTGTTAATGGAAAAAAACCATCACTGAGCATAAGTAGAATAAGAACAGTTCTTGTATTCTTTCTTGTCAGAATTACTCTAAAGTCCTTTTCTGAGCTTTCTTTGAAAATCCCATATCTGAAAGACAAGATACACAGCAGTAAAATTGTTGGCTATGTATAATACTTGCTCAAATACAAGAATTACATTTGTCACTCAAGGAAAAAAATTCTAATGGTTGTATGTGACTATAAAGGCAGGAAGTTGTAGCTTACAGTTCTGCAGCAGATTTCAAAATATTTTTGGTATGGTTTACCAATTCACAAAAAAAAGTTGTTTCTAAAAAGTGGATTATTGACCAACTAACAACTATAAGCTAAATGCTTTTAAAAGGAAAGGAATACATTTTATAGTACAGACACCATGTTGAAAAAATTTTTAAATTATTATTTCTGTATAATATTTTTGGTATTACGTATCTTCTATTTTATATTTTCTCAGATCTCCTGGGAAAAAAAAACCCAATTGCCCAACTCTTCTGTTGAATTTTAGGTCAAATTATTTAATTTTTTTCTATATAAAATAGTCCTAAACAAGAATACATGGAGACGGTTGAATCATGCCATAAATTGAAATATAAACAAACATATAAAACAAAGACAGGTTGAGTTGTAGTAAGAATTACAAATTTATTCAAACTGTGCTAATCTGAAGGACTATCTTACAGATTGGTTCAAGAAAGTGACATTTCCTTCCCAAACCTCATGTAGGCTGTCTTGCTGAAAGTGTTGAAAAGCAGAGAATTCTTCATTTAAGTCCAAAGGGAGGCAATAGGACTCCTCTTGTTAATTATATCATTGTTAGGGTTCCATTTTCTTAACTTCACTACTCAGGGGCAGTAGTGTATTCACTTATTTCTAGCCATACTACGAAAACCTATATGGGAAACTGAGGTATTCAATATTGTTCCAAAATTATTTTTTGTTTGTTTGTTTTTCTCTTCCTAAGGCAGGGCACCGTTGCTGATTTTTGACCTAAGTGAAGTACTGTAAACATACCCTCTTAAAGTGTTTTCTCATCTGTGAAAGGAGAAAAAAAAAAAAAAGCAGTATTTTAAATAGGCTAGAGGCATGAAATAAAATCGTATGAATACAGTATATCTTTTATATCACACAATTCATAAAATTCGAAAGAAAAACTGTGGTGGAAAGGCTATCAAACTTTTCTTGGATGATGACCAGATAGAATGGGACTGGAGTGTCTCTGATCAGAAGACAATGAGATCCATGTCTGAAGTGCAGGAAGAAGAAAAGGAAAAAGAAACACTCGAGAAGTTCAAATCTTAACAAACTTGGAGAGACTCATGGACTTCAAAAAGGCAAAAAGAGAAGTCGATAGACACCAGAACAGAAGACGAGTGATCTTTAGACAGCAAAAGCCTGTGATGTACACTGAGAGGTGTATATTCATCCTTTAAACCAAAAATTAAACCAGTATGTGATACCGTGCACTTGTTCTAATAGCATATTTTAAAAGTGAAGGGAGATGTAGAACAGTGCTATGGAGACATCAATGTTAAGGACTCGCCACATGGGGTTTTTATACCGTTTTTCAGTGTTTGGGATCTTTCCTTTTATGTCTCGTTGACATGGCTGAGAAAAATACTTTGGCTAAGTATAGAAAGAACATCTTCTGAGATGTACGAACCAGAATTGCTGTGTTTGAGTCTTTCTTATAAAATCTGTTGGGAACCAAATGTGCAACCTGTTTGCTAACATGAGGCTAGGAAGGTATATGTAAGACCGTGTTAATGAAAGCAGTTTGTTCACTGGGACACTGTGGACTCCCAGGACATTACAAAGAGCAGTAGTCTAAGCATCTGGAGAAGTGACACCCACACTTTTCCTCTGCAGGAAGGACCTATCAGTACATGGTGGGCCTTGTCCCATGGTCAGCACCCAGAACGTGGCAAAGCAGCGTAACTATTGAGTTACGAACTACAGATCAGCAGCTTGCAATAATTAAATAATTGTTAATGATATGATAGTATTGCCCCGTAATTAATGTCAAGGGGTTTACGTAATGTTTCCTACTCTTCTTAAACTAATGTAATTGAGTTCCATGAAGCACTTTTAGGAAACTTGTTAATTTTCTAATCAAAACACTGAAAACAGAATGTTAAATTTTCATTTTAATTCTACTTGTTCTTTCATGCATTAAACTTTTTGCAGGGATGTTAGTTTTGGCTTCAGCTGCTCTGCAGTGTCACGTGTTGTGTGTTCCTGGGAAGGGCCCTTAAGCTACTTGGGCATTTTTAAAAGATCTTAAGTGTTCCAGATAATTGGACTGAGAACTGTTTCCAGTGCACTAGTTGAAGATTAAGAAAATTAAGGGAGCAACAGTTATAAAGGTGCATTTCTGATTTAATTTGCTCTCTGGAATGACAGAGCTATTCAATCAGTTTCTGAGCATTACTATTACTTTGGAAGACTGCCAGCAAGGGAAGAATTACTAACTTTGTAGCTGGATTTGAAACAAATAAAACAGAGCAGGAAAGCAATTGGCTCTGTTATGATATGAAAGAACTAAAGGTTTGTAAAATAAACTGACTTCAACGAGTGCAGACTTTTAATTAAAGAAGAGGTAATTATTTTAAAACTCTTTGTAATGAATCTGCAGAGGTGGACAAAGATAGAAGAGGACATATCATTTATCTGGAAAATGGGACTATGAACAAAATTATAAAGAAAGCAAAATAAGAGGTTTTATAAGTAGACTGTAGATTGCTAGATACAAGGAAATGCAAGTTTAAAAGATTGTTGTTACAGCACATTAGGCAGATTAAATAGTAGAAGATTTGGTTGTTAAATGAGGATGAAGCTACTTTCTTAAATGTGAATGATTAATAGGTATTAGACCTTCCCTTGCTGTCATTGATTACCTGCCTCTCATTTTTACAGAAGAATAATAGTAATGAAACTGGAGAACCGTACTAGTGGGTCACTGATTGTCCTGAAAGCAAGAATGCTGTAGTACGTCCTGCTACTGCTTTCCTACTCTGGATTAGGTTGAAGTTTGATCAGCACACAGCCCACATGCTGGAATATTTCTCTAACATCTGATAATATCAGCCACTGGCTGAAACAAAAAGCTGACAGATTTTCCCTAAACTCTCACTAAAAACAAAAAGATAATTTTCTTTTAAATTCATAAATTTGAGGACACTCCAAAATTCATGGAACATATTTTTGATAGAGTCATTATGACTTGACTCAATTTAAATTTAAAAGAAAGATAAACAGCACTATGTTTGACATACTGAAAGAGTTAAATATTTTAAAATTAATTGATGCCTTGCACTGTTCCAAAAAGTGCAGAGCTTTGAATGATGGAAACCTGAAATCTTCATGAGTTGTAGACCTAAGACTATCAAGAATCTGTATGTCAAGGATGAAGAAAATAAAAGGAGTCAAAAAAGACACCTGGCCTAATCACTTCAGTAAAATATCAGGAGTAAGCTTCAGGTTTATGTACAGGAAAAGCACCAATTAGCAAGCTATATCTTAGCTATCATGAAAAGTAGGGCTAAAGAAAGAATTGCCAGAAGTCAAGCTGGGAGCTGAGACCTTACAAAGAAATAAAAGAAACAGTTAAAGAAACAAAAATAGACAACAGAAGTAGGACTCCTAAGCAAAGAACCAACAGGGGTAATCTAAGTAAGACACCAAAATCAAATTAAGGCTCTCAGTTTTCATTATGAGTGCTTTGAAGACATAAAGGCAAGATGCATAATGTGAACAGAGGTGTTAAAATGACCATGTTAGGAGGAAAGAAAAACTCAAGCAGCTTAAAGGAAACCTGAAAGAGACAACAAAACAAATGTTAAGTCTGGCAACAAAAATCTTGACTAACTGTCAAGTCTGGAATTAGTGAATATACAAGGAAAATGTATTTACAGTAAGAATAAAAGGACAAAAGTGATTGAGGAATTAACACACCTGGTAATATAATAGCTAAAGTATGTAAGTTTTTTGAACAAATTTTTAAGGAACAATAAAAGCACAGATGTACAGGTGAAATGGCAGTAAAATGTAACATGGTTTAACAAAAAGAAATTGGCTTAGCTGACTTGATAATTTAATAAGCTTTATAAACATTAGACATGTAGCAATTTCTCCATTGTTGAGCTTTCAGCATATTCAGTCTAGTGAGAATTTGTGAAATAATTGGCCAACTGAAGACGATGAATTAAAAAGCAGACAAGAAAGTGTTAAAGCAAAGGACTGTAACATGTAACTGTACTGGAACCAAAGGGGAAATGTCAGACCTGAGCTATTAGTAAAGTTTTTTTTCATACTTTATTTAATGCTTTTGCATTTAATCTACAAAAGGAAAGAGAAGGTGGGCCATGATCATTCCATGAAAACACACCTAGGAAAAAAAAACAGCAAGACAGAACTATTTAAAACAAAGGAAAACATTTGCATATTCAAAAGCAATAGAATATACTTGTAAGTGCATTTTACAGAAGCTATAAAATTTCTAATTCTTAGAGCTTTGAACATTTGGGAATTAGAACAGCTTTCTGGTTGCCATCACTCGAGACTTAAAAATACCCAAGCCAAACCCCTGATTATTTATAATTCTGTCCTCAGTAAAGTTATGTAAGTCATTACATTATGCAGTATCTGTGATGGTAGATGATTAGTCTTGCATGCCTAAGAGGTCCTGTACAATCCTAAGTACTTTAGTGCAATGACACAACAGTTTTACAGCGCTGAAAGGCAAAATCTGACATGGATTGCTGCCAACTCTGACCTGACTTCTGACTTTCCAGTACTGGACTCCTAAGTGTAAAGGTATTTTCCTTGCATGCAACAATGCGCATCATAGTTTTCATCTGTAACTGAGTTTCCTTTCAACTCAAAGTATTGAGATTACTATTTCATGTAACAGCATATACTCTCATACGGTTCACACACTACAATTAAAGAAGTAAAAGCTTTTTTTTCAAAAATTTTCAGAAGCTACAATTCTTGTGAATATGAATTATGGATATGAGTAGCATTGACAAGTAATTACAAAGTTTGACTGGACGCTAGCACAAATAAATCAGAAAACCAAGGTCTAAATTGCAAATCAAAACCACATGACTGGTGTAGACAAAACAACAATGAACATAAAAATCTGCCAGAGGAACATAGACAAGCTTATCAGTTAGAATTCCCTAAGTGCAAGCCAAGACTAGAAGTGATTAAAGTCATGCGTTCTTCAAGTGATATTTTCCAAACTATTAGCAGCTCTATTTTCACCCCCTGTGTAGAGTGAAAAAAGAGTCAAATCTTGTAAAATGTACCTTTAATGTATTTAGATATGGCACAAAAGAAATTAATTCTTTATATGATGACACCAATAAAAGACATACTCTGATTTTTAAGAGAAATGTTTCTTTCAGTTATAAAATTATAGTTTTCAGTATCTGCATTTTTTATTAAAGAAGCTTCTAACCTTAACAACTGTTACATCAACTAAAATGTATAAACTGATTAAACGAGCTCCTTCCAGGTTTATGAAAACCGATTGTCAAAAATGCTTTACCCAAACTCTGCAACCTCTTTGTACAACTAGGTTTTTCATTTCTATCTTTCGTCCAGGGTGTTTCTCAAAAAGGAAACCAGTCTTTGAACCTGAAGCCAGGTGTTCTACAAATCTGTGTGATCATGGTGCTTTCCAATGTTGATTCACCGATGTCTAATAAAGCAAATGCTGGCATATCTGCCTTTCCCTCACTGGGACCACATAAGATGGTCTCTTTGTTCTCTTTAGCCAACAATTCCATTAAACTTGTTGAAACTGAACACCATTTAGACGTCATGCTTCGTTAAGATCTGATAGAAGTTATTCAGCGATGTTGTTTGCAGGAGGGTGAGGATAGTCAAATAGAAATTTAAGAAATAGAAATTTCACATCTTTGAGATACAAGGCTATAAAGAATATTCATAAATTAGTTAAAATCAGCAGTGACCCTTAAAATCTGAATTATGCCATATTGCAGTGTTTTCTCCATCTACATGAAGAAGAAAGGGACCTAATTAATATTGTTCTCTTAGTGGTGCGATTTGTAGTTTTTAAAATTGCTAGATATATTTTGGGTCTGCTTGTGGTATGAATATGTATTCTTGTGCGATAAGAGTGAGAGAGAGTAAGAAAATGCAGCTTGAGAAAAAGAAATGTAAAAATTGAGAAAAAAAAACCTGCTGACAAATATTAGCAATTTGTGTAGAAGCTCAAGAATTTCTCCACATGAAATTCTATATACCTTAGCACTGAGAGACAACACAGCGGTTATGAAGTGTAGAAACAGTTATTTAAATGCTAAAATTTGTCTTGAAGAGCACATTAAGAAAACAGAAAAGTCATAATTCGATTTTTTGTCTTCTTTCAGAGATTTCAGCAGATTTTCAGTGGTGCTACTCTGGTTATGAAAGAAAGGTGCTTCAGGGAAACAGGCAGAAGCAAGTCCTCTCCCCAGACATCTTAGCTAATGCTTCTTCTAGTCTATGAAGTTCTAAGCACTCTATTCCTTTCATAATGAAAATATTTTTCTTGGAATCCAATGCAATTCAAAACAGAGGCACAACTGAAAGGAAGGCAGGAAGGAAGGCAGGCAGGCAGGCAGAAAGGAAGGATAAAGCCACCATAGTAATCTGGATGCACTGAAATGAAGAAAAAATATTCCACATTTGGCATGGAAAGAATGTGTGCAGTAAAAAAGCATTCTCAATTTTGCAGGCATGAATTTAAAGACCGATTTACTACCCTTTCATCCACTTCTGATCAAGAATATATTGATTGGTTGAAGAACTGAAAGGCCTGATGGTGAAGAACTGTTAAAAAAGACACTCAGAGGCGTTACATGGAAACACAAATGGTATAAGTAGCTTGCACACTCTGCTGCAAAACAAGAAAAGCATATCTTAATTTATTCATCTTCTTACAGTCTTATTTTCTAATTTTAAAGGCAAACAAAAACAAAATTCCAAATATGCCATTTCTCAGCATGGCAATTGAAAAAATAAATCTCCAAGTTCCACTATTAGGAGCATTGAAAATCTGGGCTGCTTCAGCAATGCATCTGAAGGATGTTTTCTTGAATTTGAAGCCTCTGACATACAAATTTGCTATTCCTTATGTCTGCTTTGAAGCCTCTTCTAATGAATGTGAAAAGCAGAGGGCAGAGTTATGCCACAGGGCTGTTCCCACGCAAGCAGCAGTTGTGGTGTTCATCTCTAACTGAGCTCAAGTTAACTCATTACCGGGCACTTCAAAACTCATATCGGGGGTATGATAAGAAAATATGCTTAAGGAAATAAAATGGGAAACAAGCCCTATACCATCATCATTTTTCATGCCTTTTAAAAGATAATATAAACATTACTACACAACGTAATTTGGATGCCTACTTTACTATGCCTGGCATTCTCAGAGGTTATAAAATCTCTTTTTTCATGAGCAACTATTGGTATGGACTTTACAGAAAAGAGAGTTAAAAGAAAAAGGAAATCTCTGTGTCAGATTGCAAAAATCTTTTGGACGTATTTGGACTTAATGGAAAGAACAGAACAGAACAGTCTTGAAAAGCCTAATACTTGGCCATCACTCTTAATAAAAAAGCCAAATATTACCTGATCTAGTAAATTTACACTGCGGCAATTATGGAACTGGGGCAGGTTTTTATACTTGCAATACATTTAAATATTTTCTCAGCTATATTTATTCACAGTCTTCAGCTTCTCTGCCTCTAGCTGTGAAACAGAAAGGAAAGAGAGGTGTTAAAGAAAGAAACACTTGGCTCTGACCAGTCACGGTGACAAATTTTTGACCATTTGTTCTCTACTTCAAATATTTAAGTCTAAAATTCCTTTCTGTCCATTCTTTATTCTATTCAAAGTTCTTATCACACAGGGGCCCTTAAACTCTGCTCAAAGGCTTTATTAACAACGTGCCAGGTTCCCAAGTCTGGTCCTAAATTGAATAAAATAAAGCAAATTGCCTATAGCATAGAAAGAAAATGTGTCTTGTATTTATAAGGAAAGCAGTTGCCTGCTGGAACTATTCAATGAGTTACATAAACATGTGCTTAAAATTTCTGTCTGAAACAGAAAAGTACTTCATCATGTAATTTCCTTTACCTTTAGTGGTATTTAATCATGTATTCCTTGCTTGTGATTAAGTACTTTCCTCCTTTCCACTGCTTTCTTGTGTTAGTGCAATAAGACATCATCCACAATCATCAGGTATGTAACCATTCCAGTGAATATCAGCACATGACATTTGAAAAGCACACTTATGCTACAGCTAAATTCCCTCTGTAGCTGCTAAATTCACTCTGTAGCATACATGGGTTCTATCCCTGTCATGTGCAATACATTGCCTTAAACTGGAGAGCATCAAAACTCCTGCTCTCCTAGCATACCCTATCTTTTTCTTGAATAAAAGCGAATTATGCAGAAAGATAGTAAAATCATCCAAAAATGGAGCCACAACAGAGATAAGGTCTGTAAGTATCACAGGACACTCTCTGAACTATACCTGTAATGTGGTTGTATTTGCCTTCTCTGTTCTTGTTTTTTTTTTCCTGCACAGTTTTCTTACCTCTACTTCATTTTCATCTTCTATCAACATTAGTTATCCATGTGGCTGCAACACTTTTGCACACTGCACACATATTTAAAATTAATAAACAAAACTCTCTGAAATACTTCAGAACACAGAACTTTTAAAATATTATATTGAATTCAATTAACTGAAAACCAGAATCCTTAAATATCTATTCCAAAAAGATTTATTTTTGAAGACGAACACAGAGACTACAAAAAATTTTCTCCAAAGGTCACTTTCATCTTATTTTCCCACTGAAAATAGAACACACAACATCTCTAAAATAATTACAAAGGCAAATAAAAGTATTCCTAAGTTGTTGATGCTGGGTATGCAGAAAATGAAACTGTCTTTTGAGACAAACAGCATTGCAATCCATAAAAGACCACTTAAATTAACACTAGGTAATTATTTGGAAGCGCTATTAGCCTTCCTTTACTACTTCAAAAACTTGTTTTGGCTGTTATAAAAACTCAACTTCACTCTATTATTTGCTCTGGCCAATTTATAACTACATTTTGAAACCTACTTCTGTAACGTATCCCCATAATAATTTTTTGTTTTCTTGCTTTTTGTTTTTCTTTTATGAAAGACTAGTGCTCTTTAAAATCAGTTATTTGTGTTTATAACAAGTGTTTCCAAAGTGTTCCATGTATTTTCACAAAATTTTTGATCTATAATCACAAATTAAATTAAATCACTGTCCTCCCCTCTGTGCATTCAGGAACATATTTGTAGGCCATATGTGCAGTGAGCGAAATGGAATAAATTGAGCTTTATGTATTTGGCTCCTCAGGCAGAACTTATAAGAAAAACTATAGTCAACAGTGGCTCCCTGTGGGAGGCTCGTCTGTCTTTTGCAGGAGGCTATCAGATACTGGCATTCTGCAGGGAGTTCTGTGAGTTGAGTCCACTAACTGAGTCTATGTGCTTCCTGTAAATTTTGATGTTCCCTCACAGAAGGTTGAAGAAAGCCTTCTAGAGATTTATAAAGGAGCAGGACAAGGTCTGATTTTGAGTGTTGTGACCTCCTCTGAATTTCTGTTAGCGAAAGCTGGATGCTTCTAACAACCCCTCTGATACCAACCTCAGGTAGTTCACTGAAAAAGGAATAATTCAGTGACATGAAAGAGTTTAACATCGAGTCCCCCTTCTGCCAGAGTCCTTACATGACCTTGGACGTATCATTTATTTATTTATTAAAAACTATAGTTTCCTATTTGCACAATATAGTTCCTCGCCTGTCATATGAATAAATAAAAATTTCAGTGCACTCAGTGATAATGGAACCCATTAAGTACCTAAATGGGCAACTCAGCATTGATCTTTAGTTCATCTGTTAAAAAGAGTATCTTATAGACATAATCAGCAAAATATTTTTTGCTTCATTTTGGGAATACAAAAGAATGATGAGGCCGAATCTGATACAAGATAATTATGTTTCCAAGGTAGGTTTGTTCTTAACTCTTTTTAGAAATAGACTGGTTTATTCCCCAAAATATAACTAGTTTTATGCCTTTCAAAATAGCCTGTTATAAATACAGTATATTTGTTTGTAATATCCACAAAGGACTCCAATGCATGGAACCTGTTCAGAGCATTCATATGCATCCCTCTTGTCCCTTTTTTTCATCCTATTGTTGAAATTATCCAAGTCTTAAGTGTTGTGGTGTGAATTTTTTTCTTGCCCTGAATGTTTGGTTCCTCCTTTCTGAAACTATTGCACTTCTTTTTTGAACTGAAGTGACCAGATCTGGACACAATCAATGAATATATTATTATTTTTAATTTTTAATTCTGCAGGAGCAAAAACATCTTACTATATAACTTGCTTTCTGGTGACTTTAGACTCATATAAGAATAAAGCATAAATTCAACTTCTGAGCTTCTTAAACCCATGTACACACAGGCAAAAAGTCACATTAAAAATTACAGTCCTGATCAGCTTTTTAAAATATATCCTAATTTAAGGAAACACAAATTGTTCCATGTAACACTTATCCCTAGAAATATTTCCTCTAACAGCTGAAAGAATAAAATGTAAATAAATTGTCTGAATACTTAATATGTTATTAACATATTTCACTGTGTTATAATACCCTCCCAACCATTCACAGTCCCTTTGAGATAGTTCCCTCTATGTCTTTGTCACCTTAAAATAACTCTCGCACATGGTACACATTAAGCTTCTGAAAGCCCAAAGGAGAAAGGAACAAAACCATTTCTGTTTCTCCTTATTCCAGTTTTCTCCAAGGGCAATGGCATAAATTAGTACAGCTACAAAAGAGTCCACAATCACCAAACAATACAAATTGCTTGATTGCCCTTCTCAGACCAGCTCACTAGAGCTGCAACCCAGCAGTTGCACTGTGACAGGATTTATAACAGGATAGTTACAGCAAGGAGAGTAAGACAAGTTAGTTAATTAACTAAGCATAACACCAATTCCAGAGGGCACTGCCTCAAATTTGCCTGTCACGGAAACCTTTAGATCTTGGAGTACCAACTTTCTCTACTTGCTACTACATTTTCTTTTCATAGTATATCAGAGTACTCCATGCTAACAACAATACCAATGGAAAAGTAATTTTTGAGTCCCAGTTTGCACTGCAGAAGAGCAGCACAAGGATCATCCCTTTTCTGCTTACTTCTTGTATTGTTTCCAAACACACACATTGAATCCTCTAATATTAGTGATTTCTATAAAGACTCTATCATAGCCACTTTAAAAAAGCCTTATGTCTACCTGAACGCATGTTTTAGGATTGTAAATGAAAAGTCTTCCTTATGTCTTTAGAGACATCAGTACTTAACAAAACTACTTTTTTGTTTGTGTCTTCTTTTCAGTTTTCAGGCAAAATTTCACATTTACCCGTTTTACAGGCATTAATTTAAAAATAGTTGAGGCAAATTTTCATGTTTGCATGTTCCTGGCAGGAGATAAACTTCTACATCATAATTAAGGACAATTTCAACTGTGCAAGACGATAAGATATATTCTGAAGGCATGTATTTAACATTTTCACAGTTGTCCTCTTCAACCTAACTTTCTATTTGAAGGAAGCAATGTGAAGAATACTAAAACTCAGTTAGGAAAGCACATTTCTGCCTAAATTATTTATATGTCTTAAAAGCTTATAGAAATTATTGAAAGTTGAAGGCTATGTAAAGCCACTTAAATTAGAAAACTGTTAACATGTCTAAACAGCCTGGCTTTGCTCCAAAGCACTTGGAGGAAAACAGATAGGATCTGACTGACTTTGATTGCTTTCCAGCCTGGCCTTTGCTATATTATCATGCAAATTTCCTTTGATTAAAATACTGAAGTTAACCAAGGTATATATAACTTGGATTCTTTAAAAAGGCCATAACAGCTTGGGAGCGTTTCTTTTTTGAGGAACTTCTAAGCCTAGTTATCTGAGTTAGAAAGTTAGAGTGTGCATGTAACATCAACTCAGTTTCCTCAAGAGAAGAAAAACCTCATGTAATTTGAAATAAAGTCATCAGATCTTTTGGGAAACAAAGATGTTGGTTGGCTGGGAACATTCACAGGTTAGGAACATTCACATAAACTGCTGGATTATTATCACGATAAAGACCATAATTTCTTAAACACTTTAGTGTGTTTCTGGAGCAATTTTGTGACCATGCTTCTTTTCTCAGTGGAAGAAATCAGTGTCTTCTACTTCAGCCAGAAGTTTCCCAAAGTAAATATACCTGTACATGCATATACAAAGAGTAAAATCAAGATGTTCTCTAAAATCCATAAGAATTTCAGATACTATGGTGTGATAGAAAAGTGGAACAAATTGCGTGAAAGAAGCTTGTAGGATTAGCCCTTTTCTTTTCTGTTCCAAAAATTTGTTGGGATTATCATTGTATAAGAAAATGGAACACTATTTGGTACGAATTAAGCTAATTTTTCACTGTCACAAGTAACGGGCCATATTATTTACATTCACTAAACTAAAAAGACCAGTCTGTAACAATACAATTCTCCAGCTGAGTAATTTTCTTTTATAACAAATCATCCTTAACAATGCTGCACCTACTAAACCATTAAATGCATCAGACATAAACTAAAACACATATTAATGACCTCAGCATGCACTGCCAAGTCCTGGAGTCAGCCAGGAAGATGTGCTGTACAATCTCAGGGCAGAAAACAGCACTAGAGGGAGTAAGAATGATCTTGTCATTAATACTCTGAATATTTGCTGGAGTTGCTTTCATGACACCATACTCCAACCCTCTACATGTCCCTTAGATCCTCGGGTAAAGCACAGGCTCTTTTGCTCCACTTTCATTGCCATAAGAAGGGCTCCTCCAGTGGGTCTACAACTCTTTCATGCTATCATAAACTCATTGAACTGTATGTCATATGGGGTCAACAAATCTACACATGATGGTTAACTGCAATGATTTCCATCCACAAAGTCTTATGCAATGCATTACTTTCTAGGCTGTGAAAGGAAGGCAAGCTGCCCTGTAGCTCACCCCACGTGAGATTCCAGGAAGGCTGTTCCCCTTGGCAAAAGCAAATCCAGGTGTGCTCTCAGCAGGCTGCGTTGTCTCACAGGGGTTCCAGCAGGCACACTGCAGAACAACAGAGAAAAAAGATTACCCAGATATTGTGATAAGAAAATAAAATACAAGAAAGCAAACACATAGTCAGGAAACCAGAAGTTCACAAGCTCCCAATCTGAGCTACAATGAGCCGCAGATACTTTGTCATGCAGACAGATCACAAACACACACATCATCTCCTCCTGTTTCCTAGGTCTCAGGACAACAACAGCCCTGCTGAGGCTTCCCACTACTATGTTCTTCACTCAGATTGCCTTCGTAGTTTGATTTGTGTACTGTCCTATGTGATATTAAAAAAAATCCTCAGTGTCAAACAGAAATTCACTTTATGCTGTGTCTGAACTCTAATTATGTCTTTACACAGAACAGCCATTGTCTTTTGCAAAAAAAATTTCCCCCAACAATGAAGTTCTACAAGAGATAATTATTTAAGTCCTTTATACTACTGTTTTCTCATTCTACTGAAATGAAATAACAATAGAAATAAATAAATAAATATGATAACAAGAGATTTCTCCTTAAGAGAATGGGGATACTGCAGAAGTTTATTCCTCATAAGGCAGAAATGATAAACAAGTTGAGGCTTTTTGGATTAGATTTGTGAACAAAATAAGACATATCATGGAATTTACAGTAATTTAATTTCTGTTGAGGACTGCAGATATAAGCACATATTTGTACACTTAGAAACACTAAAAAAATTATCAGAGAAAATATGATTTCTGATCCACAGTATCAAACTGCACAAAAAAAAAAAAAGAAAGAAAATAAGTTTTTCCTTAATAAACCTTTAGGTTTTATTATGTCTGTAATTTTTAGAAAAAAAGAATCATTTCAGCTTCATGAGAGTAAAGCACAGTTTTTAGAGGAAGCTTAATTCTTAAGTGCCAATTACAGGAAATGAAAACTCTTTACAAAGTAATCGCTTTGTAAAGTGCAAGGCAGCAATAACAGATCTAGGCATCTCATCTTCAAATAAGATAATTTGGGAAAATTATAGAAACCTGCTTTTTTAAAATAAATTTTTGAATAAAGACCATTTGCCAGCCACCACCTGTTCCCTCCTCTCCCTGCCTAATCTGCCTTACTTATGTCGAAGAGTAAATTTGTGATGTAAAAAAACAAAATCAAAGAAACCATCCTTAGGAGTCCTGAGTTCAAGTAATTTCAATTGTCTGGCTTCCTGACTCCCACTAAGAGAGGAAAGCAGTCTACTGGTCTCTGCAAGCAAACTGAAACTCTAATTCTTAGCAATGTGAGTTAACAGTGTTGATAACATCCGATGGGATAGCTGTGTCTTAGTCGACCTGATTTAGCTGTGAGATATTTTAGCTGGCTTTGTACTTTTGTGGCATTTTATATTTCAATAAAGCCTTATTAACAGAGACTCAGCCAAGATTCCCAAGTCTTTTCTGCATTCATGTGCTCATCAGCACTTTCTCTGCCAAACTATAAAACAGAAGAACAACAAAGTCACAATTTCCTATTTTATTACCATGTCATTGTATTTATCATACTTAAGACCAATTTAACTGGTGGACATTTTAATTCTTTTGGACAGGGTTTAAACTAAGTGATCAAAATGTTACATGTGTTCCAGCTTCCCTTAAAAAACAGAGCATGTTTTTCTCCACAGTCCCAGAGATTTTATTTATTCTCCTACAACACTACAGCAGCCTCTCAGTACACATATGCGCCGAAAGAGGCAGACAACCCACAAAATAGCTGTTAATCACATTTCATAGCCCAACTGCCAGTTGGTTTGTTAATTCAGGGGAAACTATTGCAACTTCAGGACCTGGCCAGCATTATGACACTGCCGTATTTCTGAATTTCTTTCCCTTTTACTTTATAGATGCACATTCCTAAGATAACTCCTTAGAGTCTGACAAGCTACTGCCAAGGGCTAAAAGGTTGGTTTTAAATAAACTGACAACACGCCCACTACCTTGGTCCAGATGTAGTTTATTTTTACTCGTTACTACACAGAGCTCAGATTATATCCTATGAGGCATTTGTCAGTGCAAATGGGAGCTACAGTAAGGCCAGACCTGGTATTTGCTGAAAACTACTGGGATATAAAATAATCCTGACCAGTCAAGCCAGAGATGTGAGGCATTAAAAACAGCTGACAGCAAAAGCAACACACTCTTTCTTACAACTTGAAAAATCCCGTTCTTTCAGATGTTCAGTTCTGCCACATTCTGGGTGGTGACTGAAGCAGAGAAATCTAAGCACAAAGACAGTAGGCACAGTATGTGAACCTCATTTCTTGGAAATAAAGAGATTTTGATCTTTCTGTCTCTCTTGGGCAAGGGAGAAAGCAGTTATGTCCTACACTATGGGCCTGATCTTTCTTTTCCAGCTAGGCAATAGTTTTCTACCTAAGCTCCACATACTGAACTAGTCGGGACAAGACTTTTAGGACTTTTACACTTACATTGTACAGTCATGGAGATATGTCAACATTATAATATGTTTTATTTTTCCTGGTGGAAAACATATTTTTCTGTGTAGAAATATCCTGCATTTGCTCATAGTGTTTTCTGTGGAACATAATCAGTTTTGCCTGTGTCTCATAGTTTATTCTAGTCAGTGGATGGTCTCTGTTCTAAGATTTTATAATGCTTATTTTATGTGTGTGCATGTATACAACCACATGCATACATATTTTTTCAAATTAATACTCGAACAAAGAAAGCTGTAGTACAGAACATGAATTCCTTTACCTGTAACAATACATGCCTTTCACTATAAACGGACTTTCAGAAACAAGGCTGCGTGTGAATTGACTGAGGAGTAATTTCTTTTTCTACCTCTACAGAAATCATTCCTTTTTCTCGGTTTCATAATAGTTTTTTAAATACTGTGTTTTGACACCTTCCTGAGAATTTCTATTCAACATAGTGATAGTTCAAACACTGTGTGGAATGAGGGGTGGAGCTAGACCATTTAGAGAGACTGACATACAGAAAGATGAAGAAGTGATTGTGTATGCTTATACGATTTTTTCTTGCTCACTCCACCTGATTTTCACACTACCTACTGTTTTCTTTAATGATCAACCAGCTATTGTGTCTTTTTTTTTTTTCTTTTTCTGTGGCACTGTATTTAACAAGTCTAAATTCCTAGAACTGAACAATTACAAAGAAAACTCCTCCTGCTCTAGAAGATCTTGGGTCTCTCAGGGCTTCTTTTTTTTTTCATGTGGGCTTGTTTCAGGTAAGTAGGGTGTCTGTTTTTGGAGGACATGGTGGTATGCACTCCCTGCAGAAGCAGAAAGGATTTCCTAAAAAGCAACAAGCTGCACGTGTGAGCAGACAATTCTGTAAATATTTACTAGACTGCACCCATGCAGGAAAGAGATGCCTCTTAGAGAACACAATTACATTCACCTGCCCTTTCCCTTCATAACAAATCACATCTACTCTTGAAACTGGAGTCAGACTCAATGTGGCATTCTGGGTAAAGTTAGTCCATTGCTGGAGAAAAGACAAAAGGACCAAGCCAAGGAGTTGTACATAGCTTGCCAGATCTCTTCTACCTGCAACAGGCCAGCTTAGCAGTTAACATACTTTCATTAACTTCAGAGAACAAATAACATAGACAAGTCATTAAGCAGTAAAGGAGGTCAAGATAAAACAGAAGATTCTGCTTTATAACTTCCTATCTCCTTTTCCACTGCAATCACATTATGTAATTGTTTTTATAAAAGTACTCTGAATCATTCTAAAATAAGTTTATTCACTATTAGTATAGAGAAAGTAAAAGCAGTTTTACCCTCTTATGACAGGATACCTACCTACTTCCAGTCTGAGCTCATAGACAGTTTATGGGACCATTGCTCTTTGTGCAGCATTGCCCTTCAGTTTAACTACATCTTCTTACTCCTGGTGATTCTCAAACCCCTTCTTTGAATCAGATTATTTTAGTCTCATGCCATGAGATGGGAATTCAGATATTGTGGTCATAGTTGTAGCCTTTCTCTGAACCCACTTCTTTTGAGATTTATATCCTAATTACAAAAAAGCAACCAAAATTTTCAGAAGATTCTAGGTTAGATCTTACTGTATTTCCCTCTGCGTCCCTCCTATAATAAAAATATTCTAGCTTTACTTGCAATTGTCATTTTCATTGCAGAGCAAATTCTCATGTCCATCCTGTTATCTGTTAGTTCAATACAAGCCTTTCCTTTGCTACTTCCAAAAGATGAGTTTCACAGTATCACAGTATCACAAGTTGGAAAAGACCTTTGAAATCACCCAACCTATGACCCAACACCAACACTTACTCATCGTCTAAACCATGGCACTAAGTGCCTCATCCAATCTGCTTTTAAACACCCCCAGGGATGATGACTCCACCACCTCCCTGGGCAGCGCATTCCAATGGAATTTCCAGACTAGAAGAAGAAATTTTGCTGCTATGCTCCATATATTTGACTTTGCATTTTGTGCTTCTCACTCTGAAACATTGCCATGAGATGGTCAGGGATGAGATACTCATCTCAGAGAGCTTCACTGGTAGGAGGGAAGAGAGGCTGGTTGTATTTTTTATGGTGTCAGATGCTTTATCTTTGAAGATATGAACGGAGTCTGAGGGTAAAATACACTATTGTCTCTGTAAAGAATGACAATTTTCCTGCCTAATGGCAAAAAGAATATTACCGTATCACAGTATCACAAGGTTGGAAAAGACCTCTGAGATCATCTAGTCCAACCTATGACCCAACACTAACACCTACTATTCTAAAGCTCCTTTAAACCTGCCTTTCCACAAGAGGACTAGTGTTCTTTCGAAACATCTATTGACTCCCTGGGTGCATAGCAGAAGTTACAATGGGCACAGAAGTAAACAAGAATAGACATTTATTTCCAGCTTGATACTTTACTTTTCATTAGCCTAACTGCACTGGATAGTGAATTGAAATTATACGAGGACCAGAATAGACCTGGAAGATGTGTTCTGTCTTGTTGCAGATTTGCTATCAAGGAAGACACCCCTGGATAGACATACTGCTTGAATTTAAGAGAAAATATCTATCTGCCTTTTAACATGCTTCCGTAATAAAACTAACAATTGGTTCTTTGAAACAGAAATTAGTTCTTCCATCACAGATTCTAGAAAGAAGCTCAAATTGGAAAACCTGTCTAAAATAGATGAGTTTGGAGGTACCATTTTGTTCAACAGAATCAACCCATTTAATTAAAACCTTAGTTGTCAGTCACTATTTTCTTTCTAACTAAGGTTACTCTAAGATTGAAGTGACACACATCACTAAAGATAAAACAGTGCAAATAATGGGTTCTGTTTCAACTGCAAAATGAAGAAAGATCTTTTAAAAAGTATAGATACTTTTGTTTAATTGACTCAATACTTTTTATTGCTTTTCAGAGTGTTTTTACACTTCAAAATCTGAAGAACTGTTCAAAATACATCAAAAGAAATTACTTCAGTTTGTCCAGGTAGAATGGGGTTCAGATCCTTGTGCTGTAGGGCACAACACAAACTCAGAAGTCCAGCAGAATTACTTAAAAGTGTCTTTCGCATGTTACAAATACATCTCAAAGCCATTGAATTCCCCAGAAGGGTTTAGAGAAGCACCAGAAATACTAAGTAGGTAAAGACCTTTGTCTACGTGTTGCCATCTCCTGTCTCTGCTTGAGGTTTCCTTGCCTAAGTTTTGTTATAAAGATTTCTCATTGCAGCTTAATCTTCACACGAAACACAGACTTAGCTGACCTTTGGGTTCACAACAGAGCTCCCATATCTCCCACACAGTCTGCTTTTCAGCTTCTGTCGTTCTTCTTCAGTCTGTGTCAGATAGACCCCAGAGCTACAGCCTTATTCAGGTTTTCTTCTCTTCAGAAGAAGAGAAGTATCTTGTTGCAGATTTACACCCTCTTAGGCTTCTTTCCGTGGACAAGTAATCTTAAAATCTTTTGGCAAGTCAGTAAAAAGAGATAATTTTCTTTTTAGGTTCTGCAGCCTATTGGTCTGAAATCTGAAAACTGCATCTGATTAAAAATTCTTGCAAGATTTCAACCATAACCCTCAATTCTTTATCCTGTTCTGAGACCTTCTTCTGCTGATTTGTATATGCAGACTTATAAAAAAATCAAGTTTAATCTGAAAAATTAAAAGAATTAAATGAAAACATATTTTAAAATATAATTTAAAAGAAAAATATGAAATCTTTCCTTTACAGCTGGAAGACAAAAAGAGGGAATTCCTTAGTGAAAGGCTGATTTGTGCAATTTTATCTATAGTTCCTGATATATACCACATAAAAACCCACACAACAAAACCCACTGTAATTTAATTTACTCTCTTTAACTTATTTATCTACTTCACTTCTGGTAGCCATATAAAAATGATAATGTTTGTCTTTTTTTTTAAACTTCTTGTGAGCTTTTAAACTGAATTTATATGACTAGTTGTGTCACTGTATGTATCTCAGTTATGCCATGCTTGAATTCGAAAAATTAGAACATCCTCACAGAGGAATGAATGTAAGGATTAGTTTTACTTAATTCTATGATGCTCTGTTAACTGTTTGAGTGCTGCCAAATGCATCTGCTAAATCCTCTCAGGAATCGTTCAATCCTATAATACCATCAACATTCAAAAGAAAGCTGACAAATATTTAATCCAGAGAACAGCAGTATTAAAGTTGGCAATGTAGACTTAAGTATGTAAGATAAAGTGGTTTTGGGTTGTTTTCGCTTTCACTAGGGTGACTCATCTATCAGCAGAGCTAGCACAACTAGCGATCCATGTAGTTTTGCATTTTGCTCCATTTTGCTTACTTACCCTGGTGGCTATTTGATGCTTTCAGACACATTTCTATTTCTCAAGAGGTTGCTCTTTCGGTAAACAAATCTGAACTAGTGGAGTCCCATGAAGTCAGCAACAAGCAACCATTGTCAGCAACACCTAAATCTGTAGTTTTGGTTTAATACTGCCCAGCTGTATCTTTCGCTTGCTCCTGGCGGTTACTGTCCTAGATGTGGTGGGAGGCAGAAGGTCCTTGGCTCACCTGCTCATGTGCCTGGGAGAGATGCTGTAGAGGCACTGTGCAGGACAGCAGCCTTCACAGCATGAAGGTTCACAACTTAGAGCCTAGTGTTGGATAAGATTCAGTAGCCAGGTGCTGTAGTCAGCAGCCAGGGTGGAGCCCAACAAATTTGTCAACACTGCAGGACAGCTGTGTAATTACCGTTTCCTGATTCTTGGTTTATTGAAATAATCTTGCTTGCTCATGTGAAGCATATTTCTTGAGCCAGCATCTTTTCATAGTGTTTCTGTCCTTCCCATGCTTGTTTAGAAAGACAATTTGCTATACGATATCACAAAGTAAAGGGGAGAGAGAGAGTGAGAGTTTCCTGAAGTGCGAAAAGGGTTCTTCACCATCAGCAAACCTTTCACCCAAGGAGTGAACATTGGCAAATTCTTTTTTTCCTAGAAGGGAGATGGAATTAAGCCCTGTCTTTAGTGGTAAAAGAAACTGTTATGGGAAAGAAAACATCCTACAATGAAAAATATATTGACTGCCTGAAGCTATAATTGGGTGGAGTCAGTAACTGCTAAAGATTATATCTCAGATTTATGTAAAGCCCTGAAGACCAAAATCCTACTTCAGGCTATAATCTAATAAACTCAAGACACATGGCAATGAAAAACATTACTTGAATGCTTGTAAAATAATACGCGAATGAAGTATTTCTTCCTTCTGTTAGCACTGCATTTCAGAAACTTTGTTCTCTGTTATAAATAGTTTCTGACACAATCTTGCAATAGTAGTGCAGCAATTTTTACCGTTATAGAAGGAGCTAAAACTATGACAAAACTTCCATGTATTCTTCTCGTCCTCAAAATTAAAAACATACTTTGAACATTCTGCAAGATAAAACAGCTAACTGCACTCCCAGATTCTCAGGCTGTTCGTCTCTCACATTATTTTATATTTTGTTCCTGTGGTACTTGATGTTCTACTGTGACCCGCACTGAGGTGAAGAGCGATTAGCTGATTATAAGATTACATTTATACTGTCTGTTACAGGTGGCCTTTTGATTGATCTTGGGGATCAGATTTGTCTGTTCTTTTTATCCCCAGACGGCCCGTATATATTTCAGAGTCACTAACAACATGTCTTCTAGAAACTCCACATCATACGCAATTTGCTAGGCAACCATGTAAATGACAGAGCAGATTTGGAGTCCTACTTACCAAAGTGGCATAGACTTGGCTTAACTGTTTCATTTCAGATTAATTTAGTGTCTTATATCTTCATAACAAAGATCTAATATTAGCAATCAGTCATCAAAAACCTCCACAAACAAACAACCCCTCCCCCTCAAAAAAAAAAAATAGTTCATTCCTTAATACAGAGTGAGAACTAAGGAACAATATTAAGTAGTAAATAATCAAATATGTCTACAGGCAGAAAGGTAGAAAATTTCTATATAAGCTGCAGCTGGACACTGTATAGTGAATATTAAAGTATGGACTTTAATTAAAGGGGACAGATAGCCTATGCAGCGCACATGTTTCTAAGGAACTTGTAATTAGTATTCAAAGGTATCAAAAAGACCCTGAAAATTGACAAGGACACACTTTCAACAAGATAAAAGTCCACAGAAGAACTAGAATTCAGAGGCCCTAATCCCAAGATGCTTCTGATACTGCATGTGTTCATAATTTTTTTTCACATTAATATACTGCATTTGCATAGTAAGAGCATAAATAATTAATTTTTGAAGCACAAATTTTAGGCATATGTCTACACGTCATACTAAGACTGCTTGGGAGTGCTGTCCTAATGAGACTTTGGTTTGACTTTAATGTCAAGAGGAGTAATTCAATTTGCAGTCAGAAAGACATGGAACTCTATTCCGTTCCCTGGCCTGCAGCCAGGTCATGCTGGGTTGTGATCTCATAAACTGAGAAGAGTCAGCACACATCAGAATAGGAGAAAACGAGCATTCAATGGTTTAGAAGTGATGCTCCTCATTTCAAATCAGCAGTGCCCCAAGATGACATGGAAGGCTCTGTTCCATAACAGAGCCACCATTCAAGTTGAATATAAAACTGACACTTTGACAATTAGTATTTATTAAAGAGTGAGGCTACTTTTCAATGTCCTGGGCTTACACTCCTACTCATTTCTCCAAGCTGACCTCTGTGTGCTCCTGGTGTACTCGCCAATAAGCTCTGAAAATGCACTATTGCATCCTATGTCTTCGGTACGCTGCACAACTTTTGCTGCTGCACAAAACATAGCACTCAGTGGTAGGTGCAGCCATCTCTTTTTGATTGATGGAGATATGCTCAATTACACAGAAGTTTGGAGTGTTGTGGCAGTCAGGAATGATCTTAGCAGTTGTCATTAAAAAATAAATACAAATAAACCAGTATTTTTTTCTAGGTAGAATAAGAGGTCATCTCTACATAGTTTATAGCACATAATATTTACATTCCTCACAACCTTCTACAACAAAGGGTATAACCGTGGCACGAAATTGGGTATCTGGGAATCATATTAACTATATCTACCAAGACACTAAGAATGATGACAAAGAAGAAGGAAAATTAGTAACTGACTACTTTCTGACGTCAACATGCTTTCAAGAAACAACACACGCAAAGGACACATGATAGAAAAAAATGGGAAGAGGGAATAAGGTGAAGGAATACAATTGGTGAAATGTCAAAAAAAGATTGAGGTAATAGATTGTATCTGTAAGCACTTAAGGCTTTTTTCTTTATTGTTAAATTTTAAGTGAACAATGTCCTTTAAACAAAGAGTAGAATGTTTTAGCAAATTACTTGGCACAGCATTTCAGGCCAGAAATCTACTTCAAAGAAATGTGGTTTGTTGAAACATTTATCTAACAAGGTCTTTGTACACAACCACTAGAGAACTGGAGCACTGCTTTTGCAAAGTTAGAGGCTGGCATTTATTGAGATTTTCAAAACTCACAACTGAGCGTTGCACTGGCCTCAATGGGGATGTCATAATTTAAGGTTGGTCTACAAAGTGGAGGAAAAGAACCTGTGTCATAAATCTCCATCTCTACCATCTACAATGAATACTAATCACTTTAAAAGCTATAATAGAGGAACTGTTTTGCTTGGGGTCATCCTTTGTCAGGGCAACCAGCTTGTTTCATCAATTACTAAACTTTACTGCCAAGGTTTACTTTCAATGTGAAGTTGCAAATATCAGAACACAGCTAATCAGGTTTATTAGTAACTGGTCTGAGATCACAAGTGAGAAAGGAGAGTGACAAAGGCTTCATATTGGTTTCCATGATGTCAGGTTCTCCATGAGTAGCAGAACAAGTTGCAAGGGATTTGGACCAGAAGGGTCAGCAAAATCAAAGTGAAGCAACAAATAATTAAGTTCTGTTCAGTTTGGCTTTTCATCGAGTTGAGCTGGTTCCTTCTCCTACTGAAAGATAAATGACTTAGAGGGATGACTGCTGTACCAATAGCTCTACTGGCATCCCACACCATGACTAGTTCTGTGAAATAATTGAAGCAGAGATTTGACTAAGTTAAAGAAACACAGTAAGGATACCCTAATCTGTACACCCCTTAGTATTCTGATTTCCTTTAGTTCAGATTAGCAATATTACAGACATGCATCTCAGAGTTTATCTTGTATGCCTTCTTGTGCCTTAGACCCAAGTGAATAAGAAGGGATATTTTTAGCTCCTAAAGCCAGCATTATAATTCAAGTCACATATCCTATCTTTTTATTAAATAGAATTATGGCCTGCAGGTGTTAATTCCCAAAGAGAATATGGTCCTTTTCCTCTGGTGTTGTTCAGAACAGGTTATTATAGGTAGCTGTGTAGCTAAACTGCACTCACTATTGTTTAGGAAGGAAAAAAAGGCCCAGACCAATGGGAAAACTGACAAGAGAAAATACTAGGAAAGCAGTTTAATTTTTAACATATAGTCACATTCAGCTCTTGGAATAAAAGGCAGTACGAAAAGCAAAAATCTAAAGAAAAATGCAAGACTAAAAATAATAGCAAGCTACTTGAATTTGAATACACTAAGAATACAAATTTGCAGAAAATGGACCCACTCAGGATTTGTTAGAAGCCTGATAACTTTGGAGGCTTTTAAGCTAGACAGGGAGCAAATGCTAGCATTGTCAAGTAAGTGTCAGACATATCCTAGAAAAAAAGAAGCATAAGTTGAGAACATGAATCTTTTTCGTTTGAAGGTGTTGTGTATAAATACAGCTCAGGCATAGACAAAAATAAACAGATGCATATCATATACGCTAAAAGTTCTGGTGAAGTCAATAGGAATTTGAAAGAAATTGTATAGATATACTCTATACATGATAAAATATAAAGTACTGAGTGTCTCCATGAAAACATTCTGGGAGATTACTGAACTTTTCTAGTTCACTTTTCTTAAATGATCTATTTATCTCATTCTTCTTCAGACAGAAATTCTCACTCACACAAGGAAAGCAAGACAGAGAAAAATTATTCACCTCCACACTTCTTCCCAGGTCAGTTCTTGTATTGTTTTCTTTAGTATATAAACTGGAGAGAAACTGAAGATGTATTTTCTACTTTAATTTCTTTCTCTCCTGCCGTGGTTAGAATGAGTTCCTTTAGAAATGGTGCAGGCATGCAAGCAAGCCTGATGTTTACTACCATTTCCCCCCATTTTCCCATCTTATTCTCTTAAGTTCCATCAGCCCATGATCCCTAGAGCGCAAACTCCTTGCCAAGTAAACTGCTTCCTTATAAATGAATAGACCAAAAGCTGCTCTGAGTTAGCAAACACCTCCACGCCTAAAGAATGCTCATCTGCACAGGAATACTAAGAATTCACTGTGAAAGAGGATTAAAGCTGAAACTAACTGTAATGTGAATAACGAGAGCCATGATGACCGAAAACTGATTACGGAAATGAATTCACAACTGAAAACAGAGCCTGAAAACTGATCTCAGCTTACAGCAGTGACAAGGAACAACTTCACCACTGAAAGATCAAACACATTTGTTATTAACATACACCTTTATGTTACAGAATAATGAAATGCACACCACTCAGGTGCTGACTGAACTTGCACTATTACAAAAAAGGTATATGATTCTCAATGAATGACTGGCAAGCAAAAATCCAATGTAAGAGCAAATCAGGCAAACCTTATCAGGGAATCCCTGAGGAAGATAAAGATTGGTGGTTTTTTTCATGATGGTTATGCAAATATGTTGAGCTTTTACCCCCTACTGAGCTTAAGGCAATTGCAATCCAACAAGAAATCTAATATGGATATAGAATCAAGTCAACTATTTGAAATTACATTCAAAAACATTTGCTAGTGCATACAGTCCCACTGAAAATCACTAAGAAGTGACTATGCAATTTATATCATGCATTTGTGTCATATAAATGTGCAAGAAATCACTGTAAGTGCAAAATGACTCAAGAGGAAGAAATGAAATTCCAAGATTTCAGGAACATGCCATGGGAAGGAGGTGACACATACAGTCCTTGTAAGAAATACCAAGATTGTATCTCAAGTAAGACGCAAGGATGACTTTGTATGGAGGTTCCAGCCTGAAGTCTTTTGTGCCAAAATGGGCAGCAATTGGCAAAGGAAGAGAAAACACAAAGATCTTATGCTGCAGCTGCACATTGAAAGATAATCAGTGATATACTTGATATTTCGTAGCTGTTTGTTCGAATGTCATATCTTGAGCTCTTACCCCCTGCTGATCTTAAGGCAATTACTATCTAACACAAAAACTAATCTGTATGTACATCTTACACTGCACATTTGTGTCATATAAATGTGCAAGAAGACACTACAAGTGCAAAAAAACCTTACGATATACAGTATTTAAAACTGTGTTTTCAAGGGACACTAGTGGGAAAAAAAATATTTAAAAAAAGATTCCATGACTGGATTTGTGTATCGATTTTACAGAAAAGACTCCACAACGTATTGGAGAAAAAAAGTTTTCACCAATAGGAGATCATAACTTTTTTTCTTCTTGAAAGCGCCAATGATATTTACAATGCATGGAGATCATTGGTGGCTTTACTAAATGCTGAGGAGTAAGATTAATACACTTCAAAGAAAATCTTAATGTGAATCTTCAAGTTAATCTCACTTTTTTATACTTAGTATTTACTTTCTGTTCTTGAGTCTAACATGATTTTTCACAATTCAGTTCTTCACCCTCAAATATCTTGAGGTTTTAGTTTTTATCATTAAGAAGCTATATTAAAGCATCAGAAATTCCTTAGAAATAGAAAATGTTGTCATGAAAACTTGACTTTGTTATTATGATAATGAAATGCCACACACAGCTCTAGTTTCAGCAGTCCTTCTGTAGCAATCTATGTTCAGAGATCCTGGTGAGCAGAAGAATATCTGTTTAGCCTCTGCTATCAATCTGAAACAACCCAAGATAAAGAGCCTAGACCATTTAAGAAAAATGGATGCTATAAATTTTAAAACCGTATATATTATTGAAACAATTTATTTCCTCTTCTCTTCTGCTGTTTATGCACTTTCCGAAGGAACTTCCATCTAAAACTGTTGAAGGTTTAAACCAAGTAATAGTGCAAAAGACAAAGACCAGAGTGGGAGGAAAATGGGACAGTATGATAGATTACTGAAAGTCAGCAGTGTCCATATCCTTAGTAAAATACATGCCTGCAGCCCTGGTGAAAGGAAATGAAAGCAAAGTGTAGGAAGGAGGCAGGGAGATATTTTTAATTTTTTTTTATATCATTCGTTATATTAAATACATCTATCATTTATCTTTTCATTCACCTTTTCTGCAATCTACACTTCTTCAATCTCTCCAGTCTTCCTCCCTGTAAACGTTCAACCACCTCTTCAATTATTTCCTCTTCGTCCTAGTTTTTGCTGTCTTATTTTCTAAGAAGTTAACACGAACAATTGAAAATAACTATGTTAGATCACCAACATAGTGTCAGAGAAGCAGTGTTTATCATTATCTATAAATTATTTATTACACTTGTATACATGGGTGGTAACATATCAGTAACATATTCTGGTTTAATTTCCATTGAATTCTCGATGCTTTTTATGTGAGAAGAGGCAGTGGAACTCAGTGATTCAGGAGAGGGGTTCCAGACCACAGTATTTTATGCCAATATGAAAAGAGGAGACAAAGGCAGCAATATAATTACTGCGTTGTGTTTGTCTGCAGGAACTATGCAGGAGATATTTTGACATTGGAATGAACAGCTACAAAATATCAAGTATATCACTGATTGTCTTTCAACGCGCAGCTACAGCATAAGATCTGAGTGCTTGCTCTTCCTTTGCCTCTTTCTGTCCATTTTGACATAAAAGATGTCAGGCTGGAACCTCCCTCCAGGGTCACCCTTGCATCTACTTGAAATAAAATCTTGGTATCTCTTACAGGGTCTGTATGTGTCACCTCTCCTTCCCATAGCTTATACCGGAAATCCTGAAACTTCATTTGCCTCTCTTCAGTTTTCAGGCACACTGCCAGCTAAGAATCTTCAGCAGTGTATGTAAAAAGCTGCAATACTGATCCTTTACCTGAGCAGTGTCTCATTATCAGCATTTTCTGTCATGCAAAAAAAAAAACCAAAGGGATTCCTTGTTTGAACATTTCCTAAGATATAGCTACTGAAAATAAAGAAATTCCCCACATTTGCTTCACATTTTAAAACTTTAAAGAATTGATTAGGAAGAGGAATTTTTCAAATCAGCTGTAAAGAAAACATACTGGGAAGTCCTACTCCTGATTTCTGAGTCTTTTTCCCCTAATGCAGGTGTCTGTGAGGTTATTTCACTGCCTCCAATTACCAGTACTCCCAGGAGATGAGTGGGCATGTGACTTCAAACTGGGTGAATAAGAGAAATAATAACATTCAGAACTAGAACAGCCACACTTAATAGCATCCTGTAGCAACACAGCTCCCAAAAATAATGTAGTAGGATATTCAGCTGTAGAAACCATTAAACTATGCTAAAACTAAGCAGACAGATCACATCAGGATGGAGAATACGCCAGATGTCATTACAGCAACTGTCATAATGCCCATCTCTAAATATGAATACGCTACTAATAATAATTTATAAGTTAATTACAAAAACAATTATAAGCAGGTAGATTAAATAAGAGATGAGCTAGCAGGAAGATCTGTAAATCAGTTTCCTTTGGAGACAGCAAATGAACTGAGACAGATAGTCATTTTATTGTCAAAGCATGCTGTGATAAAGACAATACACATCAGCTTTTCATATGATTCCTCATGAGAATCCCAAAGAATATGGCTTTTGAAAGAATTTACACAGCTCCTAGCACAGAAGCCACATCTCATACGTGAAGAACAAAACCTAGTTTTCCTTGGACTAATATTGATAAAAGTTACAGCTATTTGAAAGAATCCTACTGACGAAAAGCGTTTGGACAAGGCTATTATGGGCAAAGCATGATTCTTTTCTGTTTGACTTCTGAAATCACTTTGCAAAGCTCGAATATGATGTTTGTTTGATATGTATCTAAATGTTAATCCTGCGAAAGAGATCCACAAAGGAACTTCTATTTCTGTACTTTTCCTTTAGGAGTAAATTGCCTTCTCACCCAGTATTTCTCATAATCCAAGACTGTAAAGGCAGATTAAAGACTTTCCCACTGATTTGTGCATCAAAGCTACATAGCTATCAATAATTGCATCATTGATCCCTTTCATCTGTCCAAATTTTTTTACATTTATCTGTATAAAACTACTGTATTACACCTCTGCTTCATGCATTCTTTTAGGCATTCCCATACATGCATAGTTTTGTGTAAGTCTAAGTATGAATATACATTAATTTGCTTGACATTTCAGTCACAAATATCCCAGGCAAGAGTTATAAGTTTCTCAGGCAATTTACACCACTATTGAAATCTAGGCCTTGCTCTTAGCAGGGTCAGCAAAAGTCATTTGCTAAGCGTCCAGCTAGGTTGTGAACATCTCCGATGATGGAGACTCTACAGCCTCTCAGGGCACCCCGTGTTAGACCATCCTCTTAGCAAAATGGTCTATTCTTATATTCAGATAGAATTTTCTGTATTTCAGTTTGTATCTATTGTTCCCTGTGCTGTTTCTGGGAATGCGCTGAAAAGAGTCTAGCTCTGTCACATTTACTCCCCCCATCAGGTATTTACACACATTGATAAGATCTCCCTGAATCTTCTCCAAGCTGAGGAGTCCCAGCTCTCTCAGTCACTCCTCATATGAGAGGTGCTACAGTACCTTAGCCATCTTTGTGGCACTTTCCTAGACTCAGTCACGTATGTCCATCTTTCTTTCATACCAGCAAGCCCAGCACTGGACTGAACACCTCAGCTGTGACTCGATGTGGTTGTGTAGAGAGGAAATATCACTTCTTGGACCTACTGATGCTGCTCTGCCAAATGCAGTCCAAGGTGCTGTTGGCCTTCTTTGCCACAAGGGCACATGGTTGGCTTAGGTTCAACTAAGTGTTCAGCAAGAGCCTTTTCTGCAGAGCTGCTTCCCACCACCTGTGCTGATGTGTGGGGTTATTCCTTCCCAGGTGCAGGACTTCACACTTCCCTTTGCTGATCTTTATGAGGATCCTGTTGGTCTATTTCTCCAGCCTGCCAAGGTCCCTCTGAATGGCAGCACTTCCATTGACCACTCCTCCCAGTTTTGTATCACCTGCAATATTGCTGAGGGTGCACTCTGTCCCCTCTTTCAAGTCACCACTGCAGAAATATTCTTACCTTGATCTTGGCTCATACAACTAGGCGACCTGTTCAGTGTTACTCTTTATGAACTAGATCCATAGGATGCAAAGCCTAGGTGTAAATATAATCATTACCTATGCACTTGCCCTTGAGAAAATATTTCCTGTATGAACTACAAAAAAAATTCCTCAACTATTCTGCATTTGATTTGAATTTGAAACAGAGATTTGACAACTGTTTGTGCAGCATCATTTCAAACAGTGCGCTATTTTCCCACAAAGATACAGTCTGGATTGGGAAAAAAACTCACATTTTCAAATTTGAGGCCCTGATGACAGGTATTTAGCATCATATTAAAGTCTTTAATTAAGCTAATGGGTTCTTAGTTGTGTTGATCATCTCCTATCCCCTGTGAAGACTGGAAATCTTAAGACCAGTCTGCTTATTAAGATGCAGAAATATGAAGATAAGTGTCAGTCTTAAGAATTCTTCATATATTTAAATAGAACTCTGATTAATATTAAAATTATGTGATGTTCCAATGTTCAGCCTAGTTCAGCTGAAGGCTGTCAAAAAAAGGAGAGGAAAGGGGATGAACTTCCTACACTCTACATTTCAATGAGACATGAGCTTCAAAGACTGTGTAGGCAACTCAAAATCTAATGCCATTAAAGTTAATCAGTTTATGGTCCCTTTGACTGTGCACAAGAAAATGTAGATTTTGTTTCCTCCTTTATTAATGCTACACTTACAGTTCTATCTTTGAAATGCACAAAAGGGAAAATGATGAGCACACAGAGCTCACCTACGTCACAAGTATTGCATATTCTGCAAAACATTTTTAATGTGACTTTTTCAAGTGCAATGAGAGAAAGATGATTATATGAGATATTAAAATTCTTATTTCCTGCCTGGAACATTTTTATCATTACTATAGCTTGCTGAGTGCCTAATTAAATGGTAACAAAAACCAAAATTTCTCGGCAAATAGTAGTGTGCTTTATCTTACCTGAGCATTTTCCTTCAGCTTGAAATGGAACCCCCACTTCATAGGGTTTTTTTGGCATAGTTCCTGTATTCCTGAGATAATTTCTTAGAAAAAACAAGCCACTAGTGTCCTTTACTACTACTGATATCACTAATCGTTATTATTAATAATTACTACTATTATTACTATTACCTACATGCACTGTAGTAATTATTATTCTGTCACATCCTACTCATTCTCATAGAGTTTTATTTTTCATTAAAGTTTCCAAATTTAAACAAAAATAGGCTTCAGCTTCTGAATCAACTTCTGTTCCATGTTCTGCAGGTAAATATGTGAATTTTTCTATACCTGCAAAGGGAAAATCTGTAAATAACATCATATCATATAATTAGAATCATACATCATAAAAAAAAAAATTACCTTTTGTTCAGTTCTGTTGGAAAAACAAAATACATCCACAGCATCGATGGAACAGCATGTTGAACAGATATAGTGATAAAAAAGTAGATCAATGCTTTCAAAGCCAGAGTGTTGGCTTGCAACGTCAAATATTCTGTGAAGAAATTCAAGTTAGTTGGTGTGATGTCAACTGAAAAGATCATGTAACATGCTAGAAAAAGCGCATTTAAAAAATCATGCAATTTATATGAATCTCAAGTATAGAAAATTTTGATCTTGAAAATTAATTTCCACATTAGTAAGTGATTATAAAGATGAATATGCTTGCAACCAATCACTGAAATATCTTGCAAGTGATACTCAACTTTGAGGACTTATTCACACATCGTCGGTGTTTTCATTTATGCAAGTGTGATTACAGAAATGAAGAAAAAGAAGTTTTAATAATATATTTCTCGGTGACTGTCAAAACTTCAAATCTAAATCCAAGTCTGGCAGAGTGAATGCAACTCTTCAGAAGCTAACGTAACTAAATTCAATTATGTCAGGCTGAATTTGGTCCAGGCACCAAATTGTTAAGTCCATGTACAAGCATCCTTTCCTTTCAGTTTAGAGAGAACTATGCATAACATTTTTGTCCTTAGCGGAAAGTGACAATCATCTCTAGCAGATTTACTCCTAACTCTGTCACATTTTAATAATACTCTTTAAGTACCGTTATCACGCACATGTGAATTGATACTCACAAACTCAAGCTGAAGTCCTGAAGTATTTTCAAGACTATTTCTTTCAAGAAGAACAACAATTTTTCTTTAAGTATATGTCATGTACTGTACTATATTCTCAGTTAGGAAAATATTACCATGCTCTTCATAGCCTTGATTAACTTATATGGGATTATTTTTGCATTATTTTTCCTGTTAATTTACTACAGCCAGAATCAGATACTAAAGACAAATTCACAAAATCCAGACTACACGAAGTGCACTTTAATTTGCAGTATTGACATCATTGTAGACCACCTCGTTTCTGTTAACAAGTGATGCTCTTTGAGAATATTGCAACCAGGATTCACTGGAACTGGGTATGTTCTCTGCTGCAATAGCTTCAAAGTTGAAATTCTTTCAGACTGATGAAACAGTGAGAAAAGGAAACTACAAAGGATATGAAACATTGTTATCAGCAGAAGAAGGTCTAAATTTCACAGAAACTCATTTTACATTATTTTAGGGCTTTTCTTAGGGATCTTGATTTTGGTGCGTTCTGTTGCTTTACTCATCTATTTGCTCAATTCAATTAAGACCATAAATTTATGGATTAATATTCCTTAATATTCTAGTTGAGGCATATTAGCATCTTAATCATTTTCTTAGAGTAGAACCACCCAGCTCATGCCCTCATTAAAGATGTGGATTAAGAGAACATTCCTGTCTGCAGTGAGAATAGTTTAGTTCAGGAACTCGTCACAAATAACATCAGTTTCTTTCTGATGAAAATCGTGCTTACTTAGTCTCTCATATGTCTACATATTAAAAGAACTTATCTTCTGGGATGTTTGAATAAACAATGTAGATAATTTATTCATAACAGCAATTCTGGCTGCCTTCTTTCTCTACCAGACCACAAAGACAAACAAAAAATTAAAATTATCTGAGAAAAAAAATCAATAGAAATTGAGGGTGTGGCTATTTTACTGTTGACATTTTGTCCTGGGCTTCAGCTTTCTTGTCCACAGAACAACTGTGACTAACATGTTTTCCTCCCACAATGGCACCAAACAGTGGCAGCATAACACTGACAACTAATGCTAATTGGAATAATTGTATTTAAAGGAAACCAGTTGTGTGTCAGAGCAAGGACATGATTATACACATACTTATGCTGACAATGATCTGCCCAGATACATTTATACCAGGATATTTCCTTGGTACCATCTTAGATCTCTTTGATCAACTAATTATTATTTCCTATTAGAAATATCAAAATTTATGATATTTAGATTCCAGGTGATGAAACCATAAAAATACAGTAAGCCTTTTTCCCACCTCTCCCAGCCTACTCCCAGCGGGCAGATTTTGGATTATTTAAGGAACTGGTCAGGAAAGTGTCCTGGGAAATAGCTCTTAGTGACAAGAGGGTCCAGGAAGGCTGGATGCACTTCAAGAATGAAATCTTGAAGGCGCAGGAGCGGGCTGTCCCCATGTGTTGTAAGATGAGTCGTAGGGGCAGACGGCCGGCCTGGATGAGCAGGGAGCTACTGAATGAACTAAGTAAGAAAAAGAGGATGTATCGTCGATGGAAAGAAGGGGATGTAAGCCACGTCGTGTTCAAAGATGTTGTTAAGTCGTGTAGGAGGAAAATCAGGGAAGCAAAAGCCCAGCTGGAGCTCAAATTGGCCACTTCTGTTAAGGACAATAAGAAGAGTTTTTATAAATACATCAATGGCAGAAAGAAGGGCGGCAGCGACCTTCACTCCTTGTTGGATGTGGAGGGAAATATAGTAACCAGAGATGCAGAGAAGGCTGAGGTACTTAATGCCTTCTTTGCCTCAGTTTTTAACAACAAGGATGTCAGCTCGCTTGACAGTTGGCCCTCTGAAGTGGTTGATGGGGGCAGGGTGAAATACGGCCCTCCTGCAATCCATGAGGAGGAGGTTAGAGACCTGCTGAGCCGCTTGGACCCTCCTAAGTCTATGGGGCCGGATGGGATCCATCCTAGGGTGCTGAGAGAGCTGGCGGATGAGCTTGCTAAGCCGCTCTCCATCATCTTTCAGCAGTCCTGGCTCTCTGGAGAGGTCCTGGAAGATTGGAAGTTGGCCAATGTGACACCCATCCATAAGAAGGGCCGTAAGGATGATCCAGGTAATTACAGACCTGTCAGCCTGACCTCAGTCTCAGGTAAAATCATGGAACAGATAATCCTGGGTGAAATCATGCGGCACTTGCAGAACGGTCAAGAGATCAGATCCAGCCAGCATGGATTTAGGAGGGGTAGGTCCTACCTGACCAACCTAATCTCCTTTTATGACCATGTGACTCGCCTGGTGGATGAGAGGAAGGCTGTGGATGTGGTATGCCTGGACTTTAGCAAGGCCTTTGACACTGTCTCCCACAGTAGACTCCTTGGGAAGCTGGCAGCCCGTGGCTTAGATGGGAGCACTCTGTGCTGGGTTAGGAATTGGCTGGATGGCCGAGCCCAGAGAGTGGTGGTGAATGGTGTTTCACCCAGTTGGCGGCCGGTCACCAGTGGTGTCCCCCAGGGATCTGTATTGGGTCCCGTCCTGTTTAATATCTTTATTGATGATCTGGATGAGGGGATTGAGTCCATCATCAGCAAGTTTGCAGATGATAACAAGCTGGGAGGAAGGGCTGATCTGCTAGAGGGTAGGATGGCCCTACAGAGGGACCTGGACAGATTGGAGAGATGGGCTGATTCTAATGGGATGATGTTTAATAAGTGCAAATGTCGGGTACTTCATTTTGGACACAACAATCCCATGCAGAGCTACAGACTGGGGACAGAGTGGCTGGAGAGTAGTCAGGCAGAAAAGAACCTGGGAGTGCTGGTTGACAGGAAGCTCAACATGAGCCAGCAGTGTGCCCAGGTGGCCAAGAAGGCCAATGGCATTCTGGCCTGCATCAGGAATAGTGTAGTAAGCAGGACCAGAGACGTTATTGTCCCCCTGTACTTGGCACTGGTCAGGTCTCATCTTGAATACTGTGTACAGTTCTGGACCCCCAAGTTTGGGAAAGATGTTAGGATACTGGAATGTGTTCAGAGGAGGGCAACGAAGATGGTGAAGGGGCTGGAGCACAAGCCCTATGAGGAGCGACTAAGGGAGTTGGGGCTGTTTAGCCTGGAGAAGAGGAGGCTCAGGGGAGACCTCATTGCTCTCTACAACTACCTAAAAGGAGATTGTAGTCGGGCAGGGGTTGGTCTCTTCTCTCAGGTGGCCAGTGGCAGAACTAGAGGGCATGGACTTAAGCTTCATCAGGGAAAGTTTAGACTTGATGTGAGGAAAAAGTTCTTCACTGAAAGGGTGATCAGCCATTGGAATGCGCTGCGCAGGGAGGTGGTGGAGTCACCAACCCTGGAGGTGTTTAAGGGGAGACTAAACTAATTTGAAACTTTAAAGGTTCCTCCTTAGGTCTTACTTTTAATCTCTGTATTTGAAAACATCATATTTTCAAAAAACATTAAAGCGTAGTAAGAAAAAGAAATGGCAGGGGCTTTAATCCTACCTCTACAAAAAACAGAATAAAGTCATTTGTCCAACACGTTCACTCAAATTCATAAGCACACCTGAAAAAACATAGAAAAAATATTTCCGTAGTACACAGCTATATCTATAAGCAACTATATCTATAAGCAACTATATCTATAGATAATCAGTCTGTATAATGAGAGCAAAATTTGGACATGCATGGAAGCTCCTATAAGGAATTTGCATTTCTTTGCTAATTAATAAAAAATATTGATTAGCTCATAGGATTTCATGTTTCATATGTCTAATTATATTAAAATAGAAAATGATAATCATATATTTTAACCAAGATTCAACAAAGGTGTTAACTATGATTCGAGTGGTTTTAAGTGCTGTTGAATCATATGTGATTCAGTTGTTTGCCCCACTGCTAAAGGGAGTTTCTAGCAAGGCGCTCTGGATTTTTTACGGACAGCACACGGCTCTTTTCACCCACTCACTCTGCATCCTTCTGTCTTCTCCATCTGAGATGAAAAATTTCTCATGCATTAAATCCTCAGGTCACTGATTAAATTTAATTCATTGATCACTACATATTTTCATTTGTTAACACTTTCTGTTAAGGCAAAAATAGTTCAAAGCCTCTACAAGTGTGATGTTTAACTCTGACGTCTCACAATACTTCCTGACGTCTCTACAAATCTTAAACTCATTTTGTCAGACTGATAGATTATCAACTCAAATCTGAAGGAGAGGAAACTTCTAACTCTTCATCTCAGATAAGTGCAAGCATTCTCCGTGCTCAGAAACTATGAGTCAAGAGGAAAAAAAAATATTGTTAAGTCATCATCATTTTTTGAAATTACTCTTTAAAAAAAAAAAAGAGGTTGTCCAGGCTTATACTGGGTGTTTATAACTCTTTCATCAGGCCTCTAGAGATAAATTGAATCAATGAATGGACTCAGAAAGACAACCTCTCCTTTCTGTGCTGCTCTGGAAAATAATGGTACTTATCTCTCCCTTGGAATTATTTGTGGATCTACTTAACTATCAAAAATCCGAAATCCAAAGGCTCTATGGAAGTGTCAAAAATCGATATAAGTAATACTTATTACTTAGCTATGGAAGGCATAAATTAGCTTCATATGTAGTAAAATTTAGATGCTACTTCTTTTGTGAATATCCTGTATGTTTGCCAGCACAACCAGAAACTGAACAGAACTGCAATACCCTGGGGTGACTCACCGATACTGCTTCACATTAAATGAAGACAAGAGCAAGCACTATCACTGAGGCATTTCCATGCTCATTATGCTCTGAGAGAAAATGATCACAACGCAAGAGGACAGAATTGTAATCCTGGCTTATCAATTAGTTTCTCATTTAATATTACTAATTATTGAATGCCCAGCATGTGCTTGGATGGCCACAGCAGAAAGCAATAGCAGCATTTAAATTCTTTTTGTTGTTGCGATTCACTCGATTTGATGTTTAAAAGACTAGTGATGCATTAAAATGAATAGTTTTCTGATCTGTCTAACCAGCAACAGAAACATTCTGTTCTGATGAATCCAGATGTTTTTCCATTTTTACTCATTTTCTTCTTTTTAATGCAATGCTTTTTCAGGGCAACTAAAAATCTAGACAAAAGCCTGCTTTGTCTTAATAATTTACCCTGCAGCTTTAAAAGTTAAGGCAAGCTTCTCATAGATTAATAGAAAATAAAGCTCTGCAATAAATGGTTTCACAATACAGTCTATAGTTTAGCTGGCTTCTATGCAATGGTCTGACTCACAAAAGGACTTCAGCTTCCATGTGAGCAGTCAGCATCTAACTTCACAAGTGTTCTCCACAGAAATCCCCACTTAAACTCTGGGCCTCCAGAATAGAAGTGGCAGCATCTCCACTTACCTCTGTGGAGAGAGACACACCTTGTGTCTGCTTCCTTCCAACAAGCACCTGGCAGGGCTGGGCACCCAGACATGGCCTGGGTTGGAAGCGACCTTAAAGATCATCCAGTTCCAAGCCCCCTGCCAAGGGCAGGGACACCTCCCACCAGACCAGGCTGCTCAAGACTTCAACCAACCTGGCCTTGAACACCTCCAGGGAGGGGGCATCCACAGCTTCTCTGGGCAACCTGTGTCAGTGTCTCACCACCCTTATTGTGAAGAATTTCTTCCTAACAACTTATCTAAATCTTCCCCCTTCCAGTTTAAAGCCATTCCCCCTAGTCCTACCAGTACACGCCCTTGTGAAAAGTCCCTTCCCATCTTTCTTGCAGACCCCCTTCAGGTGCTGGAAGGCCAGTATGAGGCATCAGCAGAGCCTTTTCTCCAGGCTGAGCAATCCCAACTCTCTCACCCAGATCGCAGCAGTGATTTGGTGCTTGTGTAGCAGCCAGCAGGTCACACTGCTTCAGTAGCTGCAGTGAGAAAGCAGTGTAGAGGCTGTGATTCAAAGACATATCTCAGACTCAAGATGCTTCCCACACGGTTTTCCAGAGATGAGGCACTTCCAGGGCTATAACAACAAAATCGGTGGTTTACTGATAAACAAAAATATATTGTTTCTGCTCATTCACTCATTTTCTTTAATGACTATTGGGGGTGGAGACAGAAGGAAGTGACATTTGCAAACCACTTTGCTTTTGTTGTAATCTGTGGCAGACTTTCCTTGATTCAAGAAGGAGTGAGATGAGATTAGCTGGTAGGGAAGATGATGTGCTATCAGAAACAGAAAGACAGGTGAAAATATGACCCCAGTCTCAGATGGCACAGTTTGATCTTTTTCACTTGGATCACTTTTCTACTTAAATGTGTGTGGACTTTTTGTAAGATGAATTTTAAAATTTTGGGCAATATCTTCTTTCCTCCTTTCATAAAATTTCATTTTGGCAATACTTTAAGAGCTGGAATTCCTACAAGAACATCACTGCCCTGTCTTAGATTCACACTCACAAATTAGGAGACTGTTCAAATCTTAAGTTTTTAGTTCAGCCCCTAACAGACATGAGGAGTAAGAAGACAATATGCCAGAGACATAGAGATAGGTGAAGATGGAGTTTCTCACCACACTATTTGGGTTGAGCACCAGGAAGATGTTGAACAAAATGAAAAAATTAAAGTGAATATTGGAGAACAGAAGGAGAAAAAGGGGATTTAAAACCCCACAGCAGAAGGAAAATTAGGAAAGTCTTCTAAATCTTCAGTAACATTCTACCCATCCAACTTGACATGTCTGGTTTTAATTTTAAATATTTGAGACAAAAAATCATTTCATTTCATTTGTTTTTTTAACATGTACAGGAAATTCTAGGTTGAACTCTGCCATCAGCCAAATAGCATAGTCCCAGCTAAGGCCAGCTGAACAAGAAACTTACTCAGAGCTGGAGCCTCTACTCCAAACTGTCTCTCCTAGAAACAACATTTTAAAAAAGTAAATGAAGATCAAGGAATTTGAAGGTGCCCAAGGCAACTAGTTTATTTTTTTTAAATGTACTACTTTTTATCTCCACACATAAAAAGAGTCATTAGTGATGATATCATGTACTGAGATCTCTAAAGGGTACTGTGCACAACAAACTCATTTGCTTTTGACCATATAAACTCTACTTTAGCTAATTTAGTTTGGTTTAACAATTTTAGCTCATGTTAGGGTACCAGACTTATGTAAAATATTATCATAGTAGGCATATGCTTTTCCTGAGCTAGACTTCAGCTGCTTTTATCCCTCTACCTTTTAAACACCATTTAAATATCATTCAAAATAACCTGTGATCACTTCAGTTTTACCTCTGCTATTGTGGATAATTCACTATGATCAAAAATGAGATTTCCATTCCAATTTTTGTAATATAGTGGTGATGTTTGCATTCATACATCAGATATCTTGTTGTTAGCCTAACAGGAAGCTTTTGCCACAGAGGTGGCTGCTGTGATTACATTCTATCAAGCAACAATAAAAGGGCTTTCCCATAACAAGGAATGGAGATGCTTTTACAGCCTTTTAGGTCATGTCAGGATTTTTTTTTTTTTTTTGTTTTGTTAATACGAGTTTTTGCCGATCACTAACAGCATGATCCAAATCCCATTTGAAGGCAATAGAAAGTCTCCCATTGAGTTTGATGGCCTTTGGATCAGTCCCGAAGTGCATTTAGGCTTAATGAGATGTTAATGTGAATTTTATGCTCCTGCGTATAAGAATAGATTTTTCCAAACTTCCCCCCCCCCCACTAATGCAAAAAGACAGATCTGCCTTTTTAAATTTTTAAAGTTTATTTTCTTGCTACACTTGGCACGCACGCAGAAGGATTTACACAGCTCATTCCTTTCCCTCCCTTCTCCCCATCTGCAAACCTTCAAGGGTAACAGACTGCGAACGGCAGAACGCATTTCCCGCTCTCGCCTAAACGAGAAGGAAATATCGTCCTCCCGATTTGTCTCATTATTGCATGGAAACTTTGGTTTGAAGAAAAGCAAAATTTTTGCTTTTCTTTGCGCACGCAAAGAAAAAGAGAAAAATAAAATAGGCAGGGGAAATGGGGAAAGTGCTCTCCTTTGTTTCTTGCTCCACCTGGCGGGAGATGCCCAGAATGGCGGAGGGGTGTAAGCACATCCCAGCCCCGAGCCTAAGAGACGCCCCGAGGCACTGGGGCAGCTGGGCGGCTGCTTCCTTGTCAGATGGGGATGTCAGGTGTTTTACCAAACCCGAGGAATGGCAGCCGGGGATGCGAGGAGAGAGGGTTTTGAGGCGGGGGCATGGGGAGGGGTGGTGCGGCGAGGGTGGCTGTGGCCACGCACAGGCTGGGGGTGAGGGTTCTTATTCCGTGCAAAAAGGGGATGATGCTTGTTTTGCAGCTCGTCACCGCTGTCATGCGAGTTTGACTTCCCTGAGGATGAAGTGACCTGCTGTGACTCACAGATTACCCGGATCATGTCAACAGCCTAATGCACGACCTGATGGCTATGCACAAGCTTGCAGGTTTGTTTTCCTATTGGACTCACATATGAATATATAGAAACTCTTAGAAGACAAAAATACATCTTGTGGTGATGTCTCATCACTCTGAGAATCAAAAACCATAATTTTCTTTTGATCAGAGACATTGATGATTTAGACAGGAACACACACTGTGTATGGAAAATTAGAAAATCAGCACAACATCTAAGGTAAGAAGTGATTTGGACCAGTGTGAGCAATTCCAGTACTTCTCAGAAGATGTTATAACATCTTAAATTTAGTTTTTTATAAATATTCGGAACACGGACAGAAGTTAATGACAACATCTTCATGGCCTTAGGCAGAAAGGGGGCTTTGTTTCGAACACACTGCTCTTCATCTTTAAAAATCTCAGCAAGAGACTGAGCAAATTGAGCTACAATTGAAGTCATGGCTCCAGGTAGGCTGGAGAAAGAGTGGCTGAAATGACACATTCTCCCTAGAACAGCTGTCCCAGTAAGAAGGTGGGAAGTAGGCTTCAGGCTATTATGCAAGTTATTCTGGTTGCTCACAGCCTAAAGGCCTGCTGTCTCTTTGAGATACCTTGGATGTGGCATTGTGATGAGACTCGAGAGTCTCAGACCACTTGCCAGAGAGTAGGCAGGATTGACAGAACTAACATGGTGATGGTGATGTGCACATGAAAGCCAAGGTTTATTGTGAACTAAAGCAACAGGAGAGAGATAACTGCATCTGGCCACGTTAGAGAGGCATATCCACCTATTGGATGAACACATGCAGCCAGGACTGCAACACAAAGACTTTGGGCATGCATTTAGACATGTGGAAAGGGCTTTCGCTGGATTCATACACAAATCTTGTCGCCTGCCAGTGGCAAGCTCACCTAAGTATTTGACACCACAAAGTCTGAAAGTTTTCCTTGTTACCTTAAGGACTCATGGAGAAGAAAAACTGCTAGCAGTAAAGTTTACTTCTAACCATTTGTTGTTTTCTCTCTATTCCTTCAACATCTTCTTCTGTAGTAAATGCCATTTATTTGACAAGCTGCAGAATATAGATTCCCACTGTGTTAATTGATAATTGAGGTATTTGTAAGTCAGTCTCAACTGTGTAAAATGTTTTGCATGCCTGACTTGTAAATACAAACTATTCTCAAACAAACACCTTGGTAGGCCATTACAAACCCTCTTTTTCCAAGAAGCTTGAAGAGAGACACACTATCTCTATCTTCCTTTAAATGTCATCGAATGAGGTCCGTTTATTACACAATTTGGATTCAGCATAAGAGCTTCAGCATGATGTTGTATTTTAGGGGTGTGATGATCTCTTAGATTACTTGAAAACGTGCTGTTCTTCAGGGAAAAGAAAACTCAAACCAGAAAAACTTGCATATATGAAAAAGTACTATGTTATGCTCTTTGGCCAAGAATTTTCTGATCTAGCTGAAGTGTGAATAGCCTTCAACATTAACTACTTGCAGAGCATACAGGAATATGGTCATGGGTAGCTGTGGTAAATTTTAGGTCTGCATCCTCAAATAAATAATTCCTTTGATCAGCCAGTCACGATATCTCTATCAGCTCAAATATTCATCCCACTCAGATTGTACTGGTATGTCCAACACCTGGGTCACCCAGTAGCTCATGAATTCTGTCAGCAATATAGGAACAGCAATAGAGCATCCAGAGAGCTGTAACAGAAGACATCTCTTATCTACACTCGCAAACCAATCACCTCATCTGTTAGGTACTGTTTGTTTACTCTGTGGATTCCTCCGTGTGCTTCCCCTTTTCACCCTCTGTCTGTGCTAAGCAAAATAAGTATATAAATGAAAAGGAACTCAGGTTGACAGACCACAAGTTTGCTGCAAAGGAAAGATTAGTTCCTAGACATGTAGAACAAGAAGATATTACATTTTTTGTCATAGCTGCACTCAATGAGCAGAGATTATTTACAAGGTCCAGGGTTTAACTGTGGCAGATGGATGCAGACTAGCAGTTCCCACGAACAAAGACACTGTTTCAAAGAAAAGGTGTATTCAGCTTCTGGAAATGAAATTTACCTCTCAGCAGGACCTGGCAACTCTAATCTTATTTACATTTCTCACAGCAGTGGTGTGCATCTCATTCTCAGCCCTAACTCTCCCTGCCAGCTGAAGCTGTGCTACACAGTTAGGTAGTAAATAATGTAGGACTGCGCAGATTGTTTTGAGGCCTTTTCCTTCCCTCTGTGCTGCAGACTTCTTTTCAGAAGCAACAGTTAAGCTGTCAGGAGAGCGGGATTACAAATCTGATACTTGGTACGTTTCTGGACAGTTACAGCTTTCAGGCATTTTCTGTGAATAGACACCAATCATTCCACTGCCGCACTGGTGAGGCATTTTGTTGGGTTAGTCATTTTTTAGACAGATCAGAGAAACAAACACAGGAAGGTGAAAACAGGTATCATTTGGTAGATTCATGTGAGGTACAACAAAAGCTAAGGCTGTAAGATAGCTGCATTTTACTCCCAGGCTTTGAATTAGTGTCTTTCAACCTTATTTAAGGAATTTGCATTATCAAAGTAAAATTCCCGAACATAAACACTTATTGTTGTAAATATTTAAAATTCTGCCTTGTGAAAATACTGAAGAGTTATATTAGAAAATATAGATTTGTGTCTCATTATGACTTCTATACATAATGAAGATGTTAAAAGCAATTTTTTTTTTTGTAAAACAAAACTAGCACTTAGAGTATAATGTTGCACCCTTGAAGATTATGTTGTTCTACAAATGTGCATTGTGCAGGCACTCATACTAATGCTTGTTGTAATAAAACAGAAACCTGTACTGCTATAAATTTTCACTAATGCGATTCTACTTACAGGGCTGGAAAAGTTGCCTTTATATTATGCTGTTAATTTTAATGTCAGTGTCATTATTCATTCCTCTATTCATATTACTTTATTAATAAACATATTTGTCTGTTAGGTAGAGATGAGCAAAAGGCCCAGATTAAAAACCTGTAAGGCTCCAGTGACCACACCTACAGTCAGTGCTTCTTGAGCAGCTGCCTCTGCTTGATAGATTTCTGCTCCCACCCTGTGGGCACTAGTAAGGTTGGGAATTTCAAGCATGGTAATAACGGAGGAGTGCTCAGGTTTTTAAGAGCTTTATGGCTCTCTTATATCTGTTGACAACTGCTTCTGGGGAAAGGAGTTAACAGCATTGCCATGCAGTGGAAAATGACAAAACCTATTGTATGTCAGAGGCTGAAATTGCTGGAGCTCATGGACATGGCAGGGCAACACTGCTCCCTGCTACCAGCCTGCCACAGTGCCACCACCCACATAGGACAAAATGACATGATCCTCTCCCACAGATCGCCCTCTTGACGGTGTGGAACTTTGAAGGAGAAACAACAAATGCCACAAGGCTCAGGATAAAAACCAGAAGTCTGGCAATGACGTGCCTGCTTTTGGTTTTAAATAACAGCGCAAACAGCAATGTAGGAAGACACTAACACAGAGGGTGGAGCTCTGGCTTGTGCTAATAAAGTTACACAGTTGTTCCTCAACTCCAGCTAAAAAGGCTGTAAGGATAGGAACAAAGAATAGAAACATCTTTAATTACTCTCCTCCTCCTCCCCCTCCCCTCCCCCCAAAAAACAGTCACAAAAAGAGAATCCTGAAAGCCTTGCATCAGTTTTCCACCATAAGAATGCAATCAGATCCACTTACCATCACCTCAGCTATCTTGCACCCTGAATAGTTTAGCATGATATTTACAGGAAAAATTTAGAGAAAGAAAAAGAGAGGGGAAATGCTGTGCCATCTTCCCAAAAAATTAACCCATTTTGTGCTGGTTTTGTTGAACTATATTTGGTTTTTTTAAGCATTGTCATTAAACGTGCGTTCTAAATTAATGTCAACTGTTTCCTGGAAAGGGATCACAAATTTCACAGTTTCCATAGTGAAAAAATCCCACAAGTTGCAGCCCGTCTCTCCCTGATGTTTTTCAAAATAATTATTCCCCTGAGACTCTGTGCAGAAGATGGCAGTGGAAAGAATTTATCTTCTAATGACTGATTGGTTAACACAGAAAAAATACAAATTGCAATGTAAGTCAATCAAAGAAACAGTTTAATGGCAACATGTTTCTTTGTCCTCAGTGTCATGCATAAAATTATAACGTTGAAGTGGAAATGTGGCAGGTTGCAATAATTTTAACCAAAATTTTGTTAAACAACAGCAATCACATTTTCTTTTGCCAATATGCTACTTCTTGTTTTACTGCACCTTTTCGTCACACCCCTGCATCATGGCTGATTTCTCAAACCATTGCCTTACGGATTTAATTATAGAATGCTATGTTTTTTTAAATTACATGAGAAACATTTTTTCCTCACCTTTCTCTGTGGATACATTTCTAAAAATAACGAATAACATCTGTACCCAAGCTTTTGCTTGGGTAACTCCTGCTAAGTAATCACACTGGCGTTGTGCTCAGGCCCTGATGGGGTCACAGCCTTTGTCATTCCTTGGAGCTACCAACCACACCACACAATCAAATCCATACAAACCCAACACCTTTCTACTTATTTTAGGTTTCTGTGGGAATTATTCTAACTGCAGATGTTCCCCTAAAATTTGTGGCAAAAATTTAAATATAGTCACATAACTCTGGACCTCCTTTATAAAGTACTTTAGTCATTGAGAGGCTTGTGAGTTGTCCATATTCAATATTTTTTTTCAAAAAATATTATGACTAGATTCTTCCCTTTTCATATTATGAACTTTTTAGTACTATAAAATTAATGCTGAGATTAGTGAAAGTATGACAGCATGGAGGACTTTTCACAGATGCACAACTGAAGAAAAAGACAGAAACAATTGAGCAAAAGAGGTACTGACTGACAGCACAGAGCAGAAGTCTGAGAGAAGTCAGTCAATATGAAAAAAGCACAAGCATGGTCCAAATCCAGGAGTATGGAAGTTTTTATTATCTCAGAGTTCTGGCTTTTTTTTTTCTTCTTACTATGTATCCTCTCACTTGTCAATCACCTCATGATCTTCCGACTGACAAGAGAAGTCAATCTCTGTACCACTACTCTGGATTATATTATTATGGAGATTTTTTTTTTAATAACAGGATATGTTCTATCTCTACCTATCTGTTTTAGGTGATCTCAGGGAGAAGCTAGGAAGCCTTGAAGGAACTTGAAGATGATTCATAGTTAAGTGTAAAGTGAGAATGAAGGTAAGCTACAAATACTCTTTTGAGGAATATGAATGCATTAATAGCTTCTTTCTAAACACAAAACTGACATGACCATGATATCAGGATTAATGGATGTACACAATGTTTAAGGAGAGTGTGGGCGGTAGAAACAAGACTGTATTTTGGTTTTCTGCAATAGAAAGCAAAATTAGAAAATGTAAGACAAAGAATGGTGTTCTAAAGTCTGTTCTCTATAAAGTGATGAAAACTGCAAAAGAAAAAATCCACACATTATTATGCTGAGTTATATTTCTACGACATATTTGAGGAATGAATTTGCAGTTACGTTCTTGAATTCACTTTCACTGCAAGGATACATTTGCCAACACGTCAGTGCTGCCTCAGCTCTCTGTCAGCTACTTTTTTTCCAGGATTTGTCTCTGATCATCTTCTTTTCCATTACCATTTGTCACCTTTTAGATAAAACTCTTGATTTCTGAGCTTGATAGACTACAAGTTCAATACCAAGCGTGCTGGTCAATATAGTGAACTTTGCCAGTCTGAACAGCAACATTATGTTAACTTAGGACTGCTGTTTGTTTTTTTTTTTCTCTAACCCAAAGGCAATCATTATAAATCTAAATGCAGATATTTCTAGCCTGTAAGAACCATAACACTGGTTAATAGGGATTTTTTTGTTTGATTGGTTTTCCCAGACCATTAATCAAAACTTGTCTTCTATCGCCAACACATTTTTCATCTTGGTAGAGATTACAAGTACAGTAACCTAATGCTTATATTTCTGTAACTTAAAAAGAACATATTCTATGCTTTCAAATGTAGAAAAGGCGTATGTTCTGCATATGAATGCTAAATATGCTAGAGTTTTATATTACAAACCGCCTAGAATTTTCTCTATTCTCTGCTCACTGTCTTCCTCTGTCTAATCCCTACGCTGGCAGCAGGGCTGAGTGCATGCTTGTGACATAATGGGTTTAGGTGTTTTTTGTTTGCTGTCAGGAGCAATAAAACACAGAAGGAAAAATAGGATACTGGAATGACAAAGATAGAACTGTCTTGTAGTTGCTTTCATAGATTTGGGGAATTTGTTCAAATAATAGTGAAAATCAGAAATTACCTAATATATAATAACTTTCTGAATGGTCCTCATTCTGCTCCTCTGAGATCCATTCCTTATTCCTTGTGAACCTATTGGGCACTGTGTGTATTTCCATTTGCAGCTTTCCAAGGAATACACGCTGCAAAACAACTACCTGGGTAGCAATGGCATCACTTTTATATGAAAACAGCCACCCATAGTTTTACCAAATAATTTCATCAGACATTTCAGTCTTCTTCTGATGTTTCCAAAGCTTTAACTAGAAACAATTTAGAATGGTAAACAGAAAATAAAATTAGTTTAGTCACTGTATCTTTTAAAAGTCAAGTAATACAAGGTTAATTTAAAAAGATGAAGCTTCAGCAGAAAAAAAAAACTGCTTAGAGGAAAAATATGAGAACTTTTCCCTTCACCAAGTCTTCTCGCTGTATAGCTACTGTGTAGCTATGTACACATTTCCTGAAAGGGCGTTATTTCTTTGAGGCCTTGAATTTTTTTTTTCTGCCAAGCAGCAGAACACCTGGGAAACTCCAGCTAATACAGAATTCAACTGCACGTCTCCTCAGCAGCACTGCTACCAGGAGCATATTAAGCTCATCTTTTGCTATTTAGAATTGATTCCCATAGAATATCAAATCAAATTCAAGGTCCTGGCACTTATCTGCAGTGCTTAGATACCCAAGGCTGTTTCCAGAGTGGTGAGCACAAAGCATATGGGCTCTTCCGTGTCCTGATAAGATCCTGCCTTCACACCAGAGTGAGATCAGGGCAGGTGAAAAGCCCCACTTACTACTGCATTTGGGTTTCCATAGGAAAGAAACCTGCATGTGTGGAGGAGAAGAAAACAGTTGCTTCAGAGGAGACACAAAGCAAGGCAAGGGGTGTAACTGTATGATGCAGACACGGCACTGAATTTTTTTCTGATAGATATTTTATTCTGTAGCTAAAGACCACAGAAATAACTCCCTCATAAACTAATGAGCATCACAAAAATTGCAGCCCACTACAAAAGCCACAATTTCAGACTGTCCTTAACACAATACTGACACAGATACATGTTTATCAAAGAAAATAAAAGAATAAAAAAAGAAAATTATAAAAAAAAATTCATTTACTGTTCTTTTGGAAAGACTAAGTGATTAAACAGTTGGCCACCTTGCTCTGCAGCGTGCAGTGTTAATTATGTTTCATACAGTTTCAAAATATTTTTTGTTATGGATTCTATAATAGATTTCTTTTCAAAACTGCAGCCTAAGTATTCCTAACGTACTGAATAGTAGTATATTTTATTTAAAAATACTTCAAATTACTGGATAATAGGAAGTGACAAGGACTTACGCCTTTGGGCTGTCAGACTTTTAACACATTTTTAAGTCCAAAATATAACAAAGATAAATATTTCTTTCTAAAATGCAGCTTGGAAAACGTTTCAGGTTTCTAACCTGCATTTTAAATGAGCTGACATATTTGTGACCCATAACATCTAAGTCATGAGATTTTTTTATTCTGTGAGGAGCTCCACTAAAATCAGAAAAGCTGCTTGTGTGATTGAAAAATATAGAGTTAGGCTCCTAAGCTTGTTTGTGTATTTTCTTTCAGTAGAATTTGAAATAGCTCTGATTTTTAAGTGTGGGCATATTTTAATATCAAAGTTCAGTGTAGACAATTAAAACTGTAACATAGAGAAATGAAAATGCAACTATTAGCTTTGAGTTTTGAAAAGTTGTGTTTTGTTTTATGATAATAATTACTGCAGATAATCATTCCTGGAATCAGAATTGGGTAGATTGGAACCTTCTGTTCATTGTAAGATTGGGTCAGAAATGCCTTACAGATCACAGTATCACAGTATCATAAGGTTGGAAAGGACCTCTGAGATCATCAAGTCCAACCTATAACCTAACACTAACAACCTTAGGTAACCTTAGGTAAACTTAGGCAACTGTAAATAGGATAGGTACCAATACTTTGAGTTGAACAACTGATTCTTTGTTTTTTTCTTTTGCAGTAAATTATGGGGACCAATAGAGTTCTTGAGTCTTTTCCAGATAGACAGAAGTTTCTTTACATATATGATAATGTGCAGCATTAACTTTGCAGAAGAACAGCCAGTGAGGTAACAAGAAAAATGATTATTTGAACTGAATGATGATATGCACACTTTTTTGATATCAGTTTTCAGCTGATCAAATATGAATTATGAAAAGCCACAAAGGAAGAAAATTAGATTATTAACATTAAAGATGAACAGGTACAGAGCCACAGCCACACAACATTATGTGCTGTCTCTTGAGGACTGCTCAAAAACTGTATCACAAGCTGAGTACCTTTTGCAGATGCCTCCTTGTTGTGACTTCCTTTAAAGTCATAGATCCCTTAGCAAATTTCATCACTCCAATTATAATGCCCTGATAAGTAAAAGGTGTTTCCTTACATTTTTGAGCTGACTGGAACTGTCTATGTTTGGCATGGAGCAGCCCCTGGTCACTTCTCACAAAGGTGACCCCTGCAGTACCCCCACTGCCTTCACCTTCCCACCTACACCTAGAACACTCCTGCATTTTTGTTTTGTAAAACAAAAAAGTCTTTTAAAACTTACTGAAGATATTTTCAGTTCTGGCATCACAGTATTATGTGATCAGGCAATGTGAGTTGTAAGGACATAAAAAGATTCTGGAAAAATAACAATAAGTAATTCAATAATATCATGTGATCTTTTCCATGCCTATATTATTTTTTTGATTGTTTTTTTTCTGTAAACTTGCTGAATAAATATATAAGGAATTCAAGAAGAGATGTCCATCAGCAGCCACCCTATGTCAAGGTAATTTGTGCATAAGAACAGGATTAATGTTTCATTCCACCATAAGTTATTGAGGAAAATCTCTTCTCCATGCATTTTATCTTGTTTTCTTTTAATACTCTGTCTGCAAAGTTTCTGTCTGATTTTGACCAATGCTTCAGGCTCCATACAAAGTTCTTCCCTGAATCTGAACATGAAAAAAGGCACCCAAATTCTCCACACTATGCAGAGACTACAGCTACAATTTCTGGTTTGTCTTTATGTAAGATCTTAAAATGACAGCAGCTGCATAGAGCGTTGCATTCCCCTCTCTCTCTGAGGAAATGCGGTTCCTATTGAGTGTGGCTACATAAGCCAGTTTGGAGTAGAGCAAAATCGAAGTGAGTGAGTCCCTCTTCTCTGAGATTAACTCCTGCCTTTAGAGGTGGGTGATTTGGGATCTCCTTAATTCAATTCTGAGTGCTAATACCCAGCTCAATACTTAACTTGAAGAATACTCCTCAATTAGCTAACTTAGCAAAATGCTTAAAACCCCCTTGCATGCAGGAGATGGTCTATGGCAGAGGAAAAAGACAGGGAAGAGAACATCCATTGCCAGTTGCCTCTGGTGACAGTATTCATTGATAGTACTGAAGTGTGCAAAATCTAGAAGTGAGAAAATGTAAAATTAATGCAACTTCTAATACCAGTAAAAATCAACAAAAGCCTGCAAGATTTGTAGTATTTCAGTCTCACCTATCTCCTTTTCAATAAAAATGCAGGGAGAAGGCTTGTGACTATAGCATCTTCCCTTCCAGTAGCTTTCAAGATGATGTTTACAGCCCTTGGAATTTTCAAATCTTTACATTCATTAATAAGAAAAATGTATTTTTTCCCGTTTGCAGACGTACTTTTTCTAAAAAAGCATTCAGATCCTATTAAAAATATTCTTTCTTTTTGCTAAGCGTGAGATTTCTATAGCCAGTTAAGACAGCTAATATTTAAACACGAGTCAAAAATTAAAAGGAAAATTCAAATATAATACTAGAAGTTTGCCATTTTTTTCAGGTGCAAGTGAGATTACAATATCAGCATGTGTTTTTTCATGGCAAGATTCCTTTATGCTATTTCAGCTATAAATCCATAACAATTTACTCAGCAAAGAAAACATTTCCTAGGAAGCTTTTGCATCATTAGAATGAATAATAAAAATAGGTAGATATTTTAATTCACAAACCATAAGGGAATGGATAATATACAACAAATATTTCAGTATTTTCATGTCTTTTCTAGATTTTTATTTTGACATATTTTTAAGAAACACTAGAACACAGAACTTTTTCTATTAAAACATATTTTTATTAGAAATATTAAGTGAAACATTCCTTGTTTTCAGAAAATAGAACTGACAATCTTGGGGTTTGTCATGAAATTAATATGCTTATAACAGCTTTTGATCATTTTTACCAAAAAAAGTAAGCACCCTGCAAGAGTGCTGCAAACTGTTAAAATATTTTCATTAATACAGTATTTTCATAATTAGTTATGTTTAAAAATATGCATGAATTCTAAAATTCCGGGGTAGGGAAGGTGAATGACATTTTTGTAAAAATGTGTAATGGTTAAGTAGAGGTGAGAAGGATCAGCAAAATAAAAAATTCAGAACCATCTTCAGGAGGATTAACCACCTGCATCAAAAAGGAAAAACAAAGGCCATGTGCCCAACTAATCCCTGGATTTTCATCTATGAACTCTTTGTTTGTAAAGTACATGAAATGATAAAGGCAGAATCAGAATATGTCAGAGTTGTATATATCAGTGTTTATCCAGGCACTATGTACACAAGGCAGATGTTGGATTGACCCCTGCTCAATTAAATCTGTTTGATGGTTTGTTTTTTCTCCTCTACTCATTTGAAATGGCCATGAGGGAGAAAAATGTCAATGGTGCCTCTTTAAACTTCAGGAAAAGAACTTCTCACACACCTCCTTGGGAAGATGCCAGGCCCAATCTGAGACAACACCATAGCAACATTAGTTTAGTGCATGTCTCAGACATCTGTAAATAGCACAGAAAAGAAAAGGATCAGAGGAAAATGGGGTTTTAATATTGTATTCCAAATATTACCCTAGTGCTTGCAGTTTCAGTCAAGAATCAGGAAAAGGATATGTGTGACCATGCTATCCCATGGATTTCCTTCTCAAACTGAAATCAGCGATGGATAGATAAGCAGGGTCAGTGAAGGGAGGGAGAAGAATAAGGAAACGAATGAAAAACAATGTCAAATTCTCTACTAAGGGACAACTAACATACTACCAAAGTATTGCTGCTTAGTGTTACTTCAGGTACTCCTGGTAAGAAAACAATGTTGGAGAATAACAGGCTAGGGGAAGGAGTAAAGTATGTCAAGAAAACAGTCAGGAGACTCAGAAAGCACCAGAAAGTATTATAAAGGGCAAGGGAAGGAAAAGAGGGTATGAGTTTGGCCTTTCAAGTTTGATGTAGCTTTGAGTGTGTTTGGAGTGGTGTATGCAGCAGGCTTTTAGGCGTTTCTAGGCTATTTATAGTGTGCCACAGCAATTTAATGTGGCATTCAAGAACAACCCTTTGAGGCAAAACTATCACTATATGCCAGTTAAATTATCACAGGTCAGTGTGTAACAGAAAACTGACTACCAGTTTTCTATTCTTAACAAAACGAAACATTTAATTCTCTGACTACTTCTCCATTATTTGCCTTAGGTATTAGGAACATATCTTCTAATTGTCAATGTTAAATTTTATCTGTATAAGTATACACAAAATCCTTAAGGTCAATAAATACGGACAGTATGCCATATACATCTACTTTACCTGGAGAAGGACCTTTCTACTTTACCTGGAGAAGGAAAGCATGCCTCCAAAATGTCACGACTGCAGGCTATCTGATGATTTGTAAATCCTTGAGAAAATAAAGAGAAATAGCAGTTCATATTTTTTATTTAAATGATAAGTAAGAAGTAGTGGGAAAATGACTGTAAGCTCTACTGAGTAGTCATTTGTTGCATGGAATTAATATGGAAATTATATTAAGGGGAAGCTGAAAGCACCAGAGAAGCTATTTGTACAACTACAGAAGAGGGCTCTGCTTTCCAGATACAGTTTTATTTCCCTGCTTTATTTATGCTCTTAGCAGATGGTGTTTTCTTCTTGAAGCTCCAGAGAGTCAAAGGTAAAAATAACACCATACAGGAATAGGGCTTCATGAGGATTTTTAGAAGGTCAGTTTTCCTTCACTTATACCTTTCGTCATTTGTCTGAAGTCACTGTGAGCTTTCAGTTATTACTGGTATATTCCCATAGCTGCCCTAATGCTCATATGGAATTAGTTTTAGGAAAACAGACCTAGAAGATATTAGGGCACTTCTGGCAAGTACTCTAGTAGGCCTGGAGTGAGTTTTCAGGAGCTTAGGAATAAACCTGACTTGAGACCGCAGAAAGTAATGCAATTTCTGCTGCCCTTCCCTTACCTCCCCATTGTCTTACTGCAAATCTGCAGTTCCTTTCTCATTCTTCTTTTATATTTTAATGTAAAACTTGTTTCAAAGAAATGTTCTATTGCCTACATTTTACAAACAGATAGATGAATAGTTTGTGTTATACTGAGTTATAAGTATGGTTGATTGGTGGTAGTTGAAATAAATATAAAACACATAAATTACCTGGAACTAAAACAAATATAGTACAAGTACAGTTTTGTTACATATCTTTCCTAATTTCTTTACAACAGAAGAAACTACGTCTTCCCCCAATCCTTTAGCATCGTGAATGTTAGCATATTGCTTACACTATGAATCAATACACAATACAATGGTTATTCTTTAAACATTAATTTCAAAAAACTCTATTGAACTATATTTTCACAAGCAGTATCATAGCAAATACCGTCTAAGTTTCCAATAATAATGTCTTACTGAATTCAGAAAACAGATCTATAAGTAGAAAAAAACGGTCAGTGGAAGTCAGAGGAATGGCTCACAGGTCAGCAATGTATAATCATGTTGTGGTGTATTGAAGGCAATATTCTCAACCAGAAGCATACAAATAGCTGTCAGTCTCAAGTTTCTGCATTACTTTTTTTCTCTGTATTACTGAATTAGAACTGCAGAATTTAGTAGCATAATGAAAAACTCTTTTACAGTCACAGAAATATGATCCTTGGTAGAACACAGTGCACTGTCTAATGAAGAAGTGGAAACAACAGTTTTTTCCAGAGCTTGTTGTTTCATTTCCCACTGTTTCTTTTCTGAGGAAAGTACAGTTTTCTTAATGACAATATAGAAAGTAAGAGACACCACCATAAGGAGCGGTGGTATGCAAAGTGGTATTTTGTTAAGCCTCCAAAATATTTGCTTTAAACACTAACTTGGCACATTTCTTCATGATACTGCAGTTAAAATAGGAATGTCTATTCCTTCTCTCTACTGCAGGAGGTCTAGAGGCCTCTGATGTCTTTATATTCTTAGGCTTCCTCTTCAAGAGATAGGTTTATAAAAATTTGATAATTACTTCAGTGTAAGGAAATGTTATTTCTATGAGTCTTACTGATTTGGCAGACTTCATTACACTTTTGTCTAAAGATTAATCTACATTGCTTGAACTCCAAGACAGCCTGGAGCTGGAGAAAGAGGTCAGAAGAACCCCACACAGCCAGAGCCCTTTTCTACCCCTTCTTTTCTTTTGATGCGGATGAGTACTCTGAAAAAATCAAGTAATATTTTCACCTCAGAAAGATTTAAACATACTTTTCCAGGGTAGGCAAGAAACAGTTGCTCTCATAAGCTCCTAAGCTTCAGCAATTTGGTGTTTAAGAGTGACAGAACTTCAGCATTCTTCAGTGTTGCTTCCAAAGCTAAATTAACAGTTGTCAAGCTTCAAATAGAACAAGCCTTTGGGTATAAAAGCAACTATTCCTTAACTTTGCATTTCTGTTACAGGCGGAAGGTAGTTTCTTTCATACGTATACAGAGGTATACGTGGTTTTCTTAAAGAAAAACAACAGCTAGGTTTAGGAAAAATATGCATGTCATATTCGTTGCAAAAATTAATGATTGAACATGTTCTAAATCTCTATCCATCTAATATGCTTTGAGAGAGCAGTGCTGTGAGTGAGGGTATTGGCTTCTGGGAGTACTCCCTGGAGGGGTAAGATAGGGGCTGCTCTACCTTTTATCTATAATGGAAGTTTATTCCTTTACAATTAGTGGGTCTATCAGAGCACAGCTTGCCTTTCTAACGTCAAGGACAAAGAATTTTTGGAAGGTAATTATGCTAGAGATTTTGACTTTCACATTAAATTTGCTTTTTTTCATACAAAACAAAAAAAAAGGACTTTTCTTTCTCTCATCTTTCAGCCTTTGATCATGCCATCACAGAATTTATGTAGTAGTATTACAAAAGGCAGAAACAAGGTATAGTATACAGATGTCTAACTCATGGACTGATAAATATCCAAACTCTCTAAGCCTTGAAGCATACTCATTACTTAAAGCACGTTGAACAACTTAGTTACTATTTTTTTAAAGGATACTGAATTTTATGATCATTTTTATATCTTACCACCTGGGTGATATTCTCCTTGAACACTTAAGTCTTTTGAGTCTGAGGCAACCCAAGTTCCAAGCAGTGGAAAAATAAAAAGTCTCACATATATTAATTCCAACCTTTTAAGTTCTACTCTCTGCTAAGGTTTTAAGAAGATTTATATGAAGCCTAAATATTGTTTCCAGTTCAGATCCTTGGCAGTGTACTTTGAATTAAAGCTTTTCATTTTTTTTGATCTATCAGCTGGGCTGGGAGGGGGGAACAGTGACTCACTTAAACTCCTGCTTCTGCCCTTCTCTGTCAGAATTATACCCAGCTCCACAATCTTCTTGAGACTCATCTGCTTCATTTCTTGACTAACCTTAGCCTTGCATTCTGTCCATCTAATCCCCTGTCTTTCTTCTTTGACATATTCCTAATGCTCTTAGGAATCCTTCTCAACCTTACAAATCTTGTTAAAAGGCAGAAGTAGCCTGTATTGAGGACTCTGTTTTCATATTCATCTTTATCACCAAAAGTGCCAAACTCTTGAGCTAGCATTACTCTGACAGAGCTATTAAGAGTCTTTGAGTCGAATTTTCACATGCAGAAATTAATTTAAATAAATATATTTTTTAAAAATAATGTGATTGAGAAGATTTTAAAACATGAACTAGAAAAAAAAGCCATAAAAGTGTAATGTTTTGAGTCACTGCTTTTCACTTTTCAATGCCTCCAAGGTAAGATTTCAGTAGTTTATTCCTAACTAATTTATATTGGAAGGATTATTCTTTATTAGTCAAGTTTTGGGTTTGTTTGTTTGTGAGGCTTGTGTGTTTGTTTGTTTGTTAGGTTTTTTTGTTAGTGTATATCCGTTCCTTCACTTGACAATCCTTTTTGTCCTTCTCAATTTAGAGAAAAAGGCGGCTTGTCAATCTTCCAACTGGCCATCATGTGCATCTAATGGGAGAATTAAGGTGACTGCAATGGAAATATGTGCTACCACATAATGAGTCTTACTGTTGATACAACACAGAATTCTTGGGTTTGGGCCTTAACACCATCATCTCCAGATGCGAGGGACACTCTAGATTCAAAACACACTTCAATAGATGGAGGTTAAGGGTATTACCAGAGGGTGCTTTTTCCTCAGTTTTACTCACTGTACCTTTTCCATATCTCTTGGCATAAAAAATCCTATGATGCCACGGTTTCCCTGTTGTACTTTCATGCAAAGCACATTTAAAGAATCAGCAACTGTTTTTATTTATTACTATTTTAAATCTGGACCTTTTCCGTTATTTATTTTTCAGTGCCTCAGGCTGGGTTGCAAGACTTTTCATATTGACCTGGCTGATAGACAAAGTGTACCTTAATGCTTTCACTAAGTCTAGAAACTGAACTGGTCTTGTAGGTAGGACGGATATGGAAAACTATAATAAAATACTGTTTTGCAATAAAAGTCATTAGCTAATAACTACTTCTATAGATATAGTCCATCATGTCAGAAGCCAAAACCTTTTTGTTCTACTGGCCAGCTCCTCTGCAGTGTGATACTGTGGGTTTCAGCACTCAGTCTCCAAAGTCAATAAATTCAATGCAAAATAATGTTTTAATTTTTAAGCTAACTACTGCCATAAAAAAAAAAATCTTTCAGAAAGCTCATCATAACCTGGTTTCCAGTCAGGACCCAAAATAGACAATATTCTGGATTGAGCTGGGTGTCCTGAATGTTTGGTGTATTGATTCAGCAACATGTGTATTCCTAAAGGAGTCGTGATCCAGAAATTTTTGTTTTTACCTCAGTGTTTATTCTCCCATATTCTGTCAGATTCTGTTCACTTACAGCCACTTTTTCATGCATTATCCTCGGGTAAAGTGCTGGTTTTTTTTCTTGCAGAATATCATGCAGTTCAGTAGTTTGTCAATTCTTGAAAAATAATTATTCAATTGTCTGTTAACCGAGAGGGATTTTCTATCTGTCAACATACTAGACTTACTCAGATATTGTGTTGACTTTTGAAGTAATGGATGCTCTTAGATTTTTTTGGTTTTTTTTCAACAGGCTGATTTTGTACTTGTTTGCACCTCATTCTCCCTAGAAATTCTTTTCAAAGAAAGGAGATATCTAACAAAACATCTCTGTGTCTAAAGAGGTCATGAAACTGAGATAAGTTCGGATGCGACAGCAACCATGTTGCCAGATGCTGGGAACAGAGCCAGGGTACTCGCAGGCCAAAAGCAACAATTTCTACAGTGTAAAGTTGCATATGCAGGACTGTTGCAGAATTATATCCCTTGTAAACTGGGTGTAGAGGTGACTACATAACACTGTCATTTTATGGGATGAAAAATCCTACCCAATGTGTTTGATAATCTATTGCTAGCTCAAAATACTGAATGAGAGTGAGGGTGCATAAGATATCATGCAGTCTGCCAGCCCATTAGACTGCATGAGCAAACTCCAAGAAACTTTAAACTTTTTCATCGCCAAGTGCTCAGGAATTTAGAAATAATTCATATTTCTTTGTTTAATTTCTGGACATGCATATATATTTTCCTCATAAAAAATAAATTGACCGTTCTCTTTCAAGGGACATTAGTATGTTTCTTTCTCCTGCTGCAAAAAAATCTTGCTTCTTTCTTTTAGAATACTGCTTTTCTGCTTTTTTTTTAAGATGAGCATTTTCTTAAGAGTCCTGTGATTGTCCTATATCATGCCGTGTTACTCTACTCATAGCTCTCCTTAAAGGCACCAGGTAATACAATAGCATGGCTATTAAGATAAGCAAGTAATATTAGAAAGAACATTTCTTTAGTCTTTTAAACACAAATGTTAATGCCTAGCTATTGCTAGCTGCCTGAGAGCCCTATGATAAAATCTATACCACTGAAAATCAAAAATGTATTCTAAAGTACCAGCAGAATACTGTCAAAACAATATGTTTTTAGAAGCCTTGGAACTTCAAAAGAAAAAAAACTTCTATTGAGTTTTGCAAGTTTATCAGACTAAAACCTTGTATCAGCATATGTACATTACACATCAGTACACAACTATCAGAGCCATAGAATATTTTAATGATGCTCATAGGCCCAGCTGCATAGTTGAGTCTCTCATTTGCATTTTAAGTTATCATCTCATTTGTTTGGAAAAATGAAAGATATTCTGACTGAGCAGAAATGCCCTACACACACCAGATGGGATGTAAGCAGCTATGTTGGACGTAGAAGAAAATAAAGTACATTAGGTGACTTGAAATGGTAGCAGTTTACAAGTTTTGCATGAAAGATTCCTTTAGATGCCAAAAAAGAATTATACCATGCTTTGTTATACACTATGCCACTATCATGTATCTGGGTATATGTATAACACTATAACTTATTTAATGTATTTAATATATAGTTAAAGGATCTTTCAGTTTAAGTCTACTTAAAATGTAGCAACACGGAACTCAGAAACCTAAATATTCAAAGTGTGACACACTGGGGAACAGAGATTCACATGTGATGGTGGCGTAGGAGAGGTAAATTGCAGAAACTGTGGCTGTTGAAACCTCTGAAGTTTCTATTTGGTCATCATCAATGTAGAAGGTGATCCATAACAACCTATGTTTTATCAATAGCAACATCCTTCACCTTTGCCTCCAGAAAAAAAAAAAATTCTTAGCATTACAAAACCCATGGAGAAAGATTGCTGTAGTGGATTGACTTTTGGATTTTTCTGATCTTCCTTAAAAAAAAAATGGCTTTTGCAGGTCTTCCTTAACAACGGAGGTCAGGATCCACAGCAGTATTCCATATCTTCCTTTAATGTAACACAACATATAAATAAGGTGTAGATACGGGGGTACGCTCTCTTCTTCTTCCGGGAAGCTGGAGAACAGGAGTTCCGTTGCTGCTGGTCCTGTCTGGAGCTGAGGCAGCAGCGCCTGCTGTTCTCTGCCCACGTGTGTGGGAGAGTCCTGAGTTGGATTTAGCTGTTCTGCTTTCCTCAAGGGAAGTGGTGAGATTTTGCTAGTTCTTTACTTTGTTAGTTACCTGGTCTTACAAGTGTGCATACCTGTTTTGTTTTAGTTCCTTTTTGTCCTTTTTTCCCTTTTCCCTTTCCCCTTTCCCCTTTCTTGGGAGTTTTGCATTATATCCTTACTGTATGTAGCTGTTTTTATTTAGAAAATACATAAATACATATATTTAGTGTGATTTCAGTTTTTCTATAGTTTTTTCCTTTGAAAGAGGGGAAGTTTTGGGAGAGAGGCAGACTTAGCGGTTGGAGAGCTTGGGAAAGCTACCTTAAACCAGCTAAATTGCTTTATTGAAGACTGTTGCTGTGTGCCCAGTCTATCATGCCCTGTCCATATTAGAGAAAGGACCTTAGAGAAAGGACTGTGTCTTCCCTGACGTTTTGCACTGCAGCAAGGTGATAATGGATAGAATACTAAAATGGTAACAAACTTGGATGCAATGCCTTAAAGTATCTTCTGTGTTGTGGAAAGTATTTTGAGATCTTCTAGATCAAAATATATAAAAGAATAATGTTAATTTTAATAGGCAATTCTTTGCCAAATTGAAACTCCCAATAGGGATTGTTTTGGAAAAAAAGAACAAAAGAAGGAGGGAAAACACTAGCCAGACAGGTCTAGCAAGAGGTCACTTGCCAAGTATCCAGGAAAGCATCGCAGGATTGTTCAGTAGGAAACCTATCTTGGTAATAACTCCCTCAAAAATAGCTGAGAAATAAAGATGGAGAAAATTGCTATCTTTCTCTGCAGTAGCAGGCACAGCTAGCTTAACACTCATCCAGCTCAACACAGGGAAGCATAACACAGCATTATCCACCTTTCTTTGTACAGGGAAGTAAAAGTCTGCCATAGCAGGATGCCTCTCCTTAAACTCCCTCTGGTATAGTGTTACTCTACTCACGTTCTTACTCCCTGTGCCTTAAAAATAAAAGTAAGAACCCAGTCTGGATCAAAATTCATCATTGTATGTGGGGTTTTTTTTAAAGATGTTTGCATGGTCTTTTTAGTGTTTGGAATTTTAGCCTGTCTTTGGTATTACTTTACAGACATGAGAGCATTCCATCTTGCTTCAGCAGCCTGTAGGGAGTCAGTGTAGTATCACCAATGAGTTATATTTTAAGCTAGGTCTACTCTAAGCAAATTTTCTAGTAAGGTATAACATCTAGCTGTATTTTGGTATAGACAAGTTTGTATTCTGTGCCATACTTGTATCTAAACACCTGTCTTTTCCTAGAGAGGATAGGGAATGTCTTTTTTGAACTGTGTTTCTTCAGCCCATGAACAATTTGTCATTCTGTCTGCAGCCTGTCTGTAGCATTAAGTAGTGAGCACTGGTGGTGAGTCCACTGCCCTTCATCATGTTTTGGGAAAGGAGTATCACTCAGGTGCACTCGTTTCTCACTCTCTTTGGAATTGATGACAAGACCTCTGTGGTCAGACTTAATGAGTCAATTAGAGAATCTGAACAGCCATCACAGTTCTGAGCTGCAGGGGCCTGGCCCTTTCTTGTTACAGTTTGGTTGAGAATAGCTTATTATGCAAAGTAATTAATTTTCAATTTCATGTTGCTGCACTACCTGACAGCTTTCTCTGCTTTCTTCTGAAATGGCTTGACTTAGAGGGACTAATTCCGCTTGATAAAGTGACCAACAGTGGTTTATAGGTAGCAGTTTCTACAGAAACGTTACCTCTTTACTCTGATTTTGTTTAAATGCTTTGGAAAAAGAAGGATTGAGCAAAGGTCTGACACAGCAGTCATTTGTTATGCAGGTAGACCTGACAACTCAGTGCAAAAAAAATGTGGGAGGTAATCTGTTTGATAACAGAATTCCAAGAATATAGGTTTAATCACTATGGTCTCATTGGCAGCAAAGCAGATTTTGAACTTGCTGTGGTTTCTTCAGTGCTTGTGCTCATCTCTAGTGTTAAACACTAAAAATTAGATCTTTAGTTTCTAAAGAAAGACTTATTAATTGAAAAAAACGGATGACATTCAAGTTATAAACTGTCAGCAGTGATTTACCTTTTTATCTAGCCTTCTTCATTTTAAAAGGGAATTTACTCTTTCATCTTTTGAGGCAAAAATGAAAGTTAATTTACTACCTGAATAAATTTAGGACATTTAATCTTTAATGACACCTCAGATCATGATGTATGCAAAGATTTCATGGCAAGCTAATAGCCTTTTATCAAGAGAAAACCCTCTCTACAGAGCCACACTTAATGCACAGGATTGATTTTACATGCTTTTTGTCAGGGGGGGAATACAGTCTTTTTTTTACCAACTACCATGATAATGTCCTGGTTTACAGGCTACTGGACAAAAGCATGACCCTTCCTACTTACCTGAATTTGTTGCTCATGATTTCTGGTTACATCTACTCAAATAAAGGAACAGCCCTCTTCGTTGTTTCTTTGATGATGGCTAGGTCAAAAGAAAGCCACCATTTAATTGGACAACTTGAAGATATTTTTTGTCTATGCAATTTGAAGGATTTCCCAGGACCCTTCTAAAAACCACCAGGGCAGGCATTTGACTTAATTGCAGATAGGCATCAGCCAGCCAGGAATAGAACCAGAAACAGCAGTGAGAAAGGCATGAGGATGGTCAGAAAAGCACATCCAACCTGAGAAAGAAGACTGTAAAAAATATTTTTGTTAATGGAGAGTTCTGAATTTGCTTATTCAATCTCCTTTTTTCTAACTTCTACAGTAGGTTAGCAACAAGTGGTCTTAACTATGTTCCCTGCAAAAGACAGGAGGACTGTATCCAAGCAGCCTCTCAACAGTTTATCTGCCTAATGGAAACAGCACAAGAACTGAATTTTGGCTAATTTTTTGCGTCTAATGAGGTAGAGCTAGATACATTCACAGCCTACACACTTGGAGACAGATGGTCACAAGGTACGATCTAGAGTAATGACTTGCTCTTTCCCTCCTCCTAATTAATAGTGAGGAAAAAGGTATGCATTCAGTATCAAATTCTTTCCACATAACTTTTTTGTTTGGTTGGGTTTTTTTTTGTTTGTTTGTTTTCGGACAAATTATAGAAGGTCTGTAGCTCCTGGAAGTCCAAAGACTTGTGTTTAAAAAACATAAAACGTGTTTTTCAGCAACATTGAGCCAATAGTTTCAGTTACCAGTGTTTATAGGGCTTTCATGTCTCCAGCTCTCTTTGAGCTTTAATGAAGGAATACAGAGCAGCGAGCCTGAGAAATAACTAATCTGGTAGCCTCTGAGCTTCAGACCTGGACTGCGAAGAAAATTAAGGAGTGTCATTAGTATGGCTGTGGAAATTCAGAGCTCCTTAGCTGAACTTAGGGGTTGCTTGAGCAGACTGTGGCCATGGAAGGGCCTGGGTTCCATTGGAGTGTACTTACTCCATTTAAGAAGAACCAACAGAACTGCCTACAGGAATCTGTGTTGTGGCAGAAGACAGTCTCACACTTGGTTCATGGAGTGGTTGTCTTCTTTCATCCCACTTCTGCTCAAATTTCAATTTAGAGGTCCAAAGGCTAAATGAACATCCAGACTATCTAAGATTTAGATGCTAAGTGAAGTCTGCCCAGGATGTCTTTTAACATTTGGCCACCAAATGCTCACTGAGCTATTTCAAAGTAATGTACAATTTTTCCCTAGATCAAGTAATTTTTAATACTGAACAGGTATGAATTCTCCATCTTACATGCCAGGCTTAGTTCCTATGTACAGCACCCACATATATATTTAAATTTCCAACCTGAATTAATTGCCCACACATGAAAGTGCATTTCCTTTCATTGCCTTTGCTTATTTATTTATGAAATTTGCTCCCTTTCTATTCTCTTCTTGAAAACACATTTATTTGATGAAACACTAGTGGATGCAAACCCATCCTCAAGGAATGCGACTCTTAGCTGCAGCTAATGTGCTGATTTCTTAATCAGTATCTGTTGGAGAACCTATTCTTTAGCTCTTTAATATATTCTTGTCTTTACACTCTAATTTCATCACCGTACTGATTGGAATACACTCTTTTTTGTCTTTTCTTCTTTTTTTTTAAGATAAATTACACTCCTTTCTGAGAAGAGACTAGATGTTCTTTTTCTTAAAAATGATAACATACATTTTGCAAAATAGAGGAAAAATGCACTCAGTGAAGTGATTATATCACCAGAACACCAAGGCTTACCAGACATCCCAGGTTATGTACACGCATGCGTACAGAAATTTTCAAGCCCAGCAAAATACAAGTCTTCTTGTAAAGTATTTTGGAAGAAAAACCTAGTTTTCTACTCCTTTCTTGATATGCTTTTTTTCCTTGAAAATCAGACTGATTGCCAAATAAATCTTTGTTGAGAAATGTAGCCAATAGCTTTATACAGCTTTATTCAGACTGTATTTTTTTTTTTAGGAAATGCCCATTCTTTTGCATTCATAAAGATTCTGTTTAGGTTCTGCTTTACCACTGGGTGGTGCTCTCAACATGCAGTAGGCAGCCAATCCCTTAACAATGCTAATCTGTTCTTAGTTAATCACATCTAGAAGTTGTTTCATATGAATGCCACCTATGAGGTATCAAAGGAAACAAAACAAAAATGCGTTCCTCATCCTATGGCAGCTAAGAGTGGTAGGGGGGGAAGGTTTGATTGGATCAGCCTGACAGTAGTTCCAAGGAAAGTGTATTTTGCTGACAAATATCTCCCCTGCCCTTCAAAAATGCATATATTTCTGCTTAGAAGACATAAGATGATCCAGAACATTGTCTTCATCAAAGCCTTCCCAGGTATTTCAAAGAAAGCTTGCCAGCACTGCTGCACCTTGAATTGATCCTGGGTGCCTTCAGCACGCTCACTTGTATACTCCTGCATCCTCTAGAGCTCAGCAAACTTCTCCTCTGATAGTTAGGGTATATGTAAGTTGTGGGGTTTTTTTTTGGACGGGGGAATGGGAGCATTAAATCTGCCAAAGGAGTGTCAAGAGACTTGCCTTATATGCAAATCAGGGTTACTAGGGTAGCAGAAGTTCTGGTATGCAAAAGATTTTAAGTTTTTCACCTTTGTTCTTCCTTTTGTACCAAGAAAGCCCCCAATTTTGAAATTCTGAAGAGCTCATCGACAGCTTATAAAAACCCAAAATAAAATCATTTTAGGTTCATTGAGTAATTTCACTTCCAAGAAACCAGAACATGCACTGAGTTCTCACTGATACTATTTAAATTTAGTTAAAAATAAATGTCATTTTGACGAAAACACTTTTAATTTTATTGCCCTTAAGAGCAAGGCAAAACCCCAATGTTCCAACAGCATTGGGAAAATGTAGAAACCATGGAAGAATGGATTCACTGTACTCTATTAATATTTTTGTCAGCTGAAGAAGTACAAAATAATATCAAGGAATAAAATTTAGTCTACTTTTTGGTCAAGAGTCTTTATTCTTTTAATGTATCATTTATTATTTATGCCAAGAATAGTTGATGTTAGGCAACAAACTACATGTTTCAAGTAAGATCATATGTACATTTAGTGACAGTAATGTGACAACGTTCTTTTTCTCTAATGTCTTTATCACAGTTTCTAGTGATACCAAATCAAGGCTTATTTTTAAAAGTTGCCATTTAATTTCAGGCTGACAACATAATGGCTTTGAATGAGCGTGTCTCAGGGCTGCTGAATCAGCAGATGCAACCCTTGATATGACGTGTGCTGAAGATTGCAGGTGTATAATAAACATGACAGGTTCATGCACTGAAAATCATCTCTGAGAACACAGTACATAAACTGCAAGCTAGAAAAATATTTTTTTTGGGCTGTTTTCTCAAAACAGGCATCAAACAACAACATGGAATAAAGTGTATTAAAGTGTTTATTACCTAAAGCTTGCATTTACGTTTAAGAATATAATATTTACACTCAGTTTCACGGTCTTTATTTTTTTCTTTTCCCCTCCATGTGATTTAATACAGCAGATTTGATTATGGTGGGAACCCCTCCCCATTTTGCTCTTTGACAAGAATATAATTCTGTTTTTAATGATGATTCTTTTCCTTGTAGCACTTCCAAAAATTTATGCACGAGACACAAAATTCTCTAAAGCAGTAATGGAGTCCTTGAAAACACAAGCAGAAAATCACACAAGGTTACAGCGGGACACAAGTGATTCACAGTCCTTGCCCTAGCTGTCTTGATGGTGTGAATTTCCTCCTTCACAATGCTACAGAAAGCCTGTATATATGTGCTGGAAGCTGTACGCATGCAGCGTGTACGTGCTCTGAGCCCTCCCTGGGGAGTGACGGCATTGTCTGAATTAACTTCATGATCGTCATTCAGAATGTGTCTGAAAGAAATGTCATTTTAACTATCACACATTTCTTATATTAAGCCACAGACATCTGAATAGAGGCCATCTTTACATTTCATTTCCTTATCGGTATCATCTCACCCAATCTTCTTATAGGTCCCATATCTGAAGCTTTCCTCTCTAAGACTCAGCCTGCACACCTCTGCATTCCATATCAGGTAACTTCTTGTTTCCCTCTGATAAAAATCACCTAATGTTTGCCTCTTCTTCATCGTCCCTTGACTTTTAAGAGCTTTTGGTTGGGGAAGCAGCACCCCTTAATAACCATTGAGTTGCATTTTCACACAGAACCTAAATATGCACATATCCCTTCCTAATGGGTGGCTCTAACAATAGTTTGTCAGTCTATTTCCCTTCACAAGAATGATTTTATTGAAAAGAGGGTTGAGAGAGGAAAAAAATAATTATCTGTTGAACAACTCTGGAGTCAACCAGTAGGAAATAAAGGCAATGAAAAGGTATTAGAAGTATTGCTAGGGAGGAAGAAAATTGCCACAAACAATCTGGATAAGTTTGCGTGTTCTCGTGCTCACTAGACCATATCAACAAATGCTATACAATGACTAAGGGTGAATTCATTTCCTGGGAAAATTATTGCCACTAGGATGGGCAGAAACATAGATTGCCTGACAACTGCAAGTGCTCTTGTAACAGATGCAGCACAGAGAGGACAAACTCTCCTTTGCAAGTAAGTAAAAAAAGCTATATTAATTGAACAGAAACTAGTATGGCAATTGTAGAGCTGTCCACATGCGCAACACCGAAACCTCAATGGAGTATAAATGTGTACTTCGAGCCTTGCTGATAATGCTGATACTTTACACCTATGTCACACAGCACAGGATAATTTCTTCCATAGTGCAACTATGCTAAGTCTAAGCACGCACATGGAGAAATTCAACTTCCCCTTCCATTCCTCAGTTTGCCTGATTCATTCTCTACAGCCTCCTCATATATGTATATTCGATGTTTGATATAAGCCTTCAGCAAGTAGTGGGTATCTACTGTGCGTCCCAAGGCACAAAGACTCTTGACACCTCTGTTTTCAAAGCAGAAGCTTACACTGTTTAATCTTTGCTCCTCTTCTTCTCACATAAAGGAGGAGAGTACAAAACCTTGTAATCAACTCACTTTTACCTCAGTCTACCTAAGAAACTTGGTTATATGACTTACTAAATCCTCTAATCATACTGGTTTGGGTACTTTTGGTATTTTTTTGTACTTTTATTTAAGGTACTTAATACCTTCTTCACCTCGGTCTGTAATAGTAAGACAAGTTTTTCTGCAGGTACCCAGCCTCTGAGCTGTAAGGCAGGGATGTGGAGCAGAATAGAGCCCCCATAATCCAAAAGCAAATGGTTAGCGACCTGCTACACCACCTAGACACATACAGGGTTATGGGGCTGTGTGACATGCACCAGATGATAGTAATGAAGGAAGTGATGTAAGTGCTCACTAAGCCACTTTCCATAGTTTGACTGGAGATTACCAAATGTAATGCCCGTCTACAAGAAGGCCTAGAAAGAGGATCAGGGGAACTACAAGCCTGTCAGCCTGACCTCAGTACCAGGGGTGGTTGTGGAGTAGACCATCTTAACCATGTGGCATTTACAGGATTATCAGCTGTTCAAGCCCAGTCTGTATGGGTTTAGAAAAGGCAGGTCCTGTCTGACTAATCTGATCTCCTTCTATGACAAAGTGACCTGCTTAGTGGATGAGGGAAAGCCTGTGGAATTTGTCTGCCTAGAGTTTAGTAAACCCTTTGACACTGTTTCCCAAAGCATTCTCCTGGAGAAACTGGCTGCTCATGGCTTACTTGGGTGTGATCTTCGCTGGGTAGAAAACTGGCTGAATGGCCAAGCCTAAGAGTTGTAGTGAGTGGAGTTAAATCCCAAGTGACAGCTGTTTACAAGCGCTGTTGTCCTGGGTTCAGTGTTGGCACTGGTTCTGTTAATCTATCAATGATCCAGATGAGGGGATCAAGTCCAGCTTCAATAAGTTTGCAGATGCCATCAAGTTGGGCAGGGCTGTTGATCTGATCGAAGGAAAGAAGGCTCTAAAGAGGGATATAGACAAACTGGATCAGTGGGTTGAGACCAATTGTATAAGGTTCCACAAGGCTAAGTATCAAGTGCTGCACTTGGGTCACAACAACCCCATGCAACACTACAGACTTGGGGAAGAGTGGCTGGAAACCTGCCTGAAGGAAAGGAACCTGAGGATATTGGTTGATAGCTGGCTGAGCGCGAGCCAGTATTGTGCCCAGGTGGCCAAGAAGGCCAACTGCGTCATGACTTGTACCAGAAATAGTGCAACCAGGAGGAGTAGGGAAGTGATTGTCCCCCTGTACTTGGCACTGGTGAGTCTGCACCTCAAATACTATATTCAGTTTTGGTCCCTCACTACAAGGAACAAATTGAGGTCCTGGATCATGTGCATAGAAGGGCAACAGAGCTGGTAAAGGATCTAGAAAACAAGTCTTATGAGGAGATGCTGAGGGAACTGGGAATGTGTAGTGTGGAGAAGAGGAGGCTGAGGGGAGACCTTATCACTGACTACAACTACCTGAAAGAAGGTTGTAGTGAGATGGATGTTGGTCTCTTCTCCCAAGTAACAAGTGATAGGACAAGAAGAAATGGACTCAAGTTGTGCTAAGGGAGGTTCAAACTAGATATTAGGAAATATTACCTTACCGAAAGTTTTACCAAGCATTGAGACAGACTGTCCAGGGAAGTGGCTGAATCACTATCCCCTGTAGGTATTTAAAAGTCATGTAGATGTGGCACTTAGGGATGTGGTTTAGTGGTGGTCTTGGCGGTGTTGGGTTTACAGTAAGACTCAATGATCTTAAATGTCTTTTCCAACCTAAATGATTCTGTGATTCTGTCTTATTTGAGTGTGAAACTGTCATAATTATTGTGGTCCAGTTAGTTACTGAAAATCTATCTATGTAAATGTTTCAAGAGCTATTTCCGGTGGGCTTGAAGAAAAACAGCCAGCTTCCCTCCATCTGAATCTTATTGAAGAGGTTAATTAATTAAAAGCCACTAATGAGCTCTCCCATCTATATGTTTGTACCAGGTTTTGTGAAATTTAAGATTCAGTGTTTCACCCTCAATACCAAACCTGGAGACTCTTTACACTGAAAAATATTCACCAAAGAGGCAGAAGGAGAGGCAGTTTTTCTTTCTCTCTGTAACAGAGGGTCAAACGCAGGAGATTAAATAAATACTAATATTACCAAGGCAAAATGAAAGTTCTTTTTTTTTCATTAAAAAGTATCATAACTTTATCTCTTCCATGAGAAAATACATTTCAAAGTAAAAAAATTAAATTCATCTATGAAACTCTACCATGGAGATGCTTTCAATAATAGGTGCCAAAAGAAACAGTGCTCTGTGTGACTAACAAATAAGTGGCCTTAAAACAAGAGGGGCTTTTCCAGTTGTTTTAATTCTCAACTAAAGTAGATCATGCAATATCACCTTCTGTAAATATTTGTAGCTGTTGTCTGTCTTGAATGTTGTAAATAACTAATGTTTTTACCTTAGCCTGGCTTGAGATAAGAGAAATTTCAATCTGACTAGCAACAAGATACCTGCTATCCAAGACATCAATAAAAATGGCATTGGGATATATTTTTGGTTCCTCAGCACATTCTCCAGTGGCTCACAGTCACAAAACTGATTCCTTTATAAGCTGCATATGGCAGAAGGAGAGATCATCTTACAATGGTCAGGAGGAGATCTTCCAGTTTTAGGTGGTAACTGAGAAGAGTCGCCAGCATGCAGCCAGATGCTGGGGAGCATGCTGGAAGCAACCTGCCCTAGGGAGCATGGACAGCACATTTCTCCAGTCATTTCTGTTCATCATCATGCCAACAAGAGCACACAAATTGAAAAGGAGATCATGATGTCATTTGATGAGGTTATGAAAAAAGAACTTAAAAAATGGCTGCTGAAACATGGAAAACTGTGCACGTGAAACAGCAGAGAATTCATGAGATTCCTGTGGCAGAGAGGACAAGAAGAAGTGCAGCAAAGAAACAAGAGCAAAAGCTGCTCCTTGATTTTACCAGTAAAAAATGTTATTAGTTCTAACTGCTGCAAGACTAGGACTATAAATTGAGCTACTCTATACTTGTAATATATACATATATAAGTATACTTAAGAGAAGCCTTGAAGTGTTATTAGAAGATGACAGCTCAAAAAAGAGCCATGCTGTATTCCAATCACAGCCACTGAGTGACTGTAAACAGAGGTTAGAAAAGCAGAATTGATGCAACCTACAATGTTGGGTAATTAGATAGCTTCACAGAGCTGAGAAAAAAACTTGCTGAATTCATGCACTTTTTTTGACCTTTATGAAATAGCCACACTGCAGTGAAATACAGCCTCATATCTTCTCAGACCAACAATCAGATTAGCTTAATTTTCTCAAGAGAATGTGTTTACACACCAGTATAAGACATTTAACAGCAGTTGAACTAACACATTCAGCAAAGTTTGGCAGATGAAGGGCAAATAATTCATTAGCCAAGATGAAGGGGAAAAATTACTTTTTTTGTTGTTACTGCTGTTGCCAAACAGTGCCAGCTGGCCAGCCCAGAACTGTTTATGAAATTGGAGATTTTTTTTACTAATTTTACGTTATGTGCACAATTCTTTTTAAGGAGAAATTGGGGGGACACAATCAAAATAACCTCTTGCTGTAAAAAGGAGAAAATTAAGTTCCAAAATGTTTCCAATGGTAGCTCACGAAAATCTGATATTTTGATTCTGGCATGTTATATAAAAAACTTGAAAAAGATACAAATAAACCAAAATTAATTTAAATTTATGAAGTACAGTAAGTAAAAAGTTTTCTTCTGTGATTTTCTGCATCTTCAAAAGTAAAAAGCATACTTAATCTAAAAAAAGCTAGAAGGTACACAGCATAAAGCTTTTATAAATCTAACCTTCAGATACTGACAAGGGCGTTTTGGTCCTGTCAAAGCACAACTGGCAATGCATTTTATGGTGCTTGAGAGAAATAAGGGAAAGCTTTACCAGCATTTAGAAGTATCAAACAGTCCCAACTACCTCTTCTGTTATAGCTAAGGCCCTGAAAAGTACCAGGAGGAACACTAAAGATGCAAGACTTCTCTTGATGCATGTTGTGACATTAATCTATCGCACATTGCCTTTGGAGTTAGGTGTAATTTTATCTGTAGAATCATAGAAAGATTTAGATTGAAAGGGTTGTTAAAGATTTGATACCAACCTCCCTGTCATGGACAAGAAAGGTGAGCCCTGTTTCCCCATGTAGCCTAGTTGCACCACTCCTGTCGCTCCGATGAATCAAACCAGGCTCAGAACCTGACCGGCCCCACCCCTCCAGGTTCACTGGGATTGCAGAAATGGTGCTGCTGCACAGTCAGCCTGCAAAGGGAGCACAGTGCACAAAGCAGCTTCAAACTCTTGGCTCTGAGCTGTATGTTTGGTTCTGCCTCCTGGCTGGCTGGGATTACAGGCATGCACCACTGCACCCATCAACTGATCCAACCCAAAAGGATACTTTTGGACTTCTGGGTTGCAAGCGCACATTGCTGGGTCAGGTTGAGCTTTGCATCAACAAACATCCCCAAGTCCTTCTCCTTTGGACTGCTCTGAATCCATTCTCTGCCCAGCCTGTATTTGTATTTAGAACAGCCCTGACCCAGGTGCAGGACCTTGCTAAACTTCATGAGGTTCATACGAGCTCACCGCTCAAACCTGTCAAAGTCCCAATGAATAACATCCCTTCCTTCTCTAGTCTTGACACAGTGTAGTCAGCAAACTTGCTGAAGGTGCACTCAACCCTACTGTCCATGTCACCAACAAGCATGTTAAACAGCAAACACTGTGAATGAGCAATGAGAAGGACTTTGGAAACACAATCACCCAAATGATAGGCTGAGCTGAGATTTCTCAAGGCGTTGTTTTCACTTGTGAGCTAGGGCACCATGTGATTTCATTCTTTCACCTGCCATACCTTGGCCGTCAAGGAGAAATCACAGAACCATAGAATCTTCTGGTTGGAAAAGAATTTTGAGATCATCGAGTCCAACCGCAACTGCTGTAAAGATCAAAATGCTGTAAAGATCTCTCAAAAATAATTCTAGAGGTAGTGTAAAAGAAAGCATTAGCAGAAATTTCTTTTCTCCCCTCAGTGAGAAAACCACTTCAATCAGCCTTTACCATAAGCAGCATGTAAAGGGATGGTGGCTGGTATTTAATGGCAGCATAGGCACAGCACTCAAACTAGCAGTAACCTGGATTCCCTGGAGACTTATCCGCAAGAAACACTGGAGCATAGGCTTAAGGTGTACACTCCTCTTGAACATCATGCATATTTATCTGCACTTTGAGAAAAATCCGTTAAATGCAGAACCAATCTATATTATGATGCCAGAGCCATAAGACCACTAGAATTTACATCTCATTTATTGCAACAGCTGCAAACACTCTCAATATGATATGCACTAGCTTTATTTCAAGATATTCTGAACAAATTTCTTGCACTTTTAAAGTGTTAGTATACAATATTCCTGGCTGTGCAAGTAAATGAGACCCTCTTTGCCATACAAAGAATCTGCAGTAGATTTGAACAGTATGTTAGAGGCAATGTTGTAGGTAGCAGAGCTTGTTAAACATAAAAGCTTTTGCTTGAAAGGGAGCTCTGATGAAATATCCTTTAGTCTTCAAATCAAAGGAAATAAATAAATAAATAAATAAATAAATGTAAAGGATCTTGTAGTTTCCTAAAAACAGAATCATTAAAACAAGTGGGTTTTGGACAATTTAACGTAACTATTATGACAGCATTAAGAAATTCCCTCGGTAGGTTTGATAATTTACTCTTGTGACAATAGTCTAAAAATAATCTTCTGTTCTCATGTGCCATTAATATTTTATTGAACTGACATTTTCTAGTGATATACTGTTCTTTCAGGGTTTTCAATTGGTGCTCTGAACGAGCTCTGCCAGACCCTGTATATGTTGGCTTAAAAAGCAAAGCATGCGATACCGAGCTGTTATTCAATTCTCTTTCTTGAGAAGCAGCTGCTGAATTTTCCATTTTATTATTACTACAATTTGTACAAGGGGAGTTGAAGGATTTGGTAGTACTCTCTTTAGCATAATTTATACACCATTCTTATTTTGGGGTGGGGGAGTACCTTTTTTAAAAGGCTGAAATATACATCTAAGACAAGTCACTGTGGGAAGATGTAATTGCCCTCTTTTCACGAGACATTTCCCAGCACTTCACTTCAGCTGCTGACTGTACCTGGGTGCCCCAGTCATCAGTGACAGAGAGGGGATGTTCCAGAGAGTGGCTTAGAGCCAGACCCTAATGCAACCCCTTGCCATCAGTTGTTCCCTACTCGCTGCAGTGAGAATCAAGGGAAACAAGACAGATTATATTATGTGGCTTGTCGGGTACCTAAACTTGGATAGAGTGAACGCCAGCACTGTAAAAACATAGTTAAGGGGCAATTACTCTCTCCAAATGACCCTGGAGCTCCATACTAAGACTTTAGGACCACATTTAAATCCAGGCTTTGTGATTGTCAAATTTTTCAGGATCATTTTTAAGGTGGAATGTAAGAGAAGCTAAACAAGTTTTGATGTATTTTTTCTGTAATGTAAACAAGCTTTCCCCTTCTTCCCTTTGATAGTATCAGAATAGTACTTTCATCTTTCTAAAAAGCTGCTCTACTTCTTCATTCCCTGTTCTGACGGCTAACACTTGCTAGTAGGAAACTTTTCTCCCCTTACCACTAAGAAAAGCTTCATCCTTAAGAGCTTTTGGGTCCAAGTTTGTGTTAGGCTGCTTGGCCCAGGGAAAGTGTACCGGCATAGTTACATAGGATTAAGATGCCAGAATGGTTTTGCAGAGCTCTTGAGACACAAGTCAGACTGAAATAAATGTGAGTAAGAGAAAACCAACCTGGAGCTCCTTCTTGGTATCATTTGACTTCATGGCAGTTTTTCAACTCTATTCAAACACCAGATTTTCAAGGAAAGCTGAATAAGGAATTGCAGCTTTGATTTTACCTTCCTTGAATGGAATTATATCTTGGGTGAATTTTTTTCTTATGGTTACTTTAATAAGGCTTCTATGGAGTATTAATTCATCCAGAGGGCTATCAATCAGTTTTAAGAAGAGGACCAGCTCACGTCTCAGATCCTCATTACCAGGCACAGTTCTCTCAGCCCAACCAAGTCAAACATGGTACCAGAGATACCTTGGGAATGCTCTTCACTGGTTGTTTGTCTCGCCCCTTTGCCTGCACCCAGCTCTCAAGGAGCCAGATTTTCATTCAGTTGATGATGCTCCAGCAGCACTCCTTTATGCAGCAGCAAAGCCATTTCATGTGTTCCTGCCTTCTCCATATCCCACTGCTCCAGCTGCTCATTTCTGCATCACTGTTTCTCTCTTCTGTGATTGTACAACATTTTTTTGCTTTGGAAGAATACACTGAGCTATGCTCTCAACATAACTGCAAAAAGCACAGTATTTGGTCTGACAGTATGCAAACAAATTACCTTCAATGAATATTCTTCCTCCAACAGCTGCTGGAAGGTCCAGATTTCTGAACACTCTGAGTCAAGTCTCACTATGCATTAGGTAATATGTACAGTGCAAATTAGTTTTATGTATCACACACAAGAAAAATAACGCAAGTCAGTTATTATTTCTGTTTAGAAGTTAACTCTGCACGCAAACAAATTTGGAGACAAACTAAATATGGAAAAAGGCACCCCAAAGCCTGCTTGCTGGAATCAGAGAAAAACTTTTCTCATTCCTGACCAGCTTTAAATGCTTTCTAGATACTGTACTATTTAAGAATTTAATGATTATAAAGTGTTAGGCTGAGGTTCAAAGCTATGTTTGACATTCAAATGTTCAGTTCCCATCAGGATGAAAGATGGAACTAGTAACCCCTTGCATGACTACTGCATCATAAGCAAGCAAAAGAGGCCTGTGAATGGGGAGAGCAAGTCTGTGACAGGCAATCGAGTATGGCTATCAATGCAGCAATGCCGGTAGTAATATTGATATGATTTACCAGAGAGAATTTGCTAGAAGGTGTCAACGTTTAATCCAACAAGCACTGTAGAAATTAAGATTCATTAGGAAGAGGCTGCACCCCTGCCATGATGTAACCCCAGCTGGCAAGAAAGGACCACACAGCTGCTCACTCACCTATCCTCTGCCCAGTGGGATGGGGAGGAGAATGAAAAGAAGAAAAAATCATGGTTTGAGGTAAAGGCAGTTTAATAGGACAGCAAAAGGGAGAAAGAATAGTAATAATGCTACTACTACTAAAACAACATACAAAACAGGTGATGCAGAATGCAATAACTCCCCACCTAATATGACTGATGCCCAGCATGTCTCTAAGCAGCAATCACTGGCCCGCAGCCAGCTCCCTCCAGTTTATATACTGAGCATGATGTCATATGGTTTGGAATAACCCTTTGGCCAGTTTGGGTCAGCTCTCCTTGCCGCAACCCCTCCCAGCCTCCCAGGCATGAACCACTTTCTTACTGGCAGGCCACCATAAGAAGCTGAAAAGTCTGAGACTGCTTAGCAACAGCTAAAAACATCAGTGTGTTATCAAGATTATTTTCATCCCAAAAGCAAAACATAGCACTGCACCAGATATCGGAAAGAAAATTAACTGTATCCCAGATGACTCCATGACAACGTTCATTTATAACCGGATCCAAAATTGTCTTAATTATCAAGAACAGGATTTGCTTGGTAATTATTTAAAATTTTGGATTCAGGTATATATATCAGATTGTTTAAACATTTATAATGCACTTCTTCAGGTGATAATGTCTGAAGTAGACTTGAATGGAAACGGAATTGTTAAATTCTGAAATAAGTGTACCTGTAAAACAAATAAACAGGCTGATCCACTAGAAACATATTTTCTGATTTGTACACAGATCTGGCTGCAATGCGTGTCAAACTTGATATATAGTTCCTTTTTTCTTTCTATTTTTCTTTTCTTTTTAAGTAAAAAAAGGTCCAAGTCTTTCCCCATTTACTACCCACTGCCTTTGGTGGGTTTCAACCTGCCGATCTGGAATCAGAGGCGTACCTTGAGCTGCCTGGTGCTCTATACAGCCGTTTCTCCGCCTCGAGTTTTCTCAGTAAAAATGATTTGATAGGGCTTTTTGGATTCAATACAGGTCTTCAGTGCTACAGCGCTACTGTGCCACTGGGTGGGGCTCTCAACACACAATTGACGTTCCCCAAAACCCGCCTCTTTCGCACCAGCGCTTCCCTTCATACCGGCTGCGCAGCCGTTGGAGGTGTCCCAGCGCGTCTAATGCAGGAGGAAGCAGAATCCAGCTTTGCAAGCACGTATAAACAGTGCAGAAAGAAAACTGCTCACCTTTAATCGTTCAAAATAGGGCTCATTTATTACTGTCTGTGTTAGCCGCACAGAAATTAATGAGGTGATAACACTGAAAATGTGGATTTCAGGTGTAAGGACTCTCAAAATACCTGATACCTGCTAATATTCAGAATGCTAATGTGAGTTCTCAACAGGCAGAAAAGCAACAACTAGCTCATACATTAAAGGATGTTGGAATTCTGTCCTTCAGGTTTTCTTTCTTTTAATATATATATTTCAGTATTTGTATAGTTCATAAAACCGTAATACCATAAACCTATATGACTCATCTCTAGAAGTAAGGGGATACACTTATTCCCATTTAAAAGTTGCTGAACAGATGCACAAAAGGAGTTTTTTGGTAAAAATCACAGAGGAAGATCACAATGGGAAAGCAAACAGCGTGAGGCTGCCCGATACGGTGTTTGAGCAATTAAATACTCATTCTTTATGGGGTTTTAAGTATTCATATCCCACATTAAGAGAAGTCCTCTTTTCTTCTCTTGTTGAGCACCACTCGTGTTCACGGTTTATTAAAGATAAAGAAGTCACAATTCCAGTTTGACCGTGTAAAGTGTGCTAGGAATAACTCAAAGCTACAAAGTCTTCAAGTATACTGTGCAGATTGAAGCTTGTTAGGAAGGAATAAACATACAAATGTGCTGCACGGCCTGTGATTTCTTATATCTTTGATAGGAGCAAATAGAAAGGTAACAGAAAGAATTCTGCTTTGATGCACATTTTACCTGTGGCACTTCTATTTCTCCTACTCCTGCTGTGGACTAATACGAAGGAGTATATTTTAGTTATTTTCTGCGGAAGGTTAGGGATCCTCACCCTCACCACAATCAACTTATTTTTTCCTTTTCCATATGGTCATTCTTCAGCCTCAGTCTCCACTCATTTTTCCTCATATCGACTTGCTCATTTTCTGATATGGCAGGTTTAACACTACTAGATAGAATGCCACACACTCTTTCTCTTTTCTATAGCTGAAATTGTAGTTCCCTCTCCCTTATCATCCTTGAATCTTCTTCCTTTCTCAAGCTTCTGCCTTAAACTGCTGCCATTTGGGAGCAGGGGAGAGGGGGGAGTAAAAAGTAATCTCATTTCACTAAGCCTAGAAATTAAACTTAATTCCTGAAAACTTGTCTAATTAAGAAGTGAAGTCAAATGGAAGACAGTTGGGTATAAGCTTTTTTTCCCAGCTCTCCCTGTGAAGCTGATTTTACCTTGTGACTGCTCGGTAGAGTTCTTTCCCATTCTGCATCCTTAAAAGGCGCTATCCCCTCAACACCAGTGCTGTCTTCCCTTCTAAACTGTCCTACCATGAGGAAATTTCCAGTGACAGACCTGTGTAGTGTACTACAGGAAGTCAGTACACTTGGAGGCTGGCAAAGCAGAACTCCGCAAATTACATACTCATAGCAATTAGGAACCTGAGGATAACGTGTCAGGAAAGTGTTATTTCCAGAGAGAAAAATTCAGGAGTTAAGGGTAATGACTGCTGTTGCAGAGCTGGGAGACCCACTGTCAGTGTGGAGAAGATAGTTAATATTTCCTTTACAAGCAAAGAAAAGAAACTAGAAAAAGCTTCAGCTTCCAAAATTGTTTTAGGTTTACTTATACCTTCAGCTACTTAATCTTCAATGACCAGAACACATTCACTTTGAGAAAATACCATCATTTCAGTTCATGGAAATAGACTACCCAAGACTCAAGGGCAACCTGGGCATCAGAGTCACACTACGGTAGAGTCGCCAGTGCACGGTGTTGTTTGGGGACAAATGTAAGGACAAGGTCTTCTCAGGCAAGTAAAATGCTTGGTATGAACTGTAGTTGGCAAACAATGCCGAAGAGTAGCATCCCTTCACTAAGTGAATCCTCAAACAAATTGGCAGTCACCAACCACAGTTAGGTACTCCCCCTCCTTATTCTCGAGTGCTGAGGAAATTAATTCTGTTGTCTTAGACACATTGCTTTAGGTAGTGGGTATTATAATCCCTTAAAATACAATCCCACCAACTCTCTTAGGTCCTTTATGAAGAAAGATAGATTTTTCTGGTCTGCTTAAATTATTCTTGGAAGCCTGAAACAGAAGCTCACTGTGGTTTAATATATTTTTCTGATGCTCAAACTGAACTTACGAATGGCTACTTTATAGGCAGTGTCTTGTATCAATCTTGCCTCAGAATGGACACCTGTTAATAACTTACCATTAGTTAAACAACTTCACTTCAGCCTAAACTTACTGCTTTCTTGCCTGTCACAAATCCATCACTCAATTTATCTGCTAATCCCCCTTAGGTCCAAATCGGTTAAAATTTTCCACATTATTAAAGTCTTTGATACAGTGCATAGACTGCTTGAAACAGTCACTGTTGGTTCATAGGTAATATGCAACTGGCTGCAGAAAATCTATTTCTGGTCAATCTGATATTTTAATTAACACATTTCCAAGGATTTTGGTCTTTAACTCTTTTTTCACCCCAGAAGTGCTGTATACTACCGATACCAGAATAACACTTTGGTATTTGTCCAGACTTATTTTCTGTTTCTTGAAGTCAGCTACTACATTTGCTATTATACAGCAATGCAGTACCACTCTGAATCAGATTTGTTGGATGTCCTGCTTGTGTGCCAGCTCCTCCATGCTTCTCTGATAGAGGTTACCTAATACATTCCAACAAGATGCAGTACATGAACCTCTGAATTTTGCTTCTTCCTCAGGCTGATCATTTCCATTTCCACACCCTCCTTTTACCTCACTGTCCTGCCATATCAAAACATCCTCTTCATGAAAACCAACTTAATATTTTTGCTTCTTTATAGGAAATAATCACTGGGCTCAAATTAGGAACTGTTCTCACTGCATACAAAATTTCCCCCTTTCACTCTTAAAATGTTACAGGGTCCCAGGCCTGTTATGATTTCTTTCCACTGGCAATGGAAAGGGGAAAAGTTCTTTGCAATATGAAATATTGGATTTCTGAAAGTTTTGAGTAGTGTTGCCCAGCTGATATAAATAAATAAATGCTGGCACACTATTGAGTGAAAAATAGTTAGATCGAATGGGTTATACAGCCACATCGAAATTCTGCTGTAATTTCTGTCAGTGGATCACATTCACTGCTTGGCAGAGCAGGATTGACATCTGAAGGATGCATTTTTAGTGGCAGAGTGTTTGGAATAGTTCAATTACGAACAGTACTTTCCAAGGATACAGACACTTGGTGTAATGATTTCATCTGTTTCCTTGGGGGAATTATGTGATGAATCCACACAGAGTATCTGATTGCATTTACCACCTGCAGGTGTTTTAAAAGTTCCATCTTGGTTTTAGGAACTTCAGAGCTTTGCATACCCAATGAGTCTCATTATGGGTTTTAAAAAGAGTAATAAATTATTTCTTATGTATAGGTATTATTATACCAAAATCTATTGGTATATCAATTTGTATATCAGTTGTGTACATCATTTACTATAGAGTCCAAACCAATAGACAAATATATTTCTACTGTGGATATATTATTATAAGAGTATGCTGTGTTTCTAAATGAGTCCAAGCCTACTTTTTAAATAGAGTCTGTGTAACCAGCTGTGTTATAACAAACCTCTCTGCAGAATATTTTGTGCTTTCTAAGGATTCTATAACACATTTTGAAAGAGCTTTTTTTTGCACTTGTGCATCACGTCTGTTTGCATTTAATCAAAGGAAGATATTTCCTTGGTACTACAAGATACATTTCCATCTGTCGCTTTCAAACCATTATATATTATACAATCAAGACATAGAGCCCCATTCCAACATTTTAAACTTTTACATTAACCTATGGTGTTTGAGAGCAAGCATTCCCTCAGTTTTAAGATCTGTGACTTAATTTGTTTATTTAGGAGATCTCTGCTTAGTTAAAGAACAAAGAAAGGGAGCATGAAAAACTCTTATGGACTTGTTATTTTAATAATTATTAGGATGTCTTCTGTGCCTAAAACTAAGATAAATACATTCAATCTAAGCCACTGATTAAATCTCTGTGGGTGCTGTAGTAGGAAATTTTTTTTCCAGACTTCTGCATAGCCTGTCAAAGAAGCTAGATAGGTCTTCACGAGTGTTGCAGTTTAACCCCAACCAGCAAGTAAGCTCCCCTCAATTGCTCGCCCAAGGTGGGGTGGGGAGGAGAATTGAAAAAAAGTAAAACTCATGGGTTAAGATAAAGATTGACAGGATGGCAAAGGTAAATAATAATTACGATAATAATCATCATCCAAACCACAGCACTATACCGGATACTAGGAAGAAAATTGACTCTATACCAGCTTGAACCAGAACAACACAGAAAAACAAGTACAATTTTGAAAACTCTCCTCCTTATTTTTACTTTTTTTAGGTAGTATCAATATGATTGAAAGTGCAACCACAAAACAGCACAGAATCTGAACACTACAGAATCTTTCTAGAGCATCAGTCTGGCAATATGTTTTAGAGCCCTCTAGGGGACTGCAAGTACTGTAATCCTCCAAAGGCAAAAAAAAGGTCTCTCATAAGGTTGGCGTCTAAGTTAGAGCACTTTTAAAACATATAAACTTGAGCATTACGAAATACCACGGGAAAAGAATTATAATGAAAAGTCTCTATCCCCCGTAAACTGTTGATTTTGCGAGACACTAGAATAGCTGTGACTATGGTTTGCTCTTCTACTAAGCAATGAATGCTGTTCTTGATTTGCTAGATTCTGCAAATATGAATTCTCAAATTACCAACTAAGCTTTATTCAATTTTTCTAAAAAGCAATTTTGACAGAACATTTCAACCCATCAGACTTAAAAAGTGTCACTTGTGCAGGAGTGTACTAAATACTTCACAGAAATTGCAAGTATTAAAAGTCTCCTTTAATCATTCTTTTCTAATGGATTACCTCATGTATATTTTCATCAGCTGTTGCATTACACATTGAAGGTGTTTAGGGATTTCAATTCATTTCTTCTTCTCATTTGGGAGTATGGTAGAGAGTAGAAGTGAAGAAAGTGAAATGTGGCTGTCCCGTGTCTGTAACAGAGACAGAGCTACAAGAAACCTGTACCTAGATATGCCCCCAGCCATGGACACAGAAATGGCAGCATGTAGCTATTAATTAAAAAAAAAAAAACAGACCCCAAACCCCACAAGCATGTTAGGAGCCTCGAAGTCTCTTAGGGCAATATAAGAAGTCTGGCAGCCTTTCAATATCTTCTCCAATAGAGTCTGGATTCTGGTCTTGATGGAGTAAGACAGTTTTTGATAGAGATTGAGGATAATAAAAGACATCTGCGTCTGATTTTAAAGACAAAAAAAAAACTTACAATGACAAAGGAGAGAAAAGGGTCTTTTACGACATGGTTTATATCTTCCTAAAGATGTGGATGTTGCTGACCAAAAAAAAAAAGAGCTAAGGATGACCTGTGTTCAGATGCATACAAAACACTGTATTTGTCTAAAGTTAGTGAAGACGAATCCTCCTTAATTTCTTATACTTGTATGAAAGGTGGGAGCTAAACAGAGGAGACACACCTAAGCTTACTTTCCCACAGATAGAAAAGTACCAGCACAAGGTCAACAGTCATCAACTGATGAGTTGAAAACCTGAGTTAAGGTTCAGTACTACTACTGCTACATGGCTTATTTGATTATACATGTATAGTCTCAGCAGCCAAAGTCACTTTTTTTTTAAAGTAAAGTTGAATTGGGAATATAATACAGTAATTATACTTCTCCCCTCAAATTATTTTCAGTAGAGCTCAGACTTTTAATCATAATCTATAAGAACTACAGGACCATGAAATGCTTTCCACTTACTGAGCTGTGTCAAGCTATGTTTATTTTATTTTTTATATTTCCCAAGAGGTACTATAGTGGGTTATTATCTCCTTCTGTAGAAGTAGCCACTTTGTCCACTGTTAATTTCGGTTTCTACAGTCCAACAGTTTTGACCAGATAAGCTAAGTAGTTTCAGAATAAAATTAACTATTAAAATGCACCTCCTGTTATGTCATAAAAATTTTATAAAGATAATGGGGCAGAATTCAATCTTGGTTTTTTATTTCCACACAATATATTCCATATTTCTAAAGTTATTATTCTTGCCCTGACCTAGCTTGCTGCATGGATCCAGTCTACATATGAGCCATAAAACATATCAATGTATCTATGAAATAAGCAAGATATTCTTAAACTTCTTTCCCTCCTTGAGCAAGATAATCTCATGTATCTATATAAATATCCTCCATATAGTAGATACTGAAGAAAGTTTAACAACTACATTAGGAAAACATACTGCTATTAGCTGAGTGAGTCAAAGTTCTTACCATCCCACTCTGTATTCAGAAATTGTCTTTCTTCATAATGCTTCACATATTCTTCAGTAACAATTTTTAGTCCAGATTTCCTCCAAAACTGAAATTCTCTTAGATCCTCACTCCAAGATCTTATTTCAGCTACTCACATGTGGATGTGTGTTCCTCTTAAGTGAGTACTAATAAGCAAATTTTCTCTAATTGTAAGATGATGCGCAAGGTTCATATGGTTCCTGGAATTCAGCACAGAATTATGCACACACCCATATAAGCAAAGTCAGCTCATGCCCAGTATCAAGGTCTTAAAATGTGTACACTTCTGGAAAGAAGGGCATTATTTGTTTAACAGGCTAATAAAAGCAATAATTTGAACTCTCAACCACAAAAGGGTTTACATTACACAAGGTAACAGTATAAACAGGTAATATAACATACGAAGGGCAAAGCGTAATGGGAAGTTGTGGTACTTTTCATTGTCTTCTTGTGGTGGCACTGGTCTGAGGCAGGAAGAGAAAACTCCAGCAGTAGGTGACACCAGCATAGACAAGTGTTGGAAAACACTTTCAAGACCCTGTTACACTTTAACATATTTCAAATAAAAAAATCCTCCCAAAATGCACACGATGCATTGTTTAATCTGTCCATCTCAGACAACAGATGAGAGAGGCATCACTACTTGACAATCCACCTTTTTCAACAACCTACCAAGGCTTAACAGAAAAAGAAGTTGTGTGTTCAACAAAACTTAAGGTCAAACTTTTAGCAAAGGATTAAAAAATGCTTTACAAGCAAAGATACGTGTAAAAGCACTTTCACCTCATCTTATCAGGACATTTTGTGTGCTCCAACCTGTGAGAAACCATCAGAGAAAGAAAGACTGTGGTTACACAGCCTGACCTCTTTCTGGATGGTGTCCTCAGTTTCAAAACCCTTTTCTTCGCCCTGAACTATTTAAATATCTTTGCAATTGAAAACTAAATAACAGATGTAAATGCCCCTGTAGTTTTTCAAATTCAACTCTTTTACAGCTCAGTCTGCACTTTCTGTCCTTATTATAATTAATCTACTGAATTGATACGCTATGCAAGCTATCACAAACATTAATACTACTTAGGGTTTTTCCATAGTTTAAGTCCAAACTTCTCTCTCCTTGCCTGTACTCCTAATTTTTGTTACCAACATGTCCTTGAAAACATGACACAAAACTTCACCTACAAACATGTTTTGTGAAGCTCAGCATCTTCAGTATTTCATCAGTTTTCTGCAAATGACTATACATGATGCACTCTGTGACACAGCATTCTCTCCAGTCCCCTTCCCAAACAGAGACAGTAATTTTTAGGGGTCTGTTGTCAGACATAGTGAAAGAAATTAGTTATTCTGAGATGTTTGTTACTTACACATTTAAGGTTTTTTTCCCCAGTTGCTTTGTATGAACGCTTTCAGAGACCTCCTGATTTTTTTGACATGAAATTATTTTCCTCTAGATCGTGCAAAACAGATAGAAGTGCAATACCAGGAGAAATAAATTGGCTTTCGTTTCTTTCATCCCGTTTCTCCTTGTAATCTAATTACAGCCAACAATAATTGTAAAGTTTTATTTTACAGAAAAACAATCTAAGCTAAAGAACTTACAGGCATTACTTGAAGTTTGGAGTGGCTGAGTTTCTTTGGTGGTTCGAGTAATAGCATGGAACTATTATTGTAAGTGCCAAACTGATTAAAATGTTTGTTTCACCTACATCTAAATCTGTCATAGCTGAAACAGTTCTTTTGAAGTAGTGCCAAAATCTGTGGTGCAATTTCAGTCAGCAGGGATAAACCTGACAGTTAAGGAGTGACCCGAACGAACATTTTGCAGAAATTTAAAAAACAAACACTGCTTTTACTTTTTTAAGTTAAAGAATTTCTGAAACTATCTTCTCAGTGTTCACTATTGTGTTTCTTAATATCTAGGTATACACTGCATGACAATAGGTAATGGTATAGTACATCACAACACAGAAATTAATCACTAAGTAAAAGAGTACCAGTAGGCACAAGCGAAACACAAACAAGTCATTATCACCATACATGTGTTTATAAGCTTATGTAGCCTAAGAAATAAGTTCATATCTTTTATCATGAAAACTGACTTCTAATAGTGTTGGATAAGATGGATCATATGTGATTGTGATAACCACCTCAGAATGGAACCCAATAGTTACTACTTCTTAGATTCTTGTGTCAGTGTATAGGTCTCTACAATATATTGCCATTTTAAACATTCAAAAAAGCTAGCGTAAATGTAACAGTACTATTTGTATATTTAAAATTTAGCAGTATCCTCAACATCTTTGATGGAGTAAAACCAGCCTGCAGCCTATTGAAAAACACAAAGTATCAGACCAGCAACCCACCTTTCAACTGGTTAACATTTGGCTGATGAACTCTGTCATTTTAACCAGCTTCTGTGCTGCCTACAAAAATGCCAACCTGTAAGCTCTGAGCTGTAAAAAAATATTTTATTACAAGCCAATTTCAGTAACATCACTGTTCCAATACACCTCAGTAGAATTTGAAATGACAGGTTTCCAAAGCTTAGTAACATTAAAGGCAAGGAAAAGAGTTAGGAAAGGTATGAGCAGAAGAGTTGAGTGACTTGAGTATGTTGTAGGCATATAAACTATGTAGCCATCTTTTAATTCCACATCTATTTCATCATCATTAGAGAGCACTGACCTTTGTGATTCACTAAATAAAATTAAAAATCCTCTGAGGCTGGCTACTTCCCTTTCTTATGGAGGTGAGATCCCACTGCAGCAAATTCCTTAAAAGAGATGCTAATAATATCTCTCTCGTGCTTTCTCTCCTTTTTTATTGTAACTGCACATTCATAATATCTATAAAAATGTATCATCTTTAGAATCTGTTCAATCAGGTCAGACATCTGGTAAAGTTGTCAATGGTTACAATCTAGGGAAGTGAAAGAAAGAGAAAGACGAGAGACAAACAGTGTAGATGTCTAACAGGTTTCCATCAGAGAATGGACTAAAAATATCAGGAGAGGAGCTGAAACCAGAGGCAGTTAAATATGAATCAATTTATCCAATAGTACTTAATGTTAGTAAAAGGATTGCTTCTATGATTGTGCTGAAAGATCCTCATCCATACTGAACTTATTTGGGGCAAGGCTATATACCAAGGGCACAGGAAGAGTTTCTAGGTTTGTTTTTTCTTTTTTTTTTTTTTTTTTACCCTGACATGTATTAGTGTCCTGAAAAAAAAAAGAAAAGGAAAAAGAACTGGGAATTTCTATTTCTTCTTGTTCTACAGAGAGTTCAACTTAAACCCTCCCCTAAATGTACAAAAAAACCCACTCCAAAGAAAATGCACAGCTTAATCCACAATACAGCAAGCATTCATACTGGATGAGTTTTGCCGTGCTCATAATCCTGACATAATGCAGCATTTCTCCTCTTGTGTTTTCTGGCTGCATTTAGCTTTTCTTTTTAAGAAGTATCTAGAGTAAAAAACTTTAAAAAACTCTCTCATTTGTATGCTTTGGCAACTGAAAGAAGAAAAACTGAAAGAAGAAAAACTGAAAGAATTGAACAAGACGATTTCCAGCTCAGCTTTCCAGAGAATGCTGTTAATAGCCTGTGAAGTATCTCACTGAAAATAAAATAGATGCATATAATAAGCAGGAATCCTGGGTCAGATTTTGGAGGCTTTGATTTAAACAAAGTCTTTGCATATTCTTATTCTGCGTAATGGGGGAAAAAAAGTATGTTTGTTTACCTTAAATAAACCCATTGCAGAAGCAACCCTTCAGATCACTACTAATCTAGCAACACACAAATTTGGTTCACAACACTGTGTTGGCTGTGCAAGAGTTTCCATGTGGGTCACAGTAAATCAGTGTAATATGAATTTTAACCTGTGGTGTCAATGTAATAAAAATAAAGGTTGCAAGCTCAGCTCTAAGTACTTCTATATGCTGTAATTGAACAGTTACACATAAATTAGTTGCCTGGAAAATATTTATGACAAGTACTTATAGATGTCTAATGGCAGAATTTAACTATTAGTTGCAAGTAACAACTCTAAGAGGGAGAAAGAGGGAATAAAAAGAATATTTGTAAAGGAAATTTTAAAATAGTTTTTAATGTCAAAAATATTTGGTATACATAGCACAGAAAAGATATAAAAATTAGTATGTTTTGTTCATTTAGGAAAGGAATCAACAACCACCATTTTGTTTTCCATACTTTCTTTTCTACATTCAACAGGTGTTGTTATTTCATACATATCTGGAAGGGCATTTCTGTGCCTCAGGAAACATGAAAATGGTTATATTTTTTAACTTGGTATTGAAGGTTCAAAATTAATACAAACCAAATCTTGAACTCAGACATATATTTAAGAGGATTTATTTCTTAATAATAGGCTGGAGGCTGACAGAAGAAGAGTTTTACTTTTTAAGAGGTTTAAAGAGAAAATATGAAAGAGATTTACTGAGATATTCTAGAACAACACAAAACAGTAAAAGGAGAGCCTCAAAACCAGTACATGCCTGCAAAATCCACATTATGGTATCAGCACTAGTAACCTTATTCAGAAGGTCTAAATTCCTCCCAGGTCTCTGTGGGAGACTGTGCTTCTAGTGTTTATTACTAGCTGACTGCAGGTCTTCACAGACTCCAAGCCAAAAAAAATGAGTCAATCTGAAGATGTCACAGGTTGTGACATAAGTTTGCATGCTGTAAAGGTACTTTTAAAACAAATAAATAAATAGATAGGTAGATAAATAAGGAAATAATGACACTATGGTTTAGGTTTTAATCAGTCTGTAGTCTTCTTTTCTTCAGGGACATCAAGGAAAGCTTGATAACATAATGAGAAAACTCAGTGTTGTCTTCTAGAGTCTGCACACAGCCTGAAGCAATAACTTGGATAAACTGTGACACACCCCAACACTCTTTGCTTTAAAACAACCTGCTTCTCTGAGAAGAATATTCTTTCAGGAAATACAAACGAAATTTATTCCATTTAGATTCTCGGGCTTAGAGGAAAAACTTGGTATCATAGTTGTTCCTGTAATGATGGAACTGAACATAGACTCTACCTGGGCTAGTGAAACTGGAAGAAAAAACGCAGGGCATAGAAAAGGTTGGAGGGGGCTTTACTGTCACAAAGGACAAGCTCAGTCTGCTTATATGAAAAACAAAATACTAATCTAAAAATGATGGAAGAGGAAGGTTTGTAATGAGCTTCCCAAGTTGACTCAGAACAGACCTTTCGAAGGAGCAGGGAATAGAGTTAATTACTTGCCCTTTTCTCAGTAAATTTTTCCCCCTATGCAAACTTCATTGCAATATGCACCTGTGAAATAACAAAGCTCTTGTGAAGTAAAGTTGTAGCATATGTGCTTGCAACCCATCAGTATGCTTTTATTCTGCAAAACAATTCAAAACAGCTTTAGGCTTAAATAGGCCTTCTCTCAAGTCAGAAGCAAATTAGAAATCCCTTCTCAGTCTCATTTTGCAGACTGCTAAAAAAAGGGAGCGGAGCCAAACTTTCACATTTCTCGTTTTTATACTCAAGGGCTTACAAATTAATAGTTTGCCTTAATGTTGCAATAAGAATCAGAAAAACTGTAGGAACAACTAAGCACAGCTTTGAAGGGGAAGAAGGGGAAGCAGAACAAAGCTGACCTTCAGAAATCTTTGTGCTAAGCCACCCCAATATCCTCCTCACGGCCACAGAGCAAGAGCAAGGCAGACAAGCCACAGTAAAGATGTCTTTATGTGCTCTTACAGCACCTTTCTGTCTGAAGCGAGGGGTCCTATTTTATTTCATTCTCTTGACTTCTTTCATGCACAGATTTCTGCTTTTGCCAAACTCCTGAACTATATAACAATCCTGCAATATCCACCAAAGAGGGATTGGAATGAGATCCTCCAGCTTATTTTCTTTTGATGGACCTTAAATACTGAGCACAGTATTTAGAAATCAAAGGCTAATACTAACTCTTTTTACTACCTCTTTCCCTGCCATATGTGTGTTCCTTGTAGTGAAATTGCCTTTTCAGGATGAAAATAGGAATTTAAATTGGACAGACAGACTTCAAAAGAGGTGAAAATTGTGTTTGCAAAGAAACACCGGTAACAGAATTAAGTTGTCAGTTGACATCCAACTTTATTTTCCTGTTTTTTCCAGCATTGAAAACAGAAGTGAATTGTGTAAAAATTTGTTTTCTGTGTCAAAAAGAACAAATATTAACTGGCCATAAAATAAGCTATGTACATTACTTTGCAAATATATTTAATCTTGTTAATATCTGTATGCTCTGTGTAAGACTTTTCAAGGCTGCTTGTCCTTTGATAGAGAGAACTATTTTTAAGGTACAAAATTTTGTGTAGGCTGTTCCTTGTTGCATTCTATTTTCAGTTGTTGCCAGTACGTGTAATAAAAGAACAAGCACCACACCACACCAGACAAAAAATCCTCCAAAAATCCTTGTGGGCCAGTTTTTATGTGTTTCCATTTAGATAGAATGATAAAGCACTTTGCTGTTGAATAAATGAGACACTAAAGTTTTATAGGGTCTGAATTATACTCTTAGCCTTACAAGTTTTCCAACTTAAACAATTAAACAAAATAATGTGACCCTGAGCCCAGCAGCTAGTCATGAGACAGCACACAAATATGTTGCTGAGAGTTCCTTACAAGTTACTTGAAACGAGAAAAAGAGAGACCTCACCCATATGTGCGACGTGTTTTTTCTTTGTTTTGCTTTTTCAGGTTGTTGTGGCTTCACAGGTCACCTTTTACTCCTACAAAACCAAGATGAGTAACACTGCTTTGGTAGTTTGCCCAAGCATAAATCTGCTTCTTTGTTTTTCATGGAATTGGATAGTGAGATATAGTGCATTTAAAAAATAAATGAATGGAGAATATTGGAGAAGGTGGAAAAACAAAAGGACTGTTTAGCTCTAAAATGTATTGTGGAAAGGTCAGACATGTATCAGGCTCCTGCTTCATTACTTTATTTGTCCACATTGACAATAACCTTGATGGACTAGTCTCTCTCTTAATGACAGGATAGAATAATTTTAGTAGAGCTGTCTCAAGGAATTTTGATCCCATTCAAAGGAAAGGCTACATTAATGCATAGCAGATTAGAAAAAAACAGTCATTGTTGAGCTTACTGTTGCACATGAAAGCCAAAACGTTGGAAGTGGGATCTGGAAGACAGGAATCTACCTTCTCTCACTTAGTTTTATGAAGCTGTCAGACACAGCTGCAGACTGTGGTGCTATATATGAAATTCAGTTTGCACCTGTAGCTGATAAGACTGACAGATAAGAATTAATCTCATAATTTGTCCAGATTCTGCTAGTTCAATTGTATTAATTGCCATCCTACTTCCATAATTTTTGCATTGGGTTCTGTAGCAAAGCGGTTATCCTACGTTTTTAATACTCCAAAGAGCACCAAACTATAAGCAGTACAGATACAAATATTCTCCGTACCCTCCGTTCTACTGCTTACATATTACATGATTACTCCAATTCAGTTTCTTTTGAAATCCTGTTACATGGTTAGCTCCATTTAAATTAAATCTTAGTTCAGAGTTCAGCAGAGCTGGTCCTAATAAGAATCACTAAAAAGCACACCACACAGTCCCTCTTCTGCAGAATCTTCCACTGAAGCATGAAGGGCACACATTTTAGACTCTGACTGTATTTCCATATAAAAGTCAGTTTAAAAAAAATAAAATTGAGGGTAATGTTTTGCAAAAGTAGAAGATGCTTTTATTAGGGGGTTGCACTAGTGTATTTTCATAAGTATCAGTGCAAATATCAGCAAAATAATAACATAGATATACTGTGGTTAAACGATCTTGATAAATCCTGTACATTTTTCCTCCCTTTCCCCCACTCTCATCCTTCATCCCAAAACCATTATCACAGGTCAGAATTACAGTTGCATAACTCAGACATACACTGTACTTTGACTCTAAAATTTACTACAAACACAGTACTTGAAGATAATTAAAATAGTCTTTTCATATGAACAGACACAAAGCCAGTAAATCCATTTTTCATCGTATGTTTGATTATAGGCTTTTTTTTAAGAAAAAATTAAATATATTTAATATAGCAAGTACCATGCTCAAGAAGGTATTTCCATGGAGTGAAACTGCATGACAGTTTCAGATAATCTAGAAACTATTTGACAGTTGTCTCATGCATAAAATAAACATATAATTTAATGGTAAATTTAAATGGAACAGTACAGCTCCATCAGTAAGTGGAGAAATCCACTAAAAAAGTACAGCTTGGAAATATTTGCTTGGGTAAAGTTAAAGAGTTACAGTGCAGTGTTTTTGGCACTGTTCTGTATGAACTATCACATTTTAGAGTGCTATGTTAACAGAATTTGCATCAGACATGGTGGGCGCCTCGAAGAAGCTGCAATGCCAGAGTCCTAATGCCCTTGGATCTCCATTTTGTTTTCTGTCTCAAGTATCCCTGGTGTCCTTTGCATTTAACGCAGAACTGAGAGATTAAAGCCTGAGGAAACTTTCAGGAGAGAAAGCACTTGCAAAGCCTTCGCAGAGGAGGAAGAGCTGACATGTAACCTACCAATAAGAGCCCTTACTGCGTGTATGTCTACATATATATTTTTAATCAACGCACCAAGTTATTATCCTAACAGAAATATAAACTGGTATAAAAAACAGTAATAGCTTGAGTTGCATGGTGATCCTATGTTGAATCAGTTTTGTTAATGAATCTATTCATAACCTACATGATTAACAAGATGCAATTGTTTGTAATGTAGGTTAATTGGATCCTACTTTTATCCATATAACCTCTGTAAAGGATTAAAGTTAACTCTCTCTATAGAAAAAGTGTGAAATGTCAGAATTATTCAGTTAGGTCAGTTGCTAAATTCCTTCAAAATATCTAACATTTTTAGTAATTCAAATTAAGAGTAATGAATAGACTTGCAAATGCTGAAAAAATTAATTTTTTACTGAAAGAATAAATGACAGCAAGTCCAGATGATCTGGTGAATTTCTGCACAGATTTAAATGGAAATATGTTTAAATTAAAATTGTAATGAAATTTCTGTGAAAAATTAGATGAGTTTAAACAGATTACAAACTGTCTACAAACAGATTTAAGGGGGGACTCAACAATTCACTTGCATTTGCAGTATCTCATAACATTTTGCTTATTTTTTTCACATTTACCTACCTTCGACTTTAATGGCTTCTGCTATGAACTTTGCCTTGTATAGCAGCTGTGTGCTTATAAATGATTACTAGGGAGAAAAGAGCAGCATAGTCTCAGTCTTCATGCAGTTCATCTGTTTATACTTTAGCAGTTAGTTCAGCATGGGGAAGTGGGAAAAATCTATTTAAAAAAATCAATGTTAAGTATACCTGGATTTCCTCAATAGAACTGCAGCACGCAGATACTAGATTGAAAATGAAAGCATGATACTAAACAACTGCAATAGCCATGAGTGGGATGATATGAGGCATCAGAGCTGATCAGCCTGCAAAAAGACACAGATGTAGTCAATATCAATCCAAAAAAGAAACTATAAATTGGTATTTAAAACATAACTCTGCTTGGTGCTGTCCTCTCTATCTAGAAACAATGTGTGCAAACATGATCATGGTGCACAGTTGTGTGTTTATGTTATACAAGACATTCTTCCTGGCAGAAAGTATAACCATCTGAAAGAGCTGCAAGATCCCCCAAAAGACAGTCCAAATAATGACTGATGGTCATCTCTTAAAAAAAAAAGTAAAAATCTGGCCTTCCAATGCAATTGAAAATATGTCCCAGATTTTTTTGCTAATTATTAGGACTACCTTTGAAACAGAAACTGACTTAGAAGGGCATTAAGAATTCTAGTAAAACTCCTGCATCTATTACTCTGGTGGCACCCACAAAATACAGCATCAAAAACAATCAAGTTTTTATCCACATACCTAGATGGAGACAAATTCAGTACCAAGATTATGACTCAGTAGCCTCCAAAGTCTTACTATTTGCTGAAACTTTTAGACACGTTATTTCTTCTTGGAATAAAGGGCAAGTAAAGATAATTTTTTTTCCTTAAAATTACATATATTTTGACTAGTGCAAAAAAAAAGCATAGCAAAATAAACTATATCCACATGGTTAGTTGGATAAGATTGTTAATTTCATAAGTACAGATCAATATAAGGGTCAGGAAGCAAATATAATTCTGCTTTATATCCCTGTCTGAGCCTACTACACGTTGCTATAGGGTGTTAAAACACTCCAAGAGATAAGTTTGTACATTCCCCTAAAGGCAGTTTGAAGCCAACCCACTTCTGAGATAAGGAAATTCAGTCTGTTTTGTTGTAAGGTTTTCTTAATCCATATCTACATCTTGAGTCACAAAACCCAGTTCTCAATCCCTGCTTTCATCTCAGTCTGCCTTTGGTGTTCAGATTAAATTCCAGGGGGTGATGCTGGGGCTCTCTCCTGACTCTCTTTCTGGCAAAACCTATTCTTCATTAGTGATAGAAATTATTTATCAGAAAGCCAGAATCCCACACCATCTTTGCTCCCCATGGACTATATTTTTAGTTCCTTTGCTGCAGTTCTTGTGTCCAGGGTAAAAAGTGCCCAGGTAAAAACTGGTAAGAGGTAACTACTGGGGATAATAAAGTATTAAAAATCAAAACAAAAGAAGAAAACCACCACCACCACATGCAAACACAAAATACCAGCAAAAACAGGTTGTCTCAAAATGAACAAGAGCAATTATCAGTCCTGACTAATTAGTAAATTTGTTGTGCAATGCCCAGGAAAAAAGGGAATGCATTTATTTCCCTGAAGGAGCATCTATCTGAAGCCCTATTCCTTGACCCTTTAAGTAGCACATTAGGGAGAGAGTCAGAGTTGCTGTATCATGCAATTTAATGAGCTGCATGTTTAAGATAAACTAATTATTTGGTAGACCCTTGATCTGCTGTCCTCTCTCATATGAATGCATAACTGCAAGATGAGTTCCTGATCACGTCTTATCAACTGTTCAGTCTATTTCATATCCAGAAGAGAGGAGTGTACATGTGGTTCCTTCAGTGCTGTTATCCTCTGTTTTTCTTTATATTTCTTCTATGATTCTTCTGAGTAGAAGTACCCAATAAAGCAGTTCACTACAGCAGGTCAGAGTAGAATATTGTGCTTTCCTGCTTTAAACTTTGTGTTCTTTTCCAGCACCATCGGTGCCACTGTATCCCTTTTTAGATAGTGATTCTTATTATTTTGCTGAAATAGCCAAGGAGGGATACTTTTTTTGCTCAGCATAGGTCTACTTCCACGACATTTTTACTGTTGGTCACTGTAAAACTGACGGAGTAATTGGAGCTGGGAGTGATAAGGAAAAAAGATAGATTTTTACAGTGAAAGAAGTAATATGTTTCCAGGCTTTGGTTTTACACTGAGAGAAATATGCAAGATAATTTTTCTAACTACAATATTTTAAAGCCTTCCAGAAATGAATCATAATATCTGTAATGTGCATATGCATACTGTAATTTAACTGGTCTTTAGTACAATGAATCTCTAGTGTGAAATTTTCCCTGTTAATGATCAGCATAAGGTATGGTTCTTAATGCAATTACGGATCTAAGGCTTAGAGTCTGTAGGCAACAGAGTAACAAGATTATATCATCAAACTTCTCGTTTCATTCATTCATAACTATAGGGAAAAAGCAACCGTTATTATACGCATCTTACTTTTTCTATCAGCAAATGGGACCTTAGCCTACATTGAATTACATATAATAGACTCTTCATTCCCCTGGGTAGGTAAATAAACTGTTCCAGCATTGGCGGTTTCTCTTTTAAATGGGTTTTTATTTCCTTTAATATTAAAGGAAAATAAGACAGACTACATAAGGAAAGAACCTTTCATAGAAAAGGAAAGAAATTCTCTAAATGCCAGAAGGAAGGAAACCCTTCAGCTCCTTTAGAGAGTCTCTTCTTTTTGAATAAAGGGCTGACCTACCATCCCCATTATTTATTGGAGTGCTTCATAAACAGGACCTCTCCCCTACCCTGGGCTGCATTCACCAAGACCTGGCAGCTGCCTGCGTCCCATAGAATTTTCCAGGAGGGCTTGGGTAGATGCTTTCCACAGCCTCCCAGAAGTCCCCATAGGTGCTGTGGTTATGATTTCCCCACCTCAGCTGAGTCAGTAATCTAATGGGAAAAATGCTAGATCAGTTGGAAAGCTGCACTTGCTCTGGGTGGTTCTGGGTTAATAAAAGTCTGTGAAGGTCAGGTAATGTCTTTTTCAACAGCACGTCCCGGACCACAAATTTTGATACATGTCAGACATCTCCAGGACAGCCAGGGTCATCAGAGCTAGCAGTCCGGCACATGATGGGGATAGTTTAGGCAAAGGAATGTGCTTTTTAAGCCACAAGGAACATCCTGGGCGAATAAGCACTGTTCTGTCTGGTAAACCTTCTTTTATACTATATGTCTCAAGATTATATTGTTATTATTTTTTTCAAAAAGGTGTATACCCCAAATATTTTGCCCACCCCTACAACCAGAAGAATCTTTGTTAGTACCTCTGCTCAAAAAAACTGTGTGAAAGAGGCCAGTTCTTTGATAGATCCCTGTGATGTAATTTTGGTACCCAAAAAGGCACTTCTAGCCAAAAATTAAGATTATTTCTTTCATAGAAGGCTAAAACAACACCTGAAGTAAGGAGAATTCTCCTAAAATACTCTGTGAACATGGGACTTTCACAAGAGCACAAGAGTGGCACAATGTACATCACACTGCAGATTTTTAAAATTTACAGATGAAATGAACTTATTCTCACCCTGCTTAGGGTCCTGCAATGTAGGATCATTTTCTTCAGTGAAACTTTAGTTCAAGATCTGCAAAGAATAGTTCTTCTTCTACCCCTGGATGTTTTTAGGAACATTCCTGGTTTCCAGAGGTTTTAGAGCTGGAGTTTGTTCTATTAAACAACATAATTTACACTCTAAAATATGGAGCAGTTATTTCTATAATAAATGTTGAATTAGACTTAAATAGTAGAATATCCTGAGGGTGAAAAAGTAACGTTATGAGATTTAGAACCAGCAGACGTACACAGTACATAGCAGCTTTTCTTTCATTACTTCTATCTGAATACCTCAATGAAATTCTAAACCATCACAAGCACAGTAAAATAGTTACACAAAGTCAAAATTTAGAGAGAAAAAAAATTGTACGGATTGTGGGTTTTTTAAAAAATACTTTTTTAATATTCTTAATCTTACCTTTATATTTCCTACAAGGACAATTGACTTTCCTAGCAGTTTGTAAGACTGACTCTACTTGTATTGTCGTCTTTAACATTGACTGATTCTACTGGTATTGTCTTAAACACCATCTGACTCTACTTGGATTGTTGTCTTAGGCATCAACTTGAGTGCTGTGGCTCCTCATTAAGGGATGGGCTGACTGCTGCTGCAGAGGAGGGGCAGCATCAGGTGCTGCCCACCCACACCTGACTGCACATGTGAACCCAGAGGGTTCAGGCAGAGGTTGTTCTGGCAAGGCTCTGCTGAACTGCCAGTGATCCTGGAGCCCCCAGCCTCAATTCCAGAACCTTCCCAAAGGATATTCTGCACATGCCTCAATTCGAGAACTTTCACAGCAAGACCATTCCTCATATGCTAATGGGGCATGGACTTGCCCTATAAATAGAAGCCCTCCAAGAAGGCAGGTGCATTTGCCCACCACCCCACCACCTGCCTGAAGATGTGCTGCAGAAGAACCACAGGACCACATATTCCTGAAGACCGTGTTTTCCAGAGGCCCGTGGAGTGGGCCCCCCGAATACGCTTATTTCTCTCTCTCTCTCTCTCTCCCTTTCTCTCCTTACTTACCTCTTTAGCATGGCACTCCAGTGTATCAGATCAAATCTGAGTTATGTTGTTTTCTGCAGCTGCCTTGAGGGTATCAGATTGTGATCGGAAAGACCGAGATCTGGTTTTGCAGCTTTGGGAAGTTGCATCTCAGAGTGCACCCAAGTATCTGATTTGTTATTTTGGTTGTGGCCAAAATGAACACTGTATTGAATTTACCCTGGGAGATTTGTTGGTCTCCAATTTGCTGCTCAGACACCAGAAGACCTTCTCTATCTGACTGCACAGGTCTAGGGGACCCAGTGGTGGGAGTGGGACTTGACACAGATAATACATTAAACCCAAAGGAAGTTCTCTGCGGCCCTTTAATACGACTCACCTTAAAGTGTGCTTAGCTTCCACTAACCAGAAATGGGATTTTAAAAGACTGCTTGAGAGAATGTACAATGGGAATTTTGGGTTAAGAGCTTTTTAACACATAAAGCAAGAAGAAAATTGTTTTTAAAAATGAGCTAGGAGCTGGATGTTCTCATCTATCAGCATTCTTCCGAAGCAAAACTTTCCTACATGAATGAATCCGGTCTTAATTAATCTTAAGGATTAATCATAAAGTTCTGGTTTTCCTCTTTCAGAACGCGGGGATTATCTTCAAGTTTGCATCTGTTTTGACTAAACTCTTAAGACCAGCTGGACTGATAAAATCAACCACAGTTCTCAATAAAGTAGTCCTTGTTGCTCTACTGTTCAGATGGAAGATCTACGTTGCCAACTGCCCTTTTCCAGTATCACAGAGGACAATATTTCAGGTGGAAGAGCACATTTCTCTTTCTGTGTTGTATGTTTTTCTGGACTGTTTCCCTGAACCCAACATTTCCAAATGAGAAACTCTTGAGTAAACCCAAAAAGATCTTCAGAAGGTTGTTAGCCAACTAAATGTCACATATTTCTGATGGATAATTGTTTAATCTTCTGGCACCTTCTCAGGCAATAAATTGTTTATTCTCCTTCTAGTCAGCACATTTGTTTCTCTGCCATCTAACCTACATCTTTTTTGTTGCAAATTAAGTTTGTTACTTCCTGTCATCCTTTGGAAATAGTCTGTTCCTTTCTAACATGTAGGAACCAGATTTTTATATAATTGAAGACTGTTATTACAACTTCTTCTTGTACATTGTCCTTTAATTTAAACAGCGCTACGTCTTTCTTATCTATCTTCATACTCCTTTTCTAGACATCTGATCTGCTCTTACTGCCTGCTCAGGATTCTTTAAATGTCACAGGTAACATAAACACAATAATTTGGCTACAGCCTTATTAAAATGGAAATAATCTTCTTAGACAGCCTAAGATTTGGGTTTTTGGAAGTAACATGACACTGTTGATTACTTCTCAGTCTGTGATCCACCTTATTCATTCTAATTTTATTTTTCTTTAGACATCTTACACCTTGTACGTGTTCTTAATTAATTGTGTTTTCAGACAGTTTATTCAGTTCCTAAATGGACCTCATGTATGGCAATATTTCCTGAAAAGTGAATATGTAATCTGATTGTCATGTGGCTGAGAGGAGTGCTTGCAAAATGACCTGCAAAAAAAGTCACATAGTCAAGCTGCCCAAAATAGAATATTTAAATAGAATTTTGTAATCTTTTGCTGACTTCTACATATAATCACATTTGAAAAACATAAAGTAACATTGGTGATGTAAAGGAGCAGTCATCAAAATTAGTAACAGTACTGTTTCCAGCTAAGGGGAGAATGCTGTTAGCATTAACACTGTCAACATATGAGTTTTCATATTCAAAACGTTCATCTGGCCTCCCATATATCAATTTACTACTGAAAAAAAAGGGGAATTTACCTCAGTGCCTTGAAGATAAAACTGTTATGAAAGACTACTGATTCAGATTCTATTGCAGTGAAGGACAAAAAGGAGAGACAGGAAAGCCACTTTCCACAAATAAGTGTGTGGATTACAGTAAATATTTTAGTGCCATAGCCTACATAGTTTTGTTCACCAAAGTACTTAAAATGGTTTCCTTCTTAACCTGAAGCTTTTAGATCTCATTTGATCTTAAAAGTGTCACTAGCAGAGCCATGCAACTTTTTGCACACCACCACTCCACTACTCCATCACAACCCACTTCTTCTCAGCAGTTGTATTTATTTTTAGAAGGGAGAGGTGGAGACCAGCTTCCAGCACACTGCAGTCCTAGTCACTATGATTTTAGTCACTGTAATTTCCTAAGGAGAGATTGGGATGCACTCTTTTTCTTAACACCCTGACAACCAGCACAGATGGCCTCCTGTCCTCCTCTTACAGGACAGGCACTGGCAAAGAAACAACTTGGCCAAACAGACAGCAGTGTCTTCTTGTGCCAGGGGCACAACTACTTTCTGGCTTATCCCTGACACCTTCCTTCTTCTAATTGAAGCGTATGCTGTAGTTTACTCCTTAGGTTCAGTGATGCTGTGTGGAAGCTCCTGTAAATGTGAAGGACCCTTGAGTGAATAAACAGTGAGTGCACTTTAATAATTTCTGGATTTACATGATCAAAGAGTAAGCCTTTTCATGTTTACATCACTGAATGATTGATGCTCTCAAAATCTGTTTTAATATCCTCCTTGAAACATCTTTCCTTTATTTAATTCTTTGGCTTATTTTACTTCAGCAGCTAGGTGCATATAATCTGCTGCTTTTCACTGGTATTTGGTAAAATAAAGGTAGTTGTATTAAAATATGGTTCATTTAAAATAAATTGCATGCTTCCGTAAAGAATACTTTGGCGCTATGCTTTTATGTAAAATGGGATAGGGTGACTTAAAGCCAGTATCACAGTAAGAAGCAGCCTGTGATACGTTAAATAAAAATATTCTAATACCTATGTCTACTAACTCAGACATACCAAGTTTCTGCATATAAAGTTTGATGCTACAGTGAAGCATGGAAAATTTGCACAATGGTGTTGGGATTGAAACACATTTGAAAGCAAAGGACACAGTCAATTTTAGAGAGTTTATGCAATAAAGACTTGAGCCTCTGAGGTTTTGACATGTGCTATGATGAACTGAGTAGTTTCAGTAAACATTTCCATTGGTAGGAAGTGAGGATACAAAATATGGAGCAGAATTAGAATCATGGAATCACAGGCTAATTGCCTTAGAGCTGAGAAATTAGGAAGATTTTGTTGAACCCGATATAATTTCTCAAAAAAAAAGTGTATATTTTTTTATTTTAAAATATTTTCTTGAAGGCACTTCAACGAATGCCTTATTTTTTTTGTTATTTTTTATTCTAAGAAAAAAAGTGAAGCTCTACAGTGAAACCATTTCTAACAGCTTAGCAAAAGCTCTTGATTAAAATAAAAACTAGATAGGAAAGCCTTGTGTAAAGTAACTAATGGAGAGTCAAGTCGTACAGCTTATGGTATTGCTCATATTATTAATGAGTCTGTGCTGATGACTTATTTTTCATGTTAGAAGTCATCATTTAGCAACAGCACTACTGTGGAAGCCATACTGAAACGGTTAATAATCTTCCTAGCTAAAGACTAAACACCACACCACATTAATACATTATAAGGAAAGCAAAAGCTACGAAATATCTTGGGATATAGCTCTTATATGGTTAAGTGGCCTTGTAAAGCTAGAAAGGCGTTTTTGTAAGACAACCGGGAATAAGAAATCAAAGATGGAGTTTGTCAATTGGAAGGACTGTAATAAATATTTAGAGTCAAAATAAGCCATTTTGTTGGTTTTGTTTGAACTGATTTGAGAGGAAGCAGGAGAATCCCTGAGAGGGAAAATAATTAATGTAAATAATGCATGGGAAGTTTTACACTGATGCTTTCAATTGAAGAAATGTGATTAGCATTTCACTTCTCAATTGGCAGTTTTAGGTCACTGGCCTAGTCTAGCATGAATAAAATCAGCAAATGAAAAACGGCAATCATGAAGCAAAAATTAAAGAAAGGCGATTTGGAAAGGGAACTTTTGCTGCATCAAGTAAAGAAGATTAAATTTAATACCTCATTTAATGTCACTATTAATCTGTCATTGCACTGGGTCAATATGTGCAGAGGCAAATAGAGACAAAGGGGAGACTAAGGGTAATGGGTCTTACGTGCATTCTGTTCACTTTGACTCAGTAAAGATTAAACAGAGAGAAAATGATTACTCCTGGCCTTTGCAGTGCCCTTGAGCTCTGGGGTCGTACCTAAATAACTAGGTAATCACACATTATGACATTAGGCTCAGAAGCACCTACCTTTGGAGAAGGATGCCCTAGTATAGATAAGCCCAGCTTTTCAGGTTCTGGTAGAGCTGAGGAAGTAAAACCACCCTTCAAGCCCTGCCAAGAAACTGTAGCAGTTTTTCAATATCAGTGATGTGATGTACTCTCAGTTTGTACTCCGACTTACCTCCCTGGAAGTCCATGTTTTTCATCTGTGGATAGATATAGAGATGTACATATTTGTGTGTGTACATATATATTTGTGCATACACAACACAATCCCTATTTATAAATAAATAAATTAAACAAAGCACATCTACACAATAAGCTTTAAACACGTGTTTATATCGCAGTGACTTAAGTGTGTGTAGAAAAGCAATCTCTAGAACTGAATTATGCTACCTCAGGCTGTTGGTGTTGCCAAGTTTGTAGTACTTACATAATACTATAAAATTATATAGTTTCCCTTGTTATTTATAGTATTTATAATAATGATTTATTGCAAAACTAATCTGTTCCTAAATCTTTAAAACTGTATACTCTAAGACTATTTGTTTCTGAATACACAAGCAAGTAGGGGTCTTATTTTCCATTACTTTGCATGGGGGATAGCTTTCTAAAGTTTGCATTTGACGTTTGATCACAGGTAAAAATTACTATCTTAAGAAAACAAGAAAGTTTGCCCTATTTAAATATTTTGGGGATTTTTTTTGCATATGATGGTAACAATCAGAATTCCCCTTTTGCATATAAATACATATACAGAAACAAAAAGATTTTCTGTAAGCTACTGTAAGCAAATGGGAGGAAATTGTGGAGAAAAAAATTATAATGAGCTGTTTGTGACAGGGAAATATTAGTAATTTTTAATGGCTTATCACTTGAATTTTTGAGCATTTGTAAATCAGCATTTTTGTGCAAATGCATACCATTTACCAGATCCCATCTTATTGTGCCATGGGTTATGAAGTACTGATGTGTCACAATGCTTTTACTAATGTGCTTGGGGATCAGACCTCCACAAGACATAGTGTCCGCAATCTATCAGTCTCCCTTAAGTCTATCTTGGGCTGTGAATTAATGAAAGCTACATCTGTAATAAAATTTTGAGACCCCACTGAAATACACAGCTTGGCTCAACTAAGTCCTCCTATGCTTAGATGTATCACAGGCTCCCAGAAGGAGCCATGGAATCCTCATCATAGATCTTGCATCATTTTGACCCCCAGCAGCTGAAGTTACTATTACAAGTATTGAGGGTTTCTGAATCCAAGTGCTTTCATTGAAAATTTGAACAAATTCCTGTTAGCTGTCTGCATCCAGAACTGAAGACTGTAATCCAGTGTTACCCAAACAGCTGAGATACAGTCCTAGGGACTTCAGGCATGATCACAAATAACAGAGGGAATATATCCATCTGTGTTCCTGAATCTGACAATGACAAAACAATGCTAGAAGCTATCTGTGGATTTAACAACATCTGAGTTCAAAGCTAACATCTTTCCTGAAACTGAAATAAAGGTAAAATAAATTAAAGACAGAATAGTTTGCAGGATAATCAACTAAATGTCTGTAGGAAACAGGTGTTTAGCAACAACTACGTGACTCTCAAATAACCGAGTCTTTCTTCTTCACTCTGCAAATGGGCAGAAGAGGAAGAATAATCTCAGATAAATCTGTTAAGGAGCTTGGGGAAAACTCAGGGAAAAAAAAGGAATGTAGCAACAAATTAGAAATGAAGATCAAAGAAAGGAACAATCAGAGATGCTCAGCTGCCATAAGATGGAGTTTTTATCCATCACCTGTGGGTCATGGAATATAGGAAATTCTTGATGAAAGAAAGGGGATGAAAATTGTCGAACTCAAGTGTTGGAAATTAAGGTCCAAAGTATACTTATGATACTTGTGCAATACTTGAAACTATCAAACATTGCAAAGTCTTAATTTTAGGCCTGCTTAAACCACGTAAATCTCCAATTTTCATTTGTTACGCTTTTCTATTATTGTCAAAAAAGCAGAAGTATTTCCAAATTAATTGCCTTCTTGCAAGCATTCGATTCTTTAATCAAAGATTTAAAGTGGAAAAAAGAGAAAACCAAAAAATATAGCCTATATATTATATTAGCTCTGACTGAATCTCAGTCAGAGATTCAAAAAGGCTTTTAGGATCTTAAGTCTCATTGAATCCCTTGAGATCTGGGCTCCAGAATGTCTTTTGACTTTGTGTGCCAGCATATCCGATCTTCTATGAAACATGCTGCCAAAATATGTATGAAACACAAGAAGTTTTTAGCAGCACAGGTAGAAAAATCCTTTTTTTCCAGTCTCTTAATTCTCATGGACATAAAGTTTAAAATGTGATTTGCAATTGGAAAAAGTATATATTTCAACAATTCTCAAGAAACAGTCAACCTTTCCCCAAAGTAAAGATCATGCTGTCTAAGAAAAGTTCTCTCTGAATTTTTCCATTTTGAGAACTTGAGCAGAATAAGAGATTATGAAGGAAAATTCATTTGGTCTTGTCTATGCTTTACAAAGTCCTCTTTGGCCCATGCTGCTATCTCTCTACCGCTAATGATGAGTATTTTTCAAGTGCTCTCTTTTAAAATAAAGGTCACAGAATATTAAAACATCCCTCCGAAGAATATTTGGATTTACATATTTATAAGAGGTTCTGTGTTTACCTGCTCAGGCCTTTTCAGACTCCCTTGGATTTGCTTTACTCCCAGCTGCAGAGGGAAGCCAGCTTGAACCCAGGAGCGTTGCATGTGACGCAGTGCACTAAAACCTGTGAGCACGTGGTGCACACAGACCATACTGTGTGGGAAAGAACTTCATTATATACCTGAAAAATGGCTGCAGTCTTGTCTCAGAGAACAGATTTGAGGAAAGCTCGGCTAAACACAATAAGGTATTTCTTTTAATAATGCTGTTCATTGCCTTGGTAAGTTTTGGAGTATTACAGTGAGAATATGCCTTTGTTGTTAAGACCCCAAACAATTACACTCTTCTGAATTTCTATTTTCAACTATCAACAGTCTCATATTTGACAAGGTGCTCTCAAACTTGTATCTCTTTATAGTTGTGAGAAACGTAAATTTGTGTGATATTGTACCTGGTTCAGAAGGAAAGCAAATATAAGATTTATAATGAAATTCTATTCATCTCAGCTGTGACTGTGTTGAACAATAC